>CM046444.1:20327015-21527015 GCA_025506515.1 Flaveria trinervia
ATGTATTTGCAAATGAGGAACGATATACACTGAGATTGTAGATAATGGTGGTCTATCATCACTAACAGTCATTGCACCCCACTAATGCCGTTGTGTATACCACTATCGCGAAAAGCATATAATCATTAATTTTTAACAAAGCTAATGTGATGATTAACCTTTGCTTGCATCATAACTATATAAATCTAAATTTTAATTTGAAAAGAAAATAATAGAAACCATGGTAAACTAAAAGTATATTAGTCATTAACTATAAACACTTAAACTATGTTATTAAGTTTTGTTTTGTAGCGTGTGAAGGAAAGAGAAGAAAACAAAATAATAAATTTGTGTCGTCCAATTTTTTTGATGGAATTTGAAGGACAAAGATTGGGGATTTGTTATTTAAAAGCTTTTGCTTTAAAAGCCCTTTTCTGACTTTTAAAAGAAAAATGATGTGAAAGTAAGAAAAAGTTCAATAATATAATTTAAATGATAAAACTTTTTTTTATTAAAGGCTAAACTATGAAATATCATATATAATAACATAGTTATAAAGTTATCATATTTTAGTTCTTTTATGTGTTGTACCGTGACATAAAAACTAATTATATCTCTTTTAAATTCAAAATATTTTACATGTAAACATTTTTTTAATTTTTACTCTTATTTTCTTTCATTTCCTGTTCTTTTAAAAAAATAACCAAAAGTTCAATTTATTTTGAAAAGGTATTATTCATCATTTGAAGCTAAACATGTCCAATCCACAAAAAAAACAAAGTATTTTATTACGAAATTGTTTGATTTCATCAGCATCCATAAACTTTTTATGATTCCCAAAACCACCATTTTTCGCACCCAAAGAGGAAAAAGAGAAGGTTTATGATTACAATAAATTGTGGGAAGATGGCATATATATTAATAAAGAATTTAATATTTGAGTTGTTTGTATAACCCAAATACCTATGTTTATCCATATTACGATCCTCATAGTAGGTATGATGATGATGATGTACTTGGTTACTTCTTTTTTTATTTATTTAATGAAATACTACAAATGTTTTGATTTTTATTGTTTAATATGATCATTTTAAAGCATTAATTTCTTATCATGATCATGGCACAAATTACAAAATTTAATAGTATAGAACTCTGTCTACAGTTCTATTTATTGTTGATGAAGAATGAATGTTTCCTATGGCAAAAGGGGAAGTGTTTCACTGGTCATGTTGAGATGTCATTACATACGGTGGCGGAATTAAATATTATTTCTATCGGGATTACTTTTTTTTTTGTTGAGATTTCTATCAAGTAGGCGTTATAATTTTCGGTTGGGGTTAAAATTGTTGCATTGAAGTTCCAATCAATAATTAAAATCACTAAACATATGTTTGCTTTACAAAATGTTTAAAGTAAATTTCCATTTCAAAACCAAATACAAAAAACTTGTAGATCAAAAAATTCAAAACAAACAAAACTTGTACCAAGATTTCTTTTTTTTTGTAAAGTTCATCCACTAAACTGGAAATCAATAACCAAGCTAAAATTTATTTATTAAACTGAAAGCCTCTTAGATAAAGAATATTAGAGCCAAAGAAATCCTTCATTAAATTAAAATTCAAATCAACGAATCATGACTTTTAAATAGAGAACTTCAAATCAAATATCACAAAATCAAGTTATAAACTCACAAAGGAAAATCAAGTATAAGATGACCTTCTTAATTGTTATATAATAAGGGTTATTAGATTTTAATAATCTCAACTTTTATATATTGGCCGAAATTAATCTCAACTCAGCAAATGTTTACGGACACTCTCAACTTAAGGATATTTTCGTGCAACGATCCATTACTAACTAAAAGTTAACACTGTTAGTTTTATGATGACGTGGACAACTTATATGGCTACAACACTAAGCAAAAAGTTGAAATCAACTGTCAGGTCCGTCGATCTAAAACTTCTGCAACCTAAGACCCGTCAATCTCAACTTCTGATTGAACCACTTGACTCGTTAAAAGTAGATTTCAAGTGATGATTGCTGTTATACACTGAAAAAAGGACCTAAAAGAGGTTGAGCGTTGATGTAGTTGAAAAATGACTCAAAGTTAGCCCCATTTTATAAAAAAACTAACTGACGTTAACTCTTAGTTAGTAAGAGATTATTGAAGGAAAATAATCTTAAAGTTAGAAGTGTATGTAAACATTTTCTGAGTTTTGATTAATAAATGAAAATTAAGATTATTAAAATCCCATAACTCAAATTTGTCATACACCTATCTTGAAATAAAGATTCATCTTTCTAAATCGATATGGAAGCACCATGAAAAAGATTATTTGATTTGTCTTATTTCGGTAGTCAATTAACCAAATCAAAAATTTGTTAGAATACTACAGGGACGATTAAAGGAGGGCTTGGGTTAAAAGGAAGTAGGGGTAAATAGTAATTCGGCTTAAATAAAATTATGAAAAAACCAAGCTCCAAGGTTCAAACTCGCGAGCTACAAGCAAGTTAATGTCCTTGCCAAAGGAGAGAAAACCAATGAGCCAAGGTTCTTTGTTGTGTTTGTATTAGAAACTAAGAAGTTTGAACACACGGCCTGACAAAAAATAGTATGATAAAAACTCTTTCAAAATTTGAACTCGCGACCTAGATAAAGTTTATAAACACGGGAAAGGAAAGCAAAAAGTGAACTAAACTCATTTTTAGTGTTTTCTTTAGATTTAGTAATACTAATGGTTTACTTTTCAAAATACTATGAGTTCACTTAAAATTTTAGTATTAAAGAGTTTACTACCAGTCCAAAGTTCAATGGAGTCATTTTGACCGTACCCAAATGGTAGGTCCACCCCTGATTACATAGTCTTCCTTTTGATATGTTTATTTATAACGATTAACTCACATATCTTTTAATTCTATTGAAACTATTTTTTTTACATTATCTTAATCACATGAAGAGGTGTGACACCATTCATATGCACCCTGGTATGACCAGATACATAGTATTAGATTTCTTGCAGGTCTTGTAATTTTTTGTTTTATTTCCTGCATTGTTCCTAGCACTTTGCAATAATTTTGAGAGGTAAATGAGAATCATCAATCTTTGTATTATTTTATCAATAACACAAAAGTGCATACTATATATATAGTAAGTTGAAGTAAGATCTCTAACTAACGTAGTTAGACTTCTAATTACTTAACAATAGTGGTTAAAAATGTAACCTTTTGATCAATAAATTATCAATAAGGTGAAGAACAATGGACACATAATAACATCGAGACTCTGACGTATAACCATGTCTGGAATAAAATGCAATTCGATCGTAATATGTTTCATACACTAATTAAACACTTTATCAACCTTTGAATATGTAGCATCAATGTTGTAAATAGGTGGAGTAGCAAGAATAATATCTAACTAAGAAGAACATATGTAATTAACCTACGTTTAGAACAATATGGGCAAGGGCACAATACTCCACCTCTAAACTTGAACAAACACTTGTATGTTGCTTCTTAGAATTCCAACTAATATGGTTGTGCCCAATAAACACATAATATCATATTATAAAGGGTTATTGGATTTTAATAATCACAGTGTTTATTTATTGGTTGAGATTAATTATAATTCATGAAAATATTTATAGATACTATTAACTTTGAGTTTTTTTTCTTCAAAGGTCCTATACTAACTGAGAGTTAACCCCTGTTAGTTTTTTGTTATGAAATGTGACAAATTTTGAGCTTATTTTCAACTCCACTGCCGCCCAACCTTCATCAGGTTCGTTTTCTGGTGTCTAGCCTCCATCGTCACTTGAAATCTACCTTTAATGAGTCAAGTCATTCAGATCAGGAGGTAGAGATTGATGGGATTCAAGGTGCACTAGATTTTAGATTGACAGACTTGATGGTAGATGTTAATGTTTACTTAGTGTTTTGGCAGCATAAGCAGTCCACGTCATTAAAAAACTAATGGGGTTATCTCTCAGTTAGTAACGGGTTGTTCGAGGAAAATAATATCATAGTTGAGAGTGTTTGGAAACATTTTTTGAGTTTGAATTAATCGCAACCAATAAATGAAAGTTGGGATTATTAAAATCCAATAACTTTATAGTAAACTACCAATTAACGAGACAACCTAAACGCTTAGCATAAGCATGAATGGTAACACTAGAAGATTTGTGAATCATTAATCCATTTGTAGTAGTACCTTTAAGGGTCTAAGGTAAAGTTAATTACCAAAAGGTTGAATCAGATAAAGTTGCTAACAAAGGAAAGTTTGCTTAGAGAATCAATGCGTGTTTATCCCTTTTGCTTTTGATATGTGTAGTGTGACATCCGTCACCTTGAGGTCCGTCGAACGACATAAATAACATAGAAATATTTTAATTATTCTTCCTTTTCTTCATGAACTCCGCTTTAAGGAATCATGTCTGCTTATCTTTTCCCTTGTGCCTGTACTTCCTTCGAGAACGTGTGTTAAGCATAAAACCTTTTATAAATTTCATCACCATTACCACCAAATATATCATTTTTAAATTCGATCATTGTCATTAATAAAACCATTTTAGGCTATCAAATGCCATTAAACACGCTTTTAACCGTAATATAACGAACATTTTAAGATCGTAATCAACCGAAACAAATTTTTGGGAAACTCGAGGGTTAAGTGCAGGGACTAAACTTGTAATTTTGCAAACCTGGGCTGGGTATATATACCCCATTCCCAGCCATTTATCCTCATCTTCATCTTCTCTACCTTCAACATTTTCTCCACTTTCTCTCTCGATCTAGCACCTAAAATCGTCATGTTTGTCGCGTTTTCACTGCCAAATCTTGGGTATCATCGTGTATACGCGTTCCTAGCAGGTAGACAACCTTGTTCAACCCGTTTTTGGTTCGGTTTTACTGCTGCGTTTTCTAGGGTTTCGGGTGCTCGGGTTCATCCGAGGACATGAGGTCGAGTGGATGCGTGTGAGGTCTTTCAGCTTATGTTTCATGTTTGTGTATGTTTGTTGAGTGTTTCTGGAAGTCCTCGTGGTATAAAACCCGCGTTAGAGCAGCTCGGGGGCTGCTCAGCCCGACCACAGTCGCGATTCTGCAGTTCAGGCAACTGGGTCTGTCATGCGATTGAGCCGTGCGACTGAGTGAGTCGTGCGACTGAATCATGCGTCTAAGTCAATCGTGCGACTGAGTTGTGCGACTAGGCATGTCGTGCGACTGAGTCGTGCGATTGGTGTTTGTATGCGATTGAGTCATGCGTGTGATGATTGTGTGCGATCGAGTCAGGTGACCGACTGAGTGTATGCGATTGTGCGTGTTTCGCACGACTGGAGTCCAATCGCACGAATGAAGGTTCAATCGCACGAAAGTAGCTAATTCGCACGATTGAGGGTTGATTCGTGCGCATGAAGGTTGGGTCGTGCGAATGTGTGTGTTGTGTGGTGCGACTGAGTCCAATCGCACGAATGAAGGTTCAATCGCACGAAAGTAGCTAATTCGCACGATTGAAGGTTGATTCGTACGAGTGGAACGTGGGTCGAGCGTCTAGTCCTGTTGGTGACTGATAATGAGTGTGAATATCCCTTGAATGTCTGATAATGATAAGGCAACATCAGTAAAAGTGTCATTGCTTGACCCCAAAGATTAAAGTCAACGCTATTAACATGCACATAATATTTTTCAATTGAAATAAACCTAACATTTTACAATTACCGACAACCCATTTGAACTACAAATACTTAACAAGTGTCATCTTTCATAACAAGGAGATCTTTACAAGGATGTCGTAAGCAATGACGCCTACTCGTAGTACTTGGATCTACATAAGATCTGATACGTGTGTCCGGTTGTGTGTGTGTGCCACCCACGACCGAACCGATACAACCCGAACCGACCAAGCATGACTATACGCTTTATACATGTCATTAACGCTTGACAATAACTGTCCATAGGTGTTTGACCGTTCTTTTGCACTCAACATCTGGGATACATTGATCTTACATACTTACCACTTAACAAGTGAGTCTTCGTGGCCCCTTTTTATGCTTATACTATTTTACAAACATTTACAAACATGGAGGAAAGTATGCTCGCCCGTTTTCTATGCTGTACAACATACATACAATTTCATACAAGGAATCAACGTGATACTGTGTTGCACGTACTTATCTGATACATGCTTGGGTCTGCTGTGTGGTTCTATCTTTGTAACTATTTAATTCCAGTGTGGGAACCGACCATTAGGTATTGGTAGTACTACTGGGTTGACACCCCCACCCTCATGTTGGTATACTAGTTAGTACCAACAATAGCTAGGTACGGTCTTGGGTGAATATACGCCGACATTTCTTTGTGTACGTCGCTAGGTTTGGTTGCAAAGCTCATGTCATGTGATTTTACTTGTGTATATAACTGTATTCACGGTATTCCATATCACTTACTTTATACAACATTACTTACACTTTTATTACTTAAACCTGCGAGCTCACCAACAATTTTGTTGACCATTTTGAGCATATCTTTTCAGGTGATCAAGCTAGCTGAGGTTCTAGGTGTGCTGCCTTAGTGGAGACCCTAGGATGCATTTTTGGACTAAACATGTTTGACAAACAGTTACTTTGAACAATGTTGAACTGTGTTAACAATTACAATCTTTTGAAACTTGTTCTCGGGTTGTGGGAATTTACATTACAATTTCATCTTTATGTGATCATGTGAATCGTTTATCCTGTTATGCATATGGCTATGTTGTCGTGAACATCGACTATACACGACACAAGTCCCCTTGTTGTCGGGTGTCGTCATGGCACGCTTGTTATCATTTTATTATTGCATCTCTATCGCTTACCATGTGTTATGACGATTCCCGTCTCGTCGCATCCCCGTGTTTCCGTTCTTAGCGGGGGTGTGACAGACTGGTATCAGAGCCATTGGTTATAGAGAATTAGGCAATACACTTGACCTAGACTATAACCTAGGAACCTTCATGTAGATTGCATGCCAGGGTTGTGTGCATTTTGTATCTCATACGTGTTCCTCATTACTTGTTCGTTATCTATCTATTTTGTGATCTTTCCACCCTATGAGAGAGCCTTGTGCTCACTCTTTTATAGGATGCTCCTATTAGATCTTCCGTTCCCTCTGCGCGCCAAGTTATCATAACCAAATTCGGGTATTGAGACCCGAAGAGATCTTCACAGATCATATACTGCGCTTGACCTTGGATACTGAGACCGACCCGAGGAGGCTATGTCTGAACCTTTAAGGATGCGAGATAGGCAACTCCACCAGACTATACGTGATTATGTGCTTGTGCTCTCAGTTGACCTGATGGATTATTATGGATGATGTAAAGGAAAGTCGGATGTCATGTAACCGGATCGGGCATCATTCTCAGTACATCGTGGGTGTGGTGGGAATGCTGCGGGGAACCCTATATATAAACATCAGGTATACCGAGAATATGCTTGAAATGGGCTGCATGGTGATCTTGACGACCGGAACATGAACATTGGAACTTGATAAACGGAATACTTGTGTATCTTATGGTGACTAAAGCTTACTTGTTACCTCTTTTATGAATAGAACATGCCGCCTCGAAGATCTACTCGCAGTAATAGTAGCGGAATCGAAGCCCCAAGAGGCAGAGGCAGAGGGAGGCAGGGGAAGAACCCCAAGAACAAGTGATGCTCCTGCCAGTAATAATCAAGGAACAGGGAACACTGATGTGGCAGCCCTGATCGCTCAACAGTTGGCCGCACTGATTCCTACTATCGTGGCCCAAGTGAGCGATGCTCTTCAGAATTCTCACCCCCACGGGGACGGTGGCAATGATAATGAGGATAACGGTAACCCGACTGGGAACGAAAGCAATCAGGAGACCGGAAATGGTGGTACAGCCGGTAACGAAACTGGAATTGTTAATGAGACCGGGGTTGTGAATACTAGACGGGGATGTTCGTACAAGGAATTTGTGGCTTGTAAACCACGAGAGTTTGATGGCAAAGGTGGAGCCATAGCTCTGACCAGATGGCTTGAAAATATGGAGGCCGTGATCGACATCAGCGAATGCCTCGACAGCCAAAGGATTAAGTACGCCACTTGCTCAGTACAGGGCAAGGCACTGACGTGGTGGAACACTCAGATTCAGGCTAGGGGAAGAGAATCCGCGATGCAAATGTCGTGGGATGAGTTCAAGGCCCTAATCACGAGGAGTACTGTCCTCTCAATGAGATGCAAAAACTTGAGCATGAGTTCTGGAATCATGCCATGGTGGGGGCTGGGCACGCAGCTTACACGACGTTTTCATGAGCTAGCAAGGTTGGTTCCGCATCTAGTCACCCCAGAATCAAAAAGGATAGAGAGGTACATTTGGGGACTTGCGCCTCAAATCCGGGCAATGGTAACTGCTACTGCCCTCCTACTATTCAGAGCGCGATTCTAAAGGCTGGCGCTTGACCGATGAAATGGTGAGAATGGGAGTTTTGGGTAGAGGAGCAGAAAAGAGAAAGGATTTGGGGGAAACGAGTCGGTCGAGTGCCGGGAAGTTTGATAAAAGAGCCAAGACAACCAGAAACTTTGTGGCAGTGACGCAGGGCAGGCGAGAGTATGTGGGTTTGCACCCTAAATGTGACAAGTGCAATTATCATCATCCCCCAGGAACGCAGTGTGGGTGTGCGCGAACTGTAGACGCCGGGGGCATCTGGCAAGAGACTGCAGAACACGCCGAATATGGTTGCAACGGTCAACGCGGTTAACCCCGTCGGGAATGCAAGGGCTTGTTATGAGTGTGGAAGCCTCGATCACTACCGAACATGTGCCCCAGGCTGAATCGGGCACGGGTCAACAAGGAAACAACCAGCAGAAAGTGATGGCTATAACTGGAAATCAAGGCCCGACCAATCAGGGGAATACAGCTCAGGGACGTGCATTCGTCATTGGAGCCAACGATGCTCGCCAGGACCCGAATGTTGTCACGGGTACGCACTTACTCAATAATCACTTTGCATATACTGTTTGATACTGGAGCAGACAATAGCTTTATATCTTTGAGTTTGTGCAATTGCTTGATTTGAGCCCTAGTAGGCTAGAAACTAGCTACTCTGTAGAAATGGCCAACGGTAGGATTGTTCAGGCTGATGAAATTATTAGAAAGTGTTCGATAATATTAGAGAATCACGCCTTCGATATAGACTTGATACCCTTCGAGTTAGGAAGTTTCGATGTGATTGTGGGAATGGATTGGTTGTCGAAACACGGGGCCGAGATTGTCTGTCGAGACAAGGTAGTGTGAATCCCTATGTCAGACGAGGGAGTACTCAGAGTTCAAGGAGAAAGACCGGGAGAAACTTAAAGCTTATTCCTGCATGAAAGCACGTCGGAGTTTACGAAAACAGTGCTACTCTTTTCTGGCTCATGTGGTGGAAAAGAAAGATGAGGAACAGGAATTGGCAAATATCCCTATAGTGCGGGATTACCCAGATGTATTCCCAGATGACTTGTCTGGTTTGCCTCCTCCACGACAGGTGGAATTTCGTATTGATTTGGTTCCTGGAGCTACACCGGTAGCAAAGACACCGTATCGGTTGGCACCGTCTGAAATGCAAGAATTATCTAACCAGTTACAGGAACTACTGGAGAAGGGTTTTATTCGGCCGAGTCACTCGCCTTGGGGAGCACCTGTGCTATTTGTCAAGAAGAAGGATGGGTCGTTCCGTATGTGCATCGACTACCGTGAGTTGAACAAACTAACTGTGAAGAATCGGTATCCTCTCCCCAGGATCGACGACCTGTTTGATCAGTTACAAGGAGCTTCGTATTTTTCCAAGATCGACCTTCGGTCTGGATATCACCAACTAAGAGTTTTCGAGGAGGACATACCGAAGACAGCATTTAGAACTCGTTATGGGCACTATGAGTTCTTAGTCATGCTGTTTGGATTGACTAACGCACCAGCTGTGTTCATGGACTTGATGAATCGAGTGTGCAAACCTTACTTGGATAAGCTTGTGATCGTATTCATCGACGACATACTTATCTACTCTCGATCGAAGGAGGACCATGAAGAACACCTTCGGGCAATACTGGAACTGTTAAGAGAGAGAAACTTTTCGCCAAGTTCTCGAAGTGTGAGTTCTGGCTGCGAGAGGTGAAGTTTTTGGGTCATGTGGTTAACAAAGACGGGATTCATGTAGATCCCGGCAAGATCGAAGCGGTAAAGAAATGGGATACCCCAGACACCTTCAGAGTTACGACAGTTCTTAGGATTAGCCGGATACTATCGTCGTTTCATTGCGAACTTTTCAAGGATCGCTCAACCGTTGACGTTGCTGACTCAGAAAGACAAGAAGTTTGATTGGGGAGACGCGCAAGAACGGGCGTTCCAAACGCTGAAGGATAAGCTATGCCATGCACCGATATTGTCCCTTCCAGACGGAACTGATGATTTTGTGGTGTACTGTGATGCTTCGCATCAAGGGTTGGGATGTGTACTAATGCAGAAAGATAAGGTGATCGCCTACGCTTCGCGACAAATTAAGGTGCACGAGAAGAACTATATGACTCATGATCTTGAGTTGGGCGCTGTAGTATTCGCACTTAAGATATGGAGGCATTACCTGTATGGAACAAATGTATCGTATACACAGATCATAAAAGCCTTCAACATATTCTGGACCAGAAGGAACTCAATATGCGACAGCGACGTTGGGTGGAGCTTCTTAGTGACTACGATTGTGAAATCCGGTATCATCCGGGGAAAGCTAACATGGTGGCTGATGCTCTAAGCTGCAAGGAACGCGTGAAACCACTACGTGCTCGAGCTTTGGGATTGACCATTCAAACAAATTTGAAAGCTCAGATTCAAATTGCACAAAGTGAAGCGTTGAAAGAAGAAAACCTCGCGGGAGAAGAATTCCGAGGGTTGGATAAACAACTGATGTGCAAGGACGATGGCGTACAGTACTTCGTGGACCGTATATGGGTACCCAAGTGGGGAGGTGTACGTACCTTGGTCATGGATGAAGCACATAAGACACGATATTCTATTCATCCTGGCGCAGACAAGATGTACCATGATCTCAAAGATCTGTACTGGTGGCTAGGCCTGAAGAAAGACATTGCCACGTACGTCAGCAGATGCTTGACATGCTCGAAAGTTAAAGCTGAACATCAGAAACCTCGGGATTATTACAGCAACCTGAAATTCCGAGTGGAAATGGGAGAATATAGCCATGGATTTCATTACCAAACTCCCTAAAACAAGCAACGGGCATGACTCGATATGGGTCGTAGTGGATCGAATGACGAAATCAGCACACTTCTTGCCAATCCGAGAAGACTACAAAATGGACAAGTTGGCGAGATTGTACATTAAAGAGGTCGTGACAAGACACGGAGTGCCAGTGTCGATCATCTCCGACCGTGACGGCCGATTCACTTCACGATTTTGGCAAACACTACAGAAAGCAATGGGCACTCGATTAGACATGAGTACCGCCTATCACCCTCAAACAGATGGCCAAAGTGAACAAACCATACAAACGCTAGAAGACATGCTGAGAGCGTGTGTAATCGACTTTGGTGGTAGTTGGGATACTCATTTGCCATTGATTGAATTCTCATACAGTAACAGCTACCACACCAGCATCGGGTGTGCTCCGTTCGAAGCGTTGTACGGAAGGAAGTGTACATCACCCGTTTGTTGGGCTGAGATTGGTGAAAGCCAGCTAACAGGCCCAGAGATCATTCAGGAAACGACCGACAAGATTTTCCAAATCAAAGATAGACTGAAAGCCGCTAGAGATCGCCAAAAGAGCTACGCCGACAATCGTCGAAAGCCTCTAGAATTCAACGTTAGGGACCGAGTGTTACTCAAAGTCTCTCCTTGGAAAGGAATTGTTCGGTTTGGAAAGAAAGGGAAGTTAGCCCCGAGATACGTTGGACCATTCGAGATTACGGAAAGAATTGGTCCAGTGGCTTACCGATTAAGGTTACCACAAGAACTCAACGCTGTGCATGATACTTCCATGTGTCGAACCTCAAGAAGTGTTTGGCAGACGAATCACTTCACATACCCATTGACGATATCAAAATCGACGAAAAGCTTCATTTTATTGAGGAACCCATTGAGGTCATGGATCGTAAAGTCAAACAGTTGAAGCGCAGTAGAATACCAATTGTTCGCGTAAGGTGGAATTCGAAACGAGGGCCAGAGTTTACATGGGAACGGGAAGACCAAATGAAACTCAAATACCCACACTTATTCGTGGATGACACTCTTGGACCTAACTCCAGCTGAATTTCGGGACGAAACTCTCTCAACTGGGGGATACTGTGACATCCGTCACCTTGAGGTTCGTCGAACGACATAAATAACATAGAAATATTTTATTATTCTTCCTTTTCTTCATGAACTCCTGCTTTAAGGAATCATGTCTGCTTATCTTTTCCTTGTGCCGGTACTTCTTCGAGAATGTGTTAAGCATAAAACTTTTATAAATTCATCACCATTACCACCAAATATATCATTTTTAAATTCGATCATTGTCATTAATAAAACCATTTTAGGCTATCAAATGCCATTAAACACGCTTTTAACCGTAATATAACGAACATTTTAAGATCGTAATCAACCGAAACAAATTTTTGGGAAACTCGAGGGTTAAGTGCAGGGACTAAACTTGTAATTTTGCAAACCTGGGCTGGGTATATATACCATTCCCAGCCATTTATCCTCATCTTCATCTTCTCCACCTTCAACATTTTCTCCACTTTCTCTCTCGATCTAGCACCTAAAATCGTCACGTTTGTCGCGTTTTCACTGCCAAATCTTGGGTATCATCGTGTATACGTGTTCCTAGCAGGTAGACAACCTTGTTCAACCGTTTTTGGTTCGGTTTTACTGCTGCGTTTTCTAGGGTTTCGGGTGCTCGGGTTCATCCGAGGACATGAGGTCGAGTGGGTGCGTGTGAGGTCTTTCTGCTTGTGTTTCATGTTTGTGTATGTTTGTTGAGTGTTTCTGGAAGTCCTCGTGGTATAAAACCCTCGTTAGAGCAGCTCGGGGGCTGCTCAGCCCGACCACAGTCGCGATTCTGCAGTTCAGGTGACTGGGTCTGTCATGCGATTGAGCCGTGCGACTGGGTCTGTCATGCGATTGAGCCGTGCGACTGAGTGAGTCGTGCGACTGAATCATGCGTCTAAGTCAATCGTGCGACTGAGTTGTGCGACTAGGCATGTCGTGCGACTGGGTTTGTATGCGATTGAGTCATGCGTGTGGATGATTGTGTGCGATCGAGTCAGGTGACCGACTGAGTGTATGCGATTGTGCGTGTTTCGCACGACTGGAGTCCAATCGCACGAATGAAGGTTCAATCGCACGAAAGTAGCTAATTCGCACGATTGAGGGTTGATTCGTGCGCATGGAGGTTGGGTCGTGCGAATGTGTGTGTTGTGTGGTGCGACTGAGTCCAATCGCACGAATGAAGGTTCAATCGCACGAAAGTAGCTAATTCGCATGATTGAAGGTTGATTCGTACGAGTGGAACGTGGGTCGAGCGTCTAGTCCTGTTGCGTGACTGATAATGAGTGTGAATATCCCTTGAATGTCTGATGATGATAAGGCAACATCAGTAAAAGTGTCATTGCTTGACCCCAAAGATTAAAGTCAACGCTATTAACATGCACATAATATTTTTCAATTGAAATAAACCTAACATTTTACAATTACCGACAACCCATTTGAAACTACAAATACTTAACAAGTGTCATCTTTCATAACAAGGAGATCTTTACAAGGATGTCGTAAGCAATGACGCCTACTCGTAGTACTTGGATCTACATAAGATCTGATACGTGTGTCCGGGTGTGTGTGTGCCACCCACGACCGAACCGATACAACCCGAACCGACCAAGCATGACTATACGCTTTATACATGTCATTAACGCTTGACAATAACTGTCCATAGGTGTTTGACCGTTCTTTTGCACTCAACATCTGGGATACATTGATCTTACATACTTACCACTTAACAAGTGAGTCTCGTGGCCCCTTTTATGCTTATACTATTTTACAAACATTTACAAACATGGGGGAAAAGTATGCTCGCCCGTTTTCTATGCTGTACAACATGCATACAATTTTCATACAAGGAATCAACGTGATACTGTGTTGCACGTACTTATCTGATACATGCTTGGGTCTGCTGTGTAGTTCTATCTTTGCAACTATTTAATTCCAGTGTGGGAACCGACGGTTAGGTATTGGTAGTACTACTGGGTTGACACCCCCACCCTCGTGTTGGTATACTAGTTAGTACCAACAATAGCCAGGTACGGGTCTTGGGTGAATATACGCCGACAATTTCTTTGTGTACGTCGCTAGGTTTGGTTGCAAAGCTCATGTCATGTGATTTTACTTGTGTATATAACTGTATTCACGGTATTCCATATCACTTACTTTATACAACATTACTTACACTTTTATTACTTAAACCTGCGAGCTCACCAACAATTTTGTTGACCATTTTGAGCATATCTTTTCAGGTGATCAAGCTAGCTGTGGTTCTAGGTGTGCTGCCTTAGTGGAGACCCTAGGATGCATTTTTGGACTAAACATGTTTGACAAACAGTTACCTTGAACAATGTTGAACTGTGTAAACAATTACAATCTTTTGAAACTTGTTCCCGGGTTGTGGGAATTTACATTACAATTTCATCTTTATGTGATCATGTGAATCGTTTATCCTGTTATGCATATGGCTATGTTGTCGTGAACATCGACTATACACGACACAAGTCCCCTTGTTATCGGGTGTCGTCATGGCACGCTTGTTATCATTTTTATTATTGCATCTCTATCGCTTACCATGTGTTATGACGATTCCCGTCTCGTCGCAACCCCGTGTTTCCGCTCTTAGCGGCGGTGTGACATGTAGGTTTCTAGTACCATAGCATGTGAACCTTGTAAATAAGGTTCAACGGTTCAACGGGTTGCTCATAGTAACTTGTCAACCTCTTAGTCTCAAAGCTTTACTTTTAGTTGGATTGATTTTTCTATACAAAGGTGGTTGTGGCGCAACTTGTTACTTGTTTACTTACAAGTTTATTGTAATCATTTGTTTCATCTAAAGTATGAGTTTAAATGTTATTTAGTAACAATCTTAGCTCTTAGGGTCTAAAAAATACATTTGACAAATATTTAATGATAATCATTAGGTAACCTACGAACCTATAAAAGCCTACTAACCCATAGAAAATCTTTGTATGCATTAATACAAGATACTATAAGGTGTCAATAGTACTCTTATAAATAGTACTCTTATAAATAGTACACTTATTGTGACACCCTACAACATATCCCACATCGGCCATGGACGGTAGAGATTCCTGCTTCATAAGGAATTTCTGGCCTCTAACATCAACAACGCGTTTTGGGTGTATTGGCTATGGATGAGAGGAGAACTCCATGGTTAAGCATGCTGAGGTGGGAGCAATCCAGGGATGGGTGACGTCCCTAGGAAGTTTTCACCCAGGCAACCAAAAACAAATCCATGAGCTCCTCGTGGGCAAAGCGGACAATATTGTTGATGCGAAGGGTCGGGTGTTGCAGAATGGTATCAGAGCCACTCATGTGTCATTCGGGGTGTGGGACATACCTCACCAAGGATGGTGACTTCTCAGGCTCATCGAGGATGATGAGTCCAAACAGGGGGTGCTTGTGACACCCTACACATATCCCACATCGGCCGTGAACAGGAGAGATTCCTGGTTCATAAGGAATGTCTAGCCTCTAACATCAACAACACGTTTTAGGCGTATGGTTGTGGATGAGAGGAGAACTCCATAGTCAAGCGTGCTTAGGTGGGAGCAATCCTGGGATGGGTGACCTCCCTAGGAAGTTTTCACCCGGGCAACCAAAAGCAAATCCGCGAGTTTCTTGTCGGCAAAGCGGACAATACTGTTGATGCGAAGGGTCGGGTGTTACAGAATGGTATTAGAGCCACTACTGTGCCGTTCGAGGTGTGGGACATACCTCACCAAGGATGGTGACTTCTCAGGCTCATCGAGGATGATGAGTCCAAACAGGGGGTGCTTGTGACACCCTACACATATCCCACATTGGCTGTGGCCAGGAGAGATTCCTGGTTCATAAGGAATGTCTGGCCTCTATCATTAACAACGCGTTTTGGGCGTATTAGCTTGGATGAGAGGAGAAATCCATAGTTAAGCGTGCTCAGGTGAGAGCAATCCAGGGATGGGTGACCTCCCTAGGAAGTTTTCACCCGGACAACCAAAAGGAAACCGTGAGCTCCTTGTGGGCAAAGCGGACATTCAAATTCCACGTGCGGGGTTTTATCGCGAAGCGTGTGACACTTATAGTAGACATTCAAGAATCATATAGAATTAGCAAAATAACCACTATCAAGGAGAAACTAAAGTATAAAAAGAAGAAATTAACTAAGATTTTCCCACACTATAAAGATCATGTAAGTATTGTTGTTGTAACTAATTAGAGAAAATAATCTACATTTCTAAGAAATATACTCAAACACTGTAAGGCCCCGTTCCCGGGACGCTTACAGCTGGATCCTTATCGCACATAAAACATATAATTACTTTTCTTTTACACAAATATCGCAGTGGAAACATTCAAAAATGACATCTCGTTTCATTATTAATAACTTTTGCAAAATAATACATCATAATTCAATTACAAAACCCCACTTGCATTACATCACAAAAGTATTATAAATGTGGATGCCATCCCAAAAGAGCTGAGTAGCCGCCTCGTGCCATCCTCAGCAATCATTACTTGCCAACTGGAAACACATCAAAGCAGCGTTGCTGAGTGAGTTCTAGTTTTATAAAATAAATCATACTTTTCTTTCGTTAAAAAAACGCTCATTTCTTTCATATGATCATACATCATACGTACACATAGATAATAGTTATTTTATCTTCTTCATTCGTTCATTCATCTTATATCTTTTCTTGCGCATCGGATATCTTCCGTACTAATACCATATGCTACACCCCGAACTATTTAGCTACTGGGCCGAAGTCTATAAATAGACAGCTAAACATGGTGCCACAGTACTAGAGGTAAGCGGTAAAGGTTTTATATAAATGATCGATCAAAGAGAAGTACCCGATATGCATCCTTCCGGGGTAGTGAACCCACACACCGTTGGGCTAACACCTTTTAATGGTGTGTCCCGATATCTAATACTTTCATTACTTTCCTCGTTCAATAATGCATGCATTCATCATCTTCCACTTTTCATTATCTTCCACTTTACGTTACGTAATACTTCATTTCATTCATTATCATAACACGTAAAGTCACAGGAAAGATAAAATACATCATAATAACATGCACAGTCATCACATCATACAGGGCAACATCATACGTACATAACATGCATCATGCTTAAACATGCAACATCATCATCATCATGCCCTACATGCTCTCTAAGGCCTCAATCGTCGTCCTACATGCTCTCTAAGGCCTCAATCGTCACCCTACATGAACTTACGGGAACCTTTACGTTAGAACTTACATCTAAACTTTCACCCGAAAGTCAGAAGTTAAACTACACTTCTCCTCGGGTGCAACAGCCCTATTCGGGCGTATGGACACCCTTCAATCGCATGGCCTCCATGCGACTGAACATCATGCGAATAAACCAATGCGGATGAACACTCATGCGAATGAACACCCAATCGTGCGAATGGACTAATGCGGATGGACCTCATGCGAATGGGACTAATGCAGATGAGCACTTATGCGACTGGAACTTCAATCGCATGACCTCCATGCGACTAGCCCTTCAATCATACGAATGGACCTCAATCGTGCGAATGGACCCCAATCGCACCCTATTTGGCCGTATGGCCTCCATTCGGTTTCCTGTCGGTCGCCTTGCCCTAGCTGATGTAGAATGCAGTTCCAACCGAACGCAAACTCCCCTTTTCTACCTCCAAATTCATCTAAACTCATTCTAAGCCCAAATCAACCATCCTAGACCTTAGGGATGCATACCACAACACCATTCAAGCACACACAAGCTCACAAACAAGGCTCAAACGGATCATACACACACATACACATACACAAAAGGGTCAAACATGCACACACTAAAAAAACCCGATTTTCAGATGTTTTACAGCCCTAAATCATTCAAAAACATTTAAAGGAGGGGTCCTAGAACTCACACAAATGACCACAATGAGAAGAGCTTCGATTTGACTCGCTTCTCAATGATTTTGGCTCACTCGAACCAACCCTAACCAACTTTTCTTCGTCTTTTCTTCCTTTCTCTATTATTCTCTTTCCTTTGGTTGAAATGTGAGTGTAGGGAGAGGGTAAGGGCTGCCCTCTCCTTATATACTCCCACTCACCCGACTTTCTTTCGTTGGCGAGTTTGGTCCCTCGACTTAGGACTTTATTTCTTTTTCTTCCTTCGTCGGCTTCAAAATAAATAAATAACCGGGTGTTACAAGTCCACCCCCCTTAAATAGGTTTCGTCCCCGAAACCTGTTATTCCTCGAACAAACATAGTACACCACAAAATTTAGTGAAATGGTGCGGCTGGTGCCCGATCAAGTGACACAACTGTCACAAAAGATTAAGAGATACACCAGGGGCTGTCAGCGGATATCCGTAGGCATATGATCGCCACCCGGCCAAGCACTTTTAGGTCGGCGGTTGATTTGGCTGGTAGATTATATGATGAGCGCAAGGTGGTGGTGGTTAAGGTGAACAAAAAGGGTGGTGGTAACCAGAACTGGAATGGGAAAACGTTTGGACGTGGCGGAGCCGCTCCAAACAATAAGGTGGCAAAGGTGGGTGACCAACGTGTGGTCACATCTGGTGCAGGGTTGAAGAAGTGTGGTAAATGTGGAAGGGAGCATACCGGTAAGTGCAGGATGGGAATGAATGTATGCTTCAGGTGTGGCCAGCCTGGCCACATTGCTAGAGACTGTAAAAAGCTGAGGGCGGAGAGCTCTGGAGCGGAGAAGAAGAAGCAGGAGGAAGGAGGGCAGAGGGCATGTGCTAGAGCTTACACCATGACCCAGGAGGAAGCCAGAGCTGATCCCGATGTTGTGTCAGGTGTGTTTCTAGTAAACCAAATTTGTGCCTCTGTATTGTTTGATTCCGGTGCTAGTAGGAGTTTTATTTTCACTACTTTTTGTGCTAAGTTGCCTATTAGTAGTAGAAATGTCAGTGAACCATATGGCTAAGTTGCCTATTAGTTCAAATCCCTGGCTTTTAATATTTTTCTAGGTTCTTGAATCTTTCTTACTAAATATTGATGAAGGTGAAGTATTTATAAGGTTTTGTGAAGAACTTGGATATTTTAACCAAAATGGTTGGTTATATGTATTGTTAAAACACATATATTTCATTGTAATCTTAGTTAGTTATAGTTTAGAGGATGGAACCTTGATTTTGATAGAAGGAGATGGTAAAAAGAAGTTGATGATAGCCTCTAGCTGATTGGTGAATCGGCTCAGATGGTTATCTTGAACTTTAAGGTCTCGATTTCCTTGCAAGTTGGTTTGGAAGATGATAATCACTTGAAGCTTTGGATGATGGTGTGTGGTTGATATGGAGATCAAAAGAGAGTAGGGGATGGCGGAAGATGGTTGTGGTTTGTGAAGCAAGAGGTGAAGGCAAGGAGTAGAGGTGGTGGTGTTTTTGCTTGAGAAGATGGTGGATGTGGAGAGTCTTCGGCCGAGACTTGAAATAGTGGAAGATCATTATGACCTTCATCATTGCCCTCTAGTTCTAGGTTCATGAGGTGTTATCCTTGTCTAGTCAGGTGGCAAGTTTAAAGATGTGGTGAGTGTCCATGGATTACTAGGTGTCGATCAAGTGGGCAAATGACTCATTAAGTCATTAATACAAGTTTTAGCTAGTGATTTGGTTGTCAACCGGGTTACTTAGTTCCATAATGAACCAAGACTTGAACTTGAGTGGTGCTTATATTGATGTTTAAGTGTTTAGGGTTTGATTAGTTTTTGTTTTGATACCAAGTTCCTTGATGTTATCTTGTTTTGACGTGTTTAATTAAGTTTGTATTTTAATTCATTTTGTGTAAGTATGGTGCTATAACATTGAGATAACTAATCAAATAATATCTAGTGTGAGAAGTTTATGCATATGAATCTATGCACACATAAGTTCCCATGCATGGATGTAAGCATGCATACGTACCACATATATAAGTACTAAAACACATATAATTCATAAGGTGTTAGTCAAATATAATGTAATATGTATGAAAATTTACTTAAGACATAACCTTATCTAACCTTAGTTTTTAGGGTTGTCACATATAATAAAGAGAAAATTGCATAGATGGTCCCTATGGGTTAATCAAATTCAATGTTTGGTCCTTAAACTTTAAAATTTGCAAAGCTAGTCCAAACTTTTGTGTATTAATTGCAAATTTGGTCCTTAACATTAAACTCATTCCATTTTTATATATTTTATAAAACTTTAAACTTACTTTAAAATTTAACTTTAGAGACTAAAAGTGTAAAAATCATATATAAGTTTAGACTAACTTTGTAATTATTAAAGTTTTGGGGACCAAACTTGCAATGACTATACCAAAGTTTTAACTAACTTTACAATTATTCAATTTTAAGACTGAATGTGCAATCTTATCAAACTACAGTAACTATTTTTGTAATAATCTCTATAATAAAACTACAAAATTATTTATAAGTTTTAAAATTTATAAAAATATTTTAAATCAAAATGTAAATTATCTTTAGTTATTTTAAACTGATATTTTTTCCAAGGTATTAATGATTAATTATCAAATTAATTATTTGTCCACTTAATATTCAAACTTGATTTATTCAATCATTATAAATTAAATATTTTTATTTATATTTAACTATTCTATTTCTTTTATTATGAATTAGTATTTTCAAATCTAAGTTCTTAATCATTTTATTTTAAGGTTATTATTTTAAATTATTTGTTACACCCTAAATCCTAATTGAAACCCTAGTATTTTGCTATTCTTTAAATCATTATTTTTCTAATTTATGACAACTTTTTTAGGTTAAAACCATAAGGAAATCATTGGTGTCTAATATAATATATTATTATTCAAATTATATCTTAATATTAATGCGAGTATTCATAACCCATTTTTTTGGTATTTTTTGTTTTAGGGAAATCATATGATTCAGATTCAATCATTATTATTCATTGTTATTCTATTTCAAAATTTAATAAAAAAAAGCTATGTTATCTATTGTAATTTTTATGCATAGTTAGATAAACTAAATGTTAACACAATCGGTAATTTATGTAATCACAGTAACAATGATAGGTCTATTGGTTTGACAAAACCACCCAATATGATTATTCGAGTGGTGATGATAGATATATTGGTTTGATAAACGCACCCCATATGAATATTCGAGTGGTGATCGGAACTAGATTCATTCAATCAACCATAAGGCTTCATCTTCGGACTGAGTTAATTTAGTTATTACGTTTGATTGTGTTGGTTTGTCTTTTATGTTACATTATTGCATTTATAAGTTTTGATATTGTCATATGAATTGAATTGTTTTCAATCAATTTAATTAATCTATATATGTATACAAACTTGTGTTTAGTCATCGGCAAATTCATTAGCTGAAGTGTTACTTTTTCATATGATTTCAAAAAATGCAGTTTAAAGTACTTCTTCATGCTTCATTCAGACCTGGATGTTGCTTTATAGAGCGGTTTCGTTATGTTTATTTGGTTTATTGTTTGATTGTATTAAATTATTTTATTAGTATTATTTAGTGAAAATGACATTTACTATTATTTAAATTTATTTTTACCATGAGCAATGCAGAATCGATTCACATTCATCCGTTCCGATGATTTCGCTATCGGTTGAGGTGTGACAGGTTCTTACTGCAACTTAGAGCAATCAGGAATGCATTACAATGAGCCATTGCTGACTAGATTTTATTTTTTTCTATCATAGAAAATATTTCATAAGTGGTCCATATGATTTGATCGTATTTTAAGTTTAGTTCCCGCACTTGTAAAAAAACAACATGCATTAAAAGTGGGATAGCACGTGTAACCATCTCATAAAAGTTTGGATGATGTTTATAATTTTTAAATTTGTAAATCAAACTTGCAATATGATTAAAAATAGGACTATTTGTGTATTTTCTTTATTATTTTGTATTTACCCACCTCAACGCAACAATACAGAAATACACTACTACAAAATAAATATTTAATGACACATGAATTATACACACATTGATTCCGAAGGAATGTCATCTTTACTATATTCTAAAGGAATGATAACACACATTTTTGTGTGATGTTGTTTTAGTGTCATAAAAAGAAAAAAAAGCACGACTACATTTTAGAAAACTTGCGCGTCATCTTTTGTTGTCATCTAATATAAACATCTCTAATAAATAATTTACCTTTATATTAATTTGTGGAAGGATGAATAGTTATTTTCTCTGTATCACTTTTGATTTGTATGATACTACTCCTTTTGCAGTATCGCTTCTTCCTTTGTTCCTATAACTAAGTTTCTCTCACCGCCTCTTCCACCGTTGCTTTAACAGGGTTTCTCATTCTCACTATTCCTCAGCTAAGGATTGTTTGGTCCTTCGCCAGCGGTGGTGTGTCTAGTCACCTCTGTTGTTGCAGTGTGTCGTCAATCCTCTTCCCTCTCACCATTGTTGTTCTCCGGCATTCTCGCCGTTGTTTATGGGTCACGCTTGTACTCTGTTAGATGTTGATGGTGATAGTGGTGACGGTAGTTATGGATTTTGAGTCCTATTCCTATGTTGTTTTTAACGATGTCGTCGACGGTAGGCGTTGTCGTCGCTCCGCCACCTCTTATGGTTTTGGGTGGAGGAGGTGGTGGTTTTTAACCAATAATTATGGACGGTGGTGGTGCTGTGACCGTCATTTTTTCTCTTCTGCTGCAGTCACCTCTCGATACCATTTAGGCTATATTTGGTTGGAAGGAATGGAATGAAATTAAGAAACTAGTATAATTTTCAAGTAAAGTTATGTTTGAGTGGGTAATGAAATCTAAAATCTAAGGGAATGTTTCACCTTAAATCCCTTGGTCGTGGGATTTCAAAATACTTCCACCTAGAGAGGGAATTTGAAATTTCCACAATCAAAAAATTTGGGATGAAACATTTCCTTGGGTTTTACATTTTATTACCCACTCAAATACAATTTTACTTGAAAATTATACTAGTTTCTCAATTCTATTCCATTCCTTCCAACCAAACGCAACTTTAGGTAGCGTTTGGTATGCAGGAATGAGAGGCAGAATGGAATGAACCATTGAGGGTGAATTAATAAAGACATGTTTGGTTGGTGGAGATAATGGAATGAACCATTACGTAGTTGATTCCATTCCCTCAAATTCATTCCATCCACTCCCCCTTCTTTTTTTCATTCCATACCTTCTTCCATAATTAATCACAAACACCACCCGCCCCAAA
Source organism: Flaveria trinervia (assembly GCA_025506515.1). Lineage (NCBI taxonomy): Eukaryota > Viridiplantae > Streptophyta > Magnoliopsida > Asterales > Asteraceae > Flaveria > Flaveria trinervia. The sequence goes on from CM046444.1 coordinate 20,350,512, forward strand.
AACCACCACCGACCATCAAGATCGCTCGTCACCAGCAACCACCACTGGCCACCACCGCGGTCGGCCACCACTACCCCGGGAACACCATCGTCGGACACCACCACTGCCGCCCCGCCGAAAACCACTGAAGGCCACCACCACCGGCCGCGGCCGACGCCAGAAACCACCGCTGCAAACCACCTTTGAAGGCCACCACCGCCGCCAGGAAACACCACCGCAAGAAACCACCTCCGAAGGCCACCACCGCCATCGCAAGAAACCACCTCCCAAGGCCACCACCGACATCGCAAAAAACCACCTAAGGCCACCGCTGCCTCCAGAAACCACCTCTGGCCACCATCGCCGTCGGAAACCACCGCGCCAGAAACCGCCGTCGTCAGCCACCACTGCTGCAGGAAACCGCCGCCGACGAAAGCCACCGCTCGCCACCGCCGCCGCTAGAAACCACCGCCGGACACCGCCGCCGCTGAAAGATCGTAACCATATTGCCGAGCTGGTTGCTCGCCTAGATATGTTGTTTTTTAAGTGTTTACTTCTTGTTGGCCACAATGGCTATGATGATATAACGAAAGTGTGTTGGTTGCTAAGGCGTGTCTACCATTTAGCATAAGCAGTCATAACTGGACACTGAATCTGAGCCAATCGACCGTAACAGTGTTGTTGACTTTGTCATTTAGTTGGATATGTCAATGTTTCAGTGTTTAATTCTATTGAATCCGAGGTCTGTGATGACATACCCAACGTATTGTTGGCTGCTTAGGCGTGACGACCGTCTACGACAAGTAATAGTAACCAAACTTTGGTTTTGGACCATGTTCCATTTTATTCATCCCCACACGCACATGATGGGTCCTGCTAGTTACATTAAAGGACATATGTCAACCTCATACTCACTCTTAATAGCTTTTTTCCCCGCAAACCAAATTTCAGGACCGGTGAAAGGGGTCACTTACAACACAACAACACAAAGAGGAGATTAACCAAACTTAATCAAACAGTAAACTAGATTAACCACAAATTAGACACTAAAAACACAAGTAATATAAGAGACAGAACAAAAGAACACAAGCGTATGGTTTTCAAGAATGTAGTATATTGCTTTCTCTATGTTCTATTACAAGTGTTACAAAGCATATAAAAGATACAAGAACATGAGATACTTATACCACATCCTACAGTCGGTTATACTTTGAAAGCCAGCTAGATACAATTGACTAGACACAAACAAAATCAATTGTAGAGTCAAAAGGCAAATTGCCTTTTGACTAGTGACTATGACATGCCATAGCTCACATCTTTATCTATTACAAAAAAGGATAAAGTACATGAAGCAGAAATTTACAGACTCAAGACCTCAATGTATAGCTACCAAAAGCATGGACCTTTCACCAACTCATGTAAGTTGGTGACATTACAGAGATGTAGCGGAAAGGTGTCCAGCTTTATGGAAAAGTACATCAGATAAAGCAAGTGTCAAAAGTCTTCAGAAGAAATTTGTCTTCATGAGTTGAAGCTTCGAAAGACTTTGTCTCTGAGGCTTCAGAAGACTTCATCTTTGGCTTCGGAAGATATTGGTCTTGGCTTTGGAAGATTTCACACTTAGAATATTTCTGTTGCATGTGTGAAACTTCCTAAGCATTCTTCTTCAATGCACTTGTGCAGCATGCAGGATAGACTTTGGATGTTTGAGTTGTATTAGCCTCTTCATTAACCTCTACAATCTCCTCCTAGGCTGATGCTACCAAAACACTTAGTAGACTTCAGATATCAACAGTTCTCATTAGAATTATAACCATACCTTGCTTCATGAGATGATCAGGATCCTTCAAACTGTTAAAATGTCTTCTCATATCAAAGAGATCATGCAGAGGCAACTAAAACATATCTTGACAAGTGTAGATGTCTTTAGTGCCTTGTTCTCTAATGACATGTCATCTTTCTGGATTTGTGGTGTATGTCTAGGATTAGATTGGTCTTCTTGATGCTAGAGGAGCTACTGAAATTGGAGTTGATTGAGCATCCTCTGGCTGCACATCCTTAGGATGTTCTGACTCATCCTGGGGTTTAGAAGAGGGTGTAGTCTTCTTCTTCTTTGGCTTTGATTTAGAAACCATCCTCTTCATTCTCTTTATAGGTTTTAACTAAGACCGGCCTGCAGTACCAGATTGATCTTCATTGTCTTTCTCAGTTTGGACTTCCTCTCTCTCAGGTTCAGAAGGAGAGAGAGGTTGACCCTACTATGGATCAGAAGATGAAGCTTGCTGAGATTCAGCAAGAGGTCTAGGTTATGTTGTCTCTGGTTGTTCAACCTTAACCTCCACTTCAGGTGGGGCTTGACTTGGAGGGGAGTGTAAATCAATGAGCTCTCCACTTTTTATCTTCTGCTTGATCACCCTGATATGCTCATCCATAATGGATAGAGACATGGGGCCATGTCTCCTTCTGGAGAATCCATATAGCTTTAAGAAGCTCATCATCCTCTGTCTGTCAGCAGACTTCTTCATACTTTTCTAGATGATGGCTCTTGATTTAGCAGCTTCTCCCCTTAGCTTTCTTTTGGTTGTCTTTCCTTTCTTGACTATCTCAAGTTCAAGTTGTTTGAGATACTCAAACTCAACATAGTCATAGGGCAAGGGAAGAAGTGCTTCTGCCTGATAGAGGCATGTGGCACTCAAGTAGTTAATCATCTTGATCCTATCTTCTTCTTTATCTACTTGAGGTTCTTGTTGAACCACATCCTCTTGTGCAGGACTTTCTTGAATTGGGGAGAGGGTAGGCACATGTTTTTACAATCTTTTCTTTCTTCTCTCTTCTTTGATTTGTACTAGAAGTTCTGCATCTTCTGCCTCCTTCTTCTCCCTTGACCTTTCCAGGTCAACCAGTTCATTTAACTCTTCTAAGGGGAGAGAAATGACATTGTCTATGTCATAGTTCCTTGTCTGCAGATAGTTTATCCTAACTGCCCTTAACTCATCATTCTGAGTATCTGGTCTGGGGGCAGCCCTGATAGCAGACTCCATGAGTCTTGAGGACCCAGTAGAGGAGCTTTCTCCCCTCAACCTCCTTTTCCTCTCTCTCTCTCTCCTCCTCCTCAATCTCCTCAGATGTCATCTTTCTTTTTCCGTTATCACTCACAGACCTTTGTGACTCAGGGTGGAGAGAGCTTTGGCCTTCATTGTTTGATGCAGCTTCTGAGCTCTGGCTAGAGAGAGGTTGAGAAGCACCTTCACCAGCAGGTGTCTTAAAAGGAATGTGAATCTCTGCAGCAGTTGATGATGAGACAAGGCTCTCAGGTTCTGCCACTAGGCCTTCAGTCAAGGTTTCCCCTATGAAACTAATCTTAGGGTCTGCCTCAACATCCAGTTGCCCAATGGCATTTCCTGATTGCCTAAGTCTCCTTTTGAAGCTGAACTCTGCAGTGATCCTGTCTTGGATTCTTTGAGCCAGCCTGTCAGCTTGTCTTGATTTGCTTGGATTGACAAGTGGCATGTTGACTAGATCCAGACCTTCATAGTAGTTCAAAGTCTAAAAATTTAAGAATTCTTGCTACCTTTGAACCCTTATGATGATTAGGGCTTTCCTGTTGCTGTCATACCTCCACCCAATGATGTGATTGGAAGAGGGTGAAGATGACATAGCCCTCGGCATCCCATCCTCAAACAAACTCCGTATGAAGGAGTCTGTGTAGTCCACATCAATGTGAATTTGAGGAGGTTGCTGAGAATGCACAATTGCAAGTAAGGATGGTGAGTCCTCAATGTCCACTCTCTCTGAAGAACTCCCAGGTTCTGTAGCTGTAATGACTTTCTCCCCCTTTTAGGTTGTATCACCCACTTGTATAGGTGAGATGGAAGATAGGTCAATCACATCCATAGGTTCTTGTGTTCCTGGTTGAGCTCTTCTTAAGGGTCTCCCAGCTAGTTTTTCCTTAAGATAAGAAATCTCAAGTTGCTGATTATTGATCCTGTTGTGTAAGGTTGTCACCTGAGATTCAAGGTGACTAACCTTTGAGACTAAATAAGTGCATATTTTAGATAGTTTGTGCACCTTTAGTCTTAGATTCCCCTCATCTCATCAGAAGAATCATTGGGAGATGAGATGATTGGACCAAAGTCCTTAGTCTCACCACCAGCTTCATGTTCTTGGCTGCTGGATTTCCTATGCTCACTGGCAGTCTCACTTGAGATGACAATGGGCTGGGTTGCCATGGTTGAGGTCTTAATAATGTAATCACTTTCAAAAATGAGAGCCTCTTCCATATGGACATCTTGAACTGGTTTAGAAGTGTTCACCTCAGTAGTAGGTGACTGATGGGGGCTAGAAATAGGAGCCTCAGAAGCACTCATCTCTCTTTGAGTAGGGGAAAAGAAGAGAGAATCATGGTACTCACTAAAACCTAGATCTTCATCAGTATAGAAATCAAGGTTGGGAATTGGTTGGTTGAGATCTATAGGCTGGGGATGTTAACTATCCCCTGAAGGTTGATCACTTGAGTGTTGAGACTCGGAGTGATGGCTTAAGGCAGTTGGGCTTATGAGCTCATCAGGCTGAGCATGAGGAACCTCAACACTGATTCTTGAAGATATGGGAGTGGTCTGCTTCTTAGGAGAAGTGGGAGCTTGAGTGTCCACTTCTGCCTGTAAGGGTGAGTGTATGGGGACCTCCACAGACTGAATAGTTTAAGCAAGGATTCCTTTGGATTTTCTTTTGTATGTGAGGGTGATTTGTGGCTGTGTAGGTGGTAGGGAAACAGTAGGTGTGGCTTCAACACTAGCTTGTGTTGCTAGGTTGTCACCTTGAGCAATGAGCTCTAACATTTTTCGGACTAGGGCTGTTTCTACCCCAGAGAAGCCAACAGTGGGCTTTCTTAGTATTTTAAAGATATTGGGCTTCATCTGTCCTAGTTTAAGAATGTTACCTGTTTCCTTTAACTGTGAGCCTAGTTCACAATTAAGAATGTACTGGACATATCTAGGAAACATGTAATATTCTAAGGAGTCTAAGTTAGCAAGCAAGTTGGTATAACAAACTAAGAATACCTGAACTTGACTCCCTGAATCATCCCATGGATGATGAAGGAGAGATCCTCAGGAATTTGGTCCCATCCACCATGCTTGTTTGATAAGCTATGGATGACCACATGGAGTAGGAATCTCCATTAGGATGAGACCTTCCCCTTCCTAAAGGTCTTTACAGAGAAATCTCCCTCATATCCTATCTGCTCAAAGGTATGACTAATAGCTTCCTTTAGGAAGAACATCTCACATTCTTTATCATCCAGCTGAAGATGCATGTTGATGATGGCCGGAGTGATGAAGACTGTTCTTCCCTGCACTGTGGCAGACAATGCCTTCTCCCCATCCATTACAACCTCTTGGCAGGTCTTCCAGAAATCAAGCAGATAATCCTCATAGAGTGGAGGATCAATGGTTAGGGAGGTGAAGTAGTTTGACAAAGCTAAGAATCGACAAACCTCTGAGAAATAAGGATCTTTCTCAGAGCTTAACAGAGCAACCTGATTATGTTGCCTGTGTAGCTGCATTGTAAAGTTGGGATCATTTCTGTGAGCGAGATTGGCCATTGTGAAGTAGCTTAAAGACGAAAAAAGAAGGAAGAAAGAAATTTCAGAGAGAAATTTGGGTTTTAGGTTTGGAGGAAGAACAGATGATAGAAAGAGGGGGAAACCATTGGGTTTATATGTGAGAGGGATTTTAGATAAAGTTTAATGAAAGAGAATAAACTTTGAAATCCGGATGACGGTCCCACCTCTAAAAAAGTAGTTTACTTTTGCTCAAAAAGTAGTTTTCTTGGAAGTCAAAAAACTTCCAAAGGTAAATTGTCTTCTGAAGTTTTAATTAAAAAGCTTCCGAAGCTAAAATGGCTTCAGAAGAATTTCCTGAAAGTTTTGAAAAATTTTGTTTCGGAAGAGAAATTAAAACTTGATTGCTTTGTATATAAAACACAAAGCTTCCGAGAGTTAGTTTTGCTACGGAAGAAAATAGTCCTTAAAAAATAAATTAGTGTCTGAGACAAGTATTTAAACTTTGGAAGATAAATTGGAAACCTCTTCCGAAGGTAAATCTTCTTAGACAGTTATTTATTTTAAAGGCATGATTTGCTTCCGAGGTTAAAAGCATAACTTCCGAAGGATCAAAAATTTGTCAAAAATCTAAGGAAAGTCTTCAAAAAGATAATTTTATCCAGAGAAAACACGAGCTTATGAAAGTGATGAACTAGACAACTTAGGACACACATATAATAAGAATTAGTTTTAAGAAAAACTTACTCAAAGTTAATCATCCCAATAGCTGATATTAGATATTTAAATCTCTGTTCATCAAAAACCTTTGTAAACAGATCAACATATTATTCATCTGTGTGAACTTTGACTAGTTTAATTAATCCCTTTTCATAGTTATATCTTATTAAATGATACCTGATATTGATGTGCTTTGTCCTTGAGTGCTGCACAGGATTCACTGTGATTGAGATAGCACTGTTGTTGTCTATATGAACGGGAGTCTCCTTGAAGTTTAGTCCATAGTCCAGCATCTAATTCTGAATCCAAAGCACTTGAGCATAGCAGCTTGCAGCAGCAATGTATTCAGCTTCAGCAGTTGATGCAGAGACACAAGATTGCTTCTTGCATTGCCATGAGAGAACCCTTCCACCAAGGAACTAACACCCCCCAGAGTAGACTTTGCAGTCATGTTGCAACCACCATAATCACTATCTGTATAAGCATACAGATTGAATCAGGATTCTTTGGGTACCATAAACCAAGTGTTGAAGCACCTTTGAGGTATCTTAAAATCCTTTTTGACAGTGATGAGGTGAGACATCTTAGGGTTGGCTTGATATCTTGCACAAATACATGTAGCAAACATAATATCAGGCCTACTAGCAGTAAGATACATAAGAGACCCAATCATAGCCCTGTATAAGTGTTCATCTACACACTCCCCCTCAAGATCAGGTCCAAGGGAGTGGTTTCTGGCTATGGGTGTCTTAGCAATCTTACAATCAGTCATGTTGAATCTCTTGAGTATGTCCTGAACATACTTTGACTGACTTAGGAAGATTCCATATTCAACTTGCTTCACTTGAATTCCCAAAAAGAAATTGAGTTCCCCCATGGAACTCATTTGATGAAGAGAGTTCCATCTATAGTACCTCTCTTGTATCCTTGTTTGCAAAGATACTCAGACAGTGTCTCATACCACTTCCTGGGTGCCTGATGCAGCCCATAAAGAGCTTTGTCAAGCTTGCAGACATAATTAGGATGATTGGGATCTAGAAAACCAGGTGGTTGTTTGACATATACCTCTTTATCAATCACTCCATACAGAAAAGCACATTTTACATCAAGCTGAGAGACCTTGAAGTTCTTGGATGCAACAAATGCTAGGAATATCCTAACAGCTTCCAGTCTTGCTACTGGAGCAAAGACATCAGTGTAGTCAATCCCTTCTTCTTGTGTGTATCCTTGAACAACTAGTCTAGCTTTGTTGTTGATGATAATGCCTCTATCATCTTTCTTATTCCTAAACACCCATTTGGTTCTAATGGTAGTCTTCCCATGAGGAAGAGGACAAAGGTTCCAAACTTTCTGCATTTTGAATTGAAGCATCTCCTATTGCATAGCTTTAACCCAACTTCCATCCTTCAGAGCTTCATCAACTTTCTTTGGCTCTATCTGGGATAGGAAACAAGAATGAAAACAAACATTTGCTTCATGGGTTTGTCCTCTTGTTCTTACCCCTGTGACAACATCTTCAATGATGTTTGTGGTGGGGTGAGACTTGTGGATCCTAAGCTGAGGGATCACAGTAAGTTGCTGAGAAAGATCTAAATTAGAGAAATTTAAATCTAGCATAGATATTTCTCCTACCACATCAACACACTTATCAAGAGAAACTTGATCCAAGAAGTGTGTGACATCATTGATGTTGTCATCTATGGTGTGGTTAGTAGCATCAAGAAATTCTTGATCACTATCACCACCACCATTGTTATCTTCCACAATTGAGGTATCCTTATCTGGTTGTGGAGCCTCTGAGCTGGAATTTGAAGGCACCCCAGATGTATCAGCTGAGTTTATCATTATAGTGCTGATAGAAACCTCATTTGTAGAAGTAGTTCCAACTAGAGCTGAAGATGTGTGACTTGAAGATCTTCTCAGCTCAAATCTTGGATCAGGATCACCTGTATTTAGATTTTCTGCAGATCCTGAAACATTCTCATAAGATTTGTTAAAACAGTTGGTAACTAGATCAAGATCAAATAGCCAATCAGGACCAGAACCAACCACACAGGGTGTATGTTCATTGAAAGTCAATTTGGCTGACTCCTCAATAATTTTAGTTCTGAGATTGTATACTCTATAAGCCTTAGTTTGAGAAGAATATCCAATAAAGTGTCCATCATCTGATTTCTTAGCAAACTTGGCAATTTGATCTTTGGTATTCAAGATGGTGCAAGGACATCCAAATGTAGAGAAAACCAATGAAAGGTTTCCTCTTGTTGGACCAAAAGAACCAATGAGCCAAGATCAGAAAACCTCTAAGTCCCACATGATATCACAACAACTGCTGAAGGCTTCATCAGCAGTTTGACAAGTGCTGAAGACTTCAACAGCTGAAGATTAAGTACTGAAGACTTCAACAGTTGAAGACTAAAGTGCTGAAGTTCAACAACTGAAGAACACAAGTGCTGAAGCTGAAGACCAAATTACTGAAGTCCAACAGCTGAAGAACACAAGTGCTGAAGCTGAAGACCAAAGTACTGAAGTCCAACAGCTGAAGAACACAAGTGCTGAAGCTGAAGACTAAAAGTGCTGAAGTTCAACAGCTGAAGAACACAAGTGTTGAAGCTGAAGACCAAAGTACTGAAGTCCAACAGCTGAAGAACACAAGTGCTGAAGCTGAAGACCAAAGTACTGAAGGTCAACAGCTGAAGAATACAAGTGTTGAAGCTGAAGACAAAGTACTGAAGTACAACAGCTGAAGAGTCCACAAGTGCTGAAGATCAACAACTAATGTACAAAGTCTGAAGACAAAGACTGAAGACATCAGCTGATGACATCTACTGAAGTCATCAGCTGATGAAACGTCTGAAGTTCAAGTCTGAAGACCAAGTACTGAAGTTTCAGTAGTTTGTCACAACAGCTGAAGAGTACTTCTTCAGTAGTTGTGATATCAGTATTTTTATGTTTTTACTTTCAGTAGTTTTGTAAAACGACTGAAGAGCTTGTTCTTCAGTCGTTGTAGTTTCAGTAGTTTCTTATCAGTAGTTTTGTAATAAGTAAACACTTAGCTTCTTGTAAGAAGATTTCAGCTGTTAGACATCTTCAGTAGTTTTAGTGTTTCAGTAGTTTGTTAAATAACGGTTAGATGTCACTATCAAGTGACATCAGCCTACGTCATTTTTCCTTATATAAGGAAGAATGACCTAAATTGTAATTTTGCGAATGCCATGCCAAAGCGTGTGATTGAATGAAATATTCCTTTTGCAGAAGCTTTCTCTCTCTATAACTAATTCTGTTCATTGCTATATCTTTGGTATTCTTGCTCGAATTGTGCTAGTTGGTACTCTATTCCGCTGCTGAAATCATTCGAATCGATCAAACTAGATGCTGAGATCCTGTCAAATGGTATCAGAGCAGGTTAATCATTGATCGATCTAACAATTGATCATTGAAACTGCTCATTTGCTCTAAGTTTGATCGAACTAGCAAATTCGCACGAATCTGTTATAGAGATTGAAGTTCTGTCGCTTTTGTCTATTTTTATTGAGATTCTTAGTGGTTTTGAGCTAAATTTGTTTTGCTTATCTTGAATTTGTCTGAATTTTCGAAAATGACTACACCTTCTAATGATCCACACAATACTGGTTCCTCGACTAAGCCTCCGATGCTGGTTAGGATGAGTATAACATTTGGCAACGAAGAATGCTCGATCACCTGTCTGTCAATAGTTCAGGTTGTTGGACATCCGTGGTACATGGACCACATAAGCCAATGGTGAATCATCCAGAAACAAATCAGTTGATTCCGAAGAAGAAGTAACAATACTCTGATGAGGATAAGAAGTTGTTTGAGATTGATGCTAAAGCCCATGGAATTCTGGCCATGGCACTGCCTAATGAAATCTATTCCGGGCTTATGCATCATGAAACTGCTCATGACCTTTGGAATGCACTGAAAGAACAATTTGGTGGCACTAATGAGGTCTTAGCAAACAACAGGGAAATCCTCGCCCAACAGTATGAGACTTTTGCTCATAGAAAGGGTGAGACTCTGACTCAGCAGTTTGAGCGGTTTTCATGTTTAATCTCTGAGTTGAAAATGGTTAAACATGAATATACCAAAAGCCAAATGAACCACAGATTCCTCAGATCACTGCCTGAGAGATGGGACACATATACAATTGTCCTACGCTCCAGTGCAAATCTGGATAGTCTATCTCTCACCCAACTTTATGGGAAACTGCTTACATTCGAAAGAGAGATAGAGCAGAAAAGGAAACTGGCTTCATCTAGTAAGCTCACTGAAGACTTTGTACCAGGCAACACTGCCTTGGTTGGTCATGAGTCAGAATATGCTTCATTTGAATGCCAGTATGATGAGCATATTGATTTCTCTTTAAACACTTCTGATTCTACATTTGTGAGTGTTGATAGTCAGTTTACTGGGTGTAATAATGACAATCTATGCTTCAACATGGATGATCTCAAGGGGATTGCTGATGATGAATTAGAAGAGATGGATATTTTGAGCCAAATGGCCTTGATAAATATCAGATCTTAGAAGTTCTACAAAAGAACTGGAAGAAAGTTCCCAGGACTCTCTGGCAAAACCAAAGTTGGTTTTGACAAGAGTAAGTTGAGGTGTCACAAATGCCAAAGGCTTGGACACTTTGCTAGAGAATGTAGATCATCTGGATCTAATTCTTCTGCACCCTTTGTGACTTCCCTAGCAATAGTCAACAACACAGAGGGCAACATCCTGTCAATTCTGGTCATCATTCTCAACCACAATCTCCTGCATATTTTGTTCCTCAGGGTCCAATGCCATATCCTTACCCTTGTTATTACATGCCACAAACCAGTCAGGTTCAAGCACCCATTGCTCAACAACCACATGCTCTTCCTGAGCCTCAACCATCTCAATCTCATCAACCTCCTCAACCTCAACAACACAGCTTCCTCACCCCTGGAGTTGTTGACTGGAGCAGTTTACCAGATGACATGTCTGGTCATGAACAACTGTTCACAGGTGCCGGTCAACATGGTGGTGACAGTCCTTTTGGGAATCTGGCACTTATGGCTCTGGAGTCTGCAGATGGATCATCCTCAAATGCCTCTTCATCACAGGTATCACAGGTATCCTCTGAGGCTAAGGCCAAATTATGTTCTGAAACATGCATAGCAGCATTTGCCTCTATTAGAGAAGCAAATGTAGATTTAATTAATAAGAACATAGAGCTAGAAAAGATCATTTCCAAAAGAAAAGCTGAGTTTGAGTGTATGCTTAAAGAGAAAAATGATGAGATTTATAAACTTAAGTGCCAAATCACTGATGATAAGGCTAGGGAAGAGGTACTTTTAGAAAACTACAAAGACCTCAAAGAAACCCTTGCAGTCACCCAAGTAGAGTGTGATCGATGGGTACAATCATGCAAAGGTTTTGAAATGCTTCTTAGTAAGCAATCTGCTTCCAATGTGAAGTTTGGCATTGGTTATAATCACACTGCTCCTCCTACAGATTTTGCTTCAAGAACAGAAGTGAAATCTGATGGAGAAAGTAATAACCAATCCACCTCATCATGTGATTCACTTTCTGATAGAGCACCATCAGAAGTTGAAGTTAGTATTATTCCCTCGTTGAACCTATCAGCTGATCTTGATGGTTCAAATACTGACACTCACATGATCAAAGAGTTGATCAACTCAAGAGTCATTTCTGGAAGTCCTGAAAGGACTGGAGAGCAAGATTTAACACCTGAAGTTCAAACTCCAACTACTGTCAGCACTGAAGAGAAGAAAACTGTCAGTAGAAAGGGTTTCAAGACTACTAAAGAGGAAGTCAAGAAAGCAAATAGTGCTTCCAAAGTGCTGAAGAACAAGTCTTCAGTAGTTTCATTCTTTTTAGTTGTTGATCAACATAAGATGAAGAAGAAACCATGTGAAATATGTGGTTTGTTCAATCATCTTACAGATGATTGTTGGTACAAAAGAGGATCCAAAATCAAACATAAAGAGGAAACTAAAGAGAAAATGGTTAAAATGAAAACTGAGTTTGAAGCCACATTTGTACCAGCAACATCAAATCTTGTAACCCTTAAGTCCAAAAAGAAATCCAAAAAGGAAGGGGTTAAACAGGTAACAGCTGAGATTGCTAAAAAGAAGAAGGTGCAACATAGGAACTTATCAACTCCAATGCCAATGTGTCTGGAGAGCTGAAAGCTTTATCACAAAATCAGACACAGCTGGTTATGATGGTTCAACATCTATTGGGAAGAGTTAACCAATTAGATGTTCCTATGTTGAAACCACAGAAAAGGAGGTCCAAGCCAAAGGATTCCTCTTCTTCACCATCTTCTTCCTCTCAGGCTGTTGTTTCCAACAAACCTGTTAGTTTACCATCTGTTGATGAGAACAGGCCCAAAACCAAAAAGGTTTGGGTCTCAAAATCTAACTAATTTGTTGTGTTTTGCAGGGTTCTTCAACATGCCATAGAGGCATGTGGTATGTAGACAGTGGAGGATCCATGCATATGACAGGAAATAGATCACTTCTTAATGACTACTCTCAAGGAAGGAAGGGGTTTGTGTCATTTGGCAATGATGCAAAGGTTACATCATCGGCAAAGGTTTTGTTTCCAATGGGGAAATAAAATTTGATGATGTTAACCATGTGGAAAATCTCAAGTACAACCTCTTGAGTGTCAGTCAATGTGTGACAAAGGCCATGTTGCTCTTTTCACCGGTTAGAACTATCGGATTCTGTCATCCAAAGTTCTAAGTTTGATTGATAAGGTGTTGGATGAATACACTCTACTGAAGGCCAACAGGACAGGAAGAGTGTATGCCTTAGATCTTTCCAAGAAAATAGGTCTCAAAGGCCATCCTTGCCTATTTTCCAAGGCTTCCCCTCAAGAATCTACTCTATGGCATAGAAGGCTGGGTCATGTTAATCTTAAAAACATAAATCAGCTGACAAACCATGTTTTAGTAAGGGGACTGCCTATGAAGGAGTTCAAATGTGAAGATAACTGCACTGCTTGTTTAAAAGGAAAACAACACAAAGCTTCATTTCCCTCCATAGAAGAACCTAAGTCCACTGCCTGCTTACAGCTTCTTCACATGGATCTCTTTGGTCCTGTGAGAGTGATGAGTATGGCTAAGAAGAAATACTGTCTGGTAATTGTGGATGATTACTCCAGATTTGTATGGACTTCTTCTTGCATTCAAAGGATGAGGCAGCTCAGAAGATTATCAACTTTGTGTTGTATGTTCAGAAGCAGTATTCCCTCTCAGTCAAGTGTATTAGAAGTGATAATGGAACAGAATTCAGAAACAATACACTTGATGAGTTCTACCTCTCAAAGGGAATCAAGAGGCAGTTTAGCATTCCAAGAACTCCTGAACAAAATGGAGTAGTGGAGAGAAAAAACAGGACCCTTAATTGAAGCTGCAAGGTCCATGTTGGCTGATTCTGGACTGTCAATGACTTTTTGGGCTGAAGCTGTCAATACAGCTTGCTATGTACAGAATAGAGTTCTAGTAAATCAGAGGTTGATGAAGACTCCATATGAAGCTCTTCATCATTTGGCTCCTCTAATTTCATTTTTCAGAGCTTTTGGGTGTCCTTGTTTCATTCTCAACACACGAGATCAACTCCAAAAATTTGATCCTAAGGTGGATGCAGGGTACTTTGTTGGTTATTCATCAACTTGCAAAGCATACAGAGTCTTCAACTGTAGAACAAAGATGGTTGAAGAGACTCTACATGTTAAGTTTAATGAATCTCCAAAGGACAAGATTCCACAAAGCCCTATGGAGTTATTTGATTTGGACATACTGCAATATGTTCCTTATCAAACTCCTGCTGTTGCTCCTGTCAACAGTTCACCACCTGGTGGTACTGCTGGCGCTAATGATGATGATGATAGCAGTACTCACCTCTTCAGGTTTAGTGACCAACTGCCTGTGTCCTCTAAACCTGATGCTCCTGTAGCTTCAGTAGCTTCATCCACAACAAGTGCTGATGAGATTTATGCATCTTCAACTTCATTTGAGTTGCCACCATCTACATGGTTTCAAGAGTCTACATCAACATCTATTGCTGCTGAAGGTTCTACAAATACTTGCACTGATCTCACTGTTTATCAAGAGCTGAAGAATCACCCAATGTCTCAAATCATTGGTGATATCAATGCTGGAGTTTCAACCAGAAGTCAATTGTCCAATTTCTGCTTCTATGCTCTCTTCATCAGTCAGCTAGAGCCAAAGAATTATCATGTTGCACTTAGAGACAATGGCTGGGTTGAAGCAATGCAGCTTGAGCTTCTTCAGTTCAAAAAGCAGCAAGTGTGGGAGCTTGTTCCTCTTCCCCCGGGTAAGTGTGCAATAGGCACTAAATGGGTATTTAGGAATAAAACAGATGAAAATGGGCTTATTGTTAAGAACAAGGCCAGACTGGTTGTTCAGGGGTTTGCACAAGAAGAAGGTATTGATTATGATGAAACTTTTGCCCCTGTAGCCAGACTGGAGGCAATTAGATTGTTCTTAGCCTATGCTGCACTCCACAATCTTAAAGTTTTTCAAATGGATGTTAAAAGTGCATTTTTATATGGTAAAATAAAAGAAGAAGTTTATGTGTGTCAACCACCAGGTTTTGAGGATAATAAACACCCAGAATGGGTATACAAGCTTGATAAGGCTCTTTATGGGTTGAAACAAGCTCCTAGAGCCTGGGATGAGACATTATCTAACTTTCTTATGCAAAATAATTTCACTAGAGGCTCCATAGATAAAACTTTATTTATTAAGAAGGTGGATCAGCATAAGCTACTTGTTCAAATTTATTGTGATGATATTATATTTGCATCCTCTGATCCCCAGTTGTGTGATGATTTTACAAAATTAATACAAAGGAAGTTTGAAATGAGTGCAATGGGAGAATTACAGTTCTTTCTAGGCTTGCAAATCAAACAAAAAGCTGATGGAATTTTCATTCATCAGTCTAAATATACAAAAGATCTTTTAAATAAGTTTGATTTACAAAACTGTAAGCCCTGTTCTACTCCCATGTGCAACACCACACAATTGGATGTTGATCAGAAAAGTAAAGTTGTTGATGAAACGCTTTACAGATGTATGATGGGTTTGATGTATTTAGCTTCTAGCTAGACCAGATATTATGTTGCTACATGTGTTTGTGCTAGATTTCAGGCTGCACCTAAAGAGTCTCATCTGATTGCAGTCAAGAGGATCTTTAGATATTTGCAAGGTACACAATCTCTAGGTTTATGGTATTCCACTGGGCACTCTTGCAAATTAGTTGCTTTCTCTGATAGTGACTATGCAGGGTGTAAGTTGACCAGGAAATCAACTTCTAGTGGATGTCAATTCCTAGGCAACTGTTTGATTTCTTGGCAGAGTAAGAAACAAACATCTGTTGCTACATCTACTGCTGAAGCCGAGTACATTGCTGCTGCAAGTTGTACATCCAAGTACTCTGGCTTCAGAATCAACTTTGGATTATGGCATTACAGAGACTAAGACTCCGTTATTAATGATAGTGCTTCAGCTCTTTGCATTGTCAAAAATCCAGTCCATCACTCTAGGACCAAACGTATAGAAATTAGACATCATTTATAAGAGATTGTTTTGAAAAGGGTCTAATTAATCCTATGTGTTAGGACCTGGTATTCGACTGAAATACCTAGAGATCACGTGTATACCAGATCAAATAGTGCGGAATCCTATTTGATTGGCGATCCAATCAGTGAGAACACACGAAGAATCAATCAAGGATTGAAACTAACGTTAGAAATCGATAAGGAATCGATCTAATGTGTTCTATGAACTTGGAGAACGATTTGGAAGGTTTCTGGACGGCTAGGGTTTGACTTGAATCGTACTTGATCGAATGTCCTCGTTTTTCACGAATTGAGTTGTATTTATAGGTTGGCACTATTCAATCGTGCGACCGAACCATTAGCTTGGTTCAGTCGTGCGATTGAACCATGCGGTTGGTTCATTCGGGCGACTGAGTGTTCAGTCGTGCGACTGAGCCAATCTTATGTTACAGTCGTACGACTGGCCAGTCTCCTGGTCCAGTCGTGCGACTGAGTCAATCGTGTGAAGTTCTTCATGTGTATGGTTCATTCGCATGAGCCATTTGCATGGGAACTTCATTAAGTTAAGTTTGAATGTTTTAGTTAATTAATATAATATTATATGTAATCATTCAAGTAATTATAAACCCAATCAATTCAGTCACGACTCATTAATGAACTATTAAACATTATAACCAACAGACTATCAATATCAGTTCATTAATCATACCAAACAAGATCTATTACATCACATATCACGATCTAGGGACATACATGTATCAACAAACTCCCCCTTGGACCTAGATCTCTCTAATGTCTTGTTTTCTTCATTACCTTCTCATATTTCTTGTACTTGTCCTCTTGTGTGACTCCCGCGTGAATATCAAACGCGAAGCAAAGTCGTATAACATTTTGGAACTGGAGGGCTTGTACAATGTCTTGTGTGTCATAGAACAGTGGCCACTTGTATAATGTATAGACATCATTAGCAGACAAGTTGGTTAGCCACATTGGGTCGAATACCCTGACAGTATCCATTTTATCCCCTTTGTTCAGAACTATGACAGCTTCAGCAGTTCTCCAATCATAGTACCACCATTTGAAGTGTGGAGTGAAGTCATGTGGCATTTCCCTGAGAGGGATTCTCGACATAGTGCGAGGAGGACTCCACTTCAACACAATCTTAGGTTTTCCAGTAATGGCATCCATCTCAGACCTTCTAATATACCTTGTAGGTTGTTGAGGTCTGAAGTTAATCCACCTGGTGTGGTACTCTTTCTTTAGGGCAGCCTCAAACCAGCCTGACATTTTTCTCGGGTCAGCATACAACAGCTTCAATTTGGCCAGCTGGTTGAGCTCAAATCCAGGTAGAGTCTTTAGATCATGTGGAAATCTAAAGTACTCTATGCCCTTTTCCCTCTTAACGGCATAAACGTTAAGATCATCAAAATATGCCCATGCTATAATCCTGCCTGACACCGTAAGATGTTTCTTGACGCTGTAGAACTTGGTGTAGGCCCCTCTTCGTGTATCACGTTGGGCTCTGACTTCTTTAAAACATTCAGCCCACTCAGCCTTTCGAATGTATACATCATCGTTTGAGGCTTGGGCTGTTCCTTCGGTCTTTCCTGCTTCCTGCTCCATCTTGTCTAGTACCTCAAACTATCACTGACTAGGGACTCACCCAGATTGGGGACCATATTACCCTCGTTGTCAGCGTACTGAGGGTACTTTCAGCAGCAATATCTTCAACCTCAACTTCATCAACGTCGTGTAGTTCGTCGTCACTGGTTGAATCAACTTGGAGCATCCTTGACAATGTCATCAGAATTGAGTCTGAACATCTCTGCCAGTTGCTCGTTAGATAGGTTGTGAATTATTTCACCTTCTTCAGGGGTATAACTCACTGACCTTCTGACAATCCCTTGCAGATCAAGAATCATTGTGAGTTGAGACTTGATCTGTTGAAGGGGAGCAATATCAAACTCATCTCTGTGGTACTTTGGATCTGTTTGATTTACACATTTCACACTCAAATCATTAGTAATATATCAAACAAAATGCATTAACTTAATATAAACATTTAGTACATGGTTTTTCAATACAGAATACAAAAGTAATTAAATACATAAAACATCCACTATTTACTTTTATCCTGAATGCTAGACTCTTCTTGTGAAGGTACAGAAGCAGAAGCTGACTGATCTTGTCTGTTCTTTGTTCTCTTCTCTTGACCGGGAGCTGAGACAGATTCAGTTGCTTCTCCTTCTTCAGTCTCTTCATCTGCACACCACTCTTCTGTTTTCTCTTCATCAGAATCACTGTCATCATCATCATCATCATCATCCTCATTATCTCTGTCTCCATCCTTTATCTTTAGAGGTTCCTCCTTTGATCCTTTCAATTTTAGCAAATGGACCTCTTAGCTTTTTCCAACTCCTCTATCTGCTTACCTGCTGTGACACTTTGCGCTCGAGTTGGTCCAACTGAGTGTTCTGAGCAGCCAATTGCTGGGCCTGCTCCTCAATAACTCGATCCTGCTCTGCAATTTTCTGCGATTGTGCAGCAGTCAGGTCGGTGAGTTGGCGGATCTGAGAGGTCTTTTCCTCCTCATCAGCGCCAGCAATCGTAACACCATTCTATTTAAGGCTGACAGCTGTTCCTCTACCCTGATTGGAGGTAGAGGAGATCTGTAGGTGTGTGAGGGGTAGGCTGAGGGCTCGGTTTGGTGGCTAGTTGTGGTGGTGGAGGTGGTGAATATAGGGTCAGGTCTGGATGATAGTGGTGGTGAGTGTGGGGTGAATGATGTAGTGTGGCAGGGGTCCGGCTTGTGGTGGTCGGTATCGTGGTGTCTGTGGTTGCTGTGGGGAGAGTATGGTGGTGAAGGTGTGTCTGCAGAGGTGGTAGTGGTGAAGGTGTGGGGGATGTGGTGGTGATGAAGGTTACCTTACGTTTTTTCTTTTTCTGGCCATGGGGTTGAGCCATCCGTTTTCTCCTCGTTCCCTTCGAGGTGGATGCTCCCCCTTCAATCCCGCCTGAGGACCCCGAGCATATGATGGATCAGTTTCTGTATCTCCGGAGCCTCTCGTTGTTCACCAACAACCCTCAACCCGTGTTCTGTGGGAACCACTTTCCTTCCCACAGTCCGGGTCAATGTTCCTCATCAGATTCATCCTCATCCTCCTCGTTCAAAACAAAATCTTGATGAAATCCTGCTGACTCAGTTACCTCTGCAGGTGAGACAGACACAGAGGGAACAAAGTCAGACACAGTGCCTCTGGATGGAACAGCATCATCCCCACTATCATCCTCCTCTGAATCATCAGTAGGGAGGACAATTGGCTCCATGTCGGAGTCACTGTCCTCGTGATGCCATTGGCGTCTCCCCGGTGCCACACAGCTTTCATCTGCTAAGTGGCCAATCATTCTTTTCACTTGGGGCTTAATCTGCTTTCCCCTGTAACTCTCATCCTGCCCAGAGTATATCATCCATTATCTCTAAGGCCACTGCGTCATGACTCTCTTTGGGTAACTGTGGCAGCTTCTTGTTGAAGACGAGCTGTAAGAATCTAGGGTACATACAGAACCCCTCTTTTCCCTTTACCTCCAAATTCTCCACCAAGTAGGAGAATATCATGCTGGAAAAACTGAAGGGGTGGTTCAGAACCAGTGCCACGTAGGCATTTTGAATCTGGTATGAGAGGTCGTCAAACCCACCCCTCCTCGATGCTACACACTTGAGGATCACGTGTGCTAAGTACTTGTACTGGGGGCTCAGGTTGCTCTTGTTGAGCACACCTGAGTTGATATCCCCAGCGTACTTTAGCCTTAGGAAGCATCCTCGCAATGTCAATGGATGTAGTTTTGTAGGATGATCAGCGTCCTCCCCGAACTCTAGGACCCTTTGAATATCGGCAGCAGAGATCTCAATATCATGGCCCAGTATGGAGCTCCTGATACAGTAAGGCTCACGAGAGCGGTCCACCAAGGCATTTTCCCAGAATGCCTGATGGAGTGATCTATAAGGCGTGCAAGGAGTGGAGATCGCCTTATAGATCCGGGACCGTCTCAGAAATGCTATAATGTCAGTGAACTCAGCCCCGTTCCTGGTGGTGTGATCCAAATGGGCACAGATGTTGTGCTTTGGATTTATGGTCCACTTTTCTGCCATTTATCTGTAACACACAAGACATAGAACCATTAGTACATAAGACATGAAAACTTCTGTTCTAAGTGTAAGGTTGAAAGTCATTTTGATTCATTCGTGCGAATGAATCATGCGACTGAAGTCAGTCGCCTATTTGAGTCATGCGATTGAGTTCAATCGGCTGATTGAGACATGCGATTGAGTTCAATCGGCTGATTAAGACATGCGATTGAGTTCAATCGGCTGATTGAGGACATGCGATTGAGTTCAATCGGCTGATTGAGACATGCGATTGAGTTCAATCTGTCGACTGGACTCATTCGGGTGGTTCAGTCGGTCGAATGATCCAATCGCAAGGTTCAATCGTGCGATTGGAGTTCATTCGAACGACCAGTCGCTTGCCCCACTGTTCGATCGCCTGTGGGTCGAATCTTGACCAATCTAAGTCTTTTACAGTGTGTAATGGTCCATTAGCCTCGTCTACTTGTCACTAATAACCTATTAAACTCAATTTTAACATTTTGCTTCATTTACATAGGTGATTAGGTCAATTCACAGTTCGGTTCTTGATTCAATCCAATGTCGCTATTGTAGTTCGGTGATGTACTGATTTTGGTAGGATTTAAGGAGTAGTGTACCTGTAAAACCACTGGAATGTAAGAATCTTAACCGCAATGTGTATCAGAATCGGTGGCAGTTTGACAGGGTAACGGTACAGAGTGCGATTTGGGGTGCTATTGGTGAGTGATGAGTGAGATGCGATCGACTAAGTCCCTTAAATACTGAACCTAGGTTCATTCGGCCGACTGGCCTCATTCGCTCAGTTCAATCGGGCGACTGAGGTTCAGTCGTACGATTGGCCTAGTCAATCGCATTCAGTCGGCCGACTGAGTCTCAGTCGGTCGACTGACTCATTCGGTCTCCTTCATTCGCCCCTTTAGTTGACCGACTGAGCCTCAGTCGGTCTACTGTTTCATTCTCCCCCTTCCATTCGGTCGATGGATCAATTTCATGTCCATTCGGCCGATTGGAAGCCATTCGCATAGTTGGTCGATAACCATGATCCACTAGTGCGAATGGGTCACACTTTGTGAGTTTACAGTCATTTTTAACATGTACTATTCAGACCCTTTTCACTTTTGATAATAACATTGTACGCTCTTAACCAATTCAGTCACTTCAGACGTGACCTTTTAAATTTGAAAACCATGTGGCCATCTCAGACATGACCCTTTTAGGTAAGTTAATTCCCTTCTGATTTCCCTGATGTAGTCCGACAGACACACAAATAAAAGATAAACATAGGAACTTAAACTAACTACACAACTAAAGTTTATGTTTGGACTTTTTGTGAGAATAAAACCCTAAGATGGAATCTAAGGGAGTTGATTAGGAGTAGACAGCTTTAACTTAGATTGATCATATCTGGACCAACTCAATTTTGGAATCATACAGGAGTATCAAATCATTTTGGGACTTGTTATTAAAACCTTTGATGCTTAAATTCTCGGTGTTCATCCAGATCGTTAGCAACTTAAGGAAATCATACTGAAACTCTTAGATTTTCACATTGATTTGAACTCTTGAGAATGTAGCCACTAAGATTGTCAGTATGTTTGTCCACTTAAATCCATACACAGACTTTTGACACAGACTGGTGACTGATTTAGGTTTAATTATTTCAGCTAACATTTGTGGATCCCACACTTATATGGTAATCAACATTCCTCAGAGGTTTTGAGCGGTCTACAGGTATTATTACAAGAAGAGACTATTCTTAGAGCTTTCAAAGAGAAGCCTGTCCTCAGGTCAGTGCCATCGCACAACAGAGAGGCGGCAAACAACAATGAATTCTAGAATATCTAGGTTATGCTTATCCTCAGGTCAGTGCCATCGCACAGCAGAGAGGCACACAACCTATCTCCTTGTTAGAGCAGCTTATTTTATTTGACACAATATGCACCAACAACATGAGTCATTAGCTTTATTGTATTTTTCTTTCATTTTTTCTTGCTTTGCTCTAATTTTGGTCATCCGCACACTTTTGTGGCATTTAAATGCTCATTACCCCTTATTGGAATATATTTGATTGTGTTAACCAGTGATAAGATGGAAACCCACAGTCAGTTGAACAACTTAGTTTGATCTTGAGATCACCAATCAGGTCTAATTGTCTATTGTGTTGAATCTACCAACACATCATTTGTGTCTAGTAGCCTCTAAGTCTACTTCTCTGTGTCACCTTAGGAGTTGCCAGTTTTCTATCATTTCCCTTTTTATATTGCTTAGACTACACAGACTTATACTTTGAACTTTTGCATCTTTTCAAACCTTAAATTTTAAAATCCCTCTTGATTTGTTCCTGTGTACTATCATATTCCAAAGGTATTGAATCAGTATCACAGACACAATCTACCTTATTTCAGCTAGTACCCCTTCTCCCTATTTTTTTATTTTTTTTAATATTAACTTGCTGACATAGTCTCCCCCTAAAATACTAAAATCATTTCGGATTTAATTATTTTGGATTTTAATAAACAGCAAGATAACATGAATAATATAACAGACAAAAGAAAAGAAAAAAAACAGATAAAAAAAAAAATAAATAAACTTAACGAAACTACATCGGACTACACATTATTCTCATCAGGAATTACCTCACTTTTCTTTTTAACGCCGTTGACCTCTAGCAAGTATTGAAAACGTGGTTTATCAAAGGTTTGTATAGAGGTCAGCACGTTGAAAATCAGTATTAATTTTAACCACATCTATTAAGGTCTTTTCAAAACAGTTCTTATGAAGTGGTATTTAATACCGATGTGTTTGGTCTTAGGATGTTGAACCGGGTTTTTGGTTACTGCAATTGCAGCAGAGTTATCAACAAAAATAGGAGTAGACGAGAATTTCAAACCGCAATCCCGCATTTGCTGTTGAATCCAAATGATTTGGGAACAGCAACTTGCAGCAGCAACATATTCGGCTTCACAGGTTGACAATGCAACCGATGTCTGCTTCTTACATGCCATGTAACTAATCTTCTCCCAAAGAATTGACACCCTGCTGATGTAGACTTGTAGTTCATTTGCAGCCTCCATAGTCCGAGTCACTATACGCTGTGAGCTCAAAATCGTCATCATGAGGATACCACAACCCCAGTGTGGGTGTACCCTTTAGATAGCGAAAGATCCTTTTGACCCGATCAGATGATTGACCTTAGGTTTAGCCTGATATCTGGAACATATAACATGTAGCATACATGATATCAGGCTTGAGGCAGTGAGATACATGAGACAATCATTCCTTGGTACATAGTGGCATACAAGATCATCTCATCATCATCAGGTGCTATATCATGATTCGTAGCAAGTGGAGTCCCAGCAGCAGAAGCATTCTCCATGTCAAAGCGACTGAGAATGTCTCCTACATACTTGGTCTGATGTAGAAAGATCCCATTAGATGTTTGATCCACCTGTAACCCGAGAAAAAACTTCATCTCCCCCATCGCACTCATCTCAAACTCTTTCTTCATCACTGCTTCAAACTCTTTGCATAACTCTTCGTTCTTTGACCCGAAGATTATGTCATCAACATATATCTGTACTAGCAGTAGGTCACCATCCTTTTCTTTAATAAACAATGTACAGTCAATGACTCCCCTGCGAAAGTCGTGTTTCACAAGATGAGTCGAGAGTTTCTCATACCAAGCTCGAGGAGCTTGATGAAGCCCATATAAGCTTTGTCGAGCTTGTAAACTCTATCCCGATGATAAGGGTCTTCAAATCCCTCGGTTGACTTACATAGACTGTTTCCTTGATTTCTCCATGAAGGAATGCACTCTTTACATCTAATTGTAGACTTTAATCTTCATGTATGAGGCATAGGCAAGGAAGATACGAATAGCTTCCATCCTTGCCACGGGTGCAAACACCTCATTATAGTCAATCCCCTCGACTTGGCGAAAAACTTGAACCACCAGTCGAGCTTTGTTCCTGATAATGACTCCTTGGTCATCCTTCTTACATTTTAGTACCCATTTGGTGCCAATGACTTTAGCACCTTTAGGTCTATCAACCAGAGTCCATACACCTAACTTCTTAACTGCAGAAGTTCTTCTTGCATGGCACTCACCCCCGCCTCATCATTTAGTGCTTCACTGACATATTTTGGCTCAACCTGTGAGACAAAACATCGATAAGCACCATCATGAATGTAACCTTCTCCATAACTGAGGCGTAATCAGCTGAGTATAGCTGATTTCGGGTTTGTACTCCTGATCGGACATCTCCAATAACATTGTCAAGGGGATGATAGACATTTAGTCGTGATCCTGGAGTAGTCGGCACAGTCACCTCCGAACCAAGATTATGAACATTTGGTCTGCATCTGAGGAGGTTGGAGTCTGAGGTTCCGAAGTCGAGGGTACATCACTTGTGGATGCTTGTGGACTTTCGGGAACTGGAACCTGTTCCTCCTGACTGTTCTGGTCATCTGCTTCAGTTTCATCTTCAGAGGAGGAGTCACTTTCATCGACTACCCTTCTGACTGAGTAGATGACTCTCCCTGTGTGCTAGATGGAGTGTTTAGTATATCATACATCATCCTAGTAGCTAACTCATCATCCAAGGGAGAGAGAGGGATGTTGAAGGATTTGAAGAATCCATCATAATCGAAGAAGTATGCAGGTCTTTGCCTGTAGGTGGTGTGGTATATCTCTGAACGTCGACATTACACCACACTTCTACAAGACCCGTTGAGTTATTGTAAACTCGCTTGTTCGGTATGTGTATCCTAGAAAAATTCCTTCAACTGCCTTCTCGCTGAATTTTCCTTCTTGTGTCTTCTTCAGAAGTGTACACGGTGCGCCAAAAGGTTCAAGATACTCCAAATTCGGTTTGCGTCTTTGAAGTAGCTATAACAGTCTTTCCGTGGCGCTTGACTATTAGGACTCGTTCAGTGTATAGCACGCATTTGCCACTGCCTCGTTTCTAGAATTGGATAGGCAGCTTCGAGTCTGCCAGCATAGTCGGGCTGTTTCTATCAAACTCCTGTTCTTTCTCTCAGCAACACCATTCATCTGAGGTGTGTAGGCAGAAGTGAATTGATGCACAATTCCCTTCCTTGCAGTATGCCTCCATCCCTTGATTCTTGAATTCTGTCCCGTTGTCTGAGCGTATTTGTCGAACTTTGAGCTGTAGAGTGACTCCAGTGTGGTTACTAATTCCTTGAATGTCTCCAAAGTTTCTGACTTTGATTTTAGAAATATGACCCAAGTGAACCTGAGTAGTCATCAGTGACCACATAACAGTACGCGTCGCCTGCAATGCTCCTTGTACTAACTGGACCGAACAGATCCATGTGAAGAAGCTCAAGAGGAAGTTCTATTGAAGTGAACTTTCTTTTCCTTATGAGACTTCTTTGTCTGTTTGCCTTTCTTGCAAGCTACACAAAAGTCAGGAAGTTGGAAGTTCTTGACATTCACTCCTCTAACTAAATCCTTTGAATCAAATGATTCATCTTCCGTTGACTTATGTGTCCCATTCTCCGATGCCAGGAGA
The DNA here is from genome assembly GCA_025506515.1 of Flaveria trinervia. NCBI lineage: Eukaryota > Viridiplantae > Streptophyta > Magnoliopsida > Asterales > Asteraceae > Flaveria > Flaveria trinervia. The sequence continues at coordinate 20,376,058 of CM046444.1, forward strand.
TGGAGTCCCTCTCAGTAGCTTTAGATAAGAAACACTGAACCTCATGATCCATTGTGGCAGCTGTTGACAGGTCCAAGACATACAAGTCTTTATATCTTGAAGCAGTCATCAGAACTTGGTCCTCTGGGATCATATATTCTTTCTTCAGCACGTAACACTTCTGATTATCGAAGACGACTTTAAATCCTTTATCACAGATTTGGGAAACAGAAAGTAAGTTGTTCTGAAGTTGTTGAACGTAGTTCACTTTATCAAACTTAACTTTCTGATTTCCCACTTCTCCCTGAGCTGTGATATAGCCTCCTTTGTTTCCAGCAAAGGAAACATGCCCTCCTTTTATTTGTTTGACGTTCGATAAAAGGGCGCTATTTCCTGTCATGTGCCTGGATGCTCCGCTGTCTATAATCCATGTGTTAGTCTCAGCACTATATCGAACACCCTGCACATACAAAGTAAATGAATCAGTTTAGGTTAGGAACCCAAGCTTTGACGGTCTTGGGTTTCCCAGAGGCATCACACATCATAAACTCCACCCATTGACCCTTAGAAGGTGAGGGTAGCTCAGGTTCCTTCTTGTTATCAGTATCAGACACGAGGGTGGATTTTTCTTTCTTTCCATAAGCCAGATTTGTGCAATGCCTGTTTATGATAAACAGTCGTCTGGCTTACAGGTTGGACTTTAGGTTCACTAGCTCTTCTAGGTGGAGTTAGAGAACTCCGCTTAGAAGACCTAGGTCTAGAGTCTAGAAGATCAATCTTCTTCCTAGGTGTCTGATAGAAATGACAGTCGGAAGCAATGTGTCCACATTCTCCACAGTTGTAGCATGACCTGCTATCAACTTTATGAGTAGACTTTCTTTGTGGAGAAGTGCGTGACACTCTAGTAACATCAATCACTTTAGTTTTTGACTCTTGGATGTTTGATTTTTCTCTGGTGTAACAAACTTTACTGATTTAACCTGTTTTACTTTTTGGTTAACTGGTTTTTGACTTGAAGCATGTGAAAAAGTAACATTTGAAGTCCTTTTAGGTTCTGATTTGACTCTATTTGACCCTGACTTTAAATTAACTTTTTCAAATTCATTTTCCAGGTTAACACATGGCAATTTACCCTTTGCCTTTGAAGTGGCCTCCTTTTGTTTCTTACCAGATTCAGTAGATGAACATGAGGTGTCTGGATCAGTAACAAGAGGAGTGGTCACCACATGATCCTTGATGGGGTTATTATTTACTGGTCTAGACTTGGTGTTCATCAAGGTCTCAGGTGGTGGTGGAACCACTTTGTAGCCTAATCCCTCCCCGTTATTCCTTTCTCTCACTAAGTGTTGAACTATGTGTGAAGAGCTAGTCCAACTATGCAGTTTCTGTTTTAATGAATTAACTTCGACTTCTAGAACTGCCTTTTGTTTCTTAGTGTCTTCTAGGGAGTTAAGATAGTACCTAATGTCGTTTGCTTGGTTAAAGCCACTACTTCGTTTCCCTAAGTTGCTTAGTCAATAGGTCTATCTTTTCTTTATAACAATGCTCATTTTGTTTTAGTACTCTATTTGCCTCAGTGCACAGACGTAAATCTTTTACTAAGTTATCATTATGATCTAATAACCTAGCAAATTTTTCATCTATGCTATTCCTAAACGTGTCACAAATCAGAACAAGCATGGTTATTAAAAATTTGGTCAGTGGTACTTACCTGAGTTGGTTCAGAAGTATTAGCCATCAGTGCCGCATCAGATGATTCTGGTTCTGTCGACTCTGGCTTTTCTGTCTCTGATGTGGAAACTTCCTCATTTGGCTTGTAGCTGACCTCAGCTGCAGTTGTTTCTTCACTATGTGACATTGCAATTTCAACTGCTATATCACCTTCACTCGCAGAATCATCGTCAATATCCTCGACACTGGCAATGTTAGATTCTCCTGGTGAGACAAACCTGAAACTCCAATCCTGTCCTTCATCATCATGAGCAGTTAGTGCTTTTGGATCCTTGTTCGATGAAGTAGAATTAGAGGGTTGCTTGTCCTGGCGAGTAAATGATGAGAACGGGTTCCCATTCCCCGTCTTCTTTGGCTTGACACATTCTCGTTTGAAGTGCCCCTTCTCACCACAGTTAAAGCAGGTCACTTTACTCTTGTCGAAGCCAAAGGTGGTGTCCTTAGTAGCAACCAAGTTCTGTCCAGTCTTTTTCACAAACTTCTTCGCCCTCCGAACAGCACTTGCTAAGGCCCACATTATATCCATTCTTTCAAGCTCCATCTCATCCACCTGCTCGTAGTCCTCATCTGCCAGATGGCAGTTTCCAATCTTCCCAGCAACAAGTCCATCATATGAATGAACCACTGCTGCTAAGAGATCCATATGCTCTCGTGCTACTTCCACGGTCACATTACCGAAGTTCTCGGTCTTCAGTTTGGTAGCGTTTGCTTCTGATCCAATATGATGGGTACATGATGACCCAGACGTGTCTGATCCAGAAGGAGAAGCATGTGAGGGACCTGACGAGCTAGACACAAAAGCAGTCTGGAGGGGTGCTCCAGATGTCTTAGCTTGAGGCGTGGCGTTGTAAAGCTGGATTTTGTGTGTACGAAGACTTCTGAGCTCTATACTTCATCCTTAGTGCTTCTTCTCGCAACTTAAGAATGAAGTCATTTATATCCAGCTTTACAAGGATTCCATTCTGTCTCAGGTTAGACACGAATGTAGCCCACTTATCAGGCAACCCGTCTGCGAAGTTGCTTACCTTTTCTTCCATGGTAGTAGCCACTCCATGTGTATGCAATTCGCTCATCAAGTGGTAGAATCTATCTATGACTTCGTCCAAACTTTCATTACCAATTGATGAGAAGTTATCGAATTCCTTCTTTAACTCCTTTGCCTTGATTGCCTTCAATGATGCATTACCATCATATCTCTTCTCTAGCGCATCCCACAGTTTCTAGACTGCTTGTTCTCGGAATACTGGTGGAATATGTCTTTGGGGATAGACTGAGTGATCAATGCATAAACTCTTTTCTCTGCATTGTACTTTACTTTCTGTGCGTCTGTCATCCCGCTTAATGTTAGTTTAACTCCATCAGCTCCCACTGGTGTACTATAACATATCTCAATGGCTTCCCACAGATTAGGATCTACTCCATTAAGGTAGATCTCAAAACGTTGTTTCCAGTGGGGAAACTCATCTAAAGTCAAGAGCTTTGGTGGTTTATTGTGATTCCCCACCTCACTCTCAAGCAGCAACAGATTCTGTATCCTTGAGTCCTTCCCAGCAGTAAAGGCTGACATCTGATCTTCCATGATGAATAAACTTATAATCTAATCAAACAAACTTTCACTGATGCGACCGAAGGATGCGAATGAGCTAATTGTGCGTATAAGCTCTGCGATTGGTTCAATCGTGCGAATGAACTGGGCGATTGGTTTAGTCGTGCGAATGAATTTGGTGCGTATGAGCTATGCGAACGAACGGTTCAATCGGCCGAATGAAGGTGCGACTAGGTCCAATCGTGCTTATGAGCAATGCGAATGGCGTCCAGTCGTACGAATGAGTCAGTCGTGCGATTGAAGCTGCTGGTTTGCGAAAATTTCTAGGTTTGACGGGTTTCAGCCGTAAAAATTCGAAATTTCACAAGTTCTAATCGCCTAGTCCGTAGAAACCAAACGTCGATGAGCAGGGAACTTCCAAGATCACTTTTGATGCCAAAGATTGCGTTTTTAGTGTAAAAACACAAACTTTTATGCAATCTTGATTGAATCAACACGTAATCAAGAGCCAATGGCTCTGATACCACTTGTTAGGACCTGGTATTCGACGAAATACCTAGAGATCACGTGTATACCAGATCAAATAGTGCGGAATCCTATTTGATTGGCGATCCAATCAGTGAGAACACACGAAGAATCAATCAAGGATTGAAACTAACGTTAGAAATCGATAAGGAATCGATCTAATGTGTTCTATGAACTTGGAGAACGATTTGGAAGGTTTCTGGACGGCTAGGGTTCGACCTGAATCGTACTTGATCGAATGTCCTCATTTTTCACGAATTGAGTTGTATTTATAGGTTGGCACTATTCAATCGTGCGACTGAACCATTAGCTTGGTTCAGTCGTGCGATTGAACCATGCGGTTGGTTCATTCGGGCGACTGAGTGTTCAGTCGTGCGACTGAGCCAATCTTATGTTACAGTCGTACGACTGATCCAGTCTCTTGGTCCAGTCGTGCGACTGAGTCAATCGTGTGAAGTTCTTCATGTGTATGGTTCATTCGCATGAGCCATTCGCATGAGCCATTCGCATGGGAACTTCATTAAGTTAAGTTTGAATGTTTTAGTTAATTAATATAATATTATATGTAATCATTCAAGTAATTATAAACCCAATCAATTCAGTCACGACTCATTAATGAACTATTAAACATTATAACCAACAGACTATCAATATCAGTTCATTAATCATACCAAACAAGATCTATTACATCACATATCACGATCTAGGGACATACATGTATCAACACTATGTTTGTGCCTATGCTGATGAGCTCAGTAATAAGTACTGATGATCATTGTAACCATGTCACATATAAGTACTGTGAGTTCTTTTACCCTCAAGTTTTTATAACTACTGAAGGCTAAATGCCTCACAAGTACTGAATTACTTTATCTGTTCTAAACTACTGATGTAGTTACAACTACTGAAATCAGTAAAACAGATAAGTACCGACGTCCTATGAAACACCTGAAAAGCAGATGAAAAGTCTGATGAGTAAGTGTTAAGGACAGTATGAAACAGCTGAAAGCTAAAAATTGATGAAAACAGCTGATGAGTAATTTCTCTTCATTGTTTCTACAACTGCTGTTTCTAAACAACTGAAGCAAGACCACAGTCTTCAGTAGTTTCACAACTACTGATAACTAATACCAAGTCTTCAGTTGTTTACAACAACTGATGGCAAAACCACTGTCTTCAGTAGTTTCACAACTACTGATGACAAACACCAAGTCCTCAGTTGTTTACATCATATGAAGTCAAACAACCACGACCTTCAGTAGTTTCATAATACTGATGGTTAACACCAAGACTTCAGCTGTTTCAACGTCTGATGGTCAAAACCAAGTCTTCAGTTGTTTTATAACACCTGATGACAACACCACCACTATCAGTCGTTTTAAACCTCGAAGGTTAATACCACGTCATCAGTAGTTTCAAACAGCTGATGACCACACCAAAACCTTCAGTAGTTTTCTTTCAGCCTTTTCCTCTCCCAACCCTATAAATACCTGTCTTCTTCTCAAATGGTCCATTAGCTGTTCTTCTGACCTTCATACTTTCAAAAATGGCAACCATGAGTCTAAAACCCCGACATAACTGCGTCGCCTACCTCACGAAATCATCCTTCTGGACAAAGTTTGATCACGCCATGGACCTAATGGCTGATTCTCAATATAATACAGCTTTGCTCTTAAACCCGACCATCTACCCAGAGTCACTCAGTCAGTTTTGGTCCAATGCCTACGTTCACACTGATGTGCCTACCGGCCGAATCTCTGTTAGGTCATTGGTTAACCAAAACCAAGTAGAGGTTACACCTGAAAGCATTCGTATAGTGCTAAATTTACAAGATGCTGCTTGTGTGACTGAGTACCCGAAGGGCACAACTGATATGTCCTTCATCAACAATGGGTACGACGGAAATCTTCGAGCTGCTACCATACTGAAGAAGAACTTCCCTGATGCTGAAAGGCGGATATTTCATATGGTGAATGTTTGCTTAGCCTCGAAGACATCCTCATGGGATCAAATGTCTTCCCGGTGACAACAGGTATTATATTCAATTCTAGAACACCAACCTTTAAATTTTTCACAAATTGTGTTTCTAGAAATCAAAGATCTGGCACAGAAACCTATGGGAAACCGATGGCTATTATATCCCAGGTTTCTGATAGCCATAATTTTAAATGAATTACAAACTGATGGCCTTGTTGGCCTTGGAGTCCCTGCACCAGCTGTTCTAGCTGAGGTATACTCCAGGCATAACTCCGACCAATCTCTCAAAGAAGCTACCCGTTTGCTCAAACCCAAGCAAAGGGAACCCACAGCTTCAACTGCCAGATCCAAAGTCCCCACCAAGCCAAAATCCAAACCCAAACAAGCTAATCAGGGTGATGAGTCCCCTGATGATGCTCTTGTACCACCCAAACAGGATAAACCTACTGGTTCAAACCCATTAGTAGTGTTAAAGACTCAACCAGCAACAGCCGCACAGGTATTCTCTCAAAAGGATCCTGTTGCAACCATTCAGGGGAACCCACATTGCTGAGACCTCTCTCACTTGAGGAGGTTATCATTGAAGAGCATCCCTCTCCCCGGATGCAATCAGCTTCTATCCCCTCTCCCCATGCAAATGCCCTCAAAGCCCAACCATTATAATTGCCAATGTGCTGACTCAGCTGCATGCCTCTCCTCCTCCCCTACCACCACCAACAAAGGGGAGAACAACAGCAATTGAGGAAGAGGATACACATGCTTCTGACAACCCACAGCATCGGGGTTTAAATGTTCTATCTCCTGGTGTGGATATGGAGACCAGAACATCTGGTGAGGCTGCTACCTCTTCTGAATCAACATATGATCAGACTGAGGTTGGTAACATAACTAAGACCTCACCAGAGGCAACAGCTGATGAAGGAAAAGTCCTGAGGCTGGAAGTCCCCAGTTCCAAGACAAAGGGGCACATGCTACATCTGGTCTACATCCAGTGCATGTACATCCTGCTACAAGCAGGAGGTCAGGTGATTCAGCATCTGCTGATGATGACCTGGGCTTCTTTTATGATATTCTTGCCCAGAACATAATCCTAGAGGAGGAAGTCAGTAGGCTGCAAAAACTACTTGACCAACTCTCTCAGGGAGAAAGACCATCTGCCACCACATCAACCCAACAGATGGCACCTTCCTTTGAAGGTCCCTTAAACACACAACCACTACAAAATTCTTAGCCACCTGCCTCTGTTTCTGGCACCATTTCTCAGGACCAAAACCCCCCTAAGCAAATGGATGCTATCCCTCAAAATCCCTATCTCTCATCACGCCATAGCTAACCGAATTTGTTATTAAAACTGTTGATGAGAGACTTTCTTCTGTCTTACAACCCCTGGTGGAGGATGTATTGAGCCAACAACTTTCTACTAAATCCCTTGCAACCAATGCACCCAAAAAGGGGGAGAGTTCAGCAGTGAAAGCTAAAAGAAAGAGGATGGAGAAGGAGAGAGAGAAAGAGAAGGATAAAGAGGTGGAAAAAGAGAAGGATTGTGTGTATGAGGCCAAAAAGAGAAGGAGAATGTGATTGAGAAGGGAGCTGAAATTGAAAAAGTACATGAAAGTCAAAAAGATTTTCATGTCACATACAAGAAAAAGAAGAGTGCTGAGAAAGAGAAGAACTTGAACGAATGGTTAAAGAGGCTGATGCTGAACACAGCAGATCAATGGGCAATATCATGATCAGCTGTTTAGCAAGGTCTTGACACTGAAAAGCTGGATTCTGAAATAAGAAGATTAGAGATCGAAGAGATCCAACAAAGATGGGCCAGCTACAACACTATGGATAGAGAGAGACTTGAGATCATGATCAGATTTATCAGCAAATACCTTGAGAGATCATTGATCGAAGTAAAATCATGGACCAGGGACAGTATCTTGGCCATAACCTCCAAGATCTGTTCGTTTGAGGCATATACTAAGGGATTAGTAATAGAAGCTTTGAATGAAGTAGGAGCAGGGAGCAGGACTGAGCTAGCCAAACACTCAAAAGCCACACTCACCTCCAAAATGCTAACTCAGCCTGTCAACATTCCCTCTCCAAAACAACCACAACCACAACCCACAAAACCAACTCCCTTACCCTCAAAACCAACAGCCGATGATGCACCTAAGCAGAAGAAGAGAAGGGTGTTGAGGCTTGTGGAAGAAGAAGAAAATGATGATGAAGAAGATAGGCTGCCGATCTCAGCTGTTCTGCAGTTGCCTAAGGCCAAAGATCTCTCTCTTGCAATAACTCCTGAGCAACAAAGAGATGCAATCAAAGTGAAATTGAAAGAAGAAGAACAACACAGATTGCACGATGAAGAGTTATTGAGGAGAGTAGATAAAGCATATGCAGCCACTTTCTCCATCATCAATATGAAAAACAAGCTTAGAGGATTTATACTCTTAGACATACTTTTCAGTATGTGAAAGAAAGAGTAAGATTTGGCCTGATCCCAGGGTGGCTCACAGAATACAAAAGAAAATATCCCTCAGAGATACAATGGGCAAGTGAAAAAGATTGTAGATGAAGTGATCTCCTTAGACCTTGTAGTCTCACCCTGGGAAATCCTGGAAGATTTCAAAAAGGCCTACACCTCAAACATGCCCCCACAAAAGATGCTAGAAAACAGAATGATCAAAAAGGGGCTGGTGTATAAGAGGCTGAATGAGATCAGAAAGGATGAGTTACCACTACTGTTAGAAGGTCATCATCCTGATGAATTTGCTTACAGACAGATTACAACAGTGGTACTCAAAAATGGAAAACAGGTCAAATTCCTGTCTGAGTACTATGGGCCTGAAGGATTCTTTGATGGTGAGGCAGAGGAGCTCACGATGGAGGAACAAATTGTATTTTTGGAGGCCTACACCAGGGAATCCTACAAGCTCATAGTTGGGAAGTGAGTCTCATGGATGGGGGAACAGCTCAGTGTCCAATTCCCCAATACAGAGCTCCCATCCATACATTGCCAACCAAATCTTCAGAGACTCATTCCCAGGCCAGTGCTTATATGGGTCATCTTCTCAACTGATCAAGAAGGAAAAAGACCAACCATTCTGCCAACAATAAGTGGGAAAATAAATCAATTAGAGGTTTTGGCTGCATTGGTTCAGGGGGAGTTTGTTGGACCAAAAGAACCAATGAGCCAAGATCAGAAAACCTCTAAGTCCCACATGATATCACAACAACTGCTGAAGGCTTCATCAGCAGTTCAACAAGTGCTGAAGACTTCAACAGCTGAAGATCAAGTACTGAAGACTTCAACAGCTGAAGACTAAAGTGCTGAAGTTCAACAGCTAAAGAACACAAGTGCTGAAGCTGAAGACCAAAGTACTGAAGTCCAACAGCTGAAGAACACAAGTGCTGAAGCTGAAGACCAAAGTACTGAAGTCCAACATCTGAAGAACACAAGTGCTGAAGCTGAAGACTAAAGTGCTGAAGTTCAACAGCTGAAGAACACAAGTGCTGAAGCTGAAGACCAAAGTACTGAAGTCCAACAAGTGAAGAACACAAGTGCTGAAGCTGAAGACCAAAGTACTGAAGGTCAACAGCTGAAGAATACAAGTGCTGAAGCTGAAGACAAGTACTGAAGTACAACAGCTGAAGAGTCCACAAGTGCTGAAGATCAACACTGATGTACAAAGTCTGAAGACAAAGACTGAAGACATCAGCTGATGACATCTACTAAAGTCATGAGCTGATGAAACGTCTGAAGTTCAAGTCTGAAGACCAAGTACTGAAGTTTCAGTAGTTTGTCACAATAGCTGAAGAGTACTTCTTCAATAGTTGTGATATCAGTAGTTTTATGTTTTCTTTCAGTAGTTTTGTAAAATGACTGAAGAGCTTGTTCTTCAGTCGTTGTAGTTTCAGTAGTTTCTTATCAGTAGTTTTGTAATAAGTAAACACTTAGCTTCTTGTAAGAAGATGTCAGCTGTTAGACATCTTCAGTAGTTTTAGTGTTTCAGTAGTTTGTTAAATAACGATTAGATGTCACTATCAAGTGACATCAGCCTACGTCATTTTTCCTTATATAAGGAAGAATGACCTAATTGTAATTTTGCGAATGCCATGCCAAAGCGTGTGATTGAATGAAATATTCCTTTTGCAGAAACTTTCTCTCTCTATAACTAATTTTGTTCATTGTTATATCTTCGTATTCTTGCTCGAATTGTGCTAGTTGGTACTCTATTCCGCTGCTGAAATCATTCGAATCGATCAAACTAGATGCTGAGATCCTATCACCTCTTGTGCCAAAGTTCATAAGGAGTCTTGCCATGAGTCTTGACCACTAAAACTCTATTCTTCACATAGCAGGCAAGTTGAGTGCCTCGGCCCAGAAGGTGATGGGCAACTTATAGTCAGACAACATGGTTCTTGCAGCTTCAATCAGTGTCCTGTTTCTCCTCTCAACAACACCATTCTGTTGAGGAGTCCTGGGAGCATTGTATTGTCTTGTAATACCTTTTTCATCAGAAAATGTATCAAGGATTTGGTTCTTAAATTCAGTTCCTTGATCACATCTTATGATCTTGACCTTGTGATCAGATTGATTCTCAATCTTTAAGATGAAATTCTTTAGAATCTCAGGAGTCTCATCCTTAGTTCTAAGGAAGAAGACCCAAGTGAATCTTGTAAAATAATCTGTGATCACTAAACAGTAAGAGGTCCTTCCTAGACTCATTACACTGGTGGGGCCAAAAAGATCCATATGTAACAAGTGTAGGGGTGTAGTGATGGAGTTCTTTTACTTAGGCTTGTCAGATACCTTATGTTGCTTCCCTTTCAGGCATGCAACACAATGGTCATCACTTGTAAACTCTTTCTTTGGTATTCCAGTTACCAATCATTCTTAATTAATTTATTCATGTTCTTAAAGTTTACATGGCACATTCTTTTATGCCATAGGAAAGACTCATCACTATTGGCTTTAGACAGAAAGCATAAAACTTCTCCAGAGAGAAATGTTCCTTGCAAGTCCATCTTGTACATGTTCCCTTTCCTGGGGGCTCTAAGCAGGATGTGCTCATGAGGAATAACCACACCAGGCTTGAGAACAATGCACTCATGCTCAGTAAAGAGCATGTTATGACTCTGATCACAAAATTGGGATACACTCAGAAGATTGTACCCAAGTTCTTTGACAAAGTTTACCTATTCAATGCTGAGCTTACCATTTGTGACCATGCCCCTTCCTGAAATGTAACCCCTTCATCTCCTCCAAAAGCAACTAGTCCTCCATCAATCCTTTCAAAGTTTTGGAGTAGTGACCTATTGCCTATCATGTGCCAGGACAACCATTATCAATGATCCAGACATTCTTGTTTGTCTTGAGCTGTCCCTGCACAAAGAAAAGGATTAGTTATTAGGACCTGGTATTTGAACGAAATACCTAGAGATTAGCGTGTAAACCAGATCAAATAGTGCGGAATCCTATTTGATTGGCGATCCAATCAGTGAGAACACACGAAGAATCAATCAAGAATTGAAACTAATGTTAGAAATCAATTGGGAATCGATCTAATGTGTTCTATGAACTTGGAGAACGAATTGGAGGTTCTGGACGGCTAGAGTACGTCTGGAATCGTAATTAATCAAAAGCCCTTATTTTTCATGAATTGGGTTGTATTTATAGGTTGGTACTATTCAATCGTGCGACTGAACCATTAGTATGGTTCAGTCGTGTGATTGAACCATGCGGTTGATTCATCCGCACGACTGAGTGTTCAGTCGTGCGACTGAGCCATCTTATGTGTCAATCATACGACTAATCCAGTCTCCCGGTTCAGTCGTGCGACTGAGTCATTCATATGAAGTTATTCATGCTTATGGTCCATTCGCATGGGCCATTCGCAAGAGAACTTCATTATGTTAAGTTTGAATGTATTAATTAATAAACATTATGTGTACCATTCAAACATCGTTAACCTAATTAACCAATTTAATATCAACTCATTAATGAAATATTAGTCATTACAAATCACAAACAACCAATATCATTTCATTAATCGTATCAAATTACACCAGAATCAGATAAACAAGATCTATTACATTTCATATCATGATCTAGGGACATACATGTATCAACAAACTCCCCCTTGGACCTAGATCTCTCTAATCTCTTGTTTTCTGCATAACCTCCTTGTATTTCTTGTACTTCTCCTCTTTTGTGACTCCCGTGTGAATCTCAAACGCGAAGCAGAGTCGTATAACGTTCTGGAACTAGAGGGCTTGTACAATATCTTGCGTATCATAGAACAGTGGCCACTTGAATAGCGTATAGACATCACTTTTCGACAAGTTTGTAAGTCACATCGGGTCGATACCCTGATATAGCCATTTGTCCCTCTTTGCTTAAGACTATGACCGCTTTAGCTGTTCTCCAATCATAGTACCACCACTTAAAATGTGGAGTGAAATCCTGTGGCATTTCCCTGAGTGGGATTCTTGACATTGTGCGTGGAGGATTCCACTTCAACACTATCTTAGGCTTTCCAGAAATGACATCAACCTCAGACCTTCTGATATACCTAGTAGGCTGTTGGGGTCTGAAGTTAACCCATCTAGTGTGGTACTCCTTCTTTAGGGCAGCCTCAAACCAGCCTGACATCTTCCTCGGGTCAGCATACAAAAGCTTTAGTTTGGCCAGCTGGTTGAGCTCAAAACCTGGTAGAGTCTTCAGATCATGTGGGAATCTGAAGTACTCTATGCCTGTTCTCTCTTAACTGCATACGCAATGAGATCTTCAAAGTACGCCCATGCTATGATCCTTCCTGACACCTTGTGATGTTTCTTGACTCTATAGAGTTTGGTGTAGGAATCCTTCTTTGGTGCAGTACGTTGGCTCTAACTTCTTCAAAACATGCAGCCCACTCAGCCTTTCGAATGTCGACATCATCATTTGAGGCTTGGCTGTGTCTTCTGCTTTCTCTGTTTCTTGCTCCATATAGTTCAACACCTCAATAGTATCGCTGACAAGGGATTCACCCAGATTGGGGACCACATTACCCTCATTGTCAGCGTACTGAGGGTACTCCTCGGCAGTGACATCTTCGATCTCTACATCATCAACATCGTTGAGCTCTTCGTCACTTGTCGAATCGCATGTCGGAGCATCTTTTACTATCTCATCTGGATTTAGCTCAAAAAGCTCTGCGAGTTGCTCATTTGATAGGTCATGAATTATTTCCCCTTCTTCAGGGGTATAATTCACTGACCTCCTGACAATCCCTTGCAGATCAAGAATCATTGTTAGCTGAGACTTAACCTGCTGAGGGGAGCAACATCAAACTCATCTCTTTGGTAATTTTGATCTGTTTGATTTAACATTCCACACATAAATCATTAGTAATTAATCAAACAGAAATGCATTAAAGTAATATAAACATAAATACATTGTGTTCAATACAGATTCAAATACAAAAAAAGATAAATACATAAACATCTAGTCTTTACTTTTATCTTGTATCATTGTTTCATCACTTGGAGGAGCAGAGGTAGAAGCTGATTGATCTTGTCTGTTCTTTGTCCTTTTCTCTTGACCTGTAGCAGGGGCCGATGCAGGTGCATCCCCTCCTTCTGCTTCTTCATCATCGTCCTTCTCCTCTCTGTCCTATCTCTTTCTGTATCTTCATACTCCTCAGTATCACTCTCATCATCCTCATCATTATCTTCATCATCATCATCTCTGTCTCCTTCCCTGATCTTCAATGGCTCCTCCTTAGATCCTTTCAGTTTTAACAGAAATCTCTTCCTTGCCTTCTCCAGCTCCTCTATTTTCTTGCTTGATGTGACACTTTGAGCTTGGAGTTGGTCCATCTTGGTGCTCTGAGCAGCCATTTGCTGGGCCTGCTCCTCTATAACTCGAGCCTGCTCTGCAATTTGGTGAGATTGTGCAGCAGTCAGGTCAGTAAGCTGGCGGATCTGAGCTGCCTTTTCCTCATCAGCAGCCAGTAAGCGCATCACCATTCTGTTAAGCGCTGACAACTGTTCCTCCACCCCGATTGGAGGTAGAGGAGATCTATAAGTATGTGAGGGATGGGCTGAGGGTATTGATTGGTGTGACGTGGTGGTGGAGGTGGCTGTAGTGAAGATAGCTGTATAATGGTGGAGGTGATGTGGGAGTAAAGGATATGGTGGTGGGGAATCTGTACTGTGGTGGTAGGTATGGTGGTTGTTGGTAGATGTGGTGGATGTGGTGGCTGTGGTGGATGTGGTGGTTGTGGTGGATGTGGTAGATGTGGTGGATGTGGTGGCTGTGGTGGATGTGGTGGCTGTGGTGGATGTGGTGGCTGTGGTGGATGTGGTGGCTGTGGTAGTGAAGGTCACCCAACGCTTCTTCTTCTTCTGACCATGGGTTTAGCCATTCTCTTCTTTTGTTCCAGTTGAGGTGGAAGCTCCCCCTACAACCCTGCCTGTGGACCCCGATGCATAGCTTGGGTCAGTATCAGTATCTCCGGAGTCTCTCGGGTGTTCACCAACCACCCTTAACCCATGTTCTGTGGGAACAACTTTTCTTCCCACATTTCGCGTAAGGGGCTCCTCATCCGATTCATCCTCCTCCTCCGCGCCAAGAACAAAATCCTGATGAAATCCCGCTGACTCGGTAACTTCTCCAGTTGTGACGGACACTGGAGGTACAGAATCAGACATAGTGCCTCTGAGTGGAATAGGCATATCGTCTCCAGCATCCCACTGTCATCATCATCTGAGTCATGAGTGGGTAGAGCTATCTGTTCCACATCAGAGTCACTTCATCGTGACGCTTTCTTTTTTGCTGGCACCACGTAGTCATCCCGGGCAAGATGACCAAACAACCTCCTGACAGGAGGCTTCACTTGATTTCCCCTGTACACTTTCATCCTTCCCAGGGTAGTGTCATCCATTACCTCCAAGACTACCGCATCCTCCTTTTCCTTCGGCAGGGAGGGAAGCTTCTGATCTATGATCATCTGCATAAACCTCGGTACATAGAGAAGGCTTCCTTCCCTTTCCCCTCGATGTTCTCCACCAGATAGGTGAAGATCATCTTAGAAGCTGAACGATGGTTCAGCACCAACGCAACGTACGCGTTCTGTATCTGGTCAGACAGCTCATCAAAACCACCTTTTCTAGAAGCCATGCACTTGAGCAGCACGTGCGCAAGATATTTAAACTGGGGACAGAGGTTACTCTTGTTGAGTACCCGAATTGATGTCCCCAGAGTATTTGGCTCTAAGAAAGCATCCTCTGACTGTGAGGGGGTGTAATTGAGTCTGACAATCAGCGTCATCCCCCATTGTAGTACGATCCTTAGATCCTCCTCTGAAATAGTAATAGCCTCTCCAAATATGGTACTTCTGATGCAATAAGGCTCAGACGATCTATCAACTGTAGCCCCTTCCCAGAAGGCTTGTTGAATGGATCGATACGGAGTGCAAGGAGTAGATATGGCATGTGCAATCCTCGATCTCAGTAGAAATGTGATTATGCCAGAGAAATCAGCAGCGTTTCTGGATGTTAAGTCCAGATGAGCACATATATTGTGCTTTGTGCTCATAATCCATCTACTC
Source organism: Flaveria trinervia (assembly GCA_025506515.1). Taxonomy (NCBI): domain Eukaryota; kingdom Viridiplantae; phylum Streptophyta; class Magnoliopsida; order Asterales; family Asteraceae; genus Flaveria; species Flaveria trinervia. The sequence continues at coordinate 20,391,403 of CM046444.1, forward strand.
GCCATGGTTACACAAAGATAGTAAACATTAGTACCATTGACTAAGAAAGTCATGAAATCCTTAAGCTTGAAGAAAATCTTTCTGTCACGCGATTGAGATTGTGCGACTGAGTTTAGGCGCGCGAATGAACAGTGCGAAAGGAGTTCGGTCGTGCGATTGAACCGTGCGAAAGGGGTTCAGTCGTGCGATTGAACCGTACGAATGGGACTCAGTCGTGCGACTGATCCCATACGTACCTCTGAGTGTGCGACTGGGCTCCTACGTATATACCCTCATGCGGTTACACAGTCGTGTGCGACTAAACTTCATACGCATGGTTCCATCATGCGTTTAAGCAGTTTGAGCCCTTTAGTCGTGCGACTGAAGTTCATCACTCTGTCCATTCGCATGAAGTACTGACTGTTCAATTCAAAATACTTTTTCACCATTTTTGAGTTTTAGACATCGTTATCTGGTTCATTGACTCGCAATCATTCTTAAACCACCTAACATCGTTAGTTTCATTTGTTTGAGTCATTTAGGTAGGTTATTTAGTCACTTAAGTCTCGGTTACTTGAGAGTCTGAATGTACCATTTTTTTCCTCAAAATTAAAGTTATGGGAGTGCATCTATACAGTAAATTACCTGTAGAGTCGATGTAGATGGTCAGTAATCAAGAAACAGGGGGTTTTGCGATCAATTGAAATTTTTGCAGAGTTGGGTTAATTCGTGCGATTCAGGGTGATTTGAAGGTGGTGAGTCTCTGCGACCGACTCCCCTTCTATTTATATTAACCCTAGATTCAATCGTGCGACTGAGCTCATACGCACCTTTCAGTCGTGCGAGCGGGACTCAGTCGTGCGATTGGTTCAATCGTCCTTCTTCAGTCGTCCGACTGAATCTCAGTCGTGCGACTAACTCACTCATTCTCCCTTAATCATCCGACTGGGCCAATCGTATGGGCCATTCGGTTGAATAGTCCATATTCATGGTCCATTCGTACGAATAGCTTCCATTCGTATGATTGGTCCATACGGATGGTCCATTCGTGCGAATAGGTCATATTTATTAACTTTTCTGCCAATTTGAATATTTAACTTTTAAAAATCCCTTTAATTGCAGAAATTTACGTTATGAGCAGTTGATCATCTTAGACATGATCGTTTTGACTTGAAAACCTTTTTATCACCTCAGATGTGACTGATTAACTTTTAACACATATGTGGTCATCTCAGACATGACCCTGTTAGTGAGTTGATCCCTTACTGATTTTCCTGATGTAATCCGACAAACAAACAAACTAAAACGACTGACTAAATTAGAAAATTAAACTAAAAAATAAAATTGTTTTTGCTTTTGTGAGAGATAAGTCCTGAGATGGAAATCTACTGGATTTGGTTCCGGAATAGACAGCTTTAACTTAGATGACCATACCTGGACCAATTCCATTTTGGAATATACAGGCAGTTCAAATCAGTTTGGACTTGTTATCAAAATCATTTGATGCTCAATTCTTGGTGTTCATCCAGAGTCATTTGTAACTTTAGGAATCATACTGAAGCTCTTAGATTACCACATTGAATCAAACTTTTAAGAATTGCAATCACAATGATTGTCAATATGTTTGTCCACTTAAATCCATACACAGACTTTTGACCCAAACTGGTGATTGTTTTAGGTTTAATTATTTCAACTAACATTTGTGGATCCCACACTTATATGGTAAGCAACATTCCTCAGGAGCTTTTGAGCGGTCTACGGGTATTATTACAAGGAGAGACTATTCTTAGAGCTTTCAAAGAGAAGCCAGTCCTCAGGTCAGTGCCATCGCACAGCAGAGAGGCGGCAAACAACAATGAATTCTAGAATATCTAGGTTATGCTTATCCTCAGGTCAGTGCCATCGCACAGCAGAGAGGCACACAACCTATCTCCTTGTTAGAGCAGCTTAATTTTATGTTGCACCAAATGCACCAATAACATAAGTCATTAGCTTGATAGCATTTTTATTTCATTTTTTTGTGCTTTGCTCTAATTATGGTCATCCGCACACATTTGTGGCGTTTACATGCTCATTACCCCTTATTGGAATATAGTTGATTGTGTTAACCAGTGAGAAGATAGGAGCCCACAGTCAGTTGAACCACTTAGTTTAATCTTGAGATCACCAGTCAGGTCTAATCATCTATTGTGTTGAATCTACCGACATATCAATTGTGGTCTAGCAACCTCTAGGTCTACTCTCATTGTGTTACCTTAAGAGTTACCAGTTTTTCTATCATCTTTCCTTTTATATTACTTAGACAACACAGACTTATACTTTGCATTTTTGCACCTTTTCTAAATTAAAATTTCAAGGTCCCTTTTGATTTGTTCCTGTGTACTATCATATTCCAAAGGGTTTGAATCGGTATCACAGATACGATCTACCTTATATCAGCTTTCCACTCCTTTTACCTTTTTTTTTAATGTTAACTTGCTGACTTATTCTCCCCCTAAAATGCTAAAATCATAACTGGTTTAATTATTTTAAGATTTTAATAACCAGCAAAATAACATGAGTTTAAATTAAACAGACTAAAATAAACCAATAAAATAAAAGGAAAAAATTAACTAACCTATATCGGACTACACATGATCATCATCAGGAATAACATCACTTTTCATTTTAACGCCGTTGACCTCTAGCAAATATTGAAAACGTGGTTTATCAAATGCTTTAGTGTAGAGGTCAGCGCGTTGAAAATCAGTATTAATTTTTACCACATCAATTAAGTTCTTTTCAAAACAGTCTCTTATGAAATGGTATTTAATACCGATATGTGTGGTCTTAGGATGTTGGACCGGATTTTTAGTTACTGCAATTGCAGCAGAGTTATCAACACAAATAGGAGTAGAGGAGAACTTTAAACCGTAATCTCGTATTTGCTGTTGAATCCAGACGATTTGTGAACAGCAACTTGCAGCAGCAACATATTCGGCTTCACAGGTGGACAATGCAACCGATGTCTGTTTCTTACACTGCCAAGTCACTAGTCTTCTCCCAAAGAATTGACACCCTGCGGATGTAGACTTGTAGTTCATCATGCAGCCTCCGTAATCCGAGTCACTATACACCGTGAGCTCAAAATCATCATCATGAGGATACCACAACCCAAGTGTGGGTGTACCCTTTAGATAGCAAAAAATCCTTTTGACCCCGATCAGATGATTGACCTTAGGTTTAGCCTGATATCTAGAACATAAACATGTAGCATACATGATATCAGGTCTTGAGGCAGTGAGATACATGAGGGATCCAATCATTCCTCGGTACATCGTGGCATCTACAAGATCTCCATTTTCATCAGGTGCTATGTCGTGATTCGTAGCAAGTGGAGTACCAGCAGCAGATGCATTCTCCATATCAAAGCGATTGAGAATGTCTCCTACGTACTTGGTCTGATGTAGAAAGATCCCATTTGGTGTTTGATCCACCTATAGCTCGAGAAAGAACTTCATCTCCCCCATAGCACTCATCTCAAACTCTTTCTTCATAATTGCTTCAAACTCTTTGCATAACTCTTCGTTCTTTGAACCAAAATTATGTCATCAACATAGATCTGTACGAGCAGTAGGTCGCCATCTTTCTCTTTAATGAATAGCGTGCAGTCAATTACTCCCCTGCGAAAGCCGTGTTTCACAAGATGAGTAGAGAGTTTCTCATACCAAGCTCTTGGAGCTTGATGAAGCCCGTATAAAGCCTTGTCGAGCTTGAAGACTCTATCTTGATGATACGGATCTTCAAATCCCTCGGGTTGACTTGCATAGACTGTTTCTCTGATTTCCCCGTGAAGGAATGCACTCTTCACATCTAATTGATAGACTTTAATCTTCATGTATGATGCATAGGCAAGGAATATACGAATGGCTTCCATCCGTGCCACGGGTGCAAACACCTCATTGTAATCATTTCCCTCGACTTGGCGAAAACCCTGAACCACCAGTCGAGCTTTGTTCCTGATAATGACCCCTTGGTCATCCTTCTTGCATTTCAAGACCCATTTGGTGCCAATTATGTTAGCACCTTTAGGTCTATCAACCAGAGTCCATACACCTAACTTCTTGTGAGAAAAAACACCGATAAGCACCATCATGAATATATCCCTTCTCCATAACTGAGGCGTAATCAGCTGAGTATAGCTGATTTCGGGTTTGTACTCCTGATCTAACATCTCCAATGACATTGTCTAATGGATGATAGACGTTTAGTCATGATCCTGGAGTAGTAGGAACAGCTACCTCAGAGCCAAGATTATGAACATTTGGTTCTGCATCTGAGGTAGTTGGAGTATGAGGCTCTGAAGTCAAAGGTGCATCACTGGTAGATGCTTATGGAGTTTCAGGAACTGGAACCTGTTCCTCCTGACTGTTCTGGTTATCTTCTTCAGCTTCATCTTCAGAGGAGGAGTCACTGTCGTCGACCACTTCCCCTGACTGAGTAGATGATTCTCCCTGTGAGCTAGATGTTGGTGTATTCAAGATATCATACATCATTCGTGTAGCTAACTCGTCATTCGAGGGAGAGAGAGGGATGTTGAAGGACTTGAAGAATCCATCATAGTCGAAAAAGTAGGCGGGTCCTTTGCCAGTAGGTGGTGTGGTATATCGCTGAACGTCAACATTACACCACACTTCTACTAGACCCGTTGAGTTGTTGTAAATTCGCTTGTTCAGTATGTTGTATCCTAGAAAGATGCCTTCATCTGCCTTCTCGCTGAATTTACCCTCTTGTGTCTTCTTCAGAAGTGTGCACGGCGCGCCAAATGGTTCGAGATACTCCAAGTTCGGTTTGCGTCTTTGTAGTAGCTCGTACATGTCTTTCCGTGGCGCTTGACTATCAGGACTCGATTCAGTGTATAACATGCATTCGCCACTGCCTCATTCCAGAATGGATAGGCAGTTTCGAGTCGGCCAGCATAGTCTGTGCTGTCTCTATCAAGCTTCTGTTCTTTCTCTCAGCAACACCATTCATCTGAGGCGTGTATGCAGAAGTGAATTGATGCACAATTCCCTTTTCCTTGCAGTAAGCCTCCATCCACTGATTCTTGAATTCAGTCCTGTTGTCTGAGCGTACTTGTCTAACTTTCAGCTTGTAGAGAGATTCCAGTGTGGTTACCAACTCCTTGAATGACTCAAATGTTTCTAATTTAAATTTCAGAAACATTACCCAAGTGAACCTTGAGTAGTCATCAGTGACCACAAAACAGTACAAGTCGCCTGCAATGCTCTTTGTACTGACTGGACCAAACAGATCCATGTGAAGAAGTTCAAGAGGCAGTTCTATTGAATGAACTTTCTTTTCCGTATGAGACTTCTTTGTCTGTTTGCCTTTCTTGCAAGCTACACAAAAATCAGGAAGCTGGAAGTTCTTGACATTAACTCCTCTCACCAGATCCTTCTGAATCAAGTAATTCATCTTCCTTTGACTAATGTGTCCATTCTCCTATGCCAGGAGATGGAATCCTTTTCAGTAGCTTTAGATAGAAAACACTGAACCTCATGATCCATTGTAGAAGCTGTTGACAGATCCAAGACATAAAGATCTTTATATCTTGAAGCAGTCATCAAAACTTGGTCCTCTGGGATCACGTAGTCTTTCTTTAGTATGTAACACTTCTTGTTGTCGATGATGACTTTAAATCCCTTATCACATATTTGGGAAACAGAAAGTAAGTTATTTTATAGTTGTTGAACGTAGTTCACTTTATCAAACTTAACTTTCTGATTCCCCACTTCTCCCTGGGCTGTGATATAGCCACCCTTGTTTCCAGCAAACGAAACATGTCCTCCTTTTATTTGCTTGACGTTTGATAAAAGAGCTCTGTTTCCTGTCATGTGCCTGGATGTTCTGCTGTCTACTATCCACGTGTTAGTTTCAGCACTGTATCGAACACCCTGCACACACAAAGTAAAGGATTACTTTGGGTTAGGAACCCAAGCCTTTACTGGCTTGGATTTCCCCGAGGCATCACACATCATAAATTCTACCCATTGACCCTTAGAGGAAGAGGGTAGCTCAGGTTCCTTCTTGTCATTATTATCAGACACAGAGGATGTCTTCTCCTTCCATAATCCAGATTTGTGCAATGCCTGTTTGTGATAAACAGTCGACTGACTTACAGGTTGAATTTTAGGTTCACTGGTTCTTCTAGGTGGAGTTAGAGAAATCCTCTTAGAAGACCTAGGCTTTGAAACCTGAAGTTCAATCTTCTTCCTAGGTGTCGGATAGCAGTTACAATAGGAGGCAATGTGTCCATATTCACCACAGTTGTAGCACGACCTGCTATCAACTTTATGATTAAACTTTCTTTGTGGAGAAATGTGTGACACTCTAGTAACATAACTCACTCTAGGTTTTGACTCTGGTTCTGATTCTTTGGTTGTTTTCTCGATATGAGAAAGATTAACCTTAGAAGTCTTTTTAGGTCCTGATTTGACTTTGTTTGACCCTGACTTTAAATTAACCTTTTCCCACTCCTTTTCCAGATTAACACAGGGCAATTTATCCTTTGCCTTTGAAGTGGCCTCCTTTTGTTTGTTTCCAGAGTCAAGAGATGAGCATAAGGAATCTGGATCACTAACAAGAGGAGTAGACACCATATGATCCTTGATGGGATTATTATTTATCGGTCTAGTTTTAGCGTTCATCAATGTCTCAGGTGGTGGTGGAACCACTTTATAACCCAATCCCTCCCCGTGTTCCTTTCTTTCACTAAGTGTTGGACTATGTGTGAAGAACTAGTCCAACTATGCAGTTTCTGTTTTAATGAATTTACTTCTACTTTTAGAACTGCCTTTTCCTTCTTAGTGTCTTCTAGGGAGTTTAGATAATACCTAATGTCATTAGCTTGGTTAAAAGCAACTACTTCGGTTTCCCTAAGCTGTTTAGTCAAAAGGTCTATCTTTTCTTTATAACTGTGCTCATTTTGTTTTAATACCCTATTAGCCTCAGTGCATAGTTGCAAATCTTTTACTAAGTTATCATTATGATCTAATAACCTAGCAAATTTACCATCTATGCTATTCCTAAAGGTATCACAATCAGAACAAGCATGATTATTAAACATTTGGTCAGTAATACTTACCTGAGTTGATTCAGAAGAGTTAGCCATCAACGCAGCATTAGATGTCTCTGGTTCAGGTGATTCTCTCTTTTCTGTCCCTGACGTGGTAGTCTCCTCTTTAGGCTTATAACTTACCTCGGTTGCAGTTGCTTCTTGACTATGTGACATCGCTATCTCAACTGCTAGATCTCCTTCACTAGCGGAATCACTATCAATATCTTCTACACTTGCAATGTTTGATTCCCCTGGTGAGACAAACCTAAAGCTCCAATCCTGTCCTTCATCATCATGAGCAGTCAAGGCTTTTGAATCCTTGGTTGATGAAGTAGAACTGGTAGCTTGCTTGTCTTGACGAGTGAAGGACGAGAACGGGTTCCCGTTACCCGTCTTCTTAGGCTTGACACATTCTCTTTTGAAGTGCCCCTTCTCTCCACAGTTGAAGCAGGTCACTTTGCTCTTGTCAAAGCCAAATGTGGTATCCTCAGTGGCTACCAAGTTCTGTCCGTTTGTTTTACAAACTTCTTTGCCCTCCGGAAAGCACTAGCTAAAGCCCACATTATATCCATCCTCTCAAGCTCCATTTCGTCCACCTGCTCGTAGTCCTCGTCTGCCAGATGGCAGTTTCCAATCTTCCCAGCAACAAGTTCATCATAAGAATGGACCATTGCAGCCAAAAGATCCATGTGTTCTCGAGCTACTTCCACTGTCACATTTTCGAGATTCTCGGTCTTCAGTTTAGTAGCACTTGCTTCGGATCCAATATAGTGGGAACAAGAAAGTCCCGATGTGTCTGATCCTGAAGGAGATGCATGTGAAGGACCCAATGAGCTAGACACAAATGCAGTCTGGAGAGGTGCTCCAGATGTCTTAGCTTGAGGCGTGGCATTGTATAAAGCTGGATTTTGATTGTATGAAGACTTATGAGCTCTGTACTTCATCCTAAGTGACTCTTCTCGCAACTTAAGAATGAAGTCATTAATATCCAGTTTTGCCAGCATTCCATTTTGTCTAAGATTAGACACGAATAAAGCCCACTATTCAGGCAATCCGTCTGCAAAATTAGTAACTTTCTCTTCCATGGTAGTAGCCACCCCATGTGTATGCAGTTCACTCATCAGATGGTAGAATCTATCTATAACATCGTCCAAACTCTCATTTCCCATCGATGAGAAGTTATCAAATTCCTTTTTTAACTCCTTAGCCTTGATTGCCTTCAACGAAGCATTCCCGTCGTACCTTTTTTCTAGCTCATCCCAAAGTTTCTTGGACTTCTTATTTTCTGAGCACTGGTGGAATATGTCTTTAGGAATAGATTGTGTAATCAATGCATAAACTTTTTTTTCTGCATTGTATTTGACTTTCTGCATGTCCGTCATCCCTCCTAACGTTAGCTTAACTCCATCAGCTCCCACCGGTGTACTATATCCAATCTCGATGGCTTCCCACAGATTCGGATCCACTCCGTTGAGGTAGATCTCAAAACGTTGTTTCCAGTGGGGAAACTCATCTAACGTCAAGAGCTTTGGTGGTTTATTATGATTACCCACCTCACTCTCAAGCAACAGTAGATTCTGTATCCTAGAGTCCTTTCCAGCAGTAAAGGCTGACATTTGATCTTCCATTGCGAATAACTTTAAGTCTAATAACTTTAAGTCTAATAAAACAAATTGTCACTTGGGCGACTGAAGGGTGCGAATGGTCTAGTCGTGCGTATGAACTCTACGACTGGTTCAATCGTGCGGCTGAACTAAGCGATTAGCTCAGTCGTGCGAATGAATCTGATGCGTATGAACAGTACGACCGAAAGGTTCAATCGTACGAATGGAGATGCGACTATGTCCAATCGTGCGTTTTTAGTGCAAAAACACAAGCTTTTTATCAATATTGATTGAATCACACGTAATCAAGAACCTGGCTCTGATACCACTTGTTAGGACCTGGTATTTGAACGAAATACCTGGAGATTAGCATGTAAACCAGATCAAATAGTGCGGAATCCTATTTGATTGGCGATCCAATCAGTGAGAACACACGAAGAATCAATCAAGAATTTAAACTAACGTTATAAATCGATTGGGAATCGATCTAATGTGTTCTATGAACTTGGAGAACGAATTGTGAGGGTTCTGGACGGCTAGAGTACGTCTGGAATCGTAATTAACCAAAAGCCCTTATTTTTCACGAATTGGGTTGTATTTATATGTTGGTATTATTCAATCGTGCGACTGAACCATTAGTATGGTTCAGTCGTGCGATTGAACCATGCGGTTGATTCATCCGTACGACTGAGTGTTCAGTCGTGCGACTGAGCCAATCTTATGTGTCAATCATACGACTAATTCAGTCTCCCAGTTCAGTCGTGCGACTGAGTCATTTGTATGAAGTTATTCATGCTTATGGTCCATTCGCATGGGCCATTCGCAAGAGAACTTCATTATGTTAAGTTTGAATGTATTAATTAATAAACATTATGTGTAACCATTCAAACAATCGCTAACCTAATTAACCATTTAATATCAACTCATTAATGAAATATTAGTCATTACAAATCACAAACAACCAATATCATTTCATTAATCATATCAAATTACACCAGAATCAGATAAACAAGATCTATTACATTTCATATCATGATCTAGGGACATACATGTATCAACAAGTTACATTTGGAAACCCAATCCTTGCTTGTCTTGGCTCATTAAGAGAAACAGAAGGTAATGCGACAGTAATAGATCCTATGGTTGTGCTAAGAGGATCTTGAGTTGTTGTTGATGGAGAATTCTCAGTCACTTGGCCTTTCTTAGACTTCCACACCACCTTTGGAGTTTTGGACTTGACCTTCAAAACTTCGGAAGCTTATGGAACTTCAGAAGTTTTGATGACTGAACTTTCGGAAGATTCTGCAGACACTGCAGCAGACTTCAGTGCTTCGGAAGAACTTCTTTCTTCCGAGACCAACTTCTCTTCCAAGGGTAATTTTCCACCTGCCTTCTTCTTAGATTTGGAGCTTTCGAAGGAAACAGATTTTCCTTCTGAAGCTTGAATCTTCTTGGAAGTCTTTGTCTTAGTCATATGGACAGTACTTTTAGGATTGTATGGGCAATCCTTAGCAATGTGAGTGATTCTCTCACACATGACACACTCAGTTTTCTTCTTCACAAGAGTCTTCTGCTGGGAACAAGACTGTCTTTGGTCACATCCCTTCTCCACCTTCATCTTTGCAGATGATGAGACAGTCCTTTTAGGCTGGGAACTGTTCTTGGAGTTTGATGGTCCAGGCTATGCAGTAATGGTACATAGCAGATCAGTCTTCTTCTTGTTACTAAGATGATTTGAACAAGAACCAGAACTCTTAGTAGAAGAGTTTTGGTTGATGTCTTCAGTCCTTACTACTTCAAACCCTACAGAGATGAAAACTTGTTTCTGCCTAGAGTCAAAAGTAGCCTTGATCTCTTGAGCCTTCCTTGCCTTTCTCTTGCTCTTTCTGATCAAGTTCTTTCTCATAGAATTGGTCATCACAGTCTTTTTCTTCTCCTCAGAAGGATAGTAGCCCTTCTTAGAATCCTCCTCTTTACTCTTCTCAGAGGAATTCTTCACTATCTCTTCTTCATCCTCTTCACTTTTAGGATCTATGAGAGGAAGCTCATCTTCACAAGTTCCACACCTAGGAGGTCTTACAGACAAGATTGTGTGTGGAGGAGCTATCTCATTGGATCCCAGTCCCTGCCTGTTTTGATAGCACACCTTGTTGTGCAGGGATGAGGATATCATGTTCTTGAAGGTCTCTTCTTCAAGAACACTCTTTTCTGCCCTGGCTTTGCTGATCACAAGCTCAGTCTGGCACTCAGTCAGCTTGGTTATGAGATCTTTGATTTGAGTCCTAAAATCTGTGTGTTCATATTTTAGAACTGAAATGGTTTTCTCTAGGTCCTCTATCTTCAGTTTATAATCACTTTCAGACTTTCTAAAATCTGATTTTAAAATGTTTAAGGACTTAAGATCAGATCTCATCTCTAAGTTATAGGACCTGTATCTATTGACTTTAGCAATGCATTCAGGAGCACAGAGATGTTCCAATACCTTGGCTTCATCATGATCTGCCATCAATGCTTGGTTTGGAGAAGCATCTTCCACCTGAAAGCTCCAGTCAAAGTCTCCTTCTTTAACAGCAAAGCAGCCTACTGCTTTGACTTCTCATTCTGGAGAGCTTTGTCAGTGTAGTTAGGTCTGGACTGTGTTTGGCCACCATTTGTTTTAGGTGCCTTACACTCTCTGGCAAAGTGGCCCATCAAGTTACAGTTGTAACAATTGACTTTTCCTTTGTCCATGCCAAACTTTCCACTGGTTGCATTGCTTGGAAACTTCCTTCCAGTCCTCTTGTTGAACTTCTTGGCTCTGTGAGTGAGAAGAGCCATTTGCTAGACTATTTCTATGTATTCCAGATCATCTAGATGAATACAGTCCAGGTCTTCAAGAGTGAAAAGAGAGTTGTCACAACTTTCATCAGAGGACACAAAAGCTTGAGAAGAGCTTGTCCCTTGGAATGGGCTTTCTTGAGTATAGTTCTCCCTTGGTGTCTTTGGAAAGGTGATAAAAAGACCCTTTGGTGAGTTGTCAGGGTAGCATATGAGATGATGTTGGGGTTCTATACTATCCCTTTCAACCACATGTAGGGCTGAACCCATTTGATTGTTGGAGTTGCCAGATGAACCTTGCATGTTCATCTTCATTTGGTAGCCACTAAGAATCCCATATAACTCTGTCAGAGTAAGAGTTTTGAGATTTTCAGTCCTCTTAATCACCACACAGTAGTGTGTCCACTGCCTTGGAAGTGAGGACATGAACTTCCTTACAATGTCTCTATTCTCAAGGGGAACTCCTCCATCCATAAGGGTATCCACAATCTCAACATACCTAAAGTATTGTTGAGTCATGGTTTCACCTGTTTTGAAGGTGAAGTTTTCAAACTGCTGCATCAGGAGATCCTTCTTTTTCTCCTTGGCTTCAGAAGAACTCTCATACATAAGTTTCAATGCATCCCACAACTGCTTAGCTATTTTGCACTTCTTGAAATCTCTATACACAGAGTTTGGAAGGGCAGTTTGAAGGGCTGTCATGGCTTTTCTGTCAATCTCTACTCTCTTTCTATCTTCATCAGAGTAGTTAGCCACATCCTTGGGAATCATACCAGCACCAGTAGCAGAGGGGGTGCTAGGTATGAAAGGTCCATTCTCAATAGACTCGTACATTCTTGAATCAAGAGACCCGATGAACCTTCCATTCTTAAACACCATGTATCAAACTCATCAAGAGTGATCAGTGGGGACACGTTCATGGTTCCAGTTTCCATATCAGTCTTGGAAATGGCTGCCATTTGAAAAGTTGAGTATTTTTGTGTGTGAGGGATCTTAATATGATGAGATCTTATATCAAGAGCCTGGAATGCTCTGATACCAAATGCAGGACCGGTGAAGGGGGCCACTTACAACACAACAACACAAAGAGGAGATTAACCAAACTTAATCAAATAGTAAACTAGATTAACAACAAATGAGACACTAAGAACACAAGTAATATAAAAGACAGAACAAAAGAACACAAGTGTATGGTTTTCAAGAATGCAGTATATTGCTTTCTCTATGTTCTATTACAAGTGTTACAAAGCATATGAAAGATACAAGAACATGAGATACTTATACTACATCCTACAGCCGGCTATACTTTGAAAGCCAGCTGGATACAATTGACTAGACACAAACAAAATCAATTGTAGAGGCAAAAGGCATATTGCCTTTTGACTAGTGACTATGACATGTCATAGCTCATATCCTTATCAATTACAAAAAAGAATAAATTACATGAAGTAGAAAGTTACAGACTCAAGACCTCAATGTACAGTTACCAAAAGCATGGACCTTTTCACCAACTCATGTAAGTTGGTGACATTACAGAGATGCAGCGGAAAGGTGTCCAGCTTTATGGAAAAGTACATCAGATAAAGCATGTTTCAAAAGTCTTCGGAAGAAATTTGTCTTCATGAGTTGAAGCTTCGGAAGACTTTGTCGCTGAGGCTTCGGAAGACTTCATCTTTGGCTTCGGAAGATATTGGTCTTGGCTTCGGAAGATTTCACACTTAGAATATTTTTGTTGCATGTGTGAAACTTCCTAAGCATTCTTCTTCAATGCACTTGTGCAGCATGCAGGATACACTTTAGATGTTTGAGTTGCATCAGCCTCTTCATTAACCTCTACACAAATTATGACCTAAACTGATTCACATGCAGATTTTAAGAATGATCTAACCCGACATGTCCAATTGTTATAACTCATTCCTTGATTGAAGTTTCTATCGTGCCTTTTCAAAAAGCAATAAGGTTTTTTTCTAGGATATGTATGAAATTTGAATCAGATAAGATTTCTATTAAATTTCAACATCCGAAGTCACTACCTTCCACTATGGTTATGTGCCTCAAGAAAAAAGATTACATGTACTCATCTCCTTTTGATCTTTGATTTTTTTAAACTCATCCATCAGGTTTCTAGAAACATTTTGAATTTTCCAATCGATTCACCTCCGATCTATGTGAAACTATTTGTATTTGTTTTGTTGCACACTCTTGCTGTAATTTTAATTCGGAGTTTGAATCTTTGAACCTTTCTGACTGTGTATGTTACATTATTGTGATGTGTAGCTGTCCATTTTTCAAACTAATCACTTGACAGGCAAAGTCACACATATGGACATAAATTGATTTAAGTGTTATTTGCATAAGAGTTTTAGAGTGATCAGATTCAGGTTCATATGATTAATAATTTTGCATTGCTTGTTCCAAACCATTCATGTATTGATGGATTATGTATTTGCACATTAGCTAAGGGGTATTTGCTTAGTATTTGTTATTGCATTATTCCACTTCACCATTTTATGTATTTGCACATTAGGGTTTTTTTATTCCTCTTCTCATAATAGGTGGAAGCAAGTTGTTTATACCAATTTCAATCTAATTAAGGTTAGTGTTTTGCATTCCTAATCTCATTGTATGAACACCAAATTGAATCATGTATGAACACTACATTGAATTGTAGTTTCCAAGGGTGATGCTACTTCACCCTCACAAATTGTAGCAGCTGCTAATCTTTATAGTAAGCAACAAGAATTTATAGTTTTTCTTGAGAATCATGTTCTTACTTCTTATGATTAACATATATAGATACAAAAACAGACATGTGATTGGATGTCAAACACGTTGCACATGAAAAAAGGTGACAGGTAAAATGGGTCAAATACTGTTGTCAAAGAATTGATGCTGATCATGGGATTTGATAATGCCGCTGTCAAACATTGCAAGTAAAAGAGCTGGTGAGCTGGTGAACAAAATTCAATTGAAAACAATAATAAATTAAAAATATAACAAATTCACGTGCAAAATTGCAAGTAAAATGTGGATGTGTATTTTTTTAAAGAAGTTTGCAGTTAATTTTATATATATTAATCGTCATGCTTTCTCAATTCCTGCATTAATAACTAATATAAAATTCCTAGGTTTTTCCAATTTCTAGTGTGTTTGAAGAAAAGAAGTGCTAAAAGGGCACTAGAATATGCTACTGTAGTTTACAAGACTTCTTTTGGTAGCAAAAAAACTCCATGTAGAAGTACATTTTTGTGATCTTTATCAACTTTTGTAACTTAGTTTATCGAATGATAACATGATACAATTGTGCAGTTTTTACATGTTTTGGTAGCAATGCGAGAAGCACAGAAAGAAGCTGTTCAGAAGGACGTGGATGTGAGAGTGTGCAAAAGTGGTGGTCCAAGAAGTTATTATCCGTAAAGGCAAGAAGTTGTTCAGAAGAATGTGGTTGTTTCAGTATGTTTTTCGTAAATGCATGTCATAAACAAGTGTCATAAAACATATGACACACAAATGCGTGTCATCGTCTTTTTATGATAGAGCATTTTCTTGACGTGCTTCGAGTGTCATCTATATCTTTTCATGTTACATGTTGCGCGCCACTACAAAGCTATTTTCCAGGTAGTGATAGTTAACTATAATTTCACTTTTATATTTTTCACAAAAAAATGTAGAAAAAGAAAAAGAGAATACTAGATTGGAGTGTTTCGAACTCTCCGGCTACATTTGATGGCATCCAAGAAATCCTTTTCTAAGGAAACGAAACGAATTAATGTGAAACCCCTTCTTTTTGTCATTTCACTACGTTATAGTGTGTTTTTCTATTCTTCCATATCACTTTCGATAAACCAATTTCGTTATTCATCAACCTTTTAATCTCTAAATCAAGAACTTTTCTAAAGTGTTTACAATACTTTAGCTTTTCGTCATCATCTATATCATCTAGGGGCATCCATGTGTCTAATCTACAAAAAGAACAATATACTTACTTTAATACATGAATAGCTAAGCGACAAGAGAGGAGTGCTAACTGTACTCTAAGGGTGAAAAATGTGATCTTATATTGTTTAAGCGGGAGAACAAAGTCTTTTTATAAATGGATGAAAACTTTTTATACCAAAATGTTTTTTGTCTGAGCAAAAAAAATTGTTGGGTGTTAAAACACCTTGGGTAATTGGGTTTCTGGATTAACAACCTATCAATTATTAGAAAAAGATAGTATATCCTAGTATGATTTATTTGATCTGTTACAATTTTAGAGCTCAAGAAAATCAAATACAAACCCCATTGATGCTTTTGAAATAATCCCGTTGGACAAGAACATAATTTGACAAGCTTGTTTATGCAACACGACCCACCTGTTTTGTTGGGCATAGAAAAAAAACTTACAAAGACGTTTATTTAGAACTGAAAGTTTATTTATAAAAATATTGTTCTATAGCGAATTCTATGCATATAAAGTATAAACTAATTAAAAGTATATTTTCTATTTAAACCCAATCCATCATTTGTTTTAATCTATTCTTTTTTTTCGTTAACTTTAGGCTACTTAAAACAATATCATCAGCACAACCGGCAAAACAAATACTTTTAATAACTCATGTAATCACAGAATTTATTAGTTCTTTTTTTCCGGATTTGCTATATTAGTCAATGATTACCATGAGCAATGTTTTGCATGTGATAATCAATATTCTTTTATTATAAACATGTTACACAAATTAAACTTTTCGAATTCAAATTTCACTGCAAGCAAAACATTAAGAGTTAAACCAGTGAGTTTTTTTAGTAATCAGTTTCTTTCAAGAGGGGTTACGAGTACGGTCCTAACTGAAAACGAATATATAAGCACTGTTAAAATAAAATCTATCTTTTGAAGTATAGTCGTGTGTTTGCCGTTAAAAAATGAATTATGTTGTGACGACCCAAAAAACAGGGTTAGGCAAAAAAATAGTTTACGTGTAAAATTAATATATTATATATATAAGTTATGAATTATGATGTGCACTTATATGTTTAGATTATACGTATGCATGTTTACATGCATACCCTACGGATGCATGTGCCATCTTTTGTTAAATACATATGTATATTATATGTTTATATGCATATATATATATATATATATATATATATATATAATATATATATATTATATGTTGCACGTATGCATGGTTGCATGCATGTATAACTTTAGGTGTGCATGTATCCATATTCATAAGTCATGGATCTCACAATATGATCTAATATTTCAACTCAATAACATCAAACCATTCACCAAATGATACAAGAACATAACCCAAACAAACACCTCAAAACAAGTTAACATCAAAGAAACTTAACATCAAAACAAATCTTAGTAATCTCATACACTTAAAACTCAAACCTAAGCACCATTTAAGATTAGTCTCAGTTCATTAGAACCATTAATCACCCGAATGAAATCATAAGCATAATGATTAACACTCAATCGGCCAAGACACCCAAACCTTTTCTTTGACCGCCACCTAGCAACAAACACACTAAGAACTTGACACCTCAAGACCCTATACCTAGCTTACTCACTAAGCCTAAGACTAGACACCATCATCGATAACATTAAATGGCCTTCGGCCGAAACTCCCATAAAGCCTCACCCATCGATCACTTCCACACTCACCACAACCAAACACAACAATCAACACTCATTCGGTCACCCCTCAATCATATACCACCTCCACTTCAGTCACGGTTACCATCACCACCCTCCTATCTCACGGTGATTACCATAGCCGAACACCACCACAACTCCCTTGGTCATCTCCATCCCTAAACTCTCGGTTACCTTCACCCTAAGTTCTCGGTTATCACCTTAATCAACCATCATCATCTTCCATCCGGTTGTCACAAAAAGAACAAGACGTGGGAACATCCGCTTAACTTGGTTCGACAGAGAAAGAAGCTGCCATCAGTTATCCTCACTTCTTTTTGTTATCAAAATCAAGGTTTCACTCTCTAAACCATGCCTAAATCCAGATTACAAGGATTATACATATGTTTAAACAAACATATGATTAACTCTCATGATTTTACATCTAAGATCTTTATGAATCCTATAAACATATCAACTTTATTTAAAAAGTCAGTAAGAAGATTTTAAAAATCTGAAATAAACAAAATGAAACCTGATAATCAAAATTTATATAAAAGAAATTATTAATTAAGTATTAAAATCTTATGTGCAACTTGTTAAATTCAGTTTATTGTGTTATAGACTATGATTGTGGGAACAAACATTGGAGGCATGTTTAGAATATTAGGAATTATAATTCTGCAGATTTTGATGCCATTCCTATGGGTAGAATGATTTATATGAATTATTTTAGTATTTGAAAGAAAATTTTATGTTGGAAGAACTAAACCTGGGATGATATTGAGAAAATTATATGTTAAACCTTATTGATTATAGGAATTACAAAAAAAGTTTCATGACCTAACTTAAAGATATAAATAAGTTATGAATTTTGAAAGTTTCTGCCACATGAAAATCGAGAAAAATACTTTAACTTTGCAATAAATTATGAGAAAATTACAGAAAATATGAAAAGCCGAAAAGAACATTCTGTATGAAAATGGGAAGTGTTGGACATATTCTTATATTTTTACTCAATATTAGTAAAATGATGAAAATCATAAAAATTGACTCTGCTATAAGATTTGGGAAAATTTTTAAGAGTTATAAATATAGTGCCAAATATTCTGATAAATTTGGGAATTTTTAGAAACTAGAAGGTATTTTTAATAATTTATTGGAATATAATAAAAATTATAGGAAATAAACTGTAGATAATTAAAATCTGAAATCTGAGTATGTTATGCTTTATTTCATTACCTATTTATTGTAACAGTTTTGATAATATTTGAGGTACTGGAAATTTTGAAGAAAATATTTATGTTTTGTGAACTATAAATATTTTGTTTATAGGTTCATTCTTGGAGTAAAGGTAGATTCATAGCCCCATTTTTATTTTTATAAAATTTTAGGGGAAAAAGCATACTATTGATTTTATGATTGATGCAAATTTTTGAGATGTACTGTCATTTATGTTACAACCATATTCGGATGTGGAACTGTTGGATAATATAGGTAGCGCTACTTAGGAAATAATTTCCTGCACCAACAGGATGAGTGTTGTGATGCTATATTATCTGATTTATGAATTATGTTATGACAGTATGGATGATCTGATTATTAAGTAAAGTTTGGTTGTATTTGATGCATCAATACTATTTTATGTAAGATAAACCTATGAACTCACCAACATTATGTTGACTATTTTGAGTATGCGTTTTCAGGAATTTATCATGTCTAACAGCTTAATATTCTCTTTTGATGTGTATAACGGCTGGGGAGAAGTTACGGGGAAAGTCTGTGTGAATCTAACTGTGAATATGTATGATCTCAGCATATCGGTGGACGCTCATTTTCACCGTTACTGAAGATGTAGCAGTTAGAAAATATGTTGTAATAGGATTATAATAGATCAAATTTTGACTATCATGATTTAATGTAATCCTAACCTTATTATTATCTTATGAAGTATGTTATGTTATGTTTAAATATATGTTGTTGTGCTATCTGATACTTTGTTAATCAATGAGTTCTGTACAAACAAGTCACACCCAAATAATCATTTCACGCTTCCGCCGGAATGTGACAGGTTGGTATCAGAGCCATTGGTTATAGAGAATTAGGTATCATAAACTGCGTAGACTATAATCATAAGCTCATATTTGTATGCTATGTGTATACGTGAATTTTTGTGATTTCATGAATATTCTAACATTTAGTAAATTTAAAGGTAAAAGATCTATTTATGTGAAAGTAAGTGACTAACCATTTTGCTCAAACTTATAAAAGACTTTTTGCAGCCATGAACACTGATAATTACCACAGTGAGACTGACTCGTCTGAATATTCAGATCATAGAAATAATAAGAAATCACATCTAAACCTAAACATCAGCAAGTCATGGAAATTTCCCAAACTGAAATAGAAAATAATCATAAGCCAAAATTTTATGTCCGGCGCGCACCAATAACAGTAGGAGGATATACCATTAAGACCCCCAAGAAAAAGGTACGACCCGAAAACAGGTTTAAGACTCATCAAGATAAGGATGCAGAAATACAAGATGCTGACTCTCCCAAAAAGAGGAAAGAGAAAGCAAAAGACAAAAGATAAATGAAGGACAAATTATGACAGACCAACAGACTCTTAAAAGGCTTAAGAAAATCAAACAAGAAATCAGGAATACTCAGAAGGATGTTAGAGAATTGAAGACATCCAAGAGAACATCTTTTCAAGGATATGGAAATGGGTTCAGGGAAATTAGAATTTACTTTCTAATTAATATGCAATAAATCCTTAAATAAGAACTTATGTGCAATATATCTTTTTTGTTTGAAATTATTGTCTGTTAAGTGCTATTATGAAAATTATATATTTTTTTACATATATATTGACTATAGCTACCTATAGAAAAATCATGCCGCCAAGAAGAAACACAGCCCGTAAGAAGAACAGCATGAGTTGGACGACCTAGAACTCGACTCGGAGAAGAAACCCCCGTAAACACAATCCCCAATGAAGATGATAGAATTTCACGAATAGTAACACAGCAGATTGAGGCTGCTATACCCACATTAGTTACCCAACTTCAACAAAACCTAAACCTTGGAACTACAACACCAGATAATGAAACACCCATCAACGACACCATAAGAACGCAACCAGAAGAAGGAACTATAACAGATAAAGGATGCTCCTATAAAGCTTTCATGTCCTGTAGGCCTCGGGAATTTGATGGTAAAGACGGAGCTGTACAGGCTCTACGCTGGTTAGACGAAATGGAATCAACATTGGAAATCAGTAATTGTGCCAGCAATAACAAAACCTTGTTTGCTTCACATTCACTAAAGGGAGAGGCAAAATCCTGGTGGAAAATGGAAATACACACCAAAGGTAGGCAGGTTATGAATAAATTAAGTTAGAATGAATTTAGGGGTTTAGTAATAGAAAAATATTGTCCCTACAATGAAATAGAAAAGTTAGAGATCAAACTCTTAGCACTCGAAATGAAAGGGGCAGCACATCGAGAGTATACAGACATATATAATGAACTCTCAAGATTAGTATCACATCTAGTTACCCAGAAGCAAAAAGAATAGGAAGATATATTTGGGGGTTAGTACCACAAATAAGAGGGCTAGTCAAATCTGCTATGCTTAAAACTTTCCAAGATGTCGTAAGCCTATCAGGGAGCTTAATTGACGAAATGATAAGAAATGGATCACTAAGTAACCCTAGATCAGGAGAGAAGAGGAAATGGAACGATGATAATACAGGAGGAAAGTTTAGAGGAAATCCTCAAAAAAGGATAGCCCGACAACTCACCCGAAATTTCTTAGGGATGACACAGGAAAAGAAACTACAAACCACGAACCTGCCCTGGTGTAATACCTGTCAGAGATACCATCAAGGTAATTGCGCAATAGTAATCTGTTACAATTGCAAGAAAAAGGGACATATATCCCGAGACTGTAAAACCCCACTAACCCAAAACCAATTTGCTATCAATGTGGAAATGAAGACCACTTTCGAAACAAATGTCCACAACTGAAGGGTAAGGCTCTAGTTAACCATAACAACCCTCGAGGAAGAGCTTTTATAATACAAGCTGAAGAAGCTCAACACGAACTAGAGGTTGTAACAGGTACGTTTCCTATAAACAATTAGTACGCTACCGTACTATCTGATACGGGAGCAACTTGTAGTTTTGTGTCGAACACATTTAGACCACTACTTAACTTAACCTCAGAAGAGCTAAATCAAAAATATATGATAGAATTAGCTGATGGTAAGATAATTGAGGCCTATGAAATTATTCCTAACTGTACTATAATTTAGATGGATATTGTTTTGATATAGATTTGATTCCTATCAATTTAGGAGGATTTGATATTGTTGTGGGTATGGATTGGTTAAGTAAGAATAAGGCTGAAATAATATGTGGCAAGAAAATGGTAAGAATTCCTTTGATTAATGAAACACTATGTGTATATGGTGAGAAACCTAGAGGTAAAATGAAGATAAGTTCTTGTAAGAACGCACAAAAGTGTTTAAAACAGAAATGTTTAGCTTTCCTAGCACATATTGTTGACACCCAAGTAGCTAAAGAGAGTTTAGAAAGTGTTCCTGTTGTTAATGAATATCCTGATATATTTCCTGATGAATTACCTGGTTTACCTCCCTATCGTCAGGTAGAATTCAAAATAGAATTAGTACCAGGGACCACTCCTATAGCTAAAGCACCCTATCGTTTAGCACCAACAGAAATAAGGAATTAATGAATCAACTACAAGAGCTATTAGATAAGGGATTATATGTCCTAGTACATCACCTTGGGGTGCACCAGTTCTATTTGTTAAAAAGAAAGATGGAACTTTCAGGATGTGTATTGATTATAGGGAACTCAATAAAGTGACTATAAAGAATAGATATCCTTTACCCCGAATAGATGATTTATTTGACCAATTACAAGGGTCTAGTTACTTTTCAAAGATTGACTTAAGGTCAGGATATCATCATTGAGAATTCAAGAGGAGGACATACCAAGGACTGCATTCAGAACAAGATACGGTCATTATGAGTTTGTTGTAATGTCATTTGGGTTAACTAATGCTCTAGCAGCATTTATGGATCTAATGAATAGGATATGTAAACCCTACCTAGATAAGTTTGTCATAGTTTTTATAGATGACATTTTAATCTATTCCAAAAACAAGGAGGATCATGAACAACACTTAAGGTTGACTTTGGAATTGTTAAGAAAAGAAAAATTATATGCAAAATTTTCAAAATGCGAATTCTGGAAAAGGAAGTACAATTCATTGGACACATCGTTAATCAAGAAGGTATACAGGTAGATTCTGCAAAAATAGAAGCTGTTCAGAAATGGGAAGATTCAAAAACACCAACAGAAGTACGTCAATTTTTAGGATTGGCATGATATTATAGAAGATCATAGAAAATTTTTCAAGAATAGCTCAACCACTCATAGAATTAACCCAAAAAGACAGACCCTATATTTGGGAAGAAAAGCAAAAGGCTGCATTTGAGTTATTAAAAGATAATTATGCAGTGCTTCTATTTTAGCATTACCAGAAGGGACTGATGATTTTATTGTATATTGTGATGCCTCACGACAAGGATTTGGATATGTTCTAATGCAAAGAAATAAGGTAATAGCTTATGCCTCTAGACAACTTAGGGGTAGTGAAAAGAATTATACTACTCATGATTTGGAATTAGGAGCAGTAGTATTTGCACTTAAAATCTGGAGACATTATCTGTGTGGCACAAGGTTTACAATATATACAGATCATAAAAGCTTGTAGTATATCTTTGATCAGAAAATGTTGAATATGAGGCAAAGAAGATGGATAGAACTACTAAGTGATTATGATTATGAAATCAAGTATCATCCAGGAAAAGCACATGTAGTAGCCGATGCTTTAAGTAGGAAAGATAGAACAAAACCATTACGAGTACGTGCCATGAGAATGGAATTGCATTCTGATTTGATAAGTCAAATACGGGAAGCTCAGCAAAAAGATAAGTTAGCATTAAAGGGGCAAATGAAAGATTTAAAAGAAGACACAAATGGAGTTCTAAAATTTAAAGGAATAACTTGGATACCAGATAATGTTATACTTAGAAAGCTTGTCCTACAAGAAGCACATAAATCAAGGTATTCTATACATCTAAGGATTAACAAAATGTACAAAGATTTAAAAAGCCAATACTGGTGGCCAGGCATGAAGAAATCAGTCGGAGAATTTGTAGGCAAATGTGATATTTGCTCAAGAATAAAAGCTGAATATCAAAAACCCTCTGGATACTTGCAACAGCCAGAAATTCCAGAATGGAAATGGGATCAAATAACTATGGATTTTGTAACCAAATTACCAAGGACTTCAAATGGATATGACACTATATGGGTTATAGGGGACAGGCTAACAAAATTAGCACATTTCCTACCAATTAGAGAAGATTATAAAATGAAAAAATTGGCAAGAATTTATATAAGAGAAGTTGTATCCAGACATGGAATACCTATTTCAATCATATCAGACAGAGATAGTAGATTTACATCCAGATTCTGACAAACATTACAAAAAGCATTAGGGACTCAGGTAAATCTAAGTACAGCATATCATCCACAGACAGATGGTCAAAGTGAGAAAACAATACAAACTTTGGAAGATATGTTACGAGCTTGTGCATTAGATTTTGGTGGAAATTGGGATACACATCTTCCTTTAATAGAATTTTCCTATAATAATAGTTATCATTCTAGTATTGGAACAGCCCCGTTTGAAGCTTTATATGGAAGGAAGTGTAGATCACCCTTATGTTGGGATGAAATAGGAGATAAACAACTTACAGGACCTGAATTGATACAAGAAACCTCAGATAAAATTCTTGAAATTAAGAACAGGTTGAAAGCTGCCAGGGATTGACAGAAAAGTTATGCTGATAAAAGAAGAAAACTATTGGAATTTCAATTTGGAGATAAGGTCTATTTAAAGGTTTCACCCACAAAAGGCATAGTTCGATTTGAAAGAAGAAATAAGTTAAATCCTAGGTACATTGGTCCATTTAAAATCACTGATAGGATTGGTTCAGTAGCATATAAGTTGGATCTGCCTTCAGAATTAAGTGAAGTACACAACATCTTTCATGTGTCCAATCTAAAGAAATGTCTAGTAGATGAGACATTAGAAGTTCCAGTTCAAGAAATAAAAATAGACAAAAAGCTTCATTTCACAGAAGAACCATAGCCATAGTGGATAAAGAGGTGAAACGGTTAAGAAGAAGTAAGATTCCTATAGTGAAAGTTAAGTGGAATGCCAAAATAGGTCCAGAAAACACTTGGGAAAGAGAAGATGAGATTTTGAGGAAGTACCCCTATCTATTGGGAATAAATAACCAGATAAGTTCCCCTCAACTTTAGGTATTATCTTCTAAGTAAATTTCGGGACGAAATTATTTTTACGGGGGGAGAATTTGACGACCCTAAAAATAGGGTTAGGCAAAAAAATAGTTTACGAGTAAAACTAATATATATTATATATATAAGTTATGAATTATTATGTGCACTTATATGTTAAGATTATACGTATGCATGTTTACATGCATACCCTACGAATGCATGTGCCATCTTTTGTTAAATACATATGTATATTATATGTTTATATGCATAATATATATATATATAATATATATAATATATATATGTTGCACGTATGCATGGTTGCATGCATGTATAACTTTACGTGTGCATGTATCCATATTCATAAGTCATGGATCTCACAATATGATCTAATATTTCAACTCAATAACATCAAACCATTCACCAAATGATACAAGAACATAACCCAAACAAACACCTCAAAACAAGTTAACATCAAAGAAACTTAACATCAAAACAAATCTTAGTAAATCTCATACACTTAAAACTCAAACCTAAGCACCATTTAAGATTAAGTCTCAGTTCATTAGAACCATTAATCACCCGAATGAAATCATAAGCATAATGATTAACACTCAATCGGCCAAGACACCCAAACCTTTTCTTTGACCGCCACCTAGCAACAAACACACTAAGAACTTGACACCTCAAGACCCTATACCTAGCTTACTCACTAAGCCTAAGACTAGACACCATCATCGATAACATTAAATGGCCTTCGGCCGAAACTCCCATAAAGCCTCACCCATCGATCACTTCCACACTCACCACAACCAAACACAACAATCAACACTCATTCGGTCACCCCTCAATCATATACCACCTCCATTTCAGTCACGGTTACCATCACCACCCTCCCATCTCACGGTGATTACCATAGCCGAACACCACCACAACTCCCTTGGTCATCTCCATCCCTAAACTCTCGGTTACCTTCACCCTAAGTTCTCGGTTATCACCTTAATCAACCATCATCATCTTCCATCCGGTTGTCACAAAAAGAACAAGACGTGGGAACATCCGCTTAACTTGGTTCGACAGAGAAAGAAGCTGCCATCAGTTATCCTCACCTCTTTTTGTTATCAAAATCAAGGTTTCACTCTCTAAACCATGCCTAAATCCAGATTACAAGGATTATACATATGTTGAAACAAACATATGATTAACTCTCATGTTTTACATCTAAGATCTTTATGAATCCTATAAACATATCAACTTTATTTAAAAAGTCAGTAAGAAGATTTTAAAAATCTGAAATAAACAAAATGAAACCTGATAATCAAAATTTATATAAAAGAAATTATTAATTAAGTATTAAAATCTTATGTGCAACTTGTTAAATTCAGTTTATTGTGTTATAGACTATGATTGTGGGAACAAACATTGGAGGCATGTTTAGAATATTAGGAATTATAATTCTGCAGATTTTGATGCCATTCCTATGGGTAGAATGATTTATATGAATTATTTTAGTATTTGAAAGAAAATTTTATGTTGGAAGAACTAAACCTGGGATGATATTGAGAAAATTATATGTTAAACCTTATTGATTATAGGAATTAGAAAAAAGTTTCATGACCTAACTTAAAGATATGAATAAGTTATGAATTTTGAAAGTTTCTGCCACATGAAAATCGAGAAAAATACTTTAACTTTGCAATAAATTATGAGAAAATTACAGAAAATATGAAAAGCCGAAAAGAACTATCTGTATGAAAATGGGAAGTGTTGGACATATTCTTATATTTTTACTCAATATTAGTAAAATGATGAAAATCATAAAAATTGACTCTGCTATAAGATTTGGGAAAATTTTTAAGAGTTATAAATATAGTGCCAAATATTCTGATAAATTTGGGAATTTTTAGAAACTAGAGGTATTTTTAATAATTTATTGGAATATAATAAAAATTATAGGAAATAAACTGTAGATAATTAAAATCTGAAATCTGAGTATGTTATGCTTTATTTCATTACCTATTTATTGTAACAGTTTTGATAATATTTGAGGTACTGGAAATTTTGAAGAAAATATTTATGTTTTGTGAACTATAAATATTTTGTTTATAGGTTCATTCTTGGAGTAAAGGTAGATTCATAGCCCCATTTTTATTTTTATAAAATTTTAGGGGAAAAAGCATACTATTGATTTTATGATTGATGCAAATTTTTGAGATGTACTGTCATTTATGTTACAACCATATTCGGATGTGGAACCGTTGGATAATATAGGTAGCGCTACTTAGGAAATAATTTCCTGCACCAACAGGATGAGTGTTGTGATGCTATATTATCTGATTTATGAATTATGTTATGACAGTATGGATGATCTGATTATTAAGTAAAGTTTGGTTATATTTGATGCATCAATACTATTTTATGTAAGATAAACCTATGAACTCACCAACATTATGTTGACTATTTTGAGTATGCTTTTTCAGGAATTTATCATGTCTAACAGCTTAATATTCTCTTTTGATGTGTATAACGGCTGGGGAGAAGTTACGGGGAAAGTCTGTGTGAATCTAACTGTGAATATGTATGATCTCAGCATATCGGTGGACGCTCATTTTCACCGTTACTGAAGATGTAGCAGTTAGAAAATATGTTGTAATAGGATTATAATTAGATCAAATTTTGACTATCATGATTTAATGTAATCCTAACCTTATTATTATCTTATGAAGTATGTTATGTTATGTTTAAATATATGTTGTTGTGCTATCTGATACTTTGTTAATCAATGAGTTCTGTACAAACAAGTCACACCCAAATAATCATTTCACGCTTCCGCCGGAATGTGACAGGTTGGTATCAGAGCCATTGGTTATAGAGAATTAGGTATCATAAACTGCGTAGACTATAATCATAAGCTCATATTTGTATGCTATGTGTATACGTGAATTTTTGTGATTTCATGAATATTCTAACATTTAGTAAATTTAAAGGTAAAAGATCTATTTATGTGAAAGTAAGTGACTAACCATTTTGCTCAAACTTATAAAAGACTTTTTGCAGCTATGAACACTGATAATTACCACAGTGAGACTGACTCGTCTGAATATTCAGATCATAGAAATAATAAGAATCACATCTAAACCTAAACATCAGCAAGTCATGGAAATTTCCCAAACTGAAATAGAAAATAATCATAAGCCAAAATTTTATGTCCGGCGTGCACCAATAACAGTAGGAGGATATACCATTAAGACCCCCAGAAAAAGGTACGACCCGAAAACAGGTTTAAGACTCATCAAGATAAGGATGCAGAAATACAAGATGCTGACTCTCCCAAAAAAGAGGAAAGAGAAAGCAAAAGACAAAAGATAAATGAAGGACAAATTATGACAGACCAACAGACTCTTAAAAGGCTTAAGAAAATCAAACAAGAAATCAGGAATATTCAGAAGGATGTTAGAGAATTGAAGACATCCAAGAGAAACATCTTTTCAAGGATATGGAAATGGGTTCAGGGAAATTAGAATTTACTTTCTAAATTAATATGCAATAAATCCTTAAATAAGAACTTATGTGCAATATATCTTTTGTCTTTGAAATTATTGTCTGTTAAGTGCTATTATGAAAATTATATATTTTTTTACATATATATTGACTATAGCTACCTATAAAAAATCATGCCACCAAGAAGAAACACAGCCCGTAAGAAGAACAGCATGAGTTGGACGACCTAGAACTCGACTCGGAGAAGAAACCCCCGTAAACACAATCCCCAATGAAGATGATAGAATTTCACGAATAGTAACACAGCAGATTGAGGCTGCTATACCCACATTAGTTACCCAACTTCAACAAAACCTAAACCTTGGAACTACAACACCAGATAATGAAACACCCATCAACGACACCATAAGAAGGCAACGAGAAGAAGGAACTATAACAGATAAAGGATGCTCCTATAAATCTTTCATGTCCTGTAGGCCTCCGGAATTTGATGGTAAAGACGGAGCTGTACAGGCTCTACGCTGGTTAGACGAAATGGAATCAACATTGGAAATCAGTAATTGTGCCAGCAATAACAAAACCTTGTTTGCTTCACATTCACTAAAGGGAGAGGCAAAATCCTGGTGGAAAATGGAAATACACACCAAGGTAGGCAGGTTATGAATAAATTAAGTTAGAATGAATTTAGGGGTTTAGTAATAGAAAAATATTGTCCCTACAATGAAATAGAAAAGTTAGAGATCAAATTCTTAGCACTCGAAATGAAAGGGGCAGCACATCGAGAGTATACAGACATATAAATGAACTCTCAAGATTAGTATCACATCTAGTTACCCAGAAGCAAAAAGAATAGGAAGATATATTTGGGGGTTAGTACCACAAATAAGAGGGCTAGTCAAATCTGCTATGCTTAAAACTTTCCAAGATGTCGTAAGCCTATCAGGGAGCTTAATTGACGAAATGATAAGAAATGGATCACTAAGTAACCCTAGATCAGGAGAGAAGAGGAAATGGAACGATGATAATACAGGAGGAAAGTTTAGAGGAAATCCTCAAAAAAGGATAGCCCGACAACTCACCCGAAATTTCTTAGGGATGACACAGGAAAAGAAACTACAAACCACGAACCTGCCCTGGTGTAATACCTGTCAGAGATACCATCAAGGTAATTGCGCAATAGTAATCTGTTACAATTGCAAGAAAAAGGGACATATATCCCGAGACTGTAAAACCCCACTAACCCAAAACCAATTTGCTATCAATGTGGAAATGAAGACCACTTTCGAAACAAATGTCCACAACTGAAGGGTAAGGCTCCAGTTAACCATAACAACCCTCGAGGAAGAGCTTTTATAATACAAGCTGAAGAAGCTCAACACGAACTAGAGGTTGTAACAGGTACGTTTCCTATAAACAATTAGTACGCTACCGTACTATCTGATACGGGAGCAACTTGTAGTTTTGTGTCGAACACATTTAGACCACTACTTAACTTAACCTCAGAAGAGCTAAATCAAAAATATATGATAGAATTAGCTGATGGTAAGATAATTGAGGCCTATGAAATTATTCCTAACTGTACTATAAATTTAGATGGATATTGTTTTGATATAGATTTGATTCCTATCAATTTAGGAGGATTTGATATTGTTGTGGGTATGGATTGGTTAAGTAAGAATAAGGCTGAAATAATATGTGGCAAGAAAATGGTAAGAATTCCTTTGATTAATGAAACACTATGTGTATATGGTGAGAAACCTAGAGGTAAAATGAAGATAAGTTCTTGTAAGAACGCACAAAAGTGTTTAAAACAGAAATGTTTAGCTTTCCTAGCACATATTGTTGACACCCAAGTAGCTAAAGAGAGTTTAGAAAGTGTTCCTGTTGTTAATGAATATCCTGATATATTTCCTGATGAATTACCTGGTTTACCTCCCTATCGTCAGGTAGAATTCAAAATAGAATTAGTACCAGGGACCACTCCTATAGCTAAAGCACCCTATCGTTTAGCACCAACAGAAATAAAGGAATTAATGAATCAACTACAAGAGCTATTAGATAAGGGATTTATATGTCCTAGTACATCACCTTGGGGTGCACCAGTTCTATTTGTTAAAAAGAAAGATGGAACTTTCAGGATGTGTATTGATTATAGGGAACTCAATAAAGTGACTATAAAGAATAGATATCCTTTACCCCGAATAGATGATTTATTTGACCAATTACAAGGGTCTAGTTACTTTTCAAAGATTGACTTAAGGTCAGGATATCATCAATTGAGAATTCAAGAGGAGGACATACCAAGGACTGCATTCAGAACAAGATACGGTCATTATGAGTTTGTTGTAATGTCATTTGGGTTAACTAATGCTCTAGCAGCATTTATGGATCTAATGAATAGGATATGTAAACCCTACCTAGATAAGTTTGTCATAGTTTTTATAGATGACATTTTAATCTATTCCAAAAACAAGGAGGATCATGAACAACACTTAAGGTTGACTTTGGAATTGTTAAGAAAAGAAAAATTATATGCAAAATTTTCAAAATGCGAATTCTGGAAAAGGGAAGTACAATCCTTGGACACATCGTTAATCAAGAAGGTATACAGGTAGATTCTGCAAAAATAGAAGCTGTTCAGAAATGGGAAGATTCAAAAACACCAAGAAGTACGTCAATTTTTAGGATTGGCATGATATTATAGAAGATCATAGAAAATTTTTCAAGAATAGCTCAACCACTCACAGAATTAACCCAAAAAGACAGACCCTATATTGGGAAGAAAAGCAAAAGGCTGCATTTGAGTTATTAAAAGATAAATTATGCAGTGCTTCTATTTTAGCATTACCAAAAGGGACTGATGATTTTATTGTATATTGTGATGCCTCACGACAAGGATTTGGATATGTTCTAATGCAAAGAAATAAGGTAATAGCTTATGCATCTAGACAACTTAGGGGTAGTGAAAAGAATTATACTACTCATGATTTGGAATTAGGAGCAGTAGTATTTGCACTTAAAATCTGGAGACATTATCTGTGTGGCACAAGGTTTACAATATATACAGATCATAAAAGCTTGTAGTATATCTTTGATCAGAAAATGTTGAATATGAGGCAAAGAAGATGGATAGAACTACTAAGTGATTATGATTATGAAATCAAGTATCATCCAGGAAAAGCAAATGTAGTAGCCGATGCTTTAAGTAGGAAAGATAGAACAAAACCATTACGAGTACGTGCCATGAGAATGGAATTGCATTCTGATTTGATAAGTCAAATACGGGAAGCTCAGCAAAAAGATAAGTTAGCATTAAAGGGGCAAATGAAAAAGAAGACACAAATGGAGTTCTAAAATTTAAAGAATAACTTGGATACCAGATAATGTTATACTTAGAAAGCTTGTCCTACAAGAGGCACATAAATCAAGGTATTCTATACATCTAAGGATTAACAGAATCTACAAAGATTTAAAAAGCCAATATTGGTGGCCAGGCATGAAGAAATCAGTCGGAGAATTTGTAGGCAATGTGATATTTGCTCAAGAATAAAAGCTGAATATCAAAAACCCTCTGGATACTTGCAACAGCCAGAAATTCCAGAATGGAAATGGGATCAAATAACTATGGATTTTGTAACCAAATTACCAAGGACTTCAAATGGATATGACACTATATGGGTTATAGGGGACAGGCTAACAAAATCAGCACATTTCCTACCAATTAAAGAAGATTATAAAATGAAAAAATTGGCAAGAATTTATATAAGAGAAGTTGTATCCAGACATGGAATACCTATTTCAATCATATCAGACAGAGATAGTAGATTTACATCCAGATTCTGACAAACATTACAAAAAGCATTAGGGACTCAGGTAAATCTAAGTACAGCATATCATCCACAGACAGATGGTCAAAGTGAGAAAACAATACAAACTTTGGAAGATATGTTACGAGCTTGTGCATTAGATTTTGGTGGAAATTGGGATACACATCTTCCTTTAATAGAATTTTCCTATAATAATAGTTATCATTCTAGTATTGGAACAGCCCCGTTTGAAGCTTTATATGGAAGGAAGTGTAGATCACCCTTATGTTGGGATGAAATAGGAGATAAACAACTTACAGGACCTGAATTGATACAAGAACCTCAGATAAAATCTTGAAATTAAGAACAGGTTGAAAGCTGCCAGGGATTGACAGAAAAGTTATGCTGATAAAAGAAGAAAACTATTGGAATTTCAATTTGGAGATAAGGTCTATTTAAAGGTTCACCCACAAAAGGCATAGTTCGATTTGAAAGAAGAAATAAGTTAAATCCTAGGTACATTGGTCCATTTAAAATCACTGATAGGATTGGTTCAGTAGCATATAAGTTGGATCTGCCTTCAGAATTAAGTGAAGTACACAACATCTTTCATGTGTCCAATCTAAAGAAATGTCTAGTAGATGAGACATTAGAAGTTCCAGTTCAAGAAATAAAAATAGACAAAAAGCTTCATTTCACAGAAGAACCAATAGCCATAGTGGATAAAGAGGTGAAACGGTTAAGAAGAAGTAAGATTCCTATAGTGAAAGTTAAGTGGAATGCCAAAATAGGTCCAGAAAACACTTGGGAAAGAGAAGATGAGATTTTGAGGAAGTACCCCTATCTATTGGGAATAAATAACCAGATAAGTTCCCCTCAACTTTAGGTATTATCTTCTAAGTAAAATTCGGGACGAAATTATTTTTACGGGGGGAGAATTTGACGACCCTAAAAATAGGGTTAGGCAAAAAAATAGTTTACGAGTAAATTAATATATTATATATATAAGTTATGAATTATTATGTGCACTTATATGTTAAGATTATACGTATGCATGTTTACATGCATACCCTACGAATGCATGTGCCATCCTTTGTTAAATACATATGTATTATATGTTTATATGCATATATATATATATATATATATATGTTGCACGTATGCATGGTTGCATGCATGTATAACTTTAGGTGTGCATGTATCCATATTCATAAGTCATGGATCTCACAATATGATCTAATATTTCAACTCAATAACATCAAACCATTCACCAAATGATACAAGAACATAACCTAAACAAACACCTCAAAACAAGTTAACATCAAACAAACTTTGTAGGATTCTATGTGCCCAAGACACTTAGAATATTGATGTGGTTAGTACGTTATGATCCAAGTCGGGTTATACCCAATAACAAGCTTAGCAAACACCAAATAATATTTAGTTGATGATATGATCATGCAATGAAATATTAACACCAATTTAGAAAATGGGTTTTCTAAACAAGTTGCATATAACATGGAACAATTTATTAGGATATATTGTTCAATGATATTATTTGTAATGTTATTTAGATGACATTACAAATTAATAATGGCTATATATGTTATACAATTAATGGGTTAGTTGTATACATTTTCTAAGAGGGACAAATTATAAGACTATTTTAACATGTGATTGTGTTTAACAAAAAAAAGGGGGGAAACCCTTTTTTTCAACCTATATTCGGCCGCCCCCCCTTGTTGGTGATTGGACCAATTTTGTTGATTAGACACAACACATTAAGGGTCTTTGAATGCTTTCTTGGACCAGCCATCTTGAGATACACATGCAACTCAACTCCAAGAAAAACTCTCTCTTCCATCTTCTCCAAACTCACGGTTTTGAAGGTGTTATAGCAGCTTCTTCTTGAAGTTTTGGTGACCAAATTCCTAGCAACTAAGGTGTTTGCTTGAAGGCTTGTGGGTATAGACGTTTGAGGACTTCTAGCTTGAAGTCTTGGCCATTAATCAGCCCTCATTCAGCACTATCTTGGACGTTTTTGAAGCTTACAACAGCCCTCTCCTTGGTCGTTTCTTGCTGCTCAAGAGGTAGAAATCATAGCTCATTGTGGTTGTGATTTTATGTAGTTTTAGTACATTTTCATAGCTTGATCATTCACATATTATGATCCTTTTGTTTGGGTTTGTTTTCATCTAAAATGGTCACTAAAGAACATTATTTTCAGCTTATAAAATGGGTTTTATTAAGTTGTAACTCCGCTGCGTTTTTCAGAAAGTTTAAGTGGTTAAACATTGATTTTATGTTCTAGCAAACCCTTCAATGGCATCAAGAGCCAGGTTATGTGGATGACTTGCTTGATTTATCTTTTGAAATTGGTTTTAAAAGATGATATTAGACATGTTATAGGCTGATTTTGGGCTGTTATAGTTTATATGAATGATTCCCCAAACTTTCAAGGTCATATCACACATGCTAGTGATTAGACCTTGAAAGAAACATATTATGAATGTTGGTTGTTTGGACAATGATTAAAACCCAAAATTTCAGTTTATGTTGGCTGAGATTTGGGGTTTAAATAGGGTTTTCATTATATGGATAGATGATATGATCATTGGTTGTTAAAGT
Organism: Flaveria trinervia; assembly: GCA_025506515.1. Classification (NCBI taxonomy): domain Eukaryota; kingdom Viridiplantae; phylum Streptophyta; class Magnoliopsida; order Asterales; family Asteraceae; genus Flaveria; species Flaveria trinervia. Next base: position 20,425,871 of record CM046444.1, read on the forward strand.
GCATAACCTAGCTTGTGGCCTTGTGTTGTTTGGATGATTCTAGTGGTTGTTTTATTCATTCAATTTGGTTGTAATATTTGTGTTTATTCCTTTGGGTTGTAATTATTCATTCATTTGGTTATGTAATAATAGATTAGGTTCATTTCCTTTACTAGAAAAAATGTATTAGGATACAATTTTGTAAAAGGAAGATGTACAAGATCAAGACCCAAAGATGGACACAAAGACACAAGAAACATGGAGCATTTGGATGCGGTTTCTAGTGGGAGGTTCTTGGAACCTTTATGATATGTTTGACCCTTAGAAAGACCAAAGACAACACTTGTGATGGCAAACAAGTGTTGTCAACATAAGCGCTATGGTTATGCACATATGATTGTTTATGTTTATGCTTGTTTGATTGTTTGTTGTTTGATTGTTTGGTTTGTTTTTTGAATATTCATAACAAACTCATTAACAAACTTAACAAGCTGAAAATGTTGGTTCTTTAAAGTTAATAAAAGTTATTAAAATGGTTTAATGATTTTAAAGATTAAAATTGGTTTTAATCTAAGAACCATAGGGTACCTTGTATTTGAAAGCATACAAATACAAGTACATAGAGTTTTCTAAACTAGAATTAAGAAATCTCTAAAATTTTAAAAACGAGATCAACACCGTCCTTTTACACAACACTTGAGTCACTTGGGAACTCTTAGTGGGATAAAGGTCACCTAACCATTTTGAGGGAACTTGTGATTTGAGGTGAGAATGCCTTACTTATGGGATAAAGGTCACCTAACCATTTGTTTTGGCAAACTCACACGTGGGTGTAAGTAGGATGTCTTGATTTGCAAACCATGTTAAATGGATCACCTACAATGTGGTTTCCAAATGGTGTTGATGGGATTTACATGCCGACTTTACATATGATGTTCAAGAGTCGATCCCATACCTCTAGAAGTTGCAAATGGTTGCAACCGTCAATCGTTGACCACCTTATTAATTTAAATCGTGGGATAAAGGTCACCTAACCACAATTTAAATGTAATGTTGGGTTCTAGATTTTAATATATAATTGACCTTAACAGGCATTATTATTAAAATTGATAATATTGAAAATACTAAATAAAACTTTGTTAATTTTGTAGATGGCCTTTAATAATGATAATTCCGATAACTCATCCGCGTCCAACCAATCTTTACGAGCGATCCTCCAAAAGGAACGTCTAAATCACAATAACTTCATCGATTGGTATCGAAACTTGAGAATTGTTCTCAAGCAAGAGAGAAGATCGTACGTTTTAGACGACCCTATCCCTGATCAACCTAGCGAGGATGATGAGGAGGCCTTCAATGATTGGCTAAAGTACACTGAGGACTCCGTCCAAGTGTCTTGTCTCATGCTAGCGAGCATGACTCCGGATCTCCAAAAGGAGTATGAACACCACGGGGCTTATGACATGATAACCCAGCTGAAGGAAACGTTCCAACAGCAAGCGAGGGTTGAGCGTTTCAAAACGGTTCGAGCACTCCATGCATGTCGTATGGCGACAACCAATCTGTTTCATCTTATGTACTTAAGATGAAAAGTCATATTGACCGCCTCGAGAGGCTTAATTGTCCCGTCTCGAAGGAATTGGCCACGGATTTGATCCTCAATGGCCTTACCAAAAGGTTCGAGACATTCGTGTTGAACTACCACATGAATGCTTGGGATAAAAGCATTGGTGAGCTTCACTCAATGCTCAAAACGGCCGAGGCGGCCATGGGTAAAAGGGTTTTACCCGTTCTCACCATTAATGAAGGTGGGAACAACAAAAGGCCTCGTCCCGCACCCAAGGCAAAGGTTGCCAAGGGTAAGGGACCCGCTTGGGGAAAAGGGAAAGGGGTGGCAAGGGTGCCACCCAAACCACAAGAGAAGAAGCAAAAGGTTGCTACAAATGACCCATGCTTCAAGTGTGGGGCGATTGGACATTGGGCAAGGAATTGTCCTGTCCATCTCCAAGAGTTGAAAGCCAAGAGGGATGCCGGGCAGACCTCAGGTACAACATACATGATTCATATTGATCTTAATGTTACATCTTCTAACACATGGGTATTGGATACCGGATGTGGAACTCACATTTGCAATTTGTTGCAGGGGTTCACAAGAAGTAGGGACTTCAAACAAGGGGATGTTAGCCTCTTCATGGGAAATGGAACTAAAGTCTTAGTTGAAGCTCGTGGAGACTACATCCTAAGACTTCCAAGTGGTTTGGAAGTTATTTTGAAGAATGTTTTGTATGCTCCTAGTTTGACTAGGAACATTATTTCTGTATCCCAATTAAGACATTATGATTATGTATTATCTTTTATTGAAAATGATATTCATGTTTCTTTAAATGGTATGTTCTATTTTAAAGCTATTCCAATTAATGGTATTTATGAATTGGTTCATGAAAATACTTTAAATAGTTCATTGTACCAAACTAACACCAAGAAACTCAAGTTGGACTTAAGTGATACCTATCTTTGGCATTGTCGTCTTGGTCATATAAACAAGAAACGTTTACAAACACTTCAAAAGAATGGTCTTTTAAAAACAAATGAATGTGATTCATTTGATGTTTCTGAGTCTTGTTTACAAGATAAGATGACTAAGGCACCCTTTAATGGAACTACCGAAAGGGCAAAAGATTTATTAGGAATCATACATTCGGATGTATGTGGTCCTTTTAAGCCAATGACTAGGAATGGTGAAAGATACTTCATTACCTTTACCGACGATTATAGTCGCTATGGGTATGTGTACTTGTTAAGACACAAAGACGAAGCTTTTGAAATGTTCAAAATCTTCAAAAATGAAGTAGAAAATCAACTCAACAAGTCAATTAAAATTCTTCGTACCAATAGAGGAGGTGAATACCTAAGTGATGCCTTTCAAAATCATCTTAGGAGTTGTGGGATTGTCTCACAACTCACTCCACCTGGAACACCACAACATAATGGTGTGTCTGAGAGGAGGAATCGAACCTTATTGGATATGGTCCGATCTATGATGGCTAGAAGCACATTACCTCTATCATTTTGGGGTTTCGCTCTGCTCTCCGCGGCCCGTATTCTAAATATGGCCCCAACCAAAAAGGTAGAAAGGACACCTTTTGAGATATGGCATGGAAGAGTTCCATCCCTATCGTACTTAAGGGTTTGGGGATGTGAGGCTTATGTTAAGACTCCCACCCTAAACAAATTGGATGTCCGATCCACCAAGTGTATCTTTATTGGATATCCTAGAGATTCTATGGGATATTATTTCTATGATCCAATGGAACAAAAGGTGTTTGTTGCCAGAAAGGGTGAGTTCTTAGAAGCAAAGTTCCTTATGGAAGGAGCTAGCAGTAGAACAGTGGATCTTGAGGAAGATCAAGAACCACAGCCCGATGCACGTTTGGTTGAAACTAGCACTCAACATAAGGATGTTGAGGATGATCAAGTGATTGATCAATACACACAACACGTTCGTAGAAGTGGTAGAACTAGTAATCCACCTGAAAGATATGGATTTTTCATGGATGGATGCTATGTGATAGATTCTAATGAACCAACCACATACCATGATGCAATGTCCAACACGGATTGTGACAAATGGCTTGAAGCTATGAACGTTGAGATGCAATCCATGTATGACAATCAAGTATGGGACTTGGTTGTACCACCTCTTAACTCCAAGATAGTTGGAAGTAAGTGGGTTTCAAGAAGGAAAACCGATATGCATGGAAACTTGGATACTTATAAAGCTAGACTTGTAGCAAAAGGTTTCACTCAAACTCAAGGGGTTGATTATGATGAAACCTTCTCACCTGTTGCGATGCTAAAGTCTATAAGGATATTGTTTGCCATAGCTGCTCATTATGATTATGAGATTTGGCAAATGGATGTCAAAACCGCTTTCCTAAATGGATATCTTGAGGAAGATGTCTATATGGTTCAGCCTGAAGGTTTTGTCGATCCAATACATCCTAATAAAGTATGCAAGTTAAAGAAATCAATCTATGGATTAAAACAAGCATCGAGAAGCTGGAATCACCGTTTTGATGAGGAAGTAAAGAAATTTGGTTTCATCAAAAACGCTGATGAGGCTTGTGTGTAAGAAGGCTAGTGGGAGCACAATAACTTTCCTAGTATTGTATGTTGATGACATACTACTATTTGGAAATGACATTCCAACCTTGGAAGGTGTAAAAACCTGGCTTGGAAGTTGTTTTTCCATTAAGGATCTTGGTGAAGCCGCCTATATTCTGGGAATAAAGATCTATAGGGATAGATCAAGGCGGTTGATTGGTTTGAATCAAAGTGCATATATTGATAAAATCTTGAAAAGGTTCAAGATGGAAAACTCTAAGAAAGGTACCGTACCTATTCAAAGAGGAACGATGTTGAGTACGACTCAATGTCCAAGCTCAAAGGATGAGCAAGATAAAATGAAGGCAATCCCATACGCATCTGCTATTGGATCCATCATGTATGCAATGATATGCACTCGACCGGACGTGTCATACGCCTTAAGTATGACAAGCCGTTACCAACAAAATCCTGGAAACAGTCATTGGATGGCTGTTAAGAACATACTTAAGTACCTAAGGAGGACAAGAGATATGTTCCTAATCTATGGATCTGGTGACGAGGAACTCGTTGTAAAAGGTTACACGGATGCGAGTTTCCAAACCGATCGTGATGATTCACGGTCTCAATCGGGATACATTTTCATTCTGAATGGAGGAGCTGTCTCTTGGAAGAGCTCCAAACAGGATGTGGTGGCTCTGTCAACTACAGAATCAGAATACGTCGCCGCCTCATTGGCAGCCAAGAAGCTGCATGGTTGAAGAAATTCATTGCCGATCTAGGGGTTGTCCCTTCCATTCAGGACCCCCTAGAGATCTTTTGTGATAACGAGGGTGCGATTGCTCAAATCAAGGAACCCCGTGCTCATCAAAAGACTAGGCACATTGAGCGGAGATTCAACTACATACGAGATGAAGTTGAAAAGGGAAAGATATGTATTCGCAAAGTTCACACGGATCAAAACGTGCGGATCCTCTCACGAAGCTCCTTGAAAAGGCAAAGCATGAAGGTCATACTTGTGCCATGGGACTTCGATATTCTAGTGATTGGATTTGATCTGTAAATTTTGTATTTGGATATGTGGAACTTTCTATTATTTGAATAAAGTTATTTGGTTATAATGTTTCAAATAATATTCCAATTTAGCATGTTTAATCCATGAGTAAAATGTTTACTCTAAATGTCCGTAGTCGTTCATACTTGTGGGAACAAGTTTGAAGGTAAGACTATTATGAACTTGGATTGGTTGATATTCATAAGGATGAATATAGAGCAATGGGTTGCTACCAAGGTTCATAGATATTTGTGGGATACAAATATTGGACTAACCCGCATCTCAAATTTTACTACATGGAATCTTATTGATTGATCATAAGTAATTTTGAGTAAAGGAGAATATCATTTGGTATCCTCCGACCTGAGATACATATTGGGTTTTGATATTCACCAAGTGTTACACCTTGAGCTATTCTTCACTGTCCTGAAATAGTGGACAGTACATAAGGATATGTTCAGGTATAACACGAGGTGATTGTGAGAAACGTATGTAGTCAAGATGGAATTTGTTCCTCTTATTCATTGAGAGTTAGATGTCTAAGGCCTGATTAAGTTAAATCAACAAGGTATGATCATTCTGTGTCCTTGGATTAACATGACATCTGTAACAAAAAGGATAAATGATTAATTCACCTAAATCATTTCAAGTAGGGTACTTGAAAGGATGATGTTATTGAATGGCTATAAGTCATGCGTATTAAGGGTAGTAAACCGTTGTTAGGCGGTATTTACTGCTTGCATCAATCTTCTATGAATCTTGGGCAAGTGGGAGATTGTAGGATTCTATGTGCCCAAGACACTTAGAATATTGATGGGTTAGTACGTTATGATCCAAGTCGGGTTATACCCAATAACAAGCTTAGCAAACACCAAATAATATTTAGTTGATGATATGATGCAATGAAATATTAACACAAGTAGAAAAGGGTGCTTAATACACCAAAATTAGATAATGTCTAGTTGCAATTATTAACATCCATATTATATGATGTATTTCAATGTTACAAATGATATATTAATGAATGAACATTAGATTAAATTAGGATAAAGAAGTTTGGTGTTTCAATAACAAGTTGTTAATCAACATGGAATTATACATTGGATATATTGTTCAATGATATTATTTGTAATGTTATTTAGATGACATTACAAATTATAATGGCTAATATGGTTTTACAATTAATGGGTTAGTGTATACATTTTCTAAGAGGGACAAATTATAAGATATTTTAACATGTGATTGTGTTAACAAAAAAAAGGGGGGAAACCCTTTTTTCAACTATATTCGGCCGCCCCCCCTTGTTGGTGATTGGACCAATTTTTGTGATTAGACACAACACATTAAGGGTCTTTGAATGCTTTCTTGGACCAGCCATCTTGAGATACACATGCAACTCAACTCCAAGAAAAACTCTCTCTTCCATCTTCTCCAAACTCACGGTTTTGAAGGTGTTATAGCAGCTTCTTCTTGAAGTTTTGGTGACCAAATTCCTAGCAACTAAGGTGTTTGCTTGAAGGCTTGTGGGTATAGACGTTTGAGGACTTCTAGCTTGAAGTTTGGCCATTAATCAGCCCTCATTCAGCACTATCTTGGACGTTTTTGAAGCTTACAACAGCCCTCTCCTTGGTCGTTTCTTGCTGCTCAAAGAGGTAGAAATCATAGCTCATTGTGGTTGTGATTTATGTAGTTTTAGTACATTTTCATAGCTTGATCATTCACATATTATGATCCTTTTGTTTGGGTTTGTTTTCATCTAAAATGGTCACTAAAGAACATTATTTTCAGCTTATAAAATGGGTTTTATTAAGTTGTAACTCCGCTGCGTTTTTCAGAAAGTTTAAGTGGTTAAACATTGATTTTATGTTCTAGCAAACCCTTCAAACTTAACATCAAAACAAATCTTAGTAAATCTCATACACTTAAAACTCAAACCTAAGCACCATTTAAGATTAAGTCTCGGTTCATTAGAACCATTAATCACCCGATTGAAATCATAAGCATAATGATTAACACTCAATCGGCCAAGACACCAAACCTTTTCTATGACCGCCACCTAGCAACAAACACACTAAGAACTTGACACCTCAAGACCCTATACCTAGCTTACTCACTAAGCCTAAGAAGACACCATCATTGATAACATTAAATGGCCCTCGCCCGAAACTCCCATAAAGCCTCACCCATCGATCACTTCCACACTCACCACAACCAAACACAACAATCAACACTCATTCGGTCACCCTCAATCATATACCCCTCCACTTCAGTCACGGTTACCATCACCACTCCCATCTCTCGGTGATTACCATAGCCGAACACTACCACAACTCCCTTGGTCATCTCCATTCCTAAACTCTTGGTTACCTTCACCCTAAGTTCTCAGTTATCACCTCAAATAACCATCATCATCTTCCATCCGGTTGTCACAAAAAGAACAAGACGTGGGAACATCCGCTTAACTTGGTTCGACAGAGAAAGAAGCTGCCATCAGTTATCCTCACCTCTTTTTGTTATCAAAATCAAGGTTTCACTCTCTAAACCATGCCTAAATCCAGATTACAAGGATTATACATATGTTTAACAAACATATGATTAACTCTCATGATTTTACATCTAAGATCTTTATGAATCCTATAAACATATCAACTTATTTAAAAAGTCAGTAAGAAGATTTTAAAAATCTGAAATAAACAAAATGAAACCTGATAATCAAAATTTATATAAAAAGAAATTAATTAAGTATTAAAATCTTATGTGCAACTTGTTAAATTCAGTTTATTGTGTTATAGACTATGATTGTGGGAACAAACATTGGAGGCATGTTTAGAATATTAGGAATTATAATTCTGCAGATTTTGATGCCATTCCTATGGGTAGAATGATTTATATGAATTATTTTAGTATTTGAAAGAAAATTTATGTTGGAAGAACTAAACCTGGGATGATATTGAGAAAATTATATGTTAAACCTTATTGATTATAGGAATTACAAAAAAAGTTTCATGACATAACTTAAAGATATGAATAAGTTATGAATTTTGAAAGTTTCTGCCACATGAAAATCGAGAAAAATACTTTAACTTTGCAATAAATTATGAGAAAATTACAGAAAATATGAAAAGCCGAAAAAAACATTCTGTATGAAAATGGGAAGTGTTGGACATATTCTTATATTTTTACTCAATATTAGTAAAATGATGAAAATCATAAAAATTGACTCTGCTATAAGATTTGGGAAAATTTTTAAGAGTTATAAATATAGTGCCAAATATTCTGATAAATTTGGGAATTTTTAGAAACTAGAAGGTTTTTAATAATTTATTGGAATATAATAAAAATTATTGGAATAAACTGTAGATATTAAAATCTGAAATCTGAGTATGTTATGCTTTATTTCATTACCTATTTATTGTAACAGTTTGATAATATTTGAGGTACTGGAAATTTTGAAGAAAATATTTATGTTTTGTGAACTATAAATATTTTGTTATAGGTTCATTCTTGGAGTAAAGGTAGATTCATAGCCCCATTTTTATTTTTATAAAATTTTAGGGGAAAAAGCATACTTGATTTTATGATTGATGCAAATTTTTGAGATGTACTGTCATTTATGTTACAACCATATTCGGATGTGGAACCGTTGGATAATATAGGTAGCGCTACTTAGGAAATAATTTCCTGCACCAACAGGATGAGTGTTGTGATGCTATATTATCTGATTTATGAATTATGTTATGACAGTATGGATGATCTGATTATTAAGTAAAGTTTGGTTGTATTTGATGCATCAATACTATTTTATGTAAGATAAACCTATGAACTCACCAACATTATGTTGACTATTTTGAGTATGCTTTTTCAGGAATTATCATGTCTAACAGCTTAATATTCTCTTTTGATGTGTATAACGGCTGGGGAGAAGTTACGGGGAAAGTCTGTGTGAATCTAACTGTGAATATGTATGATCTCAGCATATCGGTGGACGCTCATTTTCACCGTTACTGAAGATGTAGCAGTTAGAAAATATGTTGTAATAGGATTATAATTAGATCAAATTTTGACTATCATGATTTAATGTAATCCTAACCTTATTATTATCTTATGAAGTATGTTATGTTATGTTTAAATATATGTTGTTGTGCTATCTGATACTTTGTTAATCAATGAGTTCTGTACAAACAAGTCACACCCAAATAATCATTTCACGCTTCCGCCGGAATGTGACAGGTTGGTATCAGAGCCATTGGTTATAGAGAATTAGGTATCATAAACTGCGTAGACTATAATCATAAGCTCATATTTGTATGCTATGTGTATACGTGAATTTTGTGATTTCATGAATATTCTAACATTTAGTAAATTTAAAGGTAAAAGATCTATTTATGTGAAAGTAAGTGACTAACCATTTTGCTCAAACTTATAAAAGACTTTTTGCAGCTATGAACACTGATAATTACCACAGTGAAACTGACTCGTCTGAATATTCAGATCATAGAAATAATAAGAAATCACATCTAAACCTAAAATCAGCACAAGTCATGGAAATTTCCCAAACTGAAATAGAAAATAATCATAAGCCAAAATTTTATGTCCGGCGTGCACCAATAACAGTAGGAGGATATACCATTAAGACCCCCAAGAAAAAGGTACGACCCGAAAACAGGTTTAAGACTCATCAAGATAAGGATGCAGAAATACAAGATGCTGACTCTCCCAAAAAAGAGGAAAGAGAAAGCAAAAGACAAAAGATAAATGAAGGACAAATTATGACAGACCAACAGACTCTTAAAAGGCTTAAGAAAATCAAACAAGAAATCAGGAATATTCAGAAGGATGTTAGAGAATTGAAGACATCCAAGAGAAACATCTTTTCAAGGATATGGAAATGGGTTCAGGGAAATTAGAATTTACTTTCTAAATTAATATGCAATAAATCCTTAAATAAGAACTTATGTGCAATATATCTTTTGTGTTTGAAATTATTGTCTGTTAAGTGCTATTATGAAAATTATATATTTTTTTACATATATATTGACTATAGCTACCTATAGAAAAATCATGCCACCAAGAAGAAACACACAGCCCGTAAGAAGAACAGCATGAGTTGGACGACCTAGAACTCGACTCGGAGAAGAAACCCCCGTAAACACAATCCCCAATGAAGATGATAGAATTTCACGAATAGTAACACAGCAGATTGAGGCTGCTATACCCACATTAGTTACCCAACTTCAACAAAACCTAAACCTTGGAACTACAACACCAGATAATGAAACACCCATCAACGACACCATAAGAAGGCAACGAGAAGAAGGAACTATAACAGATAAAGGATGCTCCTATAAAGCTTTCATGTCCTGTAGGCCTCGGGAATTTGATGGTAAAGACGGAGCTGTACAGGCTCTACGCTGGTTAGACGAAATGGAATCAACATTGGAAATCAGTAATTGTGCCAGCAATAACAAAACCTTGTTTGCTTCACATTCACTAAAGGGAGAGGCAAAATCCTGGTGGAAAATGGAAATACACACCAAAGGTAGGCAGGTTATGAATAAATTAAGTTAGAATGAATTTAGGGTTTAGTAATAGAAAAATATTGTCCCTACAATGAAATAGAAAAGTTAGAGATCAAACTCTTAGCACTCGAAATGAAAGGGGCAGCACATCGAGAGTATACAGACAATATAATGAACTCTCAAGATTAGTATCACATCTAGTTACCCAGAAGCAAAAAGAATAGGAAGATATATTTGGGGGTTAGTACCACAAATAAGAGGGCTAGTCAAATCTGCTATGCTTAAAACTTTCCAAGATGTCGTAAGCCTATCAGGGAGCTTAATTGACGAAATGATAAGAAATGGATCACTAAGTAACCCTAGATCAGGAGAGAAGAGGAAATGGAACGATGATAATACAGGAGGAAAGTTTAGAGGAAATCCTCAAAAAAGGATAGCCCGACAACTCACCCGAAATTTCTTAGGGAGACACAGGAAAAGAAACTACAAACCACGAACCTGCCCTGGTGTAATACCTGTCAGAGATACCATCAAGGTAATTGCGCAATAGTAATCTGTTACAATTGCAAGAAAAAGGGACATATATCCCGAGACTGTAAAACCCCACTAACCAAAACCAATTTGCTATCAATGTGGAAATGAAGACCACTTTCGAAACAAATGTCCACAACTGAAGGGTAAGGCTCCAGTTAACCATAACAACCCTCGAGGAAGAGCTTTTATAATACAAGCTGAAGAAGCTCAACACGAACTAGAGGTTGTAACAGGTACGTTCCTATAAACAATTAGTACGCTACCGTACTATTGATACGGGAGCAACTTGTAGTTTTGTGTCGAACACATTTAGACCACTACTTAACTTAACCTCAGAAGAGCTAAATCAAAAATATATGATAGAATTAGCTGATGGTAAGATAATTGAGGCCTATGAAATTATTCCTAACTGTACTATAAATTTAGATGGATATTGTTTTGATATAGATTTGATTCCTATCAATTTAGGAGGATTTGATATTGTTGTGGGTATGGATTGGTTAAGTAAGAATAAGGCTGAAATAATATGTGGCAAGAAAATGGTAAGAATTCCTTTGATTAATGAAACACTATGTGTATATGGTGAGAAACCTAGAGGTAAAATGAAGATAAGTTCTTGTAAGAACGCACAAAAGTGTTTAAAACAGAAATGTTTAGCTTTCCTAGCACATATTGTTGACACCCAAGTAGCTAAAGAGAGTTTAGAAAGTGTTCCTGTTGTTAATGAATATCCTGATATATTTCCTGATGAATTACCTGGTTTACCTCCCTATCGTCAGGTAGAATTCAAAATAGAATTAGTACCAGGGACCACTCCTATAGCTAAAGCACCCTATCGTTTAGCACCAACAGAAATAAAGGAATTAATGAATCAACTACAAGAGCTATTAGATAAGGGATTTATATGTCCTAGTACATCACCTTGGGGTGCACCAGTTCTATTTGTTAAAAAGAAAGATGGAACTTTCAGGATGTGTATTGATTATAGGGAACTCAATAAAGTGACTATAAAGAATAGATATCCTTTACCCCGAATAGATGATTTATTTGACCAATACAAGGGTCTAGTTACTTTTCAAAGATTGACTTAAGGTCAGGATATCATCAATTGAGAATTCAAGAGGAGGACATACCAAGGACTGCATTCAGAACAAGATACGGTCATTATGAGTTTGTTGTAATGTCATTTGGGTTAACTAATGCTCTAGCAGCATTTATGGATCTAATGAATAGGATATGTAAACCCTACCTAGATAAGTTTGTCATAGTTTTTATAGATGACATTTTAATCTATTCCAAAAACAAGGAGGATCATGAACAACACTTAAGGTTGACTTTGGAATTGTTAAGAAAGAAAAATTATATGCAAAATTTTCAAAATGCGAATTCTGGAAAAGGGAAGTACAATTCCTTGGACACATCGTTAATCAAGAAGGTATACAGGTAGATTCTGCAAAAATAGAAGCTGTTCAGAAATGGGAAGATTCAAAAACACCAACAGAAGTACGTCAATTTTAGGATTGGCATGATATTATAGAAGATCATAGAAAATTTTTCAAGAATAGCTCAACCACTCATAGAATTAACCCAAAAAGACAGACCCTATATTTGGGAAGAAAAGCAAAAGGCTGCATTTGAGTTATTAAAAGATAAATTATGCAGTGCTTCTATTTTAGCATTACCAGAAGGGACTGATGATTTTATTGTATATTGTGATGCCTCACGACAAGGATTTGGATATGTTCTAATGCAAAGAAATAAGGTAATAGCTTATGCCTCTAGACAACTTAGGGGTAGTGAAAAGAATTATACTACTCATGATTTGGAATTAGGAGCAGTAGTATTTGCACTTAAAATCTGGAGACATTATCTGTGTGGCACAAGGTTTACAATATATACAGATCATAAAAGCTTGTAGTATATCTTTGATTAGAAAATGTTGAATATGAGGCAAAGAAGATGGATAGAACTACTAAGTGATTATGATTATGAAATCAAGTATCATCCAGGAAAGCAAATGTAGTAGCCGATGCTTTAAGTAGGAAAGATAGAACAAAACCATTACGAGTACGTGCCATGAGAATGGAATTGCATTCTGATTTGATAAGTCAAATACGGGAAGCTCAGCAAAAAGATAAGTTAGCATTAAAGGGGCAAATGAAAGATTTAAAAGAAGACACAAATGGAGTTCTAAAATTTAAAGGAATAACTTGGATACCAGATAATGTTATACTTAGAAAGCTTGTCCTACAAGAGGCACATAAATCAAGGTATTCTATACATCTAAGGATTAACAAATGTACAAAGATTTAAAAAGCCAATACTGGTGGCCAGGCATGAAGAAATCAGTCGGAGAATTTGTAGGCAAATGTGATATTTGCTCAAGAATAAAAGCTGAATATCAAAAACCCTCTGGATACTTGCAACAGCCAGAAATTCCAGAATGGAAATGGGATCAAATAACTATGGATTTTGTAACCAAATTACCAAGGACTTCAAATGGATATGACACTATATGGGTTATAGGGGACAGGCTAACAAAATCAGCACATTTCCTACCAATTAGAGAAGATTATAAAATGAAAAATTGGCAAGAATTTATATAAGAGAAGTTGTATCCAGACATGGAATACCTATTTCAATCATATCAGACAGAGATAGTAGATTTACATCCAGATTCTGAAAAACATTACAAAAAGCATTAGGGACTCAGGTAAATCTAAGTACAGCATATCATCCACAGACAGATGGTCAAAGTGAGAAAACAATACAAACTTTGGAAGATATGTTACGAGCTTGTGCATTAGATTTTGGTGGAAATTGGGATACACATCTTCCTTAATAGAATTTTCTATAATAATAGTTATCATTCTAGTATTGGAACAGCCCGTTTGAAGCTTTATATGGAAGGAAGTGTAGATCACCCTTATGTTGGATGAAATAGGAGATAAACAACTTACAGGACCTGAATTGATACAAGAAACCTCAGATAAAATTCTTGAAATTAAGAACAGGTTGAAAGCTGCCAGGGATTGACAGAAAAGTTATGCTGATAAAAGAAGAAAACTATTGGAATTTCAATTTGGAGATAAGGTCTATTTAAAGGTTTCACCCACAAAAGGCATAGTTCGATTTGAAAGAAGAAATAAGTTAAATCCTAGGTACATTGGTCCATTTAAAATCACTGATAGGATTGGTTCAGTAGCATATAAGTTGGATCTGCCTTCAGAATTAAGTGAAGTACACAACATCTTTCATGTGTCCAATCTAAAGAAATGTCTAGTAGATGAGACATTAGAAGTTCCAGTTCAAGAAATAAAAATAGACAAAAAGCTTCATTTCACAGAAGAACCAATAGCCATAGTGGATAAAGAGGTGAAACGGTTAAGAAGAAGTAAGATTCCTATAGTGAAAGTTAAGTGGAATGCCAAAATAGGTCCAGAAAACACTTGGGAAAGAGAAGATGAGATTTTGAGGAAGTAACCCTATCTATTGGGAATAAATAACCAGATAAGTTCCCCTCAACTTTAGGTATTATCTTCTAAGTAAATTTCGGGACGAAATTATTTTTACGGGGGGAGAATTTGACGACCCTAAAAATAGGGTTAGGCAAAAAAAATAGTTACGAGTAAAATTAATATATATTATATATATAAGTTATGAATATTATGTGCACTTATATGTTAAGATTATACGTATGCATGTTTACATGCATACCCTACGAATGCATGTGCCATCTTTGTTAAATACATATGTATATTATATGTTTATATGCATATATATATATATATGTTGCACGTGCATGGTTGCATGCATGTATAACTTTACGTGTGCATGTATCCATATTCATAAGTCATGGATCTCACAATATGATCTAATATTTCAACTCAATAACATCAAACCATTCACCAAATGATACAAGAACATAACCCAAACAAACACCTCAAACAAGTTAACATCAAAGAAACTTAACATCAAAACAAATCTTAGTAAATCTCATACACTTAAAACTCAAACTAAGCACCATTTAAGATTAAGTCTCGGTTCATTAGAACCATTAATCACCCGATTGAAATCATAAGCATAATGATTAACACTCAATCGGCCAAGACACCCAAACCTTTTCTATGACCGCCACCTAGCAACAAACACACTAAGAACTTGACACCTCAAGACCCTATACCTAGCTTACTCACTAAGCCTAAGACTAGACACCATCATTGATAACATTAAATGGCCCTCGCCCGAAACTCCCATAAAGCCTCACCCATCGATCACTTCCACACTCACCACAACCAAACACAACAATCAACACTCATTCGGTCACCCCTCAATCATATACCACCTCCACTTCAGTCACGGTTACCATCACCACCCTCCCATCTCTCGGTGATTACCATAGCCGAACACTACCACAACTCCCTTGGTCATCTCCATTCCTAAACTCTTGGTTACCTTCACCCTAAGTTCTCAGTTATCACCTCAAATAACCATCATCATCTTCCATCCGGTTGTCACAAAAAGAACAAGACGTGGGAACATCCGCTTAACTTGGTTCGACAGAGAAAGAAGCTGCCATCAGTTATCCTCACCTCTTTTTGTTATCAAAATCAAGGTTTTACTGTCTAAACCATGCCTAAATCCAGATTACAAGGATTATACATATGTTTAAACAAACATATGATTAATCTTATGAATTTACATCTAAGATCTTTATGAATTCTATAAACATATCAATTTATTTAAAAAGTCAATAAGAAGATTTTAAGAATCTGAAATAAACAAAATGAAACATGATAATCGAAATTTTATAAAAGAAATTATTAATTAAGGATTAAAATCTTATGTGCAACTTGTTAAATTCAATTTATTATGTTATAGACTATGATTGTGGGAATAAACATTGAAGGCATGTTTAGAATATTAGGAATTATAATTCTGCAGATTTTGATGTCATTCCTATAGGTAGAATGATTTATATGAATTATTTGGTATTTGAAAGAAAATTTTATGCTAGAAAAACTGAATCTGGGATGATATTGAGAAAATTATATATTAAATCTTATGAATTATAGGAATTACAGAAAAAGTTTCATGACCTAACTTAAAGATATGAATAAGTTATGAATTTTGAAGTTTCTGCCACATGAAAATCGAGAAAAATACTTTAACTTTACAATAAGTTATGAGAAAATTACAGAAAATATGAAAAGCCGAAAAGAACATTCTGTACAAAAATAGGAATTTTTGAACATATTCTGATATTTTTACTCAATATTAGTAAATTGATGAAAATCATTAAAATTGACTGCTATAAGATTTGGGAAAATTTTTAAGAGTTATAAATATAATGCCAAATATTCTGATAAAATTTGGGAATTTTTAGAAACCAGAAGGTATTTTAAATAATTTATTGGAATATTATAAAAATTATAGGAAATAAACTGTAGATAATTAAAATATGAAATCTGAGTATGTTATGCTTTATTTCATTACCTATTTATTGTAACAGTTTTGATAATATTTGAGGTACTGAAAATTTTAAAGAAAATATTTATGTTTTCTGAGCTATAAATATTTTGTTTATAGGTTCATTCTTGGAGTAAAGGTGAGATTCATAGCCCCATTTTTATTTTTATAAAATTTTGGGGGGAAAAGCATACTATTGATTTTATGATTGATGCAAATTTTTGAGATGTATTGTCATTTGTGTTACAACCATTAATTCGGGTGTGGAACCGTTGGATAATACAGGTAGCGCTACTTAGGAAATAATTTCCTGCACCAACAGGATGAGTGTTGTGATGCTATATTATCTGATTTATGAATTATGTTATGACAGTATGGTTGATTTGATTATTAAGTAAGGTTTGGTTGTATTTGATGCATCAATACTATTTTATGTAAGATAAACCTATGAACTTACCAACATTATATTGACTATTTTGAGTATGTTTTTTTAGGAATTCATCATGTCTAACAGCTTAATGTCTCTTTTGATGTGTATAACGGCTGGGGAGAAGTTATGGGGAAGTCTGTGTGAATCTAACTGTGAATATGTATGATCTCAGCATATCGGTGGACGCTCATTTCCACCGTTACTGAAGATGTAGCAGTTAGAAAATATGTTGTAATAGGATTATAATTAGATCAAATTTTGACTATCATGATTTAATGTAATCCTAACCTTATTATTATCTAATGAAGTATGTTATATATGTTTAAATATATGTTGCTGTGCTATGTGATACTTTGTTAATCAATAAGTTCTGTACAAACAAGTCACACCCAAATAATTATTTCACGTTTCCGTCGGGCTGTGACATATGTTGTCATCAAGATAATAATAAATTAATTAAAATTCTTATTTCTATAAATATCAGCTGAGAGAGAACGAGCACCTAATCCACCACTCTCCTAAAAACAACCCCTTTAAATCAATCATTTAACCACTCATCCACTTACACTCATTTTCATCCCTCTTTCTACTTGCTACAACCAAAACATGTCTTCTACACAATCATCTTCTTCCATTGCCCCATCACCCATCATATCTTCTCAGCGATCACCATGGCACTCACCCGTGCCGTATCTCTTCGGGGGCCTTGCCGCCATGCTCGGCCTCATTGTCTTTGCTCTCTTTATTCTTGCATGCTCTTACTGGAAGCTCTCGGTCACCTAAACAACCACCATGATGACAGAGATCTTGAAGCCGGAGACAGTAGTGATCACATGAATATTATTCGTGGCGATTGTGGCAACGAGAATACGCCTGCGGTCTTTGAAGAGAAGTATCTTGTAATCATGGCTGGGGATGTGAAACCTACGTTTTTGGCGACTGCTGTATCGAGCAGGACATCTTCGTTGGTAGTAGCAGTTGCAGGAGCGGTCTAACGGATAAGTCTTCGACTTCGGAGGCGGAGGATGATAAAGAAGAGAGTAGTTGTTGATCCTGATTAGTGTACATAATTAGATGTTTGGATAATTCTTAGCTTATATGAAACAGTTTTTGTTGGTTTTACTTCATCTTATGTTTAGTATAGTATTTTGTTTTATAGATTGAATGAAAATTAAAACATGAGAACAAATTATTGGTATAATATTGTGTAGCGTTGCTGGTAATCATTTATGTAAAGATTATGTTAAAGGTTCATATATCATGTGGTTTGTTTTGAAAAGAATGAAGAGACAAAAGGGAATTAAAATCGGGAATAGGAGTATTGTGGCTCGCTAATAAATGGATGGAGAATATCTATTGTCACATCTTGACACGTTATTATCTGTTGATGGGATTGAAGGTTGGTAACTAAAAATCGATATTGATATCAAATTACATGGACTTCAGCAATAACTAAATGTTAATAATGTTGGTAGAAGCTCTCATGATCAGTTTCAACCTTATAAACATATATGTTACAGTACGTTATTAATTATATTCTTGTGCGTCACAAACCTACAAAAAAGTTATATTAGAATAGTATGACAAGATAAGTTTAATTTAAAGAGTTCAATATCCGTGATATATTTTATATATTACATATAAATTAATTATTCTAAAAGCTTTTGCTTATAAAAGATGATCGTTAAAAATAAAATAGTACAGAAACCCAGCCAGAGGAGTGTGATTTCGCCTTGAAATTTTGAATTTGTTATTTACAATCTATTGTACGTATATAATACAACTTATCCAAAGTTAATATTTATAAACGCAAAAATTATAATAAGATCAAAATTAATCTAATAAGTTATAAGTATCGTTTTTATACCAAATTAATTATGAGAAATTTTTGTGAAATGTGTTAGGAAATAGATGTAGAAAATGAAGTTGAAGTCCTACATGACAAATCATACACGAATATATATGGTAGGAAGTCGTAGCTAAATGATTAGATTCCACGGTAATACAGTGACTAAACATCCCTTACTAATCCATATCTATCAAAAAAACACATTACCAAGATCATATTTCCGTTATTAGCACCCTTTACCAACATATTTATTATGGATTAGACCATTGGTGATAATCTTTCGTTTTGTATTGTATTTTGTATCATTGCTTAGTATGTTAGTCTATATCCTAATCAGATATGAGCCCTGCGTCATTGTTATTATGCCTTTTGTATTAATGCTGTTAGTTTATATAAATTTCTAACATATTACAGTTATTATATCTTTGTGCATCACAGATATACAAAATTTATTTTAGACTAATATGACAAGATAACTTTTAAATACAAGAGTTCAAAATAAATTATATATTTTATATTTTTCATTATAACATATACTAACAACTTTTGCTGATAAAAAGTGAGTTAAAATAGAAGTTAAAAAAATATAATATGCGGAAAAATAGAATAATTTCATTTCATTCTCAAAATCGTTAAGTGTGACCAATTGACCATGATCGTCTACCAACAACCCTACGTTATGTACTATGCATCCGCAATCGCCAGCACTCACCGGAATTCAAAATCTTACGTCAAGAAAGATCTAAGGTACACGATGTGCAGTCTCACCGTTCAACGTACTCCCCACCTGCACCTGATCACAACTCCCCTGTTTCTCCTCCTCCGGCAACGACGACAACTCCGTCGACACCGTACAATCGCTCCGGCAACTGCAACTACCAAACGACGACGTTCTGCTCGAAATGGGTGTCGCCAGAAACGTGGGTTTCACTTCTCCCGCCATGATTACCAGATACTTCTCCTCGAAAACAGGGGGCTCTTTGCGATCAACGCATTTGGAGTCACCGGCGCCGGCGCCATCACCGGACTCAAGGTCTCCGGCGCCGTAGATCTTCCAATAGGAGCATGCGAGGATCAAAAGAGCAAAAGCGATGAGACCCAACATGGCCGCAAGGCCGCCGAACAAGTACGGCACCGGCGAGTGCCACGGTGATCGATCTCCGGCGACCGGAGTTGATGATGATGATGATGGTGGTGGTGATGGTGATGGTGACAATGGAGAAGATGATTGAAGAGTCATTGTTTAGTGTTGGAGTTGTTGTTTAATGTTTAATTAGAGTGGATTATGATTTATGAAGTTGTTGTGTGGGATGAGATTTATATATGCGATAATTGTGGGGGTTTTGGGTTATTTTTGTGGGAATATTATGGCGTCATATTTTGGTTGGGTTATGAAGTTATGATATTGGTGAAATGGATTTGAGATGAGTGCCCGTAAGTGCGTTTTGTTTTTAAGTTTTTCTATCTATTATTCCTTTTCTTTTGGATATAAATGTGTAACTATACTAACGCGTTTTATACAAATATTATAATCATATACGTAAGATGGACGATAGAAAGGAGTGTAGCTAAAATATAATGTTATATATCACATTTAAAACAATGATATAATATAGTTTTCTATATATTTATTTTTGTTCAAATGCGGATAAGTATCTATTAATATATGTATATTTAGTAAATTTGTAATTATCTCTAATTGTATCAATCGCCTCCATAATTATAGGAGATCCTTGTACTAAATATTTTAGCTAATCAATAGAATGAGGGCGAGATTTCAATTGCCAATATAGTATCAGCCTAAATTCTCGATCCCAACCCTACCCCCTTTTGCACCGCTGCATCCCCTCTGCCGGCAACCCCTCCCTTCCTCCGATCACCTTCTCTCTTCTTCACCCATGGATTCTAATCCTCTTCATCCAGCCCTCACAGTGACCAATATCAAATCCCACATCCCCATTCTTCTTAAAAAAGACTCCACACATTACAGCACCTGAAAAACTCTCTTCCAGGTCCATTGTCAGGTGTACGAAGTCAAAGATCACCTCTCTCCCAAAAAGCCGGCCACCCCTGCCGCTTCATCAGCAGACACTGCTGCTGCTGCCAAAGCCGAACACCTCTAGACCAAGCTGGATGCCCTGGTTAAACAGTGGATCTATGTTACTATCTCGTAGCCCCTTCTACGCATCGTATTCAACCCGACCAAACCGCTTTTGATGTTTGGACCGCTGTTGAGAACGAATTCAATGATAATCAGAATACTCGGGCTATTTTTCTAGGTCAAGAGTTCGCCAATCTCTCTCTTGAGAATTTTGCCTCCATGATCGACTACTGTGATCACGCCAAACACCTCTCCGATAAACTTGCAGCCGTAGGCTCTCCAGTTGACAAAAGCATGCTCGTGTTACAAGTTCTCATCGGACTGACCGAACAATACGATAGCATCTCCAATGTTCTTCAAAACCGTGACCCTCTACCTCCATTCAGCGAGGTTCGATCTCGTCTAAACCAAGAAGAAATCAAGAAAAAACGCCAAGCCTCCCGGGGATCCCAATCAGCCGCAACCGCTCTCCACACTACCACTTCAACCGCTTCCTCTCAACCACCCTCGTCCACACCCTTCCCCAAGGCCGCTCACGTAGTGGTCGGGGTCGCGGTCGAGGCCGACAATCCACCACCCAATCCCGTTACACACCACAGAACTCCCACACACCCTCTCATCCTTACATTGTGTTCCCAAGCAATTGGACTGCTGCACAATGGGCCTCCATGCTTAAACCTAACAACATGGCCCAAACTCCCTGCCCTTACCCATCTCGGCCTAATACCCAGCCCTCCTAAGGATTCTTGGCCCACGACCTGATCAGGCTCATCACACCACTTACTATCCTACCGACATTGTCACACCCCAACCTGACGGCGGAAACGTCGAGATGTGAGGATTAAGATTGTTCACAACCACATAACGCTATAATTAAATGTAAATATTAAAATTATAGGTTTCAAAAGGAAATACAAACATAAGTCTCAAACGTGAAATAAGTTCAAACATAAATCAAAACATAACATAACATTTTATTTATTAAACTAGGTCCAAGTCCTAGTTTTATTGCAAGCTTCAAAAGTCCACTTTAAACTTGGGGATTTCCTGAAACATGATAAAAATAAAAGGTCAACTATAAATAGTTGGTGAGTTTCCAAGGTTTTCATACATAATATGATAAAGTTACGAGTAGCAATTCATGTCATAGGTCATAAGTTAGTAAGGTTATTAAACACATCGTTACAACCAAACCTCGACTTGATTACAAGTGTATAAGATTGGCTAAGTGTATTTGGTTCCCATGATGAACAAGCATACGTCATCAGGAGTCAGCAATACATCGACTTTAGCACCAAATAGGCTTGTCACGCCCAAAGATCTAAGACGTCGCCAGGCTAGCAATAGTTAATGATTGTAAACAAACTATGTATCTCATATAATCACTTACAACACACAAATAACCATGACAAAATATAAAGATGAATTGCAAGTGCTTTACAAGTCTCAAACGTTTATAAGTGTACGATGTATAAGTATCATGTTTCACCCCAAAATAGTGTGAAAAATGTAAAAAGGGGCAAGGAAAACTCACATGGTAAATAAGTATATAGTTGATGATTATTAACAAAAGAATCGACGTTCCAACGTAATCCTTCACAAGATGCCTAAACATATATATATTTACAAGATTTAAGTTTAATAATAAGTTTAACGATTTAGCGAGGGTTAGGGTTCTAGGTTGAATTTGTGGGGTTTTTTTAAATACGCTAAATAATAAAGAAATATATTATTTCATGTCTTTTAAAAAAATATGTAATTAACCCATTTAAAATTACTAATAAGGTTTACATATAAAAACTTAAATACACACTTGGAACAAACATGATTTAAACGATGATAAATTAAAGGTAGCGTTTAGACCAAAAACATTTTGCTAATTAAGATTTGAAAACCATTTTAATAGGAGTAAAACTTAAAATAACCTTTGTAAAACGATTTTATTAACCTTTATTTAATTATCGATATTTTATTAAAATTCCAGAAAATTATTTAGTGCTTATAAAATATTTAAAGTTTACAAAAACATTTTTTTTACAATTATTAAAAAAATTTATAATTAAATTAAGGCTTAAAAAGCCTTAAAAAATAGTTGAAGGAGCCCGGGTTCGAACCCGGGACCTCAAGGTTACAAGGGTAAGACTCTAACCAGTGAACCAGGCTCCCAGCCGCGGTAAGTATTGGTTTCTAAATACTATAAAGCCGTTTAAGAAAATTCCTCAAACCTTAAGAACCCTAGAATCATTTGATTCCAAATCGATCCCTAATTCGATTATGAACATGAAATTAACCTTGGGGCTTTTAATACCCAAGTAAAACTGATCAGAATCATGTGTTTGATTACCCGTTTTGAGATCGATTTGTTAGCGAGGAAGACGAAGAACAGTCACGAACTCGTGAAGCTTGTTCGATGTTCAAACGATGGTTCCAAGCAAATTCGTTGCATAGAGAGCTTCTAATGGTGCACAAGATTAAAAACCCTCAAACAATTTTCGTTTATGAAGCTCGGAAGATAGTTTTTGTTTGAGTTGCAGGTCGCGGCTTCAAATGGTAATCGGGGTGTAATTCGTGTGTGTTTCAGATATAATTGATAGTTGTCGTCGATTAAGGACAGATAGATAATCGTGTAAGTTGAATCAATTTGATTATTATTGTGGTTTAATACCCAAACGGTTATGGGTTTAAGGTGCTACGGTTATACACTCGGTTGGTTGGTATTCGGCGTTTAATCCCCAGTTATTAGGTGCATTAAGGTTTGAATAACGCACACGAGGTAATTCAGAACGATTGGACTTCGAAACCTAGGGGTTTTTGGCATTTTGAAGCTCACCGGAGCTTGGCCGGAGAATGGTCGGCGGTCGACGGGGAAGAAGGGGGGATGGTTTGGGTTTTTAAACAATTACACAAATGGTCCCTCAAATTTGAATTTCTTTTATTTTATGCTGAAACTTTAATTTAAAGTTTTAAAAATAACAACTTAGCCCCCTAGTTTAGTTATTTTAAGTTTTAGTTAATAAAATTCTCATGATTATTAATAATAATATATATATTAATTTTATTATTAATATTATTATTATTACTATTATTATTATTATTATTAGTATTATTATTATCAATATTATTATTATTATAATTATAATTGTTATCATTATTATTATTTACTTAGCTTAGAAACTTTAATTTAAGCAAAGAATCATACAATAATAGCCTATCAAGTTTCATAAATAGCAAAAATAAACCATATAAGAATTAACAAAGTTAACTTTTAATTAACATAAATACGAGATGTTACAGTCTCCCCAACTTTAAAGAATTTCGTCCCGAAATTAAAAGAAATGAAACTATACAAATAGAACGGGTATCTCTTCTTCATGTGCTCCTCACGTTCCCAAGTAAATTCAGCGCCACGTTTATTTTCCAACGAACCTTGACGATTGAGGTTGTTGTGGTTCTAGTCTTCTTCATTATGTGATCCATGATCTGAACAGGTTTCTCGACAAAATGCAATGACTCGTCAATCTGGATGTCTTCCAACGGAACATGCGGACTTTCGTCAACCAAGCACTTTCTCAAATTTGAGACGTGAAATACAGGATGACTCCACTAAGGTCGGAATGTAACACTAGTTTATAAGCCACTTTCCCAATCCTTTTCAGAATTTTGAAAGGTCCTACAAATCTTGGAGCCAGTTTGCCCTTCTTTCCAAAGCGGATAACCACTTTCCACGGTGAGACCTTTAGAAGAACCATATCCCCAATTTGAAATTCTAATGGCTTACGTCGCTTATAAGCATAGCTCTTTTGATGAATTCTCGCCACTTCAAGTTTCTTGCGGATGATGGAAACTTTATCGGTCGTCTCTTGTATAAGTTCAGGACTTGTTGGACCAAAAGAACCAATAAGCCTGATCAGAAAAACCTCTAAGTCCCACAGACATCACAAAAACTATTGAAGACTTGATCAGCTGTCTGACAAAGTCTGAAGACTTCAACAGCTGAAGACTAAAGTACTGAAGACTTCAACAGATGAAGACTAAAGTACTGAAGATCAACAGCTGAAGTACAAAGACTAAAGACATTAGCTGATGACAACAGCTAAAGTTCAAGTACAAGTACTGAAGCCTTCAGAGTTTGTTCCAACAGCTGAAGAAGCATCTTCAGTTGTTGTGATGGTTTCCTTTTAGTAGTTTTCTTTTATGTTTCAGTATTTGTAAAATGACTGAAGAGCATGTTCTTCGGTCGTTATAGTTTCAGTAGTTTATTTTCAGTAGTTGTAGTGATAGTTAACACTTAGTATTTTTGTAAGAAGATGTCAGCTGTTTTGACATCTTCAGTAGTTGTGTTAACTTTCAGTAGTCTGAATAATTCTGTTAGATGTCACTATCAAATGACATCAACAGACGTCACATCTCCTATATAAGGAATGTTCCACCACGACATATCTTATATAAGGGATGATTGACCTTATTGTATGTGTGACATTTTGCCACCACGAAAGCGCGTATTGAATGAAATATTTGATTTGCAGATATTTCTATAATTGTTTGCTCTAACTTTGAATATCAACTGTATCTTGTGAATTGTCTAATTCATTGTTTGATTTCCGCTGCATACTCTCTAATCAATCAAACGTAGATCACTGATCCTAACAATTGGTATCAGAGCAGGTTAATCATTGATCAATCTAACATTGATCATTGAAACTGCTAATCGATATCTGCATTTGATTGAATTGGCATATTTGCAAGAATCGGTTATAGTTAAATTAAATTTCTGCTACTTTCGTTTTATTGCTTTTTGTTTTCTCTTGGTTCAAATTGGTTTGTTGTGTTTGTTCTAAATCTGTTACAACTTAATTGATTTTGGTTGAATCTGAGAATGACTACTCCTTCTAATGACCCTCACAATACCGGTTCTCAACCAAGCCTCGATGCTGGTTAGGACTAAGTATAACATATGGCAACAAAGAATGCTTCATCACCTGTCTGTTAACAGTTCAGGTTGTTGGACATCGGTGGTACATGGTCCATAAGCCTATGGCGAACATCCGAAAACCAATCAAATGGTTCCGAAGAAGAAGGAACAATACTCAGATGAAGATCGGAAATTGTTTGAGATTGATGCTAAAGCCCATGGAATTCTGGCCATGGCACTGCCGAATGAAATCTATTCAGGGCTTATGCATCATGAAACTGCTCATGACCTCTGGAATGCACTGAAGGAACAATTGGTGGAACTGATGAGGTCTTAGCAAACAACTGAGAAATCCTTACCCAACAATATGAAACATTCTCTCATAGGAAGGGTGAGACACTGACTTAACAGTTTGAGCGTTTTTCAAGTTTGATCTCTGAGCTAAAAATGGTCAAACATGAATATACCATAGTCAATGAACAACAGATTCCTTAGATCACTGCCTGAGAGATGGGACACATACACTATTGTCCTATGCTCCAGTGCAAATCTGGATAAACTATCTCTCACCCAACTTCATGGGAAACTGCTTACATTAAGAGAGAGATAGAGTAGAAAAGGAAACATCATCATCAGGAAAGCTCACTGATGACTTTGTACCAGGGAACACTGCCTTGGTTGGTCATGAGTCAGAATATGTTGCATCTGAAAGTATTATGATAAGCATATAGATTCTCTTCAAACAGTTCAGATCATGCACATTTGTTGGTGTTGATAGTCACTCAGGCTGTAATAGTGACAATTTATGTTTTATCATGGATGATTTGAAAGGAATAGCTGATGATGATCTAGAAGAGATGGATTTCTGAACCAAATGGCCTTGATTAATATCAGATCTCAGAAGTTCTACAAGAGGACTGGCAGGAAATTTCCAGGACTCTCTGGCAAAACCAAAATTGGTTTTGACAAGAGTAAGTTGAGGTGTCACAATGCCAAAGGCTTGGACACTTTGCTAGAGAGTGTAGATCATCTGGATCTAACTCCTCTGCACCCTTTGTGACTTTTCCAAGCACTAGTCCACAAAATAGGGGGCAACATCTTGCTAGTTCTGGTCATCATTCACACCTGTTTCGCCTGCATATTTTGTCCCTCAGGGTCCAATGTCATATCCGTATCCCTGCTATTACATGCCTCAGCCAAATCCAGTTCAAGTTCCTACTGCACAACAACCACAAGCATTACCTGAGCCACTACCATCTCAATCACAACCTCATCACAGCTTTTTCACCCCTAATAATGTTGACTGGAGCAGTTTACCAGATGATCTCTCTGGTACTGAGCAATTATTTGCTAGTGATGGTCAACATGGTGGTGAACATCCTTTTGGGAATCTAGCTCTCATGGCCCTAGAATCTACTGAGAGTTCATGCTCCAATGCATCTTCTTCACGGTAATCCAGGTATCCTCTGAGACTAAGGCCAAGCTTTGTTCTGAATCTTGCATAGATGCATTTGTCTCTATTAGAGAAGCAAATGTAGCTGTAATTAATCAAAATCTAGAGCTTGAGCAAACTATTTCCAAAAGAAAAGCTGAATATGAGTCTGTCCTTAAGGACAAAGATGATGAGATTTATAAGCTTAAATGCTAATTAAATGATGAAAAGGCTAAGCTAGAGGTCATTCTTGAGAACCATAAGGAACTCAAAGAAAAACTTGCAGTTACCCAAGTTGAGTGTGACCGCTGGGTGTCATCCTGCAAGGGATTTGAAATGCTGCTCAGTAAGCAATCTGCTTCGAATGTGAAATTTGGAATTGGTTACAACCATATTGCACCTCCAACAGATTTTACTCTAAAACCAATAGTAAAATCTAAAGGTGAAAGCAATCTCCAATCCACATCATCATGTGCATCATCCTCAAGTGATCTCCAAAATCACAAGATAAATAAGAGTTGATACCTCAGCAAGTCAATTGGCTGATGGTTAACTACTGATAAGCACATGAAGCTGAGTATTCAGATGTTGTCCCTCAAAGTAACTTAGTACTGAAGGGCAAGTTACAACAACTGAAAAGCATTTCAAATCAGCTGAAATAAATAGATTAACAACTGCTGACATGAACAGCTGAAGAAAACTCTTCAGTTGTTACAGATTCTTCAGTATTGAACAAAAGTACTGAAAGGAGGAAAGTACTGAGAGCACACCTTCAGTAGTTTCCACATCAGCAGTTGATCAATCCAAGATGAAGAATAAGCCATGTGAAATATGTGGTAAATTCAATCATCTTTCTGATGAATGTTGGTACAGAAAGGGTTCCAAACTCAACAGAGATAAGCTCATTAAAATCCAGATGGATGAAATGAAAACTAAGTTTGAGACCAAGTTTGTACCGCAATCATTTCATTGTGATAAACCCAAGCCTTCAACCAAATCCAAAAAGAAGGATAAGGTTCATCACAAAACAGCTGATGGTGCTCCTCATGATAAACATCAGACTAAGTCTGTTAATTTTAAGGAGGAAATGGTGGATCACAGGAACTCATCAAACACAAGTACTGATATGTCACAAGACTAAAAGCTTGGCTACAATCAGACACAACTTGTTATGATGGTTCAGCATCATTAGGGAGAGTTAACCAACTAGATGCACCGGTGATCAAATCACTGAAAAGGCATTCCAAGCCCAAATCCAGGAATCCATTTCAGCACCATCTCCTTCTTCATCAGCTGTTAATCATAAGAAACAAGTTATGGTTGCATCTGTTTATGAAAACAAACCCAAAACCAAAAAGGTTTGGGTCTCAAAATCTAACTAGTTTTCTTTTATGCAGGGTTCTTCACATGCCAAAGGAGCATCTGGTATGTGGACAGTGGAGGATCTATGCATATGACTGGGAGCAGTTCTCTTCTTAATGACTACTCTCAAGGAAAGAAGGGATTTGTTCATTTGGAAATGATGCCAGAGGGTACATCATTAGGAAAGGTATGTGTCTAATGGACAAATCTGGTTTGATGATGTCAACCATGTGGAGAATCTCAAGTATAATCTGCTGAGTGTCAGTCAGATGTGTGATAAAGGGCATGTTGCACTTTTCACAAGTCATAACTACATGATTCTGTCTTCCCAAGTTCTGAGGCTGATTGACAAGGTAATGGATGAACATACTCTCCTGAAGGCCAACAGAATCGGAAGAGTGTATGCCTTGGATTTGTCAAAGAAGATTGATTTGAAGGTCATCCATGCCTGTTCTCCAAAGCCTCTCCTCAGGAATCTAAACTATGGCATAGAAGGTTGGGTCATGTCAATCTCAGAAACATGAATCAGCTGATTCACAATCGCTTAGTGAGAGGTTTATCAATAAAGGAGTTCCACTATGATGAAGCCTGCACTTCTTGTTGAAAGGAAAACAGCAAAAGTCTCATTCCCTCCCATGAAGAACCTAAGTCCACTGCCTGCTTGCAGTTACTGCACATGGATCTATTTGGTCCTGTGAGAGTGATGAGCATGGCAAAGAAGAAATACTGTCTGGTATTGTGGATGATTACTCCAGATTCGTATGGACTTTCTTTCTGCATTCAAAGTGAGGTTGCTCAGAAGATTATAAACTTTGTGTTGTATGTTGAGAAGAGTATTCCTCTATCAGTCAAGTGTATAAGGAGTGATAATGGTACTGAATTCAGAAACCATACACTTGAAGATTTTTATCTTCAAAAGGAATCAAAGGCAGTTTAGCATCCCAAGGACTCCAGAACAAAATGGAGTAGTGGAGAGAAAGAACAGGACTTTAATTGAAGCTGCAAGGTCCATGTTGGCTGACTCTGGTTTGCCTTTGACCTTTTGGGCTGAAGCTGTCAATACAGCTTGCTATGTGCAGAATAGAGTGTTAGTAAATCAAGGTTGATGAAGACTCCATATGAAGCTCTACATCATTTGGCCCCTTTGATTTCATTCTTCAGAGCCTTTGGATGTCCTTGTTTCATTCTCAACACAAAGGGTCAACTCCACAAATTTGATCCTAAGGTGGATGCAGGGTATTTCGTAGGTTATTCATCCACTTGCAAGGCTTACAGAGTCTTCAACTGCATAACAAAGATAGTTGAAGAAACCTTGCATGTGAAATTCAATGAATCTCCTAAGGATAAAATTCCACAAAATCCTGTGGAGTTGTTTGATCTGGACATACTGCAATATGCTCCTTATCAAACTCCAGCTGTTGCAGATCATATGGATAAATCATCTTCTGCAGCAAGCCTTCCACCTGGTGGTACTGAAGATGATGATGATATCAGTACTCACCTCTTCAAGTTCAGTGACCAACTGCCTGAGTCTGCTAAACTTGATGTTCCTGTACCTTCAGCAGCTCTATCCACAACAAATGCTGATGAGATTTCTGATTCCTCTACATCGTTTGATTTTCCATCTAATACTTGGTTTCAAGAATCTGAATCAACATCTGCTGATGCTGAACCGACTACAAACTTTGCACTGATCTTATTGTGCACCAAGCTGAAGAATCACCCCATGTTTCAAATCATTGGTGGTATCAATGCTAGCGTCTCAACCAAAAGTCAATTGTCTAACTTGTGCTTCTATGCTCTCTTCATCAGTCAGCAAGATCCAAAGAACTATCATGTTGCTTTGAGAGACAATGGATGGGTGGAAGCCATGCAGCTTGAGCTACTTCAGTTCAAGAAACAGCAAGTGTGGGAACTGGTTCCTCTACCCCCAGGTAAGTGTGAAATAGGCACTAAATGGGTGTTTAGGAACAAAACAGATGAAAATGGGCTTATTGTTAAGAACGGCCAGACTGGTTGTTCAGGGGTTTTCACAAGAAGAAGGTATTGATTATGATGAGACCTTTGCCCCTGTAGCCAGACTGGAGGCAATCAAATTGTTCTTAGCCTATGCTGCATTCCACAATCTTAAAGTTTTTCAAATGGATGTTAAAAGTGAATTTTATATGGTAAAATAAAAGAAGAGGTTTATGTGTCAACCACCAGGTTTTGAGGATAATAACATCCAGATTGGGTATACAAGCTTGATAAGGCTCTTTATGGGTTGAAACAGCTCCTAGAGCCTGGTATGAGACATTATCAAATTTTCTTCTTCAAAATAATTTACTAGAGGCTCCATAGATAAAACTTTATTCATTAAGAAGGTGGATCAGCATAAGCTACTTGTTCAAATTTATGTTGATGATATTATTTTTGCATCCTCTGACTCCCAGTTGTGTGATGACTTTACCAATTTAATGCATAAGAAGTTTGAAATGAGTGCAATGGGAGAATTACAGTTCTTTCTAGGATTGCAAATCAAACAAAAGGCTGATGGGACTTTCATTCATCAGTCTAAATATACAAAAGATCTTTTGAATAAGTTTGATTTACAAAATTGTAAGCCCTGTTCTACTCCCATGTGCAACACCACACAACTGGATGCAGATCAGAAAGGTAAAGCTGTTGATGAAACACTTTACAGATGTATGATTGGGTCCTTGATGTACTTAACAGCTTCTAGACCAGTATCATGTTTGCAACGTGTGTTTGTGCTAGATTTCAGGCTTCTCCTAAAGAGTCTCACTTGATTGCAGTCAAAAGGGTCTTTAGATATCTGCAAGGTACACAATATCTAGGTTTATGGTATTCCACTGGACACTCTTGCAAATTGGTTGTTTTTTCTAATAGTGACTATGCAGGGTGTAAGTTAACCAAAAAGTCAACTTCTGGTGGATGTCAATTCCTAGGCAACTGTTTGATTTCTTGGCAGAGTAAGAAACAAACATCTGTTGCTACATCCACTGCTGAAGCAGAGTACATTGCTGCTACAAGCTGTACTTCTCAGGTACTCTGGCTTCAGAACCAACTTTTGGATTATGGCATTACAGAGACTAAGACTCCATTATTAATGGACAGTGCTTCAGCTCTCTGCATTGTCAAGAATCCTGTCCAGCACTCTAGGACCAAACATATAGAGATCAGACATCATTTTATTAGGGACTGTTTTGAAAAAGGTCTGATTGATCCAAAGTTTATGCCTAGTGCTGATGAGCTTGCAGACATTTTTACTAAGCCTTTGATAGTTCGACTTTCCAAAACCTAGTGTTAAGGCTTGGTATGCTACAGCTAGAATAATGATAACTACTGATGATCTCAGTAAATAAGTACTGATGATCATTTGTAACCATATCACAAATAAGTACTGATTCTGTTACAAGAACTGATACAGTCACAACTACTGATGTAGTTATAACTACTGGTATCAGTACACACAGACAAGTACTGATGTCCTATGAAACAACTGAAAATAGCCAAAAAGACTGATGAGTAAGTGTTGAGGACAGTATGAAACAGCTGAAAAGCTATGAATTGACCAAAAACTGATGAGAATTTTCTCTTCAGTTGTTTCTAAAACTGCTGTTTCATCTTAAACAACTGATGACAAAACCATGTCTTCAGTAGTTACAACTACTGATGACTAACACCACGTCGTCAGCTGTTTACAACATTGATGACAAAACCATGTCTTCGTAGTTTCATACTACTGATGACTAACACCAAGTTCATTGTTTCCAACATTTGAAGCTAAAACCATGGTTTTTAGTAGTTTTATAACTACTGATGCCTAAAACCAAGACTTCAGTTGTTTCAACCTCTGAAGGTTAATACCACGTCATTAGTCGATTAAAACTACTGATGACTCACACCAAACCCTTCAGTTGCTTTTTTAACCCGTACCCTATAAATACCTTATCTTACAGAGCTTCATCATCTCAAACCTAACGTTCAAAAACTCAGAACCTTCTCTCAATCAATGGCGAACATGAGCTTAAACCACGACACAACTGTGTTGCTTACCTTACCAAATCACCCTTCTGGACAAAGTTTGATAATGCCATTGATCTAATGATCAACTCTCCATACAAAACGGCTTTTCCTTCTAAATCCTACCATTCATGCCGAATCCCTACACCAGTTTTGGACAAACGTCACCCCTATCACTGGGGAGAATGACACCGACTCTCTCCAGTTGTTCGTCAACACCGTCCGGTGGTCATCACTCCAGCAATCCTTCGCCAACCCTACAACTGGATGATGCCACTTTCCCCACTGTGTATTCCAAGGGCACCACTGATCTATCATTTGCCACACCATGGATACCAGGGTAACCTCAGCGCCTCTACCATCCTGAAGAAGCATTTCCATGATGCGGAACGACTAATTTTTCATATGGTGAATGTATGCTTAGCTCCTAAGACTTCGTCTTGGGATCAAATGTCGACGAGGTGGCAGCAGGTATTATTCTCTATCCTTGACCAACAAAGCTTAAACTTTTCTGAAATATTATTTCTTGAACTCAAGGATATGGCCTCCAAGCCTATTGCTAAACGATGGATATTATATCCTCGGTTCATAATGGCCATTATAGTAAACCAGCTGAAAGCTGAGGGACTTGTTGGCCTTGGAGTCCCTGCCACGGCTGTATTGCCTGAAGTATACTCCAGGCACAACTCAGACCAGTCACTTAAACTGGCTGCCAAATTGCGAAAACCCACGCAGCTGGAACCCACAGCCACCACCTCCAAATCCAATGTCCCCACCAAACCCAAACACAAGAAAGCCAAAAAGGCTACTCAGGGAAATGAGTCCCCTGAGGATGCCCCTGCAACACAAATGCAGGTTATATCTACTGGTCATAACCCCCCAGTAGATACACGTACTCACTCACCCTCAACCGCTCAGGTTTCCTCTCTCACAGGAGCCTGTAGCAACCACCTCTGGAGCACCTGTACATCTGGAACCTTCCTCACTTGAGGAGGTTGCCATTGAAACGCACCACTCTCCCCGGGTGCATTCTGCCTTCACACCCTCTCCCACTGCAACCGCCCCCCAAAGTCCTACCATAATAATTGCTAAAGTGCTGACTCAGTTGCATTCCTCACCTCCTCCCCAGATACCAATCAAAACTGGGATAGCCTCAACCATTAAGGGGGAGGAACAAAGTCCTTCTGACACCCCACAGCACAGGGGTTACCATATTCAATCTCCAAGTGTAGAAACGGAGATTCGAATTTCTGGTGAGGCTGCCACTTCTCCTGCTTCAGCAAATGATCAGGATGAATTTGGTACTATCCATAAGACCTCACCAGAGGTAACTGCCGATGAAGGACATGGTCCCGAGGCAGGAAGTCCCCAGTACCATGACCAAGGGGCACATGCTACTACTGATCTACACTCAGAGCATGTTCATCCTGATTCTATCAGGAGGTCAGGTGATTCAATAAACACTGATGATGACCTGGGCTTCTTTTATGATGTTTTAGCCCAAAACACCATCCTCGAGGATGAGGTGAGCAGACTCAAAGAGCTGCTTGCCAAAATTTCTCAAGATCAAAGACCATCTACCCCTCAAAACCCACAGATGGCACCTTCCTCTGAAGGTCTTCCATACACCGAGCCACTCCAAAATACTCAGCCACCTGCCTCTGCTTCTGGCACTATTTCTCAGGGACAGAACCCCCCTGAGCAAATAGCTGCTATCTTTCAACATTCCTTACCTCTCATCACATCAACTATCACTGATATAGTGCTTAAAACCTTGATGAGAGGCTTCCCTCAGTTATACAACCCTTGATAGAGGATGTTGTGAGCAAAAAGCTTTCTGACAATCAACCCTTGCAACCAATGCAACAAAAAAGGGGGAGATTCAGTCAGTGAAAGCAAAAAGAAAGAGGATTGCAGATAGGAAAGAAACTAAGAAGGAGAATGTGAAGGAAGCTGACATGGAAAAAGTGACTGAAAGTAGTAAAGACTTTCATGTCACATACAAGAAAAGGAAGAATGAAAAGGAGACTGACTTGGAGACAATGGTGAAGGAGGCTGATGCCGAACACAACCGATCAATGGATAACATCATTGATCAGTTGTTTAGGCAAGGTCACGACACTGAAAAACTTGACTCAAAAATCAGAAGACTGGAGATTGAAGAAATCCAAGCTAGATGGGCAAGTTATGATGTGTTGGAAAGGGAAAGGCTAGAGATCATGATCAGGTTCATAGCGAAGTATCTTGGTAGATCATTGATTGAAATCAAGGCATGGTCCAGGGACAACATCTTGGCAATAACCACCAAGATCTGTTCGTCTGAAGTATACACAAAGGATTGGTTATTGAAGCCTTAAATGAAGCTGGTGCTGGGAGCAGGACTGAACTAGTCAAGCAATCTAAAGCCAAACTCACATCCAAAATGCTAGAACAGCCTGTCAAAATTCCCACATCAAAACCCACTAAAACAATCCCTTTACCCTAAAAACCACCACAACCACAACCCACCAAACCAATTCCCTCACCCTCAAAACCAATAGCCGATGATGTACCCCAGAAGAGGAAGAGAAGGGTACTGAGGCTAGAAGAGGAAGAAGAAGATAATGATGAAGATGAAGATAGGCTGCCAATCTCAGCTGTTATACAGTTGCCTAAGGCCAAACGTCACTCTCCAATAATTACTCCTGAAACTCAAAGACAAATTGTGAAAGTGAAGCTAGAAGAAGAAGAGCTTCACAAACAACATGATGAGAAATTGTTGAGAAGAGTTGACAAAGCATATGCTGCCACATCGTCAATCATCAACATGAAGAAGCATGCTCTCAGGTTATACACTCTTAAACATACATTTCAATATCAAAAGGAGAGAGTGAGGATTTGGCCTGATCCCAGGGTGTCTCATAGGATTCAAAAGAAAAACATTCCACAGAGATACATTGGCCAAGTGAAGAAGATTGTAGATGAAGTGATCTCACTGGTCTTTGTAGTATCACCCTGGGAAATCCTAGATGACTTCAAGAAAGCCTATAAAGCTAACCTGACCCCACAAAAGATGCTGGAGAATAAAATGGTGAAAAAGGGGTTAGTATATAAGAGGCTTAAGGAAGTTAGAAAGAATGAGCTCCAGTTGTTCTTAGAGGGTAATCACCCAGATGAATTTGCTTATAGAGTAATAACAACTGTGGAACTTAAAAATGGGAAACAGGTCAAATACCTATCTGAATATTATGGGCCAGAATCACTTTTTGAAGGAGGAGCTAAAGAGCTTACCATGGAGGAACAGATAACCTTCCTTGAGGCCTATACTAGGGAGTCATACAAACTCATTGTTGGGAAGTAGATCTCATGGATGGGGTAACAGCTCTGTGTCCAGTTCCCCAAGACAGAGTTCCCATTCATCCTTTGCCAAACAGATCATTGAGACTTCTTCCCAGGCCTGTGCCTACATGGGTCACTTCTGAGCTGATCTAGAAGACAAAAAGACCAAATCTTTTTGCCATAATAAGTGGGACATCTTCAATAAGTTTAGAGGTTTTGGTTGCATTGGTTCAGGGGGAGTTTGTTGGACCAAAAGAACCAATGAGCCTGATCAGAAAAACCTCTAAGTCCCACAGACATCACAACAACTGCTGAAGACTTGATCAGCTGTCTGACAAAGTCTGAAGACTTCAACAGCTGAAGACTAAAGTACTGAAGACTTCAACAGCTGAAGACTAAAGTACTGAAGATCAACAACTGAAGTACAAAGACAAAAGACATCAGCTGATGACAACCGCTGAAGTTCAAGTACAAGTACTGAAGCCTTCAGAGTTTGTTCCAACAGCTGAAGAAGCATTCTTCAGTTGTTGTGATGGTTTCCTTTCAGTAGTTTCTTTTATGTTCTAGTATTTGTAAAATGACTGAAGAGCATGTTCTTCAGTCGTTATAGTTTCAGTAGTTTCTTTTCAGTAGTTGTAGTGATAGTTAACACTTAGTATTTTTGTAAGAAGATGTCAGCTGTTTTGACATCTTCAGTAGTTGTGTTAACTTTCAGTAGTCTGAATAATTCTGTTAGATGTCACTATCAAATGACATCAGCAGACGTCACATCTCCTATATAAGGAATGTTCCACCACGACATATCTTATATAAGGGATGATTGACCTGATTGTATGTGTGACATTTTGCCACCACGAAAGCGCGTATTGAATGAAATATTTGATTTGTAGAATTCTTTCTATAATCGTTTGCTCTAACTTCGAATATCAACTGTATTCTTGTGAATTGTCTAATTCATTTTTTGATTTCCGCTGCAATACTCTCTAATCAATCAAACGTAGATCACTGATCCTAACAGGACTAGTGATGAAGTTTTCACCAATGTCGGTCCAACAGATCGGTGAACGACATTTACGACCATAAAGTGCTTCAAACGGTGCCATCTTGATACTCGAGTGATAACTATTGTTATACGAAAATTCCACGAGCGGTAGATGCGTGTCCCAATCATCACCAAAGTCAAGAACACACAGGCGTAGCAAATCCTCCAAGGTCTAGATCGTTCGATCGGTTTGACCATCAGTTTGAGGATGGTAAGTCGTGCTTAGTTCCAATTGAGTACCCAAGAGTTCTTGCATAGACGACCAAAAATGCAAAGTGAAACGAGCGTCTCGGTTGGATATAATGTGCAGAGGTACCCCATGACGACTTACAATCTCATCAACGTATATACGAGCTAACCTTGATGTCTTGTAAGTGTCACGTATGGGTATAAAATGTGCCGATTTGATTAATCGGTCAACGATCACCGATATGCTATCATGTCCTCGAGAGGTTCGGGGTAGTTTAGTTATGAAGTCCATGGATATGTGTTCCCACTTCCACATAGGGATCTCGGGTTGCTCAAGTAATCCACCTGGATGTTGATGTTCGGCTTTAACCTTCGTACACGTGAGGCACTTAGCTACATAAGTCGCTATATCTTTCTTCATTCCAGGCCACCAATACTGACCACGTAGGCCCATGTACATCTTATCGGAACCAGGATGAATAGAATAACGAGTTTGATGAGCTTCGTTCATGATAAAGGTACGAAGATTATCACGATTTGGAATCCAAATTCGATTTGCGAAGTACATCAACCCATTGGGTTTCGTTTCCAACCGGGTTAAAAGATTAGGCTCCAGCTCATCCTTCATTCTTCCTTCTTGTTGCACCACTTGTTGAGCCTCCAAGATACTAGACTCGTTGTCATTATCTATTCTCAAGTTTTGTAGCAATACGGTAGTCTCGTTGACATCTAGTCGAATCTCAGTATCGAACTCACCCAAAGTGTCAAACCATTGACGTCGATCGCAAATTTCTTGGAATGAGATCATCTTGTTGTGAATCTTTCGGCTTAGTGCATCGGCTACAACATTTGCTTTACCAGGATGGTAACGAATGTCACAATCATAGTCACTAATCAACTCCACCAACGACGTTGTCTCATGTTGAGATCTTTTTGATTGAAAACGTGTTGAAGGCTTTTGTGATCGGTGTAGACTATACATTGCGTACCATACAAGTAGTGCCTCCAAATCTTCAAAGCAAATACAACAGCACCAGGCTCGAGATCGTGTGTTGTGTAATTCGCCTCGTGAACCTTCAATTGTCTCGATGCATAAGCTATGACCTTCCCTCGTTGCATGAGAACACAACCAAGGCCTTGTTTAGATGCATCACAATACACGGTGAAGTCGTCATTTCCCTCGGGTAGGGTCAAGATAGGAGCATTGCACAACTTGTGCTTTAACGCTTCAAAAGCTTCTTCTTGCTCGGAACCCCACTCGAACAGTTTATTCTTTTGTGTCAAAGAAGTGAGTGGTTTCGCGATCCTTGAAAAGTTGGCAATGAATCACCGATAGTAACCAGCAAGACCAAGAAAAGAACGAACTTCGGTAGGAGTAGTAGGAACACACCAATTCTTCACAGCTTCCACCTTTGCAGGATCAACGTGAATTCCTTGGCTATTCACCACGTGTCTTAGAAATTGAACTTCCTCGAGCCAAAAGTCACACTTCAAGAACTTCGCGTACAATTGCTCTTTCTTCAACAACTCAAGAACCAATCTCAAATGCAATTCATGATCGGTGTTGGATTTAGAGTAGATAAGTATGTCATCAATGAAAACGATCACAAACTTGTCTAGATAAGGCTTGCATACCCGGTTCATGAGATCCATGAAGACAGCAGGAGCATTGGTTAAACCAAAAGGCATCACCATAAACTCATAGTGCCCATAACGGGTACAGAACGCGGTCTTTGGGATGTCATCATCATGAACTCGTAGTTGATGATATCCAGAACGTAGATCAATCTTCAAGAATATAGCTGCTCCTTGAAGTTGATCAAACAGGTCATCGATGCGAGGAAGAGGATAACGATTCTTGATGGTAAGCTTGTTAAGCTCACGATAATCGATGCACATACGGAACGATCCATCTTTCTTCTTCACGAAAAGAACAGGTGCACCCCAAGGTGAAGAACTAGGACGGATGACGCCCTTCTCGGATAGCTCTTGAAGTTGACTAGAGAGTTCTTGCATTTCAGATGGTGCAAGTCGATATGGTGACTTAGCCACGGGGTTTGCTCCCGGTATCAAGTCAATTTTAAACTCAACTTCACGCATGGGAGGTAAACCACTAAGGTCATCGGGAAATACTTCAGGAAAGTCTCGTACGATAGGGACATCCTTAAGTTCTTTCCCTTTGACTTTCGTGTTGACCACGTAAGCCAAGAAAGCCATATACTTCTTGCTTAAGCATTTTCGGGCTTGAGTGCAAGACATGAGTTGAAGTCCTTTGGAAGATTTTTCACAGAACACCTTCAAGCTATCACCGGAAGGTAACGGTATACAGATGCACTTCTCGAAACAAATGATCTTGGCATGGTGTTTGGCTAACCAATCCATACCAATGATGACGTTGAAACTTCCAAGTTTCATGGGGATAAGATCGATAAGGAAATCATGCGTGTCAAGACTTAAGATACAATCACGAATAATGACGTCAATGGCGATTGGTTCTCCATCGGCAACTTCAATGGTAAGAGGCCTTTCTAGTTTCGTATGTGGCTTAGCAAGTATGGGTTCAAACTCTAACGAAACAAAACTTTTATCGGCTCCAGAATCAAATAGGACATAGGCATAAGTTTTATTAATAAGGAACATACCTGTTAAAATTTAAAGGTATTTAACGATTCAGTTTACGCATGAAAAGAATTTGGTCACACAAGTTAAAGGTAAGTTAACATACCATTCACCACATCGTTGTTTGCTTGTGCTTGATTTGCGTTGATGTTAAAAGCACGTCCTCAGGCTTGTGGAACATTACCCACAAGACGAGGGCATTGTGGGTGAAAATGACCAGGTTCCCCACAGTTGTAGCAAACACGGTTTGTGACCACGGCGGCATTGTTAGGTGCACGGTGGCAAGTCGCCACCAAATGACCATATTTACCGCATAAGGTGCAGATACGGCATGGTTGATTCCCCGGGTGATGATACCTACAAGTGTTGCACATAGGCTGAGGGCCAGCATAGGCCCTAGCCCCAGGCACTTGTGCCACAGGTGTAGCCACAGGTACAAGTTGTCTTTGGGGTTGTTTGGGTGCAGCCACGGCATAGTTGCGTGTCGGGGTGAACTTGCAGTTCTTCTTGTTGTTGTTGTTGTTAGACGGTTCAGCTTTGGACTCCTTAACGGCCTTGGTAGCTGTCTTTTCCATCTTCTTTGCCCCCTTCACATACATGGTGCCCGCTCGTATATGGTTCTCGGTTAGTTGAGCGGTGATTTTAAGGGCTTCTTCCAAAGTTGTGGTGGGCTACCCACCACAGCATCTTGAATTTGGGGTGGTACACCCTTAATGAACTTCTTAATGTTGTGGGGGACAGTATCGACCATGTGAGGCAGCAATATACTCAACTCATGATGCCTAGTTGAGTAGGCCAAATGATCACCATCGTTTTGCTTCAAATTCCAGATTCCTCTTCCAACTTTTGTAACTCGCTTCTCGGGTAGAACTTTGCGATGACGATGTTCTTGAACTCTTCCCAAGTAAGTGCCAGAATAGCATCGGCCCCATGATTTCTCTTCTCGCTATTCCATCATGTGAGAGCCCTTGTTGGAGCATGCTAGTGGCATAACGTACATTGAGTGCCTCGGCATACTCATAGTTGACAAAAGTGTTTTCCATGCTCTCGAACCACTCAAGAAGACCAGTGGCTCCTTCCTTGCCACTAAAACTAGTGGATTTGCAAGAGCTAAAGTGCTTGAAAGTGCAAGTTTGGTTGTTGCGCCCTTGGTTAGCACTATTCTCCCCATGACCGTTGTTGCTAGAGTTGGTCATTAAGGTGCTATTGAGTTCAGCAACCATGGTTGGGATGACAACAGCCATATGTTGGGCAATCATGGCGGCTAGCTTACGATCGGAACTTTCACGCTTTCCATGATGACGAGACATGCTGGAATATGCAAAATGAGTTAGATACAAGGAAAAGAATAACAAGGATTATAATTCAACAAGGATAAGACAAGAGTTGTAAGGCACATGGAATGGTTCCATTTGGTAACGGATTACCATTTGGAAACGTTGACACGTCAAGGTAAGTTGACCCATTCGCCTTAGGAATTTTTGTATGTTGACCATAGTTTATCACTCATCCCAAAAATCCCCAGGTAAGCATAACTAGTCCCGTAGGATTTATGCGATATGCTTGCCTTAGCCCGAGGGCCTTTTGCCAGGAAATCCAGAATACAGGTGTCTATGTGTCACACAAATTCTTAGGTTCATAAAATCAAAACCTTGATGAGATTTATATAGATTAGACATAACGTCTAAAGATCCAAATCATAAGCATAAGCATAGGTTTCCACGTGTTGACGAGAATAAGATTAA
Source organism: Flaveria trinervia (assembly GCA_025506515.1). Taxonomy (NCBI): domain Eukaryota; kingdom Viridiplantae; phylum Streptophyta; class Magnoliopsida; order Asterales; family Asteraceae; genus Flaveria; species Flaveria trinervia. The sequence continues at coordinate 20,467,555 of CM046444.1, forward strand.
GAAGTTTCATTTGTCGGGGAGAGTCAAAATGTCAAAGATAAGTTTAGGGAGACACATAACAAAGTTTAAACAATTACAAGGCAACCTATGCTAAGGCATCAAGTTGCACATAAGTATGGCATAGCATTATGTAGCATGCAAACAATATATATAATTCCAAGAATATAAATATTATTCTATAAGGTTCATGCATAAGCTATAGTCTAGGTCACCATTTCTAATAACCTAAATCCCTATGGTTATGGGCTCTGATACCAATCTGTCACACCCCAACCTTGACGGCGGAAACGTCTAGATGTGAGGGTTAAGATTGTTCACAACCACATAACGCTATACTTAATTGTAAATATTAAAATTATAAGTTTCAAAAGGAAATACAAACATAAGTCTCAAACGTGAAATAAGTTCAAACATAAATCAAAACATAACATAACATTTTATTTATTAAACTAGGTCCAAGTCCTAGTTTTATTGCAAGCTTCAAAAGTCCACTTTAAACTTGGGGATTTCCTGAAACATGATAAAAATAAAAGGTCAACTATAAATAGTTGGTGAGTTTCCAAGGTTTTCATACATAATATGATAAAGTTACAAGTAGCAATTCATGTCATAGGTCATAAGTTAGTAAGGTTATTAAACACATATCGTTACAACCAAACCTCGACTTGATTACAAGTGTATAAGATTGGCTAAGTGTATTTGGTTCCCATGATGAACAAGCATACGTCATCAGGAGTCAGCAATACATCGACTTTAGCACCAAATAGGCTTGTCACGCCCAAAGATCTAAGACGTCGCCAGGCTAGCAATAGTTAATGATTGTAAACAAACTATGTATCTCATATAATCACTTACAACACACAAATAACTATGACAAAATATAAAGGTGAATTGCAAGTGCTTTACAAGTCTCAAACGTTTATAAGTGTACGATGTATAGTATCATGTTTCACCCCAAAATAGTGTGAAAAATGTAAAAGGGGCAAAGAAAACTCACATGGTAAATAAGTATATAGTTGATGATTATTAACAAAAGAATCGACGTTCCAACGTAATCCTTCACAAGATGCCTAAACATATATATATTTACAAGATTTAAGTTTAATAATAAGTTTAATGATTTAGCGAGGGTTAGGGTTCTAGGTTGAATTTGGGGGGGTTTTTTTTAATACGCTAAATAATAAAGAAATATACTATTTCATGTCTTTTAAAAAAATATGTAATTAACCCATTTAAAATTACTAATAAGGTTTACATATAAAAACTTAAATACACACTTGGAACAAACATGATTTAAACGATAATAAATTAAAGGTAGCGTTTAGACCAAAAACATTTTGCTAATTAAGATTTGAAAACCATTTTAATAGGAGTAAAACTTAAAATAACCTTTGTAAAACGATTTTATTAACCTTTATTTAATTATCGATATTTTATTAAAATTCCAAAAAATTATTTAGTGCTTATAAAATATTTAAAGTTCACAAAAACATTTTTTTACAATTATTAAAAAATTTTCATAATTAAATTAAGGCTTAAAAAGCCTTAAAAAATAGTTGAAGGAGCCCGGTTCGAACCCGAGACCTCAAGGTTACAAGGGTAAGACTCTAACCAGTGAACCAGGCTCCCAGCCGCGGTAAGTATTGGTTTCTAAATACTATAAAACCATTTAAGAAAATTCCCCAAACCTTAAGAACCCTAGAATCATTTGATTCCAAATCGATCCCCAATTCAATTATGAACATGAAATTAACCTTGGGGCTTTTAATACCCAGTAAAATCGATCAGAATCATGTGTTTGATTACCCGTTTTGAGATCGATTTGTTAGCGAGGAACACGAAGAACAATCACGAACTCGTGAAGCTTGTTCGATGTTCAAACGATGGTTCCAACCAAATTTGTTGCACAGGGAGCTTCTAATGATGCACAAGATTAAAAGCCCTCAAACAATTTTCGTTTATGAAGCTCGGAAGATAGTTTTTGTTTGAGTTGCAGGTCGCGACTTCAAAGGGTAATCGGGGTGTAATTCGTGTGTGTTTCAGATACAATTGATAGTTGTAGTCGATTAAGGACAGATAGATAATCGTGTAAGTTGAATCAATTTGATTATTATTGTGGTTTAATACCCAAACGGTTATGGGTTTAAGGTGCTACGGTTATACACTCGGTTGGTTGGTATTCGGCGTTTAATCCCCAGTTATTAGGTGCATTAAGGTTTGAATCACGCACACGAGGTAATTCGGAACGATTGGACTTCGAAACCGAGGGGTTTTTGGCATTTTGAAGCTCACCGGAGCTTGGCCGGAGAATGGTTGGCGGTAGACGGGGAAGAAGGGGGGATGGTTTGGGTTTTTAAACAATTACACAAATGGTCCCTCAAATTTGAATTTCATTTATTTTATGCTGAAACTTTAATTTAAAGTTTTAAAAATAACAACTTAGCCCCCTAGTTTAGTTGTTTTAAGTTTTAGTTAATAAAATTCTCATGATTATTAATAATAATATTATTATTAATTTTATTATTATATTATTATTATTATTACTATTATTATTATTATTAGTATTATTATTATCAATATTATTATGTTATTGTTATAATTATAATTGTTATCATTATTATTATTTACTTAGCTTAGAAACTTTAATTAAGCAAAGAATCATACAATAATAGCCCATCAAGTTTCATAAATAGCATAAATAAACCATATAAGAATTAACAAAGTTAACTTTTAATTAACAGAAATACGAGATGTTACAGACATCGAGCAGGCTCTTTACTCTCTGGCGCTAAACCCACCAGATCAAAGCATCATGGACACTGGCGCTTCCTCCCACTCTGCAAATCAGCAAGGTATCTACTCCTCGTCTAACTTTAATACGTGCACTAATAAATTCATTATTGTTGGTAATGGGACATCTATTCCTGTTGTGGCACAAGGCAACCAAGCTCTCCCACTACCCTATCCACCACTTAAACTGAACAATGTTCTTTTTGCCCCTAATATAATTAAAAATCTTATATATGTCTGCCGCCTTACCACTGACAACTTCGTTTTTGTGGAATTTGACCTCTTTGGTTTTCTTGTGAAGGATCTCAAAACTCGGGCTCCTATCCTACAATGCAATAGCACCGGCGATCTTTATCCGCTCACCGAGCCTCTCCCACTCCGGACTTCTCAACCATCGTCCTTCGTTGCTGTCTCTCAAGATCGCTGGCACCAACGATTGGGTCATCCTGGAAATAACTTGCTTCACTCTTTAAAACTTTCTTCGTTTGTTGATTATGGAAAACTTACTAATACTTTTTGTAAATCTTGGGTTTTTGGCAAAAAAATGTTAATTGTCGTTTTATGATTCAGTTAACTCTACTTATTTTGCATTTGACATTGTTAACAGTGATTTGTAGACCTCTCCCATACTCAGTACGGGGGGCCATAAATATTATATTTTATTCTTGGATGATTTTACAAATTTTTTGTGGACTTTTCCCTTATCCAATAAATCACATGTCTTCCAAACCTTCACCACCCTCCACAATCTAATCCACACCCAATTTGAACGTAAAATAAAACAATTTCAATGTGACAATGGTAAAGAATATGCTAATCAACAATTCTATAACTTCTGCAATCAGAATGGCATGCATTTCCATTTTTCTTGTCCTTATACCTCCTCTCAAAATGGTAAAGCAGAACGCAAAATCCGCACCATTAACAACATGATCCGTACTCTTCTTGCTCAAGCCTCTCTACCACCTAACCTTTGGCATCATGCTCTCGAAACCGCCACTTACCTTCTCAACATCTTACCTAGCAAACTTCACAACTTCAAGTCTCCTACTTCTCTCCTTTGCAATTGCACTCGGGAGTATGAACACCTTCGTACCTTCGGATGCCTTTGCTACCCTCTCACACCCTCTACTAAAATCCACAAACTCAACTTCCGTTCTCATCCTTGCATCTTTCTTGGCTACCCTAGCAATCACCGTGGGTACAAGTGTCTCGATCTCACCACTCACCAACTCATAATTTCTCGTCATATACACTTTGAGGAAACTATCTTTCCTATGCCATACAAACACCCACCAACCCACCCTCATATGAGTTCCTTAACCCGACCATCAGCCCCCTCGTTTGGCAATATCTTCAAAACAAACAACCTGGACCAACACCCCCCCCCCCCACCACTTCCGCCAACAACCCTTCTAGCCCAACTACTTCCACCCTCTCGGCCCAACACCTCAACTTCCGCCCAACACCTCCTCACCTCCACCCCACCCCCCTCCACATCCTCACCTCACTACGCCAGCCCAACCACCTCCTTAACAGTCGCTACCACCAACCTCCCTAATTCCAGCCCACGGTCCAGCCCAACACCTCAATCCACTCCTCCTTATACTTCTGGACCCTCGGCATCTTTGCAACCACCCGCTCCCCCTCCTCCTCCTCGAACCATCCACAACCGCTCTATGAGCGGTATTCACAAACCTAAACAACACTTTAACCTCCATACTTCCACCGTTGCACCTCTCCCGAAAAATCCACAGGTTGCCATGTCCACTCCAGAATGGCATGCTGCCATAACCAATGAATTTAGTGCACTTATTAAAAATAAGACCTGGGAGCTTGTACCTAGGACACCTGATATGAACATCATTCGCTGCATGTGGTTATTTAAACATAAATTCAGATCTGATGGAAGTTTGGAGCGTTACAAAGCTCTGTTAGTGTGTGATGGTCGTAAACAGTAGACGGGCATTGACTGTGGAGATACGTTTAGCCTGGTGGTTAAACCCTCTACCATACGACTTGTTTTATCTTTGGCTCTCTCCAAGTCGTGGTCTATTCACCAGTTGGACGTCACAAATGCTTTCCTTCATGGCAACTTGGCGAAAACAATCTACATGCATCAACCTTTGGCTTTCGTCATAAAGATTTTCCCGACTATGTATGCCGCCTTAATAAATCTTTATACGGGCTCAAACAGGCCCCTCGGGCTTGGTACCAGCGATTTAGCGACTTCATCACTACACATGGGTTCCAACGAAGCAAATCCGACAACTCCTTATTCACTTGTCATCATGGTTCAGATATTGCCTATCTTCTTATTATGTGGACGACGTCATTCTCACCACATCCACTAACGCTCTTCGTATGCAGTTATTAAGCACATTGTCCGGTGAATTTTCGATGAAAGACTTAGGCCCCCTCTCTTGTTTTCTGGGTATTCAAGTCACCAAAACCGGCGACAAGATGTTTCTCTCTCAACGAGCTTACGTTCAGGACATCATTCATCTAGCTGGCATGGACTCTTGCAAATCAATTGCCATGTCGATTGACACACATTCCAAACTCTTAGCTGAGTCTGGACCTCCTCATGACGATCCCGCTACCTTTCGTAGCCTTGCCGGCGCATTACAGTATCTCACATACACTCGACCAGACATCTCTTACGCTGTGCAACAAATCTGTACGCACATGCATGACCCCTGACAGGACCACTGGAATGCCTTAAAACGTATAATTCGGTATCCTCAAGCCACTGCTGATCACGGCCTGGTTCTGGGTCCTGTTCCACGTCTTTCTCTTGTCGGTTACACGGGTGCCGATTGGGCTTGTTGCCCGGACACTCGACGCTCCACGTCTGGTTATTGTGTCTACTTAGGTGACAATCTTATCTCCTGGTCATCCAAACGCCAGTCTACCGTCTCGAGATCTAGTGCCGAAGCTGAATATCGAGGTGTTGCTAACGTTGTGGCCGACATTTGCAGCCTTCGTAATCTGTTACTTGAGCTTCGTCATCCATTATCTCGTGCCACGCTTGTTTACTGTGATAATGTCAGTGCCGTGTATTTGTCTGGAAACCCTGTTCAACATCAAAGCACTAAACATATTGAACTCGACATTCACTTTGTTCGTGAACAGGTGCGTCGTGGACACATCCGGGTTCTTCACGTTCCGTCTAGACACTAGATTGCAGACATCTTCACCAAGGGACTTCCTCGCATTTTGTTCGAAGATTTCCGGTCCAGTCTCAACATCGGACCACCCGACGTTTCAACTGCGGGAGCGTATTAATATATGTATATTTAGTAAATTTGTAATTATCTCTAATTGTATCAATCGCCTCCATAATTATAGGAGATCCTTGTACTGTATATTTTAGCTAATCAATAGAATGAGGGCGAGATTTCAATTGCCAAGAGTATCTAATAAATGTTTTTTTATATTTAATTTCTTATATTTTAACTAAAGTTTGATATTTTTGTTAAAGATATTTTTGGATATCTGATTTCTTAAAAAATAAAGTCTGAAATATTTGAAAAAAAATAAGAAATTTCATATTAGTATTTAACATTTAATAGCTTTAGAATAATATTTTAGATATCTGAAATTTTTAAAAACACTATTTGAAATCCGAAACAGTGAATTTCATAAATGCGATTTTTCAAATATCTAAATTTTTAGATATTTTGTGTTTGAAATTTGGATAATACAGGTTTGCTTTCGGATCCGTATCTTTTTGCACACCCTACTCGTATCACATTTGTTCGATAAAACATTCATATATACATACATTTGTACAAACAGAAGAAATCATACAAATAAATGTATCTACTGTTTTACTGTGATATAAGATGAATATGTAACGATAAATTTCTTTTTCTCGTCATATCTCTTGAAAACTTTATACGAGTTTTTATATCATCTACTAGATGTGTTTAGCGCAACGAACAATCTAATATGGTTCAAGTATAATAATGTATGTAAGCAGCAATCGACTAAACTCTAGATTTGATCTAGAGATAACTTATGCATAAAGACGTAATACCCAATTTATGGTTTTGTTAAAATAATTCATTGGTTACGTAATTGTCATATGGGAGACAAGACTATTTTTAGAGGAGCAATATGATAACTATTTATCTCTACTTCCGTCAAATTTTGTTTTATGTTATTTCTTTTCATCTTTATAGATTCTTCAACATCAAAATCAATCAAGATAGTATATATTCATAAACAAACTGAAATTAATGTAATTAATTTTCATTGAAAAATCTAAAGTAGTTAAAAAGAGCACTTCATGTTGGGAGATATATACAAGTGTTAAAGGTGATCTGCAACAAAATTACTTCTCTATATATATAAATGGACTTTTGTAATAGATCACTATGTATCAATTCAAATCATGTATATATTTTATATTATTTAAATATTCTAGTAATCTTTGCATGTTAACTTGCAAGTTTTAAACTTTCTAAATATATATACCAAAAGCTAGACCCAAGTCTCCTTGGACCATAACTTGAAATCTTTCTTAATGTACAAGACTACAAGTCTTCTTACCATATAGAAGAGTCAACATTCTTACATAACTTGAAATCTTTCTTAAGAAATTGTATTTGTTTCGCATATGATTCATGCATAGATCCACATTATATTGGTGAAGTGTCTTGTGCCAATAATAATTGGAGCATGTGTGACAAGTGAATCCATAGAATTACTTCAAATAAAATGTCTTAGAAGTTATAGACTTATAGTCACGCATAAGTATTAATGTAACTAAAACCCTATTCTAAAACTTGACATTGGTGTTGTCCTTCGCCTTTACATCCTTGTTCCAGACCAAAAATACTTGCTCAATTATTCTTTATACCAACGAGGAATCCTTCGATCCTAAAGTGGCAAGTACTACCACGTTACCAGAAATTTCCTTTTATTATATTTTGAGTTTGTTGGTTTTGGTGTTTATGCTCTCCTCCATCATATTCACAGAAAATGGCGCATAACATTTCTTCCTTTTCAGATATTTTTTATGCTAAAATTTCCAAGAGATTGACTTTGGGAATAGTTGCTCTTCATGATGGGGTTGATCAATGGAGTTGGGGCAACAATTTGAAAGATGTTTTTTTTATTTGTTGGAGAAGTAAAACAAGACGCATACAAAGGGAGCATCAACGTTATTACTCGGGTTACTCTTTGGCAAATTTGAATATGAAAGACTTTGTGATGTTGAAATACTTGGTTTGATTTTGATGTTTTATTTCATATTTAGATCTTGTTTTCTAGCTCCTTATTAGTTTTCTTATTAATAAAGCTCTTTGTTGCTGGTAAAAGATTAAAAAAAACTATTTTTTTGTAGTACTTTAAGACGTATTTAATTAGAATCCTTACATGATTGAGACAATTTGTCAACGTCTTAAAAAGACATCCCATGATATGGAAGATTTCATTGCTCTATCTTAGACCTTGAATTGATCATTATAAGTGTTCAAAATACTAACCTAAGAACTGTTTTCTTAAAACATTCTCATACATTGCGTTTTAAAAGAGTTTGATTCACTTTTTTGATAGACATGTGCAATCATTATTTTTCCGGTTTGCGTATGAGACTTTTTGATTGTAGTACTTTGTTTTTGGATCTAAACGGCTTAAATCGAAACATATTATACAACTTTTGTTGATATATGTTTCAAAAGGTTACACATTATATAATTATATTCCAAATACACATTTTATATAACTCATTTGCAAGTGCAATGGGGTTCTTCAATGGTACATCATGTGTGTATATTCTATTGGTTCATGCTATTTGTTTTTTTTTTTTTCTTTTTTTGTTTATTTATTTATTTGCTTTGTATGTGTTTTCGGACAAGTTACAGAATATCTTTTTAGTGGTTAGAGCACTGAATTCTAGCTAGGCTCTTGAGTTCGAACACCATGGCCATCATATTTTTAATTTTAACGTTTCTTAATTTGCTTATTAATCTTATGTTTTTTTAATTAAAAATACTGTCTTTTTCTTTTTTTTTCTTTTCTGTATATTTTTTTCAAAATGCATGTTTTATTCTTTTAGTTTTCTTATGTTTTTCTTTTTGTATTTTTTTGATTCATTAGTGACTTTTTTTAAAAAAAATAACAAACACATGCTAGATCAGATGGTTCAGGACAATTTCTTTAGTTTCTACCCTTTTAGCCACATGAATAACGTCATATGACCTTGCCATGACACTCAAGTGAAAAAACTAGTTTACACGACTCCATTAGTGTCAAGCCAATATTATAGAGTGACACAATAACATATAAATGTAGATATATAAATGTATATATCTGTGTGTATGTTTTAATGCAAATAATACGTAGGCATATTTCATTGATTTGATATAAACTTTGCACCTCGTGTTATTTTGAAACATAAATTTTTTTTATTGTTTATAACTAAAAGTTTTATAAGTTTATAATTCATGCAAAGAGTTTATATAAAGAAATATTGGATCTAATAATAATGTATTTTTAACAATTAGATCACAATCCATTCGACAATTGCATCTCACCTCTCTCATCCGGAGCTAAGGGTGGAGGAGGCATGATTTTCCCAACCCTCATGAACTCTTAACACTACCTAATTATAATGTCTATGTCTATCTCATTTCCTTTTCCTTTCGCTCGTTTAATCTGTTTTGGTGTATATTCCAAGGTGCTTTGAAAACTTAAATGTTGTACTTGTGTTGCAAAAGGACGTGGAGACAATAGTTAAGGACTTTTGAGATAAGTTTCTTCGAAAAAAGGAAGTTTCTGTTTGAAAAAAATACTCTAGCAACATACTAGAGCACCAAGAAAGTTGCCTCAAATCATGTTTGATACGTTAGTACTTATATATATTTATAATACATATTTCGTTGCATTTTAAGTCATTTTTCGTTATAAAAATCCATTTATTTAAACACCTATTTTTTAATTTAAATTTTATAGTTGCCGGATTAAACTTGAAGATTTTTGTAAAGAAAACTCAAGATTTGAAAAAGTTTAAAAGGAAAAAATTCTTTTTCTATGACCATATCAAAGCTGACTATACCGATATTATTGTCAAACTTTAAACAACTCATTTTGTAAACTGAATATGGTCATATCATTTTTATATGGTCATATTTGGACCCAAAAAGGGTTTATAACCCTAATACGCCCCATTTCTAAGATACATTTTATTTTCTTACAAATCATAGTCTGCCTTAAACCGTTGGGTGATTTTGAGTATTTCTCAAGAGTTTTTAGGAGATTTTAAGGCGAAGACTAAATATTTCACACTTTTAAAAAGGATTAAACCTCGCTCAACTTATTTCCATTCAAAATTGGTTTGAGTTTCTCTAGTCTATTATTAGTTCTTTCATGTTCTTGAGTTTGAGTGTGTTTTTGTGTCTGATGAGCTAAATTCTTATTATTACATTGATTAAATGAAACTTAGTATGATTTAATAACTTGTACATAATTCTTGGTATTGTTTATATTGATGTCATGATGAAACTTTATTATGGTTAAGTGAAAATGTGTATTTGTTCTAGTTTAATGAATGTTTAACGTTGTGGGTATTGTAAGCATGTTAGTTGAAAAATCTCATGTTCTTATAAGACTTATACACTTGATTGCATCTTTAGTGTTTAATTTTATGACATTTGATTAGAAAATGAAGGTTGAAGGTTTAGTAATATTGCTCAATTGTGCATTGTTATGCTTATGTTTAAGAAAATCATTATGTATGTTGTGAGTCTCTCCTGTCATTGATTATGAAGTGTTTTATAATAATGGTATGATGTTTATGAGTTGAAGAGTGATTGTAATTTGTCTATTTTACGCAAACGGAGGTGGTTATTATGTGTTTACCGTGTTAATTTTTCAAAGATTTATGAAATTAAATAACACAGATGAGAGTTTAAGTCACCTTTCACATTAACATAATTATATCATTTGTTTCTTATTGCATAACTTTTGGTGACAATCATGTATTTATCGTCTAGCTTTTCAAAAAGTTATATGCTAAGTGGATTCAAAGTGCAATACCTTTAACTGATTATGTATCTTTATTTTTATTTTCTTTCTTTGTTAGATTAAATTACTAATCATTTTTAGTTCATTTTAATATTCACAAAATTTAAAATCAATTGTTCGATTAATTAGTGATAAAGGTATTTTATTGGGAGTTATTGTGTTCACGGATTGACTATGTTCTTAACTTAAGCTATACTACTATATGATACCTGTAATTTTTTATTATGTATAGTTGGTCTAAAGGTGATAATCATTTCTTCATTTAAAACAAATTGTATGAATTTTCATACAAAAATATATTTTGATACCGTTGTCGGGGACACGGTGACTTCAAGAAAACAAAGGTAGTATAGTTTTAATTGAAGAAGTAATACCATTTACTAACATATGAGTTGCTTTGATCATAAGTTAGCACATGGTATCATCCCCACTCGTAAGACTTTAATAAGAAGAAACATCAATCTTTTTTGTTGCCTCCAATCCACCTCAAAAGAAATTCCCTTTAATTCTTTCAAGAGCCTCAATGAAATTATTAGGAGCCTTGTATGGTGAGAAAAATGATACATGGGAAGATTGTTCATAACCGAGCGTATTAACATTGCACGACAAGTTTTCTTCATTGCAGAACACAAGTTCCACCCTGTTTGGAAAAGATAAAGCAATGATTTTTCGGTTCTAAAGGAAGGGTAGAATCACACGGTTCTAGAGAGAAATATACAAGGAAGAACATATGCAACCTTTTTAATTCATAAAGATTTTTCTTTATTACGCTACAAGAAGTCTTGGATCTTTACTTGCTAACATTTAGTGACATAAAATGTGTTTTTTTGTAGTTCATTAATTTGTTGACATTTAAGTTGTTCCAGACTAGCATCTTCACACTTGCGTAGTGTGATCTATTTGGAGAAGATACACTTGGCTCTTTATTTAATTATCTTCACCAAAGGGGAACAATTTCTTTATAAATGTTGTTTCTTAAAACGCCGTAGTGTATATATTTCAAGTTTCTTGTTTATCACGTATGGATTGTTGGTGGATTGTTTAAAAGATATACATGTTTATGATTTTGCTGCCTAAATTTCTTTAAATATGTGTATGAAACCGAAAACCTGTACATACAATATATATACTTAAGTTGAAGTACATCTTTTTATTTCATCGACTAAAGCCCGGTTTTACTAAATTTCTGTAGTTTTTTTTTAAATTTGAACGTCATAGAACGACCACGACCTCTAAATAGGAAATATTGTGTGTTTTGTTACAAATATAATATGTGAGTTGGAAATAATAATTTGAAACTCAAACAAAACTTTACATCATGACCCACGAAGACGTGTCAAGGTCGTAACGATGGTGGTGGTAACGATGGTGGTGATGACAATGACAACGATTGTAGTGTATTTGGTGTGGCGTTTGTGGTGTTATTGGAGATGGTGGTGATGGTAGTGTTAGACTATTGACGTGTGGCAATTGAGTAGGTAGTGGCGGAGGCAATGCAAGGCCGAGGCGACCACTCATGACCCAAACATTCAAGGGCCCAATAGTGTTTTGGTCGTTTAAATACCATTTGTCGAATAACATATTTCTAGAGGAACCTAATAAACAAAAAAACATTTTCAAGCTTCATAACCTTATTTTAAAATGGTCCAATTAATTCAACGGATTACCCATTTAAGTTTGAAAAGTAAAAATATATACTTGTTTTTAAACAAAAAGTTAATAGTTAGTTGTTAGTACCACTAAATTAATAATATTTGTCGATACCAATGTTTCAAATTTGTAACTTATTTCACCACCCCTTTGATAACTAGGCCAAAAAATCATTTACATGTAAATTATTTACACGTTTATTTTAAATAAATGGATTTATAAGAGCAAATCATTTGAGCTATCGTCTGTTTTGAACCCAACTTGAATGAAATAATATATAAATATTCTTTTACCTAAAGTAACTATTATTTTCAAAAATGAGTCATGATTACCGCAACTAGTTTAATATCTTTGCAATCACCAAACTTTTCTTTGCTTAAAGGAGTATTATAAGGATTCGTTTGGTTGGAAAGATCTGGAATGTAATGGAATGTAATTGAAAAACTAATATAATTTTAAAATAAAATTATGTTTAAATGGATAATAAAACATAAAACCTAAAGAAATGTAAAATTATTATTTTTAAATGGAGGTTTTCAATTGTGTTTGATTTGTACTTTTCATTAATGCTGATATAATTTTCCAATTTTTTCAGCTTGTAACTTGAAAGTTTCAAATAACCAATGAAGCAATTTTTTAATGTAAAATACTACAATGTACGGAACTATTCATTTCCGTGAGTTAACTTAATAATACGTACGGTAGCCTCAATCATTCTACCATGCAACCACCAATCACCACCCTCAGTGATCAAAACTGATCGATTACTCATATCAATCTCTTGAAAGTTGAAACAATTAAACAAGAAGATCTAGTATTTCTCTTTTTTTTAACATCCATTAATTTTTACACCTAATTACAATCTATCTCACACTTGTAACGATTTGAACCCACACCACTAAACCATGTCGTGCTGATCTCGTGTCCTCTCTTTCTCTTTCTCCTCCGTCATCTCCCCCTCCGACAACTTCTCCGACGAGTTGCTCCGGCAACTACAAGTACACCTTCCGATCACCGGCTCGCTGCTCGGAACCGGTGTCGCCAAAAACGTCGGTGTCGCTTTTCCGGCCATTATTACCACATACTTCTCTTCGAACACCACAACTGCATCGTGATTATCAAGTTTAGAATCTCCGGCCTCGAGATCCCTATCATCCCCAGCATCGTTTTCGATATCGTCGGAAAGATTATCGTAAGAAAAAGAACACACCAAGATTATGAGTGCAAAAGCAATTAGACCCAACAACACAGCGAGCCCTCCGAAGAAGTACGGCACCGGCGTGTGCCACGGTGATAATCGGAAAGCCTTGGCCGGAGACGACGGAGCCACGGCGGCGGTTGCCTTCATGATGGTTTATTAACTTTAAAGGTGAATAATGGGAGATGATTACGGATGTTTATGGTGGGTGAGTGGTTTCATGTCATGTGGGATTTATAGACGATGATTGAAAGTTGTATGTGTTTTTAGTTTTTTATTTATTTATTTATTTATTATTGATTATTGATTAAATGTGAGAATAGTTTATATATTTATTTGGATATTAAGTGCTTTTATTAGATTGGAATTGTATGCGTTTTCATGTCATATCTTATTGTTAATGGAATATATAGTCTGATTCACGTTAGTAAGAATATTTTTATAGTGGGTTTCACTGTTCCATATTTAACTAACCATTAGGATGGCAGAAAAATATATAATATTAAAAAATCTAAAACGGATAATTTGAGAGTGTCATCTAGCCTATGAAGTATGAACTCACCTTTTATGAAATATTCATTTAAAATTTATATAAACTATTATCAGTAGAATTATATACATATTTTTCAAATAATTTGCATATAGATATGTTAATGAACCTTATAATTACTAATTTTTATGCGGTGTCAGATTTAATATGTGTCTTAACATTCAGAGGGCATTTAAAATCATATATGTCATCTACAAGAGCAAAATTATTATGAGATGTGACGTAGATAATGTTTTTCTCATAACATCCTTCTATGACCATGTAAATAGTTTTGTTACAATGATCATAGTGAATACGTTTCTTTGTTTAAAATCGTATTTTTTAAAGCCTACTTACTTAATATTCTGAATATAAGAGTAATTATCAAAATTTTACATCTATCGACACTTCATTTGGCTCATAAGTTCTGATTCATTACTAGCTTATTGATTTTTATAATGTACAATAAACTGAACATTTTCTTAATAACAACATCGTTATGCGTTTCAAACAATCTTTCAAGTCTTATACTTTAACAAATCTTACATTTGTTAGTTAATCTATTAAAAGGCATTACAATTAGTAAAAACATAACCGAACTCCAACAAAGGATCGCTAAAATCATAATCCAATATGTATAGTCAACAGAAATGAGAAATGCTTCTCTTTTTCATTCTCAAACTCTTATATGTACAATCTCCTTCGGTAAAAACTAAAATCATTTCAAACTAAAAGGAGATAAAGCCCTACAATCACCTACAAAAGTCCTCATCCTAAATCTACCACACAACCACAATCACCACCACAAGATCAACCACCAACGTCACTGATCTGCAGACTCACCATTCCCCATACTCCTCACTCGCACCTGATCACCACTCCCCTGTTTCTCAACATCATCATCATCATCATCATCATCATCATCATCATCCACCGTCACCTCCGACGCCGGCGACTTCTCCGACGAGCTGCTCCGGCAACTGCAACTCCCAAACGACGACACCCTGCTCGACGCCGGCGTCGCCAGAAACGTGGGGTTTTCTTCTCCGGCCATAATCACCAAAAACTTCTCTTCAAACACCGCCGGTGGCTCCTTCCGGCGGTCGTCGGACTTCAAGGCTCCGTCGCCGTCGCCGGCCTCGAGGTCTCTTTCGCCGTCGGCGGAGTCGTGACGGCCGCCGGCGTGCTTGGAGTAGGAGCATGCGAGGATCAAGAGGGCGAAGGCAATGAGGCTGAGCATGGTGGCGAGGCCGCCGAAGAGGTACGGCACCGGCGAGTGCCACGGTGACCGGTGGACGATCACCGGAGATGATGGAGATATAGAAGATGATGTTTGTAGAGTCATGATTGTGAATGGTTGTTTAATGTTAGTGGATTGAAAACAGAGGGATTAGTGAAGTTAGTTTTTTTAATATGAGATGTGTGGATTAAGGTGGTGTTTAGTTAGGTGGTATTTATAGGTGGGAAAATAATGGGAATGTTTTTGAATTTTTAGTGAAATAATATTCGCGTCATCTTGTGGAGCCCACTTGTTGTACATTATGGTTGCAATGGACATTGTATATTCCACTACAATAAGCTTTTCGCATAAAAATCATTTTTATTTTAAAATAGGAGTTTTTAGTATTTTAAATTTTATTTTAATTAATTTTGTGAGTTATCATAAGTATAAAACGATATAATATTCAGACATAATCTTTTCCTTGTAATTACTTAGTAGTATTTACTTTTTTCCCTTTTTAACTCACATAGTATTTTTTTTTTCCTACTAGTGAAATTATTATGGGAGAGAATTTTTTTTGCATATCTGAAAAGATAACAAAAACCTTATTTGAAAATAAACAAGTTTCAAGTTACACAAGCTAACCTATATATTAAATATGGTATTCTTGAATCGATATATTTAACTTGCTTAATAACTCGTGTTTAATTTGTTTAGAGTTCATCGTTTAAAATAAAATAAAAGACATTTGTATGAAAAAAAAATTCAAAATTTTAATGTTTTTACATTCTTAATTTATTTAAAACTATATTACTACTCATTTATAACTTGATTTCAACTCATGAGCTTATTATGACTCGCTAAAAAGTTACACGTGTCATATTCGGGTTATGTAGATAGCTTAAATTAAATAATATACAAGTCGTGTTTCAATTGATAAATTGCTAATTCATTTGGTAGGATAGTGATAACATTTTTTGTTCATGGTGTTATTTTTTCTTGTTATTTCTATTGTTCACTTTCTAGCACACATGGTTCATGTGGTTTAGCGAATATCACAGGTTTAGGTATAAACTTTTTAGTAGCATCTATGCGACTTGAGGTTTAAAATTTGTAACACTCTAGGGTATTAGGGTTAATGTTCGTAAACTTTTAACATAATTATTAATAATTCATAAATTAGTTAATTACACAAATGGTCTCTGTTATTTAGACAACCTAACAAATTTAAATACTAATTTTTAATTTTATAACGAGTTTGAGTACTAATAATAATAAACATTAAATTTCCTACCTAGATTTAGTCGGTGATATACAATGGACGATTTATGTATTTCCTCTTTCAAGGATTGTTATGGTAGCCTTTTAGCTAGGTTAATTCTCAACTATCTATCCCCATCTCATCCCTCACAACACTCCTACAAACACACATTTGATACTACGACAACAAGCGGCCTTGACACTTTAGCAACCACCCTTCATCTTGAAACTCTGGTGATCTCCTCCTAAACGTCTTTTAGCGTTAGTATTTGAATTTGTTACAAAACTGAAAGATGGTACTAAAAATGTTATTTTTTTACTAAATAACTAAATCTGTTATTTTAAAAATTGACAATAATACCCTCATGTGCTTGGCAGACGAGCGGGTATCTTGTTAAAGTTTACCATACATTAGCTCTAATGTACCATGGTGTTATAAAGTTTAAAACTCAAGGCTCGTAGTTGTTAATAAAAAATTATATAATATCCAAATATGTGATTTTCACTAATCACATGAACTATTTATGTAATTAGCTCTAGTATTAATAATAATACTATTTTAGGTAATTTATTTATTAACTAACATTTATAATAAAAATATTATGTAAATAACAATTAACATACGTTCATGTCATGAAGAAGACCATGTGTGGGGTGAGCGGATGACTACGTAGAGGTAGCAAACTTCTATATTTCTTTATGACTACTTCTGTGTAAACCGAAAAAAAAGTAACAAACTTTCCTTTTGTAGACCATGATGCATTTTAACATAGTTAAATGAAATTGAATATTTAATGAACGTAATTGAATAATGAGACTTTATTTGCTTTAATAGTTTACGTGCTGGTTTGCTGAACTGTTTTCTAATTATTATTGGTAACTTTATTTATTTATTTGTTTATTTATATCGACTAGGTGCTCTTAGCTATGATAATGTTTTAAAACAATAATTATCAACTCATAAAGATGTGTAAATGTTTTTTCCTTGTTTAAAAATAATAATGGTTTATTATATTGTCTATTAAATATTTTTAGTGTTTTATTTTTCTTGATCAGCAACATTTATAGAGTTAGTTTTAATTTTTTAGGAACGTACCAAAACTTTTCTTTTAAGGATTATATTGTTTTTTTCATATATATTATCTTATAATAATTTAGAATTACGTGTATCTATCTAAAGTGATGAGCAAACATAACAAAAGAATAGACTTTGATTGAGAAATAGAACTTCTTTGATAAACATATAAAAAGGTATTCTACTTATTAAGAACTTAGTTCTCCATCATGCTAGACAAACAAAGAAGGAAATAGATTATGCAAATAAACACATTTCGTTTTACGCCACCAATTAAGAGATATATCTCTGTCTAACTCTCTTCATTGAATAAACAAAACTTAGAATAACTACTAGATATTATTTCTTTCAATTACTATTTTGCTTCTTTCCTAGTATATTAATAACAAAGCTAGTTTTTTCAATCTCTAAGACAATAATTCCAATGGTTAATCTAAAGGATCTACTACTAATTGTTGATAGATACATTTGGTGGCTATTGTTAATAATCCTACTGTACGAAATATTTAAAACATGGGAATCAATCACACCCGAGTAATATTTCCAAAGAAGTTGTAAACGTATCCGTTGTTCACAAATCATTGATGGCTTTAAAACCACCAAGCCTACGTTACGTGCAATAAGAACAATAAGTACGAACTTACTATTCTTTACAATTCTACTAGGATAAAGGAATTTACTCAACTCCAATATGAGATATCTACAGTTTCTAAGCTACCTTAATCCGATGTGAATGAGGGAAGAAATCCGAATAAGCAAATCTAAACATGAAAAGGGCTATGTAATTCTATAATAATGAGTGGTAACCGTTATATTGATTATTATTATGTTAACAAACAATATTACTAATTAATAGACTTGAATAGTTAGCACAAGTATTTCTTATTATACCAAATATAGCCTTGTATACCAGTTCCTTTGTATAAGTTTCAAAGTAAATGTACAGCGATTATAAATAAATGGATTAATCCTTTTATTTGAGCATTTTTTATGTTGAACAATTGGTTTATTGTTGTTATTATTTGATTAGCCTAGGATTTAAGCACATGAAGCATGAGGATCATATAAGAGTTAAGACCTAAAGGAAACTTGGTCTTCACTACTTAGATGTATCCACATATGTCACATCGTATAAGATCGTGAGAATTCCAATAAGATCATTATCATGAATAAAACGAGCAATGAATCAAACACGACTAATAGATTGAACAAGAAGGAAGATACCAAGATTGAACACAAACAAAATGTAAATAGTTTCTCTCTATTTTAATATGAAAACTATAAGTACAATAGTATGATTTCAAATGCTCTAACATCTAAACATCATAATCTATATTTATACTAAAACCAAAAGGTTTTTGCGCAAGAACTAACTTTTCGCATGGAAAAAAAGTTCACGCGTGGATACTTCTTAAAAAGCTTGTTTTGATTTCCAAAAACGCAAGATTCAATCCCTAGAATCTCCCCTAGCTAGGCTTGATGAATCAAACTTTCAAAATTCCACATCTACAACTTTGTAACTTCTGCCATAAGCATGCATCTTTTTGTCCAATTCAAACATTTTCACATTAAATCCAATCATCAATTCATTCAAAAATGATAGTTGAGCTTTGATTTAATAAATTAAGTTGAATTTGATCCTAATTGTCTCTAGTTTATTCAAGTATGTCCATTTTAACCATTGACTTGACTTAAAACTTTGAATAAAGCTTGTTCAACTAGTTTTTGATCTCAAAGACCTCAAATCAAGCTTAACTCCAATCAAAATAGTTCATTCTTAAACTCAAAACCGAATTTAAAGCTTGAGAAGTTTTCCAAAATATATGTTTAATCCAAATCGATGTAGAACACACTTGCTCTGATACCAATGATGCGATCGTGAGGATTCCAATAAGATCGATGTCGTGAGGATTCCAAAATATATATGTATGTATATATGTTTTTATATATATATATATAGATATATATAATCACATTCAATGTTATCTAGATACTTATGATAGTTGGAATGCCCTTAGTAGTGCTAGCTATTATGTATTTGTAGCGAGGATTTGTCATTTCCTCATGGTTATAACAATCATTTCAAGTAAAGGAAGAAATTAAAGATACACTCCAAGTCATTGTTCTGCTCAATATCGAAAGAGAGATATGATATTTGAGTCACCCTTTCACGCTTAAACTCCAACCTTAAAGTTATTAATCAGTGATCTTGAATTTTTTAAACATATTTTATATTTATACAAAGACCTAGAATAGCAAAAAAAGTGTTTAAGGCTCATTATAGAATTTTTATTGAAACATTAACGATGTATTTATTAGTTATTTTTATTGATTAGGAGAGTATGTAAGATGATTTTAACATTAATTAGAGAAGAATGTGGTATTATGGTAGGAGGGGTACCCACATCACACCACATACCCAATAATCATTTTTGTTATGTCATGTCACATCACATCATGTGAAATAGGGTGCTCACACTGTGTGGGGATGCCAACAACACCCAATGTGGGAAGAAGCTCCTGATTTAAACTGTGGAAAAATCATGTGGAGGCATCTGGTGTGTGGATGCTATGAAAAGGCCAAAAGGCGTGGCGTAGGGACCAACAACGGTGTTTCGCGTGGCCCCGCCCACCATCGTGGGGTTTCGTCCCCCGCCCTAATTACTACCGAATAGTAATTATGGAGAAATCATCGGTAATCACAACCAAGAGTTGTTGATAAGAGAAGAGGTAGAACCTACCTTACATGCAATGAGGTTTGAATGTGATATCTACCTTAGTAAGGAGAAATTTTAAGTGGCGACAAACTCTCACAATTCCAATGATTTTTTTTGTAAATATGGATTATAATCATTTGATGATTGTTACAATGGATTTACCTTTCCGCTGGATCAATATAGATGGGAATTACCAAGGACATTACAACAAAAGACAAGTATTTATGGAGTTAGCATTTCTTGGATTACTAATGAATTGCCGAGCAATTTCTTTGTCAAAACAATGTGTATTTGGTATTAATAATTTTAAAGTATTATTATTTTATTAAATTACTCTATAATTAAAAGACATGGAATTGAATAGCGAATCTACGAGTTTTCATTGTTGTTTTATCATCGGAAAAACTTACATAAATTTCATGTGCTTTTTCATATTGCCAAGTTCACTCGCCCGTCACTAGATCCCTCTATGGGTGTGTCCTCACATACATGTCGTCACATGAGGGTCCAATCTAGTGTCATTTCATTCGAGTGATGTAAAAACCTAAATACTCCAAATAGGTAAGGAAAGTAAAATAAATCTAAATTGTATTTAATAAATGAAGATAAAAAAAAACTTGAAAATACGAGACAACAAACAAATGATCACATAGATATAACTTTATTTAGTTACCTAGTTGAAAAAGCCACAGCTTGTTCAATGTTTGGAATATGTGACAATCGCAAGACTAAGAAATCCAACTATGTTGTCTTAATGATATAAATGAATGAAGAACATATAGATTATGTATAAAAATATCTTAACAAATAAACTAAATATATGCATTACACAAATTACATTACATTGAATCACAATTAATTTACATTACAATATTCTAATCTTCATATGTGTGCTAAATATAATGCGTATGTCTAGACGTGGGCATATCGATAGTGCTTTCTAGTCATCCTATGCGTTTATGCACACTATGTTTGTTTGTTGCTCGAAGTGATAAATACGTATCTAGCTTCACATTTCTAGCACATAATTTCTAGCTAGTCTGTCATCCAATTGACATATTAAACGCACGTGACAAACTTTAAAACCATCAATTCCAGCTAAGTTACTAATAATGATCTTTAATACGTTAACAAGGCCTTAGGATATTATGAACATACCACCTTTAACCAAGAATCTTCAATGTTTAAAAATGCCTTTGGTATTTTGATTATAAGTTTGAGTTACCAGAATGGTAGAAAATAGATATTTATAAAATGTTAACACATCTTAGTGTTCACCATAGTTAGACACACGTTAAGGTTGATACTTATATAGAACATTGTTGTCAAATTTTCGATGAATATGGATGATGAAGAAGCATAGAAAATCTTATAAAATTAAATAGACCAATTAGGAAACCATCTAAACAGATAATATTCTTTATTATTTGTGTTTTCATCAACCAACCTATTAAATTAACATGAATATATTGTTTCATAAGACAAGTATTTATGGGGTTAGCATTTCTTGGATTACTAATGAATTGCCGAGCATTTCTTTGTCAAAACAATGTGTATTTGGTATTAATAATTTTAAAGTATTATTATTCTATTAAATTACTCTATAATTAAAAGACATGGAATTGAATAGCGAATCTACGAGTTTTCATTGTTGTTTTATCATCGGAAAAACTTACATAAATTTCATGTGCTTTTTCATATTGCCAAGTTCACTCGCCCGTCACTAGATCCCTCTATGGGTGTGTCCTCACATACATGTCGTCACATGAGGGTCCAATCTAGTGTCATTTCATTCGAGTGATGTAAAAACCTAAATACTCCAGATAGGTAAGGAAAGTAAAATAAATCTAAATTGTATTTAATAAATGAAGATAAAAAAAAACTTGAAAATACGAGACAAGAAACAAATGATCACATAGATATAACTTTATTTAGTTACCTAGTTGAAAAAGCCACAGCTTGTTCAATGTTTGGAATATGTGACAATCGCAAGACTAAGAAATCCAGCTATGTTGTCTTAATGAATATAAATGAATGAAGAACGTATAGATTATGTATAAAAATATCTAACAAATAAACTAAATATATGCATTACACAAATTACATTACATTGATATCACAATTAATTTACATTACAATATTCTAATCTTCACATGTGTGCTAAATATAATGCCTATGGCTAGACGTGGGCATATCGATAGTGCTTTCTAGTCATCCTATGTGTTTATGCACACTATGTTTGTTGCTCGAAGTGATAAATACGTATCTAGCTTCACATTTCTAGCACATAATTTCTAGCTAGTCTGTCATCCAATTGACAGATTAAACGCACATGACAAACTTTAAAACCATCAATTCCAGCTAAGTTACTAATAATGATCTTTAATACGTTAACAAGTCCTTAGGATATTATGAACATACCACCTTTAACCAAGAATCTTCAATGTTTGAATGGTAGAAAATAGATATTTATAAAATGTTAACACTTCTAATATGGATGATGAAGAAGCATAGAAAATCTTATAAAATTAAATAGACCAATTAGGAAACCATCTAAACAGATAATATTCTTTATTGTTTGTGTTTTCATCAACCAACCTATTAAATTAATATGAATATATTGTTTCATAAGCAATTCACAAATTCCGGCCACTGTTCAATAAAAACAAAAACAAAAAGAAAATTCATAAAATCCTTAAAAAGCAAGCAAAATAAAATTAGAGTAAATTACTATTTAAGCTCATGTGGTTTGATCATTTTAACAGTTTTGGCAAATGAGATCCTAATGTGGTATCTTATAACAGTTTTGGCCTCTATTAACTCTACTAATTTTATTAGTTAAGTACAAGAGTATTTTAGTTTTTTTTATTTTTCTTATTTCAGGGGTTGTTTTGAAAGTTCTTAAAGTTAGTTAATATTAAATGATTATTTATGTAATTACTTAAACTAACAAAAATCAACACTAAGTTAAATAAGTTTTTGATTGCATATTTAAAAAATAATAGCATTATCTATTTAATTTTTTTGGTTATTTTATTTTTATTGTTTCATACTTTTTCATTATTTATAATTAAACATATTTTATATATACAAATGAGTATGTTTTTCTTCAAAGAAAATTAAAAAAATGGTTTTAAAAAAGAACGAATTAAAATTGAGCAATTTTTATTAAAACAGAAATATTTTAAAAAGAAAATTTGTTCATTTATTAACCTTTCTTTTTATTAAATAGTTTGTTTTTTATAAACTGTTCGTTTTCTAAATCTTTTTAATCTTTTATTTTTTAGAAACGTCATTTTTATAATTGTTTTTTAAAGCTTTCAATTTAAAATAATAATTAAAGCAATAATGATTTTGAAAGAATGGTTCAAAAAGAATGAATTTTAAAGAATGATTTAAATAGAACAATATTAAAAAGTACGATTTAAAAATAACGCTTAAACAATGAGCGATTTTAACACATAT
The DNA here is from genome assembly GCA_025506515.1 of Flaveria trinervia. NCBI lineage: Eukaryota > Viridiplantae > Streptophyta > Magnoliopsida > Asterales > Asteraceae > Flaveria > Flaveria trinervia. The sequence goes on from CM046444.1 coordinate 20,491,495, forward strand.
GATTTTGAAATGAACGGTTTAAAAAAGACCGATTAAAAAAATAGTTTAAAAACAAATACTTTAAACCATTCTTTATAATCTTTTCTTTTTTTAAGATTTTAAAATCATTCATTTTTTAAACTGTTCTTTTTATAATTGTTTTTTTAAACATTTGTTTTTAAAATCTTTCTTTTTTATAAAAAAGTCACTCGTTATTAAATCATTTTTTAATCGTTCTTTAGAAAAGACGTATTTATTTGTGCATTTAAAACATGTTTTATTAATATATATTAAAAAAGTAACAAAACTATAAAAATAAAAATAACCAAAAAATAAAATAATAATGCTAATATTTATTATATATAAAATTAAAAAATTATTTAATTTGGTGTTGGTTTTGTTAGTTTAAATAATTACATAAATAATCTATTAATGATAAATAACTTTTCAATTGTCAAAACAATCCTTAGAGGAAAAAAAGATCAAAATACTTTTGTATTTAACTAACAAAACTAACAAAGTTAGTGGTTAGGGGCAAAACAGTTATAAGATGCAACACTAGAGTCTGATATGTAAAAAAAAATATTTGGGCCAAAAAAGTTAAATTGACCAAACCACAGGAGCCGAAATAGTAATTTACTCATAAAATTATTACATAACCTCATATAAATCCGACTTTATATGTTCTACATAATTCAACAATTCTGAAAAAGGCAACGATAATGATAATGTGCCATGTTTTCTTTTATCATTGTCTTTTGTTGTTGTTTTGGTATCTATAAATAATAATACGTTGCTCTATCTTGAAATCTTTCCATACTCTCTCTGTCATGGCTCTCATCTTCCCCATCTTACAATTACTTCGTTTTCGATGCTCCCAATTCTAAAAGTTGATGGACCAAATGCTTTTCGTCATGATCAACTTTACAATGTGGGTATCAAACAAATATTTCTTATCACACACGTCACGACCATAACATTAGACCATAACATCTAATGTGGTTGCAAAATGCCGCAAAAAATGTCATGTCACAGTTCTTTTTACAGAAAATGACAGTCATTAAAATGCTTTAACATCACTATAGCTACACAATTTACTTAAAAAACTCCAATCAAAATCAGAATACAATAATTCATTCAACAGTAAAAGTGGTTTCGTTTGCACTTATTAGTTGAAAATAGTCAAGTTGAATGGAGCGTTATATAAAGCTAGGGCCGGGTTCAAATAAATAACAAAAGAAGTTGTAAAAACCAATAAACTAAATCTTCATCTTTAATATATTAAGATCAATAGCTTATAAATTTATTGACTTTTTATACATATGATTTCATTAGAGTACAAGCTTATAAATTTCTCTTGTTTTAATTTGAACTTAACCCTATAAACTATTTGAATAAATATGATTTTTCACTTATTCTATTATTATAATTTGCATGCGAGTATAACCATCAGTCACATTTGTCTGACACAACGTTGCTAGATCATCGTCACGTTCATTTATGCTGCTCGGTAAACAATATACGCACCCGATCGAGTTGGTTTTCGGATAAGTATTGAAGAAAGAATGCACAACGGGGCCTTAAGAATCGTGTGATATGTATACATTACACACACATGATATCACTACATATATATTCTTTGCCTGCCATCGTGCCATGGAACGTCCCTTCACAGTTGTTTTTTTATACTTTATTAGCTCCAATCAGTTTTGTGTCTTTCTTATTATATAGTTGAACAAAAAATAATAGTTTTAATGAGGTTTGATTGGTATTATAATCTTGTAAAAATTATTAGTTGTCGAATGTTTTGATGGTTCAAACAATTACTTTACTGTTTACATAATGTTTATTATAAATGAGTATAACTATAAATTACATACTATGTTTATATAAATGTTCCTTAAAAGAAATTCAGTCACTCAGATTATTGTTTATGCTAAATTGCATAAGAATTACACTATAGAGTCGTATCATCCTATATATAACATATCATATTGATAAAGTCATATAGTACTGTTTCAGATTGACACTTCATCTTTTATGTATAAAGGTTGCCTCATCCATCGTTGTTTGTTGAACGATAAATCTGTTGAATTTCTTCGCCATCAGGTCCTTTAATAAACTTAAACTCATTTTTAACAACAGAAAAGACATGTTAGTACATAACTAACAGACAAAAGATATTATATATTAATCACAAAGTCTAAGTCGTTTCAAGTTGGTAAATAAATATATTTAATAATACTTACAAGCGCATAAAGTTATTTGCTAATGTGAAATCCATGTCATCTCTCACATTCTTTTCACAAGTGATCAGCGTACACGCAAGGACAATTATATGGTCGAGAGTAAGAACCAATCCCCTTGCTTTTTCTTGTTTTACTTTAATCATTATAAAATATTATCAACAATTTTCTAGTTTTAATATTGACCACAAAAGTTGAGGTACAAATCTACACCAAATCGCAATAACACTTCAGTTTAATTATAAATCCTTTTAGTACATCTTCGTACCTTGTAGCATCATGTTTATCAATGTTTTTTATTTCTTCCCGGGACTAAAGCAACATATTCTTTATAAATATTATAATTGCTAAATGCATATTATGTTTATGATATATAGCTTTTAAAATAATTCAACAAAACCAAGAATTATAAAATGTAACCATAATTTCTAAATTAGTTTTAATGTATCTATGTCAACATGACGACAATTTTTAAAAACTTATTCACATTGTTACATGCGATGACTTCTCGTTCGACGCATCTGGTCAAAACCCAATGATTTAAAAAAAATTACAAATTCAAGCTTGTAAATGATTTGATATAAAAGTTTTAAAAGTGTGCGGAGAAGTAAAACAATCCGGAGACATGGGTAGCTATTGTCTTAGGTATGCCTAGGCCGATCGTGATCACCAGAGATGGGCAAATCATTAAGGTAAAAAGAGGCTTAATGTTATGTATTGTCTGGCTCAAACCTCGGGAAATGGTGCGCTTAGTTAGATCCAATTAGGTAGGAAAGCCATATTCTATGGTGAAGACTCGAGGTAAGGCCATAAAGGAGACTGTGGATTGGATTGTTTGAGTCCACAATGAAGATTGTGGATAGGATTAGGAGATGATGATAGTTTGAGGCCATAACAAAGATTTATGGATATTACTAGCACTAGCCTGAGGCCACCACCGAGACTATGGCTAAGGTTGAGCGATTTGATGATGAGGGTTTTGGTCAGTCGGTGCACCTATAACCTACCTTCCCATTGTTATATATATTAAGCCTAGAGTGGCACATACGTGGTCAAAACTGATACTCACTATGACCATATGAGTACATATTTGATTTGTTGATATTGACTTGCATACTTGGTTATATTGCTTTACTGTTTTAGAGTCACTGATTATGACTCACCCATAACATGTTGTTAACGTGTTTTACATCGTGATGCAGGAATAGGGATTGCCAGAAGGCAATAAGCTAGGTCAAGAAAACTTAGCAGTTTATGTTGAATAAAATCTTCATGTGGCTATATTCGAACTTTCTTGGTAGTGTGTTATTGTATGTTGTATTTTGAATGTGTAATAGACATGCAATTAGGCTAGTACATGTGGTCTTATATGGTAAGCCTTTTGTTATACATAGTTGTGATGTGATACAACTGGTCGTGCTCTTATGGATTATGATGTGACAAAAATAACCTTTATGATCTAAAAATCACCAACATAAAATGCTTCTAGGTTTTCTATTACATAACTGGTTCTTGAAATGCTAGTTGTTGATTCTCTTTTGAAACATAACTAGTTTACCATCATGAATAAAGCTTTTTAAACACAAATCAACTATGGAATTTCTAACATTCTGGATTTTGATAAAAACCCGATTAAAAGAATGAAATAAAGAGGAATTTGGTTTTGGTTGAATATGGGGACTAAAGATGACATAATGAAAGTAGCATCACCTAAATCCCCTATACAAGGCAAGAGAGCCACCTCTCTCTCTCTTTCTCTCTCCTTTCTTGCCTTCTAAGAGTATTTAAAAGAAGTTACCAAGTGAGGGAGAATGTACAGTTCTAGAAGGAAAAAACTTTATAATAAAAAAATGGCCAGGTTTTTACCTCTTATCTTTGTATATATATGTTTATATGATGACTACACATCACATAGGGTGAAAGTTAGTATTTTTATGGCTGCATGATGTAGGCCTTGATTCATAGATATCTTGATTAGGGTTCTTTTGATGATCATGAAAATATGTGTTTTAGTTCTCTAATTTCATATGATTTAAATTATTTTAGGGCTAGTATGCATACCATGATAGTTATTATTAATATATAAAAAGATTTAAATGTTCAAAGTCTACATGTTTATTCACCTATTCATTATGTGGATGGATTGTATGTTATTGCTTGAACCTTGAAACATAGATAGTTTGATATGAATAATGGTCTTGAACAAAAAGAACAAATGATAATAGTTTCAGGTGATAGTATTCACCTGTATCTAATGATATTCATCCATTGTAATGAAAGAACAAAAGAGATAGTTCACCCGCATTAAAGTTATCTCACCTGAAGGTGACTTTGATCACCCGTAGGTGATCAGCAACATGTGACTTTTACTAAGAAATATTCTAAGTGCTATTCAACTAAATGTAGTACAGTCCACACGTATATAATACTTTTCACCAAAGGTGAACTTTATCATCGGTACTTGATGAGTTGCCCGCATCTAACCATACTTAGCCACATTTCACGTCTTCATAAGTATTGTTTATGCTTAAGTGCGGCATATATGTTTCCTAGAGCCATATTTTCTAAACGAACTAAGGCCAATCTAAATTGCTCTTATATGCTACCTGAATGTGATAGGAAAGATAGCAACTTGAGTGCGGAGAAGGGGAAAGGGCGCTTAAAGCAAAAGGAAAGAGAAAGACGAAGATCTGAATTTGAAGCCTTCTTAAGCCCACTTAGCTTCAGGTACATGAGGGGAACTACTCAGAAATGTCTTAGTTGGTTGAGGAGTGACCGATCCGGTCAGTCAAAAAATAAAAATAAAAAAGTGACATCGGGACTTATCAGAGATCGAGTGAATCGCCATAAAGTGAAGACAGAAACCATGCAAAGGTGTGTTAGTACCAAAAGTGAGTAGACAAGAAGGCTGTCATTGGGGGGGATACTATTGACCAATCTCATATTGTTTATCAAAGGTAAACCTAGTCATAAGCATGTGATATACTCTAAAACATTCTAAGTGCAGCTTCACTCATATATGATTACCTTCACTCGCATGTGACCCATCTTCACTTGAATATGAACCCTCTATCCCCATCTAACTATACTTAGACTCATTTCAAGATAATGCCTAAAGTGATAAGGAGTTTCTATGCCTGATGTGACTTATATATGTGTATCATGATGTATAATCTAAGATAGTATGAATAAAAAAGTACCATAAACAATATAACTAATGAAAAGCCAATGTTAAAGTGCTAAATTTGAAATGTGTAAAGTAAGAAATAAAGATACGGTACTATTATGATAAAGTGATAAAGAATGAAAAGAAACATAATAGAAATTATAGAATGTAAAGGAGCCTAAAATACTAAAGTTATATGTGAAAACTAAAGTTTAAAGGTCTTAAAGTCTGATAGGAGTCTGCATTTGTTGCATTCTCACATTGTTAAAAGATATGCCTTGTATAGTGTCATCTAATAGGATATATATCTTGTGCACACTCACCCAATAGGAGTTGTGAGTTTTCATGGGTTAAAAATACATACATACATACATACATACATACATACATACATACATACATACATACATACATACATACATACAACATACATACATACATACATACATACATACATACATACATACATATATATATATATATTATATATATATATATAATATATATATATATATATATATATATATATATATATATATATATATAAGATTTACAAGTAGCAATTCATGTCAATGGTTATGAATTATGCAAGTTTATAGAACACATATAGCTGCAATCAAACCTTGACAGTTTGCAAGATTACAAGAATAAACGATTAGCTAAGTGTCCTTGAATTAACCAAGCAGGCTTGTCAGGCCCATAGATCTATGACATCGCCAGGCTAGCAATAGTTAATGATTGTCAACATATAATGTGTCTCATATAACACTCACAATAATACCAATAACCATGACAAAAAGTAAAGATGAATTGCATGTGCATTACAAGTATAAAAAGTTTACAAGTGTAAGTTAATAAGGTTAACATGTTTCACCCTAACCGAGGTCTAGAAACTCACCGGGTGCAACTTTGGGCGTATCTTCCTTCTAACCCGTATGCGAATGAGTTCAAATACCTAAAAACTCACAACACACACACACACGAACACACACAAGCACATAAGCATACACCCGAGACTAAAACCCAACACAAACACTTAAAAATCCATAAATTCTTACCTTGAATTTAGCCTCTTCTTCTTCTCCTTCAAATCATAGTTTCTGCTCTCTCTCTCTCTCTCTCTCTCTCTCTCTCTCTAACCGGAGTGAAAAGGTGATGAGAAGTAAGAGTGTGCGGCCATATCCACCTTTACATCAACTTTTATACTTTTATCCTTCTTTTATATTTTTAGCCCCTCAACTTGGGTTTAATTGCATTTTCTTCGTTTATTTTTCATTTCTTATCTTTTTTTAAAAAAAATAACCGGGTGTTACAATTAGCATGTATTGCAAGGTTCAAATATTGATCCAATGAAACAAAATTCTGTGCGAAACATGCCACACGGGATTATACGTGCTTATAATAATGCTCTTATAAATTTGTTTAAGATATGTAATATGAATTATACCATGTCATGCAGAAATGATATCTTCAGGTGAAAAGTACAAATTATATTATGATCACATAACTTGACGACTTATGAAACTTTTGGTAGCTTGTTTGACATGCAATTGTATTAATAAAAGGCAAATAATTTATAAAGTTTATATGGTTGGAAATTAAACTAACTAATTAAATAATATACAGTTTGTTACTAATCACTATGATTAAGTTATTGCTATAAACAATTTGGTGAAGGACTGATTCCACCTCCTTTTATTTATTAATTATATTATATATAAAAAAAAGTTTGATGGCAACAAGCAATGAATTAAATGAGTGTGATTCCGAAGAACAGAATAAATATATGACGTGTGCCAAATCTATCTGACATTCCACATCATCACATTCCCTTGGATAATCTAAGAACTAGAACTCGAATTTCCATTTTCAAACGCAACATGTTTTTCGGAAGAGAATTGGAAAACATAATAATAGTTCATTATTTAAAATTTAGAGATAACATATATCTTTTCGACCAATCTTTGTTAAACTTATATGGTTTATAGAGTCACTTATACAAATTTACTGGCAAGAAAAGATGGTTTGTGCAAACTTATCCAATTTCAAGTTTATTAAAATAAAATTAACAACATACAAACTAATAATCAAACTAGAAGTTGAAGGGCAGTTAAACACTTAAATACATGTGAAAATCAAAAGGATTTTTAATATTATCTAATTTTAAAACAAATTAAAAACAAACAGTTTACGATAAACGATATAAATGAGTGATGTTATATATATATACCTTAGACTAGCAATAACTTAAACTGGCCATAGATTGCACACACGGTAAATGAAAAACTACTAAGTTAGTTTCTAGAATAGATACAACTTTTAATCTTATCGCATTATATATGTCATTAGGTTACCGATCAAAGTATACGTCTTTGGTTAGAGACCCCGCCTGGATTGGTTGCCTACACTGCCATGGTCATTTGGCAATGGATGTTGTCATGATGTCATATTCATCCTCTATGTCTTATCGTTTCAAGATTTATTAAATTTGCAAGAGTATATCACACCTAATGATCAAAAGAAAAGATTGGTGTAGACAATTATGTTACTGGCCTGCTGGTTGATATGGGTTCTATTATTGATATATTTCATCATTGATGTATATACAATATAATCGATTATATTTAAATAGAATAGCAAGATAAATAATAAAATAATATGTTTAAATGCAAAATAGTAAATTAATATTAAAAGTTTCTATACGAAGAATATAGAGAAATTAAAATGTACTTTGCAACCTTAATAAATTTGAATTAATTAATAAAATTTTGCGTCAAACGTTAGACATATAGTAACATGACCATATATAAATTGTTAATTCCGAATCGTAGATGTAGTAACATGTCCACATATAATAAAATATGAATCAAATCTTATAAAATTTGGCAAAGCGAATGGCCTGTTCAAAACACTAACATTCAATAGTTATAGTTGTGTCGTAGAAGCCATAAGGCGAAAACAAAAAAAACTAGAGGCGTTGTGAATAAAATTTCTTTGAAAGCAAAGAATGTTGATGCGAAAAAACTGAATTGATTCTCGGAGTTAAGTTTTGTACTATATAATTAAAGTACTTATATAGGTACATACATATAAAAGGAGAGTTGTGTATATTATTTATGGATAAAAAGTGTAATATTATGTTTATTTGCTTAACATATATTGGTGATAGATTTTGTCTACTAGTTAATCCACAATCTGATTTGATGATAATAGAATATTTGACATATGAACTTAAAATATTAAACTAATATCATTTCCATAGATAGTTGATAATACATTTCAAGGCATTACATTTAGATGGGAAAAAATAAGAAATTGATTCCCTAGGAAAAAACAAGTGTTTTAAAAAATATTATTTATTAGTATACTAGTTTTAGTAAAGTTGTGTGTTACACTGTTTAAATAAAAATATATTAATATAATTAAATTTATTAATCACAAAATGATATTATAAAATATGATATCACTGAAATTGTCACGTCTCGACGGAAGCATGGAATGCTTGGGTGTGACTCGTAGGTTCAAAACACATTGATTAACAAGACATGCAAATCACAAAATTAAACTAAAACATCATTTCCATTAGTTCATAATTATAATATTACAATTTTACAAACTTAGTCTAGTAATTTATACTTTTACATTTGTAATCGTAATCAAAAGCAAGTCTTCAATATATCACATAATCTTCAGCCAGTAGCGGACGTGAACATCCACAAAAGGGTTGAAGTCAAACAAGTTAATAGTTAACCAAATGCACAACTCCCTAAGTAGTCGTGATGATCACTATACATGTTGAACGTATACACGATATTATACTATATTATGCTGACCTAAAAAAGCATACTCAAACTAGTCAATATACAGTTGGTGAGAACATAGGTTTCATTAATATAAATAACTTTGAATTGGTGCAATACAATTAAATTCACAACCAAACCTTCTTACATGTCAAATGATTTATAACTGTCAAATACAAATCACACAATCAAATAATTAACATCATTAGCCTCATCTCAACAAATGTATGTTGACATATTTTTAAGTAGCTCTATCTGTATTATTTGACGGTTCCTTATCCGATCTAATGTTCTGTCAATATGATAGTAACAAAATTTCTCAAAAATGCATCATTTCATATATAAACAATATATTTTTCCCCCAAAAAATTTATAAAATCAAGAAGGGACTACGTTACTCACCTTAATTTCAGCTAATAAGTCAAATAATTCCTATAAAATAATTACTTGTTAGAATAAATCTATTTTTTTTTAAAATTTTCAATATTTAAATTAATAATTATGTCAAAATTCCTATCTAATAGCTATTTCTATCCAAAAATCACCAAAATTTACTAGTGTAAACATTCTGAAATCTGTATTCCCTTATAAAATTTCAAATCAATAATTCATAATAAGAAATTTACTAAAATATTTACAAATTTCATATTAATTATTAGAAATAGTTAAACATCTTTAAAATTTTCGATATTCATACACACCGTTCTATTCATAATATCATAATTTATAAAAAATTTTCATGATTTATCCCGTTGTTTTACTATTAATTTTCAATTTTCAATTATTAAATATTCTAATATATAAAGCTCAGTTATATATACGAATAAGTTCACAAAATTTATTTTGAAATCCTTGTAAGTTATAAGTGCTATTATATACTTTTTCCAGATTTACATCAGATTCGGATCTTTTGTTTAATTATTTTCTTTCATTTTTTTATCCCGTATTTTACAGATTAATATTTCTCTTATTTCTTAACAAGTTCCTAATTTTTATTCTCATAATCACAATCACTTAAATACATAATCTAATTTATCATGAACATCCGTATTTCAACCCTTTAATTCTAGTATTTTTTTGCTTAAACATTTTATTTCTTTATAAAATCTTCATTTTCAGTTTTGAATTCCTTTTTCTTACTAATTTTTGAATAAAATCATATGTTCATGAGATTTTGCAAATAACCTTGATGATTCTTAAAAGGTTGGTTTATATGTGATTAGTTAAACACACACATATACTTCTTAGCTAGTGGATTTTAGAATCAAATCTTAGTTGATGATGAGAGAACTTAAGAGGATTGCTTGTCTAGGCTCTTGATGACCATTTGGTGTTCTTGATCTTGAGCTTTAAAAGTTGATTATAAGCTAGTGGGGAGTGACTTGTTTCTATGTCGTTCTTGAGGTTGTTAGCGATCAAAAGATGGTGAAGAGGTGATAATCAAGAGTATGAGGGTGGTGGTGGAGGTGGATTGAGAACCAAGCGGGAGAGTGGGTGGGAGCCGAGAGATGGTTGTGGCTGAGGTGGTTTGTGGTTGTGGTATGTTGCGGTTGTGGTGGTATGGCCGTTTTATTGTGGCCAAGAGTCTTCAAATGATAGAGTCCATCATGATTAAGTTTAGAGTGGTGAGGTGAGGGTTGTTGGGGTACTTAGTCGGGTCATTAGGATAGGTGACAAGTCCTAGGAGAGGTTAGTGTCAAAGTGGTGCTAGGTGGCGGGTTTGGAAAGTAATGAATCGCTTGGTCATTAAGGCTATGATTAATTAGTGGTTAACTTGAAGTAGTCGAGTTTATTTTTAATATATAACATATAATTAAAGCACTTAGAATTCAACTAACTACTCAAATAACCCTAAGATGATAATTGTATAATTCACATATATGCACACTTAACACTTATAGATGCATGTACGCATGCTCACGTGCCATAAGTACTTGTTCAATTAAGCATGCAAATATTCATATAATCGAATAACATCACCTTAATAATCTCTAATAAGATACAAGTATATACTATCAATTTAAAGTAATTCTTAAAAGGTGAAATTTACCTAGCCTTGGCTTAGGGCTGTCACATAAATTATGTATGAAAAATAACTATAAGTAATAAAAAAGTTATATCAATTTTTTAGAAATTTGTTTTTTTAAATTTACTTAATAATTATAGTAATTTTTAACAGGAGAGAGAGACGGAAAATTTTGATGAGAATGATTGTGGTGTTGACACATATCATTTCTAAATACCTTTTTGTAAAAGTGGGAAGATATATACATAGATTTTATAAAACTTTTCTTTTTTTTAAAATGTGTTTTAAAAAAAATAGTTTTTTAATTTATTAAATTATACATTTTTTGTTTTAAAAATGATATAGGTAATTTTATTATTATTATTATTATTTTTATTATTATTAGATAGAAATGAAAAAAATAGTATAATGAGTCTACAATTATGACACGTCTTATCTTAGTTTTTTTATTTGTTATTGATTGATAGACAGACAAATAAATAAATAGATATGGTAGAAGCCTATTCATTAAATAAATTATTTTGATTTTTTAATATAAGATATGATTTTGTAACACCCAGTTATTTCCCTTGAAGTCAATGAAAGAAGGAAAAGAGAAAGAAAAGAGAAAGAAAAGAAATAAAGTCAAAAGTCGAGGGACCGAACTTGCCAAACGGGAAAAACTTGAATGAGTGGGGGTATAAGAGGGGGGAAGGCAGCCCACACCCTCCCTCACACTCACAATTTTCAGCCACAGAGAGAAGAGAGGAAGAAAAGTGGTTTCAAGCTTCGGTTTTCGCGGATTCGAGTGTGAAAGTCGAGGTGTAGCGGGTTGGATTGAAGCTCTACTCGACGGGGTTGTTTGTGTGAGTTCTAGGACCCCTCTTTTACACGTTTTCAACTGATTTGGGGCCGGAACACATAGTAAAACCTGTTTTTGAGATGTGTGTGTTGAACCTGTGTGTATGTGTTTGTGTGTGATGCGAATGGGGTTTGTTTTCGGGCTTGTGTGTGCCTGAATGGTGTTGTGGTATGTATTCCTAAGGTTTATGGTGGTTGATTTTGGTTTAGAACAGGTTTGAGAGGTTTTGGAGACCGAAAAGTGCAGATTGGGTTCGGAATGAACTGCATTTTGCATCAGCTAGGGTTATGCGACCGAATTGCATGCGACTGAGGTTCATTCGCATGAGAGTCGTGCGACTGGTGTCCATACGCTTGTGAGTCGTGCGACTGAGGTTCATTCGCATGGGGTCATGGGACTGGGGTCCATACGCCTAGGTCCATCCGCATTAGGTCCATTCGCATAGGATCCATGCGCATTGAGTCCATTCACATAGGTACTCATCCGCATTAGGTCCATTCACATAGTATCCATCCGCATTGTGTCCATCCGCATTGGGTCCATTCGCATAGGGCCCATTCGCCTGGTGTTCATCCGCATTGTGCTCAGTCGCCTGGGAGGCCATGCGACTGAAGGGTGTCCATACGCCCAAGTAGGGCTTGTGCGCCCGAAAGAACATAGTCTATTTACTGACTTTCGGGGGAAAGTGTAGATGTAAGTTTTGACGTGGGAGATTCCCGGGGGTTTTTGTAAGTTGACTTTTGAGGTCATAGGAATTATGATGGGCATGGATGATGATGTATGATGTTGTAGGTTTATGATGATGATGATGTATGTATGATGTATGTTATGCATGTTTGATGGTGCCCTGTATGATGATGTTGACTGCTTATGATGATGTTCCTTTTATTGTATGTTATCTTACTATGGTTTTACAATGAATGTTAATGAATGAAATAAAAGTATTATGTAACGTAAAGTGGAAGATAATGAAAGAGGAACATGATGAATGAATGCATGCATTAATGAACAATGGAAAGTAAAGAAAGTCTTGCAAGCCTTGTATGTCGGAACACGCCCAATGAAGGGTTAGTCCAATGGTGTGTGGGTTAGCTACCCTAGAAGGATGCACATCGGGGTCTTTCTTTATGAGTCACCATTTGTATAGAACCTTTGTCGCTTACCCTAGATACTATGGCCAGGCTGCTGTGCGCCATGAGGTCTATGATAAACTTTGGCCCAGTATCCGCTTTATGCATGACAGTGGGTATAGCACATGAAAATGGTACGCTTGAATTTACCCTTAGGTATTGTGGCCAGGCTGTTGTACGCCATGACGGAAGGTCTATGTTAGACTTAGGCCCAGTACCTGTTTTATGCATGACGGTGGGGTAAAGTTCATGGTATTGATGGAATGAAACGAAGTAATGATGAACGTATGAATGAAAGTAAGAATATATGAATGAATGTGAATGAAAGTAATGAAAGTGAATGGTAATGACGAACGATGATTGAACGAAAGTTAATGAACGAACGATGAAGATAATGAGGGTATTATCTATGTGTACGTGTGATGTATGTTCACATGCAAAGTAAAGGACGATTTTAATGAAAGTAAAGTATGTTTTAATTATAAAACTAGAACTAAGTCAGCAACGCTGACTTTTGTGTGTTTTTAGTTGGCAGATAATGTTGCTGAGGATGGCACGGGGTGGCTACTCAACTCTTTTGGATGTCATTCTTTTATTTAAATGTTTTTGTATTTTAATGCGAACGAACGATGTTTTGAAATGAACGATTATATTAACTTGCAAAAGCATCTAGAATAAAATGAAAAGTTATTTTAATGTTCCGCTGCAATGTTTTGTGAAGGTTAAATGTAAAGTTATATGTTTTATGTGCAATAATTTACTAGCTGTAAGCTTCCCGGCAACAGGGCCTTACAGATTTATATATATGTAATAGTTCAAGAAATTAAAAAAAAGATAATACTAATTTTTAACTATTTTATTAAATAGTTTCATTTTTAAACATTCGTTAATTTTTTTTTATAAAAGATTAAATTTTTATAAAATATTGTTTATTAAAATTAATAATCAGAATACAGTGTGTGAGGTAGCATGTAAAAAAAAGGTTAAAACTTAGTTTGAGTTTCATGTATTTCTTTATTTATTTCTTTTATTTTCTATATTGTACAAGTATATAAATTATTTTACATGCATGCATTAAACTTATACTTTGTTTAATTATTTTATAAAACCATGGTAATTTCCTTTTAGTTACTTCCTTCTAATATTTATTTAGTAGCTCATTAACCATTTAACCTTTTAGTTTTGTGGAAGTTATGTATCAATTAAATTGGAAACATAAGTTTTCACAATGTCAATTTATAATTATTTTAAATTTAGCCTTGTAATGAACCAAACGAACATGAACATTAGCATTTTGTGTTAGTTAATTTAACTTTAATCAAACACGAAAATGAACATATAATCAAATATGATTTTTTTTGTTTATGTTCATCGTTAAAAAATAAAAATGTGTGTGTTCATTCACGTTCATTTATTAAAATAATAATCAGAATACAGTGTGTGAGGTAGCATGTAAAAAAAAGGTTAAAACTTAGTTTGAGTTTCATGTATTTCTTTATTTATTTCTTTTATTTTCTATATTGTACAGTATATAAATATTTTACATGCATGCATTAAACTTATACTTTGTTTAATTATTTTATAAAACCATGGTAATTTCCTTTTAGTTACTTCCTTCTAATATTTATTTAGTAGCTCATTAACCATTTAACCTTTTAGTTTTGTGGAAGTTATGTATCAATTAAATTGGAAACATAAGTTTTCACAATGTCAATTTATAATTATTTTAAATTTAGCCTTGTAAATGAACCAAACGAACATGAACATTAGCAGTTTTGTGTTAGTTAATTTAACTTTAATCAAACACGAAAATGAACATATAATCAAATATGATTTTTTTTGTTTATGTTCATTCGTTAAAAAATAAAAATGTGTGTGTTCATTCACGTTCATTTATTAAAATAATAAAAAGGGAAAACAATAAACAAACGATTATGTTCAAAAGAACACAAACGAAAAAGAATACAAACATAAATAACAAACATAAATGAATACAAACGAACTAATGTAGCACATCATAATTCATAAAGAAAGATACTTGTAAATTAATGGTTCAAATATACATGATTCATTAAAAAAATATAATTTTATCAAAAGTTTGTAATGATTTATTAATAAATCATCCATAATGACTCATATAAAAAACTATTCGATCAAAAATACGTACATGAAATATTGCTTCAATACATAAACGAACAAACGTAAGCACACGAACATAAACAAATGTAAACAAAAGAATGTAATTAAGCGAACACAAACAAATATTCGTAATGGTAAATGAATGAACAAAATATGTATTCATATTCGTTCGTTCAACTAGATGAACAAATTTTTTTGTTCGTGTTCGTTTATTAAATTAAATGAGTAAAGACAAACAAACTTATTGTCAAACTATAAGGCCCCGTTCCCGGAAACCTAACAGTGGTCAATCATAGCAATTAAAACATTAATCATTACAAATAAACGAGCTTAAGCAGCGGGAATAATTTATCAAAAGCCGTTCATTTCATTAAAACACTGTTGTTAAGCAATACATCATCATTGACTGTTTACAAAAGACTTGTCTATATGCATTACAAAACAACAGCAACACTAGTACGAATGGATGTTAGACTTTTCCAGCCGAGTAGCTTCACCCTCGTGCCATCCTCAGCAATAATTACCTGCCAACTGAAAATGTATAAAAGTCAGCGTTGCTGAGTGAGCTCTAGTTTTAAAAGTAATAAAACACTTTCTATATGTTGTATAAGAAAATACTCTTTTCTGTGAAATACAACTCTGTACTGTATATGCGAGCACGTATCAACTATATGAACAAATATTGTTCGTTTTCTTTACTGTAGGCCTTGTCTGTTCTGTAAACTTTTATCTTTATGTTTCACTTTCTGTATGGACCAGTGAGCAATACCCCAACTATATGCGCGATGGAAAATGGGTGATGGGCCATCTATATCCCTCGAAAGGGTCAACTCTATCCCTCAAAAGGGTCAACTATATCCCCCGAAAGGGTCAACTATATCCCCCGAAGGGGTAAACTGTATCCCTCAAAAGGGTTCTGTGTACTATGTACAAGGCCAACCCAATCACCCAGGACACGCTACAAAGGTCCTGCCAATCTCAATTGATTGACCCTGTGTGCATAATAGGGTAGCTAACCCGCAACACAGTTGAGCTAACTACAACATGGTCGTGTACCTCCTGTAAGCTTGCAAGACTTGTTAACATTTTCATTAATATTCCTCTTCTTTTCTTTATTTCTCTTTCACTTTATTATTACGATATACTTTACGTTACGATAATAACATATCATGTAAAGTCACATACTATAAGTAATAATAATAAAAGCAATAACAATAATAAGGAACAATCATAATCAATCATATCATGCATGAAACAACATCATTAATAAGCCTCTAGTCAACCTCGGTCAAAACCCAAAGGCACAGACTCCCAGAAAAATTCTGTAAAAATTTTTAAGTCTTAGGCGCATGGGAACTATTTGGGGCGCATGAGCCCTATTCAGCATTTCATTCTTATGTAGGCGCATCAGCCATACTTAAGCATTTTCACTTTAGACGCATGAACTATTCAGGCGCATGGGCACTATTTTTGCATATGAACACATAGACGCATGAGTAATTCAGGCGTATGGACACTAAGGCGCATGGGCCACTTGGGCGCATGGGCACTATTTGGGGCGCATGGCCCTACATTAGTCGTCCAGCTAACATTAGATGCATGGGCCACTGTTCAGGCGCATGGGCTGTACTTTACATTTCTAAGGTAATCTTAGGCGCATGGGCTACTGTTTGGGCGCATGGATCACACTTAGTTCTTACTATGGCATTTTCAGGCGCATGAGCCTTATCTAGGCGCATGGACCTTCTGTTCAACATGTTTCCAGTATGTTTTCAACCTAAATCATCAAATCCATCTGTTCTAAGCTTAATGTGGCAATTCTAAACATGAATAACCTAAGCATTCAAGAATCACATTCATTCATGCACAAAACATACGGGCATACATACTCAAACATTTGAAAATCTTTTACATATATTTTAAGCCCCAAAGATGTTTGAAAACAAGTAAAAACCAGGGTCTAGAACTCACCTGATGCAACTTGGGTGTTTCTTCCTTTCTAACCCGCTTGCAAATGAGTTCAAGCACCTAAAAAAAACCACACACGCACACCCGAGCATGAACACAACACATAAGCACATAAGCATGTAACCGGATAAACCCGTCATAAACATGTAAAAACTATGAATTCTTACCTTGAATTCGTTCACTTCTTCTCTTCTGCCAAACCGAGAGTTCTCTTCTGCTTCTCTCTCTAGAACCGAAGAAATGGTGATGTGAAGTGAGGGTGGGCGGCCATGCCCACCTTTGCACCAACTTTTCAAAGTTTGTTCCTTTTGGACACATTTATTCCCTCCACTTGGACCTTATTGCCTTTCTTGCTTTTATTCTTTTTATCTTGGCTTTTAAAAATAACCGGTGTTACAAGTCCACCCCCCTTATATAGGTTTCATCCCCGAAACCTGTTATTCCTCAAACAATCGAGGATAATGTTGCCACATCTCCTCCTCAGTCTCTCATGTAGACTCGGATCCCTTCTTGTGCTTCCACTGTACACGCACAAGAGGAACCACTTTATTTCTCGGCATCTTCTCTTTACGATCGATGATTGCCACTGGTTGCTCCACATAATTGAGCCTTTCATCAACTTCAATGTCCTCTAGTGGAACAATCATGTCTTCATCGGCTAAGCACTTCCTCAAATGAGATACATGGAATGTCGGGTGAATTCCACTTAACTCATCTAGCAACTCCAATCTATAGGCCACCTCTCCTATATGAGAAATGATCCGGAAAGGGCGTATATACCTTGGGCTCAACTTGTCCTGCTTCCTAAATCTGATAATGCCCTTCCAAGGTGAGACCTTCAACATAACCCGGTCACCCACCTGGAACTCAATTGGTCTACGTCCTTTATCGGCATACGACTTCTCTATCTTTGGCTGCCTTCATGAAGGCTTTAATCTTTTCAAGCTTCTCAGTCGTAGCCTCGATTACCTCGACGCTTCCCAATTCCTTTTGACCAATATCACCCAACAAACGGGTGTTCTGCATCTCCTACCGTATAGCATCTCATATGGTGGCATACCAATGCTGGCATGATAGCTGTTGTTGTATGAGAATTCGACTAACAATAAGTGGTCGTCCCAACTTCCACCAAAATCGATTACACATGCCCGAAGCATGTCCTCTAACTTCTGAATGGTCCTTTCTGACTGACCATCAGTTTGGGGATGATAAGTCGTGCTAATATGTAACCTCGTCCCCATGGTGTCGTGGAATTTCTTCCAGAATTTAGACGTAAACCGGGTGTCACGATCGGACACAATGGACACCGGTACACCATGAAGAGTTACAATTTCTTTGATGAACAGGTCAGCCAACCTCTCGGATGAATATGTCTCACGGATCGATAGGAAGTGAGTACTCTTCGTCAAGCGGTCAACAATCACCCATATGGCATCGTATCCTTTTGGAGTACGGGGCAGTTTCGTAATGAAATCCATGGTGATGTGCTCCCACTTCCATTCCAGTATATCCAAAGGTTGGATCTTCCCATATGGCTTCTGATGTTCCGCCTTCACTTGCAAGCAAGTAAAGCACTTACTCACATACTCCGCCACGTCGCGTTTCATATCCGGCCACCAATAATCTTTCTTCATGTCTTGATACATCTTCGTGGCACCAGGATGAATGGAGTATCGAGTCTTGTGAACTTCATCCATAATTCTCACACGTAGATCCCCGAAACGAGGAATCCACACCCGTCCAAATTGAGTTTTAACACCAAGTGTGTTTTCACTCAATTCCCCAACCAGACCTCTCATTCTTTCAGAGTTTAGATGATCTTCTTTTAATGCCTCATCCTGAAACACCTTGACTTGCTTCATTACATTAGAGGTCATGATTAGTTGGTATGCTTTCACCCGAATCGGCTCGGGCCTCTCCTTCCGGCTAAGAGCATCGGCCACCACGTTGGCTTTGCCCGGATGGTAATGGATCTCGCAATCATAATCCTTTATAAGCTCCAACCATCCCCTCTGCCTCATGTTCAAATATTTTTGCTTGAAGAAGTACTTCAAGCTCTTGTGGTCCGTGAAAATGGTGCACTTCATCCCGTACAGATACTGCCTCCAAATCTTTAGCGCAAAGACCACGACTGCTAGCTCCAGGTCATGAGTAGGGTAGTTGACCTCATGAACTTTCAGCTGTCGGGATGCATAGACTATAGCCTTCCCCCTTTGCATTAATACGCACCCCAACCCTGAGTAAGAAGCATCTGAGTATACTACCAAAGCCTCGCTTCCTTTGGGTAATGACAAGATAGGAGCTTTAGTCAACCTTACCTTTAGCTCCTCGAACGCTTGTTCTTCAGCTTGACCCCACATAAACTTTACATCCTTTTGAGTCAACTTGGTCAGTGGAGAAGCGATCTTGGAAAAGTCCTAAATGAACCTTCGATAATAACCCGCCAACCCCAAGAAACTACGAATCTCGGATAGCGTCCTCGGAGACTTCCATTGCATCACGGCCTCAACCTTAGCAGGGTCTACCATAATCCCCTCGGGATTTATCACGTGACCTAGGAATTGAACTTTGCGTAACCAGAACGCGTATTTGGAGAATTTGGCATACAACTTCTCCCTTCTCAAGGTCTCTAACACCTCCTGAATGTGATCGGCATGCTCCTCCTTGCTCCTTGAATAAATCAGAATATCATCAATGAACACAATCACTGATTTATCCAACATAGGCCGACACATACTGTTCATCGGATCCATAAAAGCAGCTAGCGCATTGGTCAGACCAAATGACAAAACAAGGAATTCATAGTGACCTTAGCGCATACGAAAAGCTGTTTTAGAGATATCCTGCTCCTTCACCTTCAGCTGATGGTAGCTAGATCGAAGATCTATCCTTGAAAACCAACTGGCACCTTGGAGCTGGTCAAACAGATCATCAATTCTTGGTAGGGGGTATCGGTTCTTCACCGTTAACTTGTTCAGCTCTCGGTAGTCAATACACATCCTCATACTACGGTCTTTTTTCTTCACAAATAGGACCGTAGCACTCCAGGGAGAAATACTCGGTCTAATGAACCCCTTATCGAGTAGCTCTTGCAACTGTTCCATGAGTTCTTTCATTTCTGTGCGAGCTAATCGATACGGTGCTTTGGCAACGGGTTAAGCACAGGGTATCAAGTCAATTTGGAACTCAATCTCGCGATCCGGTGGCACGCCGGGTAAGTCTTCCGGGAATACGTCCGGAAAGTCACACACAACTGGTACATCAGATAGTTGCGGTGTTGGCACGTCCACATCCTTTACGTAGGCCAGGTAGGCACTACATCCACGCCTCATGCACTTTCCGCCACCGCCATCGAAATCACTTTCGGAATCGTCGCGACGCGATCTCCATAAATCGTAACCAAACTCCCATCGGGCGTAACTAATCGAATCATCTTCTTACGACGCACGATGTTTGCTTCATAGTTTGCTAACCAGTCCATCCCTAGTACTACATCAAATCCACCTAGGGGTATCACATGTAAACTAGCAGCAAACCTATGACCTTCTAGTTCTATGGCACAGTCCTCTATCACATCAATAATTCTAGTGGACTTACCAATAGCAGTTTCTACATCAAATGGTGCACTGACCTTTCTACTGACAACAGGCAACTTAGCGCAGAAAGTAGTAGAAATAAAACTCCTACTAGCATCAGCATCAAACAATATAGAGGCACAAGTTTGGTTTACCAGAAACATACCTGACACAACATCGGGATCAGCTCTGGCTTCCTCCCGGGTTATGGTATAAGCTCTAGCACCTGCCCTCTGCCCTCCTTCCTCCGTTTCTTCTTCTCTGCCCCAAAGCTCTCTGCCCTCAGCTTCTTATAGTCTCTAGCAATGTGGCCAGTCTGACCACACCTGAAGCATAGGTTCATCCCCATTTTGCACTCACCAGTATGCTCCCTTCCACATTTGTCACATCTCCTCAGCCCTGATCCAGATGTGACCACACGTCGATCACCCACCTTTGCCACCTTCTTGTTTGGAGCAGTTCTACCACGTCCAAACCGTTTCCCATTCCATTTCCGACTACCACCGTCCTTCTTATCCACCTCAGCCACCACCACCTCTCGCTCATCGTATAATCTGCCAGCCAAGTCAACTGCCGACCTGGAAGTGCTCGGCCGGGCGGCAATTATATGCCTACGGATATCCGCCGGCAGCCCCTGGATGTATCTTTTAATCTTTCGTGACAATGGTGTCACTTGATCGGGCACCAACCGTGCCATTTCATTGAATTTGGTAGTGTACTGCTGGTGTGTCATCGTTCCCGCCTCCAGCTGCAGGAAATCTCTTTCTACCTTGTCCATCTCTCTATGAGGACAAAATTCCTCGATCACTAGCTTCTTCAGTTCAGGCCATCTCATTTTTCCAATGGCCCTGCTACCTTCGGCTTGGACAATGTTGTCCCACCAACACAAAGCCGAGTCCACAAAGGAGTGGGTAGCGAATTTCACCTTCTGATCTGCACGACACTCACTAATATCAAGGACAACCTCTATCTCTCGTACCCACCGGTGAGCAGCTGCCGTAGTGTCGTCTCCATCGAAAGTAGGGGGCTTGCATCTCATAAACACCCCATAGTTGCAGCCCCGGGTCGCCTCCGACACAGGCTCTTCTTCCTCATCCTCATCATCAGAGAGAACCGTTTCCGGCTCTGGTTGATCCAGTCCTCCTGAGGACCGGTTTCTTTCCTTTCTTTCCCCATCCCTTACGGCCTTGATCACTTCGGTCACCACAGACGGTAGAATTGTCTGCATGACCTGGTGAACCTCTTCCACCACAGCCTCCTTTACTGAGGCCCTCAGGTTAGCACTTTCATCTCCGGCCTTCGGTTGAGGGGTTTCTGGTTCTTCATGAACCACTTTCTCGACTCTAGGTCTCCCTCTCTTGGGTCGCGGAGCAGCACCGTGACCTCCACCATAAAAAGCCTTTGAAGATCTACCGCCAGCAATCTTCTATGAGCATACTATAGGATTCAAACACTAACACGATCATTCAAGGTAATACTCAGTTTATGTCAAGTATAGTAAGTCCCTAATTACAGTGGCCAGTTGTGATTAGCCACTTACTTTACTCTTCATCCCCCAAGCATCTCCTATCCTGACTTAATCAGTATCTAAATCTACTAAGAGCACATAATCAGATAGCATCCGCATATAATACCGATTAATCATTAGGAAAAGACATACCTGATGGCACGTAGCTACTTGGGCTGACATCCCTTCATTTGTCCTATTTTCAGTTTAAGTTTAGGTTTTTAAAAGTTTATTTTAACCCAATTCTCTTAAACTTTGGCTCTGATACCAACTTGTAACACCCCGTTCCCGGAAACCTCACAGTTGGTCAATCATAGCAATTAAAACATTAATCATTACAAATAAACGAGCTTAAGCAGCGGAAATAATTTATCAAAAGCCGTTCATTTCATTTAAAACACTGTTGTTAAGCAATACATCATCATTGACTGTTTACAAAAGACTTGTCTATATGCATTACAAAACAACAGCAACACATAGTACGAATGGATGTCAGACTTTCCCAGCCGAGTAGCTTCACCCTCGTCTCATCCTCAGCAATAATTACCTGCCAACTGAAAATATATAAAAGTCAGCGTTGCTGAGTGAGCTCTAGTTTTAAAAGTAATAAAATACTTTCTATATGTTGTATAAGAAAATACTCTTTTTTGTGAAATACAACTCTGTACTGTATATGCGAGCACGCATCAACTATATGAACATATATTGTTCGTTTTCTTTACTGTAGGCCTTGTCTGTTCTATAAACTTTTATCTTTATGTTTCACTTTCTGTATGGACCAGTGAGCAATACCCCAACTATATGCGCGATGGAAAACGGGTGATGGGCCAACTATATCCCTCGAAAGGGTCAACTGTATCCCTCGAAAGGGTCAACTATATCCCCGAAAGGGTCAACTATATCCCCCGAAGGGGTCAACTGTATCCCTCAAAAGGGTTCTGTGTACTATGTACAAGGCCAACCCAATCACCCAGGACACGCTACAAAGGTCCTGCCAATCTTAATTGATTGACCCTGTGTGCATAATAGGGTAGCTAACCCGCAACACAGTTGAGCTAACGACAACATGGTCATGTACCCCCTTTAAGCTTGCAAGACTTGTTAACGTTTTTATTAATGTTCCTCTTCTTTTCTTTATTGCTCTTTCACTTTATTATTACGATATACTTTACGTTACGATAATAACATACCACGTAAAGTCACATACTATAAGTAATAATAATAAAAGCAATAACAATAATACGGAACAATCATAATCAATCATATCATACATGAAACAACATCATTAATAAGCCCTTAGTCAACCTCGGTCAAAACCCTAAGGCACAGACTCCCAGAAAAATTCTGTAAAAATTTCTAAGTCTTAGGCGCATGGGAACTATTTGGGCACATGAGCCCTGTTTGGGCGTTTCATTCTTATGTAGGCGCATCAACCAATACTTAAGCATTTTTACTTTAGGCTCATGAACTATTCAGGCGCATGGGCACTATTTTTGCATATGAACACTTAGACTCATGAGTAATTAAGGCGTATGGACACTTAGGCGCATGGGCCACTTGGGCGCATGGGCACTATTTAGGGCGCATGGCCCTACACTTAGTCGTCCAGCTAACATTCTAGACGCATGGGCCACTGTTCAGGCGCATGGGCTGTACTTTACCATTTCTAAGGTAATCTTAGGCGCATGGGCTACTGTTTGGGCACATGGATCACACTTAGTTCTTACTATGGCATTTTCATGCGCATGAGCCTTATCTAGGCGCATGGACCTTCTGTTCAACACGTTTCCAGTATGTTTTCAACCCAATCATCAAATCCATCTGTTCTAAGCTTAATGTGGCTATTCTATACATGAATAACCTAAGCATTCAAGAATCACAATCATTCATGCACAAAACATACGGGCATACATACTCAAACATTTGAAAATCTTTTACATACATTTTAAGCCCCAAAGATGTTTGAAAACAAGTAAAAACCAGGGTCTAGAACTCACATGATGCAACTTGGGTGTTTCTTTCTTTCTAACCCGCTTGCAAATGAGTTCAAGCACCTAAAAACAACACCACACACGCACACCCGAGCATGAACACAAACACATAAGCACATAAGCATGTAACCGGGATAAAACCCGTCATAAAAATGTAAAAACCACGAATTCTTACCTTGAATTCGTTCACTTCTTCTTCTTCCACAAACCGAGAGTTCTCTTCTGCTTTCTCTCTCTAGAACCGAAGAAATGGTGATGTGAAGTGAGGGTGGGCGCCCATGCCCACCTTTACACCAACTTTTCAAAGTTTTGTCCTTTTGAACACATTTAGTCCCTCCACTTGGACCTTATTGTCTTTCTTGCTTTTATTCTTTTTATCTTGACTTTTAAAAATAACCGGGTGTTACACAAACAGTTAATGAACAATTCTTGAACATTCGGTTAATTTATAGACTTAATTACACAACGAATAAGTTATTTATTTTTAATTAAAGAAACATTTAGTTGCTAATATCGTTGTTTACTTTTTATATTTTCCTTAGTTTATATATTACTAATTACTAACTTTATTAAGTTTAAAGAGTTGTATAATATGCATAATAAGTTGTATTCATATTTGTCTTTTTTTTTAATTCTTAACTTCTTTCTTTTCTTAACACAATACTTTTATATTTTTATAATTTGGCCCCAATATTTTTTTTTCTTTTAATTTTGGTCTTTTATATTTTTCATATTTTATAAAATTTTTGTTTTAATGTTCGGTTTAAATTTTGTGAGTTAATTCACTGCAACGTACATGTGTGCTTCAACGTTTTTACCCTTATATTTTCCCCGTTTAACGGTCCCGTCGTAACATGATGGTTATATATCGACTTACTTATTTTTTTATATATTTTACGTTTCGCCTACACTGTTTAACATTTTTACACCTACTTTTTATTCGTTTTTATTTTTATTTTTTACTACGAGTTTTTTGAATGTTAGTGGTCATTGGCGGTGGTATCAATTATGTTACTTGATACGATTTTACACCTCCGCTGCAACGCAGGGGATTAAGACTAGTTAGTTATATTATTATAATTCAACTTTTAAAATTTCAGGTATTTATAACTGAATAAACTAACAATATGTTTATTACTAATCTCTTGCTATTAATTAAGTTATGACAATAAATAATTTGGTGAAGAATTAAATTCCACCATCTTTTATTGGTTAATAGTAATTTAATTAACGTGCTGCATAAATGTATTTTTACATATATAAAAGTTTGATGGCAACAAGCAAGGAATTAAAAGAGTGTGATTCCAAGCACGAAACAGTATGAGGTGTGACAAATCATTCTAACATTCTACATCACCCCATTCACTAAGATAAACATATATCTAGAAGCCGCTCAATTTCCCTTCACAAAATCAACTTCTTATCCAAAAGGGATGTAAAAAAATAGAAAATAATTCATTTAAGCACTAATTTTAAAATAAAAAAGAAAATATATATATTATTTTTAAAATGTTTTATTTTTATTACTTAATTAGAATAGTCAGTAATTAATACCATCTTTTTGTTTGTGTGAAAGATGGATTTTTATCCAGATAGAATAATCACAATAAAATATGACAAAAGAAAATTTTACTCGATGAAATTTAAGCTTGAAATAAAAGACATTCCATTTGGACGATGTGAGTGATCATGTGACACATATTTAGATCATTCTCGGACGGTGTACGAGTTTATATTTAATAAATTTAATGGGATTGGAATAAGTTATATAAGATGACAAGAGACTAATTACCTAAAGCCATTTAAGTGTATTAAAACAAATTGTATTAATATACTATATAATTTATATTAAGAAAATTTAAGAAGTATAATGTTTAGGCTTTTAGAAAATTAAAACATGAATTATACAACTATTACAGTGTTAAAATGCTGATTATTTTACATTTTAAATCGGTTTTTGAGATGAGTTTATAATTGGATTTTGGTAGTAGAGATCTAATACAAGTAATTTTTAACTAAATAAGATAATATATGATAGGTGCCCGACACACATGCAACTTAATATGTGAAATGGTTCTATAATCAAGTCTGTGACTGAGTTTATCAAAACCATTCCCATACTCTACCATTGTAATCCCCAACAATATTATCGAACTGTAACAAAATCAGAGAAGATTTTGAGTTTCAGTTTTTATATGAATAAATGATATTTCTACATAAAGAATAAAATAAAAAATATATTGTTAAACGATAACTAAATTGTATTCGTCACGCTAGTCCTGTACTTCTATAATTGCTTGCCTTTTAATAAAATTCACCATCTATAGATAATGACCTCCTAACACACTTAGCGAGATTATCCCCTCACACTCGAGTACTTATGGCATATTATATTAAAGAGATAAGATATCTAATGTTGGACAATAAGTTTGAGCAGTTGTAGGGAACATCGACACAAGAAAGAAGTCGCTAATTTGGTTGGTGAATGAAAGCATCCATAAAAGATTTATGGTGGGATTAGTGGCCACCAACATCATGATCAATGTGCTAACTTGCTGAAGGCATCTTCTTAATAATAAGTTGGTGGATATCCCACTTATGCATTTATCACGATTATTTTATATTCAAGTGGCACGCGTCACATTTTAAGAGGCATTATTAGTACATTCTATAATAGTTTTGTATCTTAG
Organism: Flaveria trinervia; assembly: GCA_025506515.1. Taxonomy (NCBI): domain Eukaryota; kingdom Viridiplantae; phylum Streptophyta; class Magnoliopsida; order Asterales; family Asteraceae; genus Flaveria; species Flaveria trinervia. Next base: position 20,518,553 of record CM046444.1, read on the forward strand.
GTAGCATCATTAGTAAGAATTCTATGATTAATTAGTAGAAAAATTATTCGATTTAGATGCTAACTAATGTTAATCACTATAAACAAAGTTGTCATTCGTCATGTGGATAATTATATTGAGTACTTTGCATGTCTTGATAGGACGAATCACATGTAAATGGAATCTCACTAATTAACTTAAGTAAGGAGTGGAGGCATAATTAACACACTTTAAAGAAGGTTGATATCACCTAAGGAAAATTCTTTTAAGCTATACAAGGCACATAGGTTCATAACAAAGGTTTTACTTTTTCAATTAATAATTTATGTTTGCGGATCACTACATCCATATAGTGAGAATTTTTAATTAAAAAGTGATAAACTTGTTCAGCAATCCGTCTAACTACTAATCCATATACGGCTTCGAATCAACTAATAACAAAGTTGGCAAAACGTTACAATCCTTTAATTAAAAAGGACAAAGTTCCTTTGTTATTTCATATGCAACAAAAGTGTTTATCTTTGGCTAAGAGCCTCGCACGCCACTATTGACCTTAGTGTGAGGGTCGTCTAATGTCTTTTCAATGGTGTTCTTTTTTCCGCATGCTAAAAATATATATAAAAACCTCAGAAAACTTGTCTAGTTGATTTCATGATGACGAAGTTTATTCACAAATAAGTATCTTTGAAAGTTTAGAGCCAACATCGACAAAATCACTAGCATGTGGGCCAGGGTCACCTCGGCCATTGAAGCTATTAGTTCCCTCTCTAGGTGTATTAGAGGAGGGAGTCCTATATCTCATGCTACCCCTGCTACTTCCAACTCTGTTGCATGTATTATCTCTAAATTGAATCAAATTGTCAAAGATAGGTCCACATATAGAATTTATACTATATACATACCAAATATAATCCTACACATACCAACTATGTTCAATTATATACCAAGTACATATCCTTGCACACACCAATACGTAGTACCAAGTTTCCATGTTTCCAGATACGTTACACAAAATCATTTTCAGTTATATTAAAATCCATATTCACCCGTTGTGTAAGTCAAATTTACATTGTATAATTCAAACCATTGTATAAATAACAAATCATTATCCATCATATAATTCAAACAAGTTTCATTGACCACTGTATAAACCACATAACAAGTTTTATAAAATATTGTGTAAACCAAATAACATTTACCGTTGTATAATTCAAAAACATTCCACAAACCATTTTCTGAACTAAATAATATTCGTCATTAATTCAATCAGAATGCGTGTAATAAATAACACTTGCATATATCATAATGTGTATTTTAAGTCTATAAATACCCTTTCGAGTACAAGTGTTGTTGTTTGATATACATCATTTGATAACTAAAACTGACATATGTGAAAAAGTTTATATTCGAGAACATTTATGAAGTAATAAAGTTGTTATGTATGAAATAATGCATTAATTAGAAGGATTGAGTTTATTAAATAAGGGTAAAATATGAATTATTGTATAAATCACTAGCTAGTATCATATGTTTAATAAGTCGTGTTAGGTGTTTTAAAATTTGAATATATATGTATGTGTGTGTGTATATATATATATATATTGATTTGTGTAATCTATGATTAAGATCATACAATGACAAGATTGTAAATAAATGGTGTTTAAAAGATTTAATTATAACGTTATAGGGGCATAATAGGCCAAACATGTATACAAATATATGAAACTTCTACTTTTAATTAATTAAATCTCTAAAATTACTCACTATTTCTCTTCTCTCTTATTTTTTAAACTTAATACCAAATTTTGATGTTTCATTAAACATTTTAAATTTATGTATTCAATAAATGATTTGCATGAACCCTAACGTACAACATACAAGAATTTTCATTAACTTGGCAACTTAGATACATATATGTATCACTACCTATGTATAATTTTACATAGTATATGTATATGTAAGCTAACCGAAGTTACAATGAACCTCAGCGTACACCGGACATGAATATATATATTTTAGAAAAACATTTTGGTACTGTATAATATTACATATATGTAAAGAGTGTATATTAAATAACATATAAATCGTTTGTAATAATGTATAGATATTGATAACCATATCTTGTAACACCCGGTTATTTCTTTTAAAGTTAGTAAAAGAGAATAAAGTGAAGGAAAAGGAAAGAAAGTAAATAAGGCCCAAGTAGAGGGACCAAATGTGTCAAAAGGATAAAATATTTGAAAAATGGGTGTAAAATGTGGCATGGCCGCCCATGTTGTCTACACACCCACATCATTTGGATTTCTAGAGAGGGAAAGCGAAGAGGAGCAAAAAGTCTCGGGTATTTGAAGAAGAACAAGAAGAAAAGTTCGAATTCAAGGTAAGAATTCATGGTTCTAAGATGTTTTTACTGGCCTTGCCTTGGTTATATGCTTATGTGCATTTGTATCTTCGGTTGGGTGTGTTCGGTGGGTTTTAGGTGTTTGAACTCAATTTGCAAACGGGTTTGAATAAGTCTTACCCAAAGAGCTGCAAAGGTGAGTTCTAGAACCCCTCTTTTACATGTTTTTAACTGCTTTGGGGCTGGAAATGCATGTATGTATGTTTTTTTTATTTAGTGGGTATTGTACCTGTATGTGTATGTGTATGACTCGGGTGGGGTGTGAATTTGGGCTATGATTATGTTTTATGTTGTTATGACTATGTTTCTAAGGATTAGAATGTATGATTTAAGCTTAGAATAAGTTTGAGAATGATTGGAGAGCTGATTGTTCTTCCGCATTGACAAATGCGAAGGACCAAAAGTGATGAAGACAAGTTCTGCTCTTGCGCATTGACAAATGCGGGAGAGTAGAGGAAATGCGGAAGACAGCTTTTGTTCATTCGCATTACCCAATGCGGATGAACCATAAGCGGATGACAACTTTTGTTCATTCGCATTACCAATGCGAATGAACCACATGCGGATAACAATTTTTGTTCATCCGCATTACCCATGCGGATGAACCACATATTAATACGGATGACCCTCCAGGTCTAACTCATCTGCATTTGCTAATGTGGATGAGCAGGAGGAAATACGGATGAAGACAGTTTATTTTTCTGATTTTTGGAGAAATGGGTAGATGTAGTCCGCGACTTGGGAGGTTCTCGGGGGTTTATGTAAGTTGGCTTTTGAGGTAATAGATGATATGATATGTATGATGATGATGTATTATTAGTGCATATGCATGATGTATATTATGTATGATGTGCCTTGTATGGTGATGTTGTATGTTTATATTTATGTTCCTTATTATATATGTTTATTTTCCATGGATTTACGTAGAATGTCAATGAAAGAAACGAAAAGTATTATGTAACGTAAAGTGGAAGATAACGAAAAGAGAAACGAAATGAAAGAATGAATGCATTAATGAATGAACGGACATAAGAAAGGCTTGCAAGCAAATGTATGGAGGTTCACATCCAATGAGGGATGTTAGCTCAATCGTGTGCGGGTTAGCTACCCCATGAGGATGCACATTGGGGCTTAATCCGTGTGATTAAGCAAATGTATGGAGGTTCACACCCAATGAGGGGTGTCAGCTCAACTGTGTGCGGGTTAAATACCCCATGAGGATGCACACAGGGTTTCAATCTTTATGATTGACTATATGAATGGGGTCCTTGTCGCTTAACCCTAGATGAATTGCTTGGTGCTCTAAAGGGGGGTTAAGCACATGACAGGACCTAGATGGAAACGAAAGATAATAAATGTACGAATGAACGATGATGAAGATAATAACTATTATCTATGTGTGCGTACGATGTGTGATCACGTTCTAAAGCCTGGTATGATTTGAAAGAAAGTAAAGAACGGTTTTAAATGAAAGATAAAGTATGTTTTATTATAAAACTAGAACTCACTCAGCAACATTGACTTTTATGTGTTCCAGTTGGTAGGTAATGTTGTTGAGGATGGCACGGGGCGGCTACTCTGCTTATTTTTGGATGGCATTCTTTTGTTTAATGTTTTTGCATTATATTGCAAATAAAAGATATTTTTGTAATGAATGTTGTATTATTCTGCAAAAGCATTTATTTTAATGAAATGAAATGTTTATTTTAATGTTTCCGCTACAACACTTTATGGAAGTCAATGTAATTATATGTTTTATGTGCAATGATTGACCAGCCGTAAGTGTCCCGGGAATGGGGCCTTACAAGTTGGTATCAGAGCCAAAGTTTAAGTGAAACAGGTAAATTTTCACAAGAAACCTTAACTTAAACTGAAAATGTGATGGAAAGGGAAGGGATGCCAGTCTGAGTAGTTGCGTGTCATTAGGTATATTTGTAATATTAACTGGTATTACGCGCGCATGCTATGTGATTTATTTGTTATTAGTAGATTTAGATACTGATGTAGTCAGGATAGGTAATGCATGGTGCTGAACCGCATCCCAAAAGAGGAAAGCCTATTATGGAAAAGGTGGTTCATGAAGAACCCGAGACTCCTCATCCGGAGGGCGTGATGAGAGCACCAATTTGAGAGCCTTAGTATAGGAGGCTGTTGTGGAAGAAGTTCATCAGGTCATGTAGACGATCTTACCGTCTGTAAGGAAAGGATAAAGAAAGGAGAGAAACAGGTCCTCGGGAGGACGGGAGCGACCAGAGCCTAAAACGGTTCTCTCTGATGATGAAGAGGAGGAAGAAGAAGAGATTGCGCTAGAGGCGACACGAGGCTCTAACTATGAGGCATTTCAAAGGTGTAAGCCCCCTACTTTTGATGGTAATGGCACTGCTGCTGCTCACCGATGGTTAAAGGAAATGGAAGCTGTTTTTGAATATCAGCAAGTGCCGAGAAGATCAGAAGGTGAAGTTTGCTACCCACTCGTTTATGGACTCGGCTCTGTGTTGGTAGGACAATATTTTCTAAACCGAGGGTAGTCAAGCAATTAGGAGAATCAGGTGGTTGGAGTTGAAGCTGGTAATTGAGGAGTTCTGTCCTCACCGGGAGATGAATAAGGTGGAAAGGGAATTCCTGCAGCTGGAGGCGGGAACAATGACACATCAACAATACACCACCCAATTCAATGAGATGGCACGTCTAGTGCCGGATCAAGTGACACCCTTGTCATGAAAGATCAAGAGGTATATCCAGGGTTTTCCAGAGGATGTCCATAGGCACATGATCACTCCCCGACCGAGCACGTTTAGGTCGGCAGTTGACTTGGCAGGAAGGTTATATGACGAGTGAGAGGTGGTGGTGGCTGAGGTGAACAAGAAGGGTGGTGGCAACCGGAATTGGAATGGGAAAAGGTTTGGTTGGGGTGGTGCCCTGACGAGTAACAAGAAGGCATGGGTGGATGATCGCCTTGTGGTCACACTGGTACAGGGTCGAAGAGGTGTGGCAAATGCGAGAAGGAGCATTTGGGAGAATGCAAATGGGGATCAAATATCTGCTTCAAGTGTGGGAAGCCTGGTCATATAGCTAAAGATTGTGGGGTTATGAGGTGTTTCAACTGTCGGGAAAGTGGTCATATGAGTAGGGACTGCAAGAAGCCGAGGGCTAAAGGTTCGGGAGTGAAGAAGGCTGGGGGAGAAGGACAAAGGGTGAGCGCCAGAGCATTTATGATGATGCAGGAGGAGGCTAGGACGGACCCTGATGTTGTGTCAGGTATGTTTCTAGTAAACCAAATGTTACCCTCTGTGTTATTTGATTCTGGTGCCAAAAAAGTCTTATTTATGCTACTTCCTGTGCTGAACTGCCTGTTAGTAGTAGGAGTATAGATGCGCCCTTTGATGTAGAAACTACCATAGGTAAGTCTACCCGGATTTCTGAGATGATAGAAGGTTGTGACGTGGAATTAGAAGGTCGTAATGTTGATACATATATGTACCTAGATCCTGATCTAAATGTAATATGTCTTACACTTATGTAACTATTGGGTACTTAATGAAATACAAAATATTTGGTTGTGTTTATTATGTTAATATTTCATTAATGAGTTGATATTGAATTGGTATATAGGTCTGTGATTGTTTGAATTGATACACATAATGTTATACTAATGGAAACATTCAAACTTATCAAAATGTAGTTCTCATGCGAATCGCTCATGAGAATGGACCATACGCATGAACAACTTCAGGCGAATGACTCAGTCGCACGAATGAACCAGAAGACTGGATCAGTCGTATGATTGTAACATGAGATTGGCTCAGTCGCACGACTGAAAACTCAGTCGTGCGAATGGATCAACCGTATGGCTCAATCGCACGAATGAACCATGCTAATGGTTCAGTCGTACGAATGAGCAATCCTAACCTATAAATACCACTTAATTCGTGAAAAAAAAGTATTCATTCCTATTCAACTCCAGATGTACCCTAGCCGTCCAGAAGCCTCCAAGTTCGTACTCCAAGTTCATAGAACGCTGCTAATCGATTTCTAATCGATTGTTAACGTTAGATTCAATATCTTATTGTTCTACGTGCGTTCTCACTGATTGGATCGCCAATCAAATAGGATTCCGCACTATTTGGTTTGGTTTACATGTTAATCAGTTTGTATTTTGTTTAAATACAAGATCCTAACAAGTGGTATCAGAGCATTGCCTCTTGATTACGTGTGATTCAATCAATTTTGATACAAAGAGTGTGTTTTTCACTAAAAGCGCAATATTTTTGTGTAAAAAGTTGTCTTGGACATCCCCTGCTCATCAAGTTTTGGTTTCTACGGCATAAGGCGATTAGGATTGGTGAAAATTCGGGTTTTTACGGCCAAAACACGTTAAACCTAGAAATTTTCGAAAAACAGCAGTTTCAGTCGCACGATTGACCCAATCGCACGACTAGACTTTATTTGCATCCCCAGACGTACGATTGGACTCAGTCGCATCTTCAGTCGTCCGACTTAGTCTACCGATCGCGTTGTTCATACGCAACAGTTTCACTCGCACGATTGAACCAGTCGCATAGTTTCATTCGCACGGGTAGCCCATTCGCATCGCTCCATTCGCACTAGTTAACAGATTGTTTAAGAGACTTAAAGTTAATCGAGATGGAGGATCAGTTGTCAGTGTTTACAGCTGGGAAGGACTCACGGATTCAAAACTTACTGCTACTGGAGAGTGAGGTGGGGAACCATAATAAACCCCCGAAGCTTATAACATTAGATGAGTTTCCCCACTGGAAACAATGTTTTGAGATCTATCTCAATGGAGTGGATACAAATATGTGGGAAGCTATTGAGACGGGATACAGTATGCCGGTGGGAGTCGATGGGGTGAAACTTACTCTAGGAGGAATGACTGATGCACAGAAAGTTAAATATAATGCTGAAAAGAGAGTATATGCATTGCTAACACAGTCTATCCCTAGGATATTTTTCACCAATTCTCAGAGAATAAGCAAGCCAAGAAGTTATGGGATGAGCTGGAGAAAACATATGACGGGAATGCTTCGTTGAAGGCCATTAAAGCTAAGGAGTTGAAGAAAGAATTTGACAACTTTTTATCGATGGGAAATGAGAGTTTAGACGATGTCATTGATAGATTCTACCATTTGATGAGCGAGCTGCACACACATGGTGTCACAACTACCATGGAAGATAAAGTGTCAAATTTTGTAGACGGGTTGCCAGAAAGTTGGGCTTCTTTTGTTTCAAATCTGAGACAGAATGGATTGCTATCAAAGTTGGACATTAATGATTTCATCCTAAAGTTGCAAGAAGAAGCACTAAGGATGAAGTATCGAGCTCAGAAGTCTTCGTATACTCAGAATCCAGCTTTGTACAATGCCACTCCTCAAGTTAAGACGTCTGGAGCACCCCTTCAGACTGCCTTTGTGTCAAACTCATCTAGTCCTTCACAAGTCTCTCCTTCAGGAACAGATACGTCAGGGTCTTCTAGTACCCAATATATTGGATCTGAAGCAAATGCTACACGACTAAAGACTGAGTATCTCAGTAACGTGACAGTAGAAGTAGCTCAAGAGCACATGGATCTCTTGGCAGCAGTGGTCCAGTCCTATGATGGACTTGTTGCTGGGAAAATTGGAAACTACCATCTAGCAGATGAGGACTATGAGCAGGTTGATGAGATTGAACTGGAAGGATGGATATTATGTGGGCCTTAGCAAGTGCTGTACGGAGAGCAAAGAAGTTCGTGAAGAAGACCGGGCAAAACTTGGTTGCTACTAAGGACACTACTTTTGGCTTTGATAAGAGCAAGGTGACCTGCTTCAACTGTGGCGAAAAGGGGCACTTCAAAAGAGAATGTGTGAAGCCTAAGAAGACTGGAAATGGGAATCTATTCTCGTCCTTCAATCGTCAGGACAAGTCCACATCTAGCAGTTCTACTTCATCAAACAAGGACCCCAAACTTTGACTGCAAATGAGGATGAGGGTCAGGACTGGAGCTTCCGGTTCGTCTCACCAGGAGAGTCCAATATAGCTAGTGTGGAAGACATTGATAACGATCCTGCAAGTGAAGGAGATATAGCAGTAGAGATCACCATGTCAAATTCTGAAGACACTGATAATGTTGTCAACCAACTGCCTAAGGAAGAAAAGTCTACTTCAACGTCAGAATCACCAGAACTAAAATCAACAAACTCTGTTCTCATGGCTGATTCTTCTTCTACATCCCAGGTAAGTACCACTGACAAACTGTTTAATAATCATGCTTGCTTAGAATGTAATAAATTTAGAGAAAACATCGATTCAAAATTTGCTAGGTTATTAGATCATAATAATAGCTTAGTAAAGGACCTGGAACTGTGCACAGAAGCTAATAGAGTCTTGAAACTAAACGAGCACAGTTACAAAGAAAAGATAGTCCTATTGAATAAACAGCTTAGGGAAACCGAAGTAGTTGCTTTTAATCAAGCAAATGATATTAGGTACTATCTGAACTCCCTAGAGGACACTAAGAAACAGAAGGCAGTTTTAGAAGTAGAAGTCAATTCTTTAAAACAGAAACTGCACAGGTGGACAAGCTCATCACACATTGTCCAACACTTAGTAAGAGAGAGGAATAATGGGGAGGGACTGGGATACAAAGTGGTCCCACCACCACCTGAGACCGTGATGAACGCCAAATGTAACCAATTAATAATAACCCCATCAAGGATCACGTGGTGTCCACTCCTCTGGCTAGTGATCCAGATTCCATAAGTCAATCATTTGAATCTGACTCTAAAAAGAAGGAGGCCATTTCAAAGGTAATAGGAAAGATGCCTTGTGTAAACCTGGAAAAAGATTTTGAAAGGGTAAAATTAAAGTCAGGTTCAAACAAAGTCAAATCAGAACCCAAAAGGACCATAAAACTAATCAATCAAGTAAACAAGAGATCAAGGTGTAAAAACAGGAAAAGCAATTAATTTTGTGAAACCAATTGATACCTCTAACCAAGAAGTGTCCCAGTCCAAAAAGAATAAGGTCAACAGTGTGACATCTACATCTCCACCAAAACATAGAAACCATAAAGTTAAAAGCAGATCCCGCTATAACTGTGGAGAGTATGGTCACATAGCATCTCACTGTCCTTATTACTAGACACCAAGGAAGAAAGTTGAACTTTGTACCTCAACATCTAGCTCTTCTAAGAGGAACTCTGTGACGCCTCCAAAAAGAGCAAATGAACCCAAAGTTCAATCCATCAACCAGTCGTCTGTTCATCACAAACAGGCCTTACACAAATCTGGTTTATGGAAAGAAAAAACCTTCTCGGTGCCTGAAAATAAGGACATACCGAATTCCAATCAATCTTTAACTTCCAAGGGTCAATGGGTTGAATTCATGATGTCTGATGTCTCTGGAAAACCCAAGCCAGTAAAGGCTTGGGTTCCTAACCTATACTAATGCTTTAAATTGTATGTGCAGGGTGTTCGTTACAGTGCTGAAACCAACACATGGATTGTAGATAGCGGAGCATCCAGGCACATGACATGAAACAGAGCTCTTTTATCAAACGTCAAACAAATAAAAGGCGGCCATGTTTCTTTTGCTCGTAACAAAGGAGGTTGTATCACAGCTCAAGGAGAGGTTGGAAATCAGAAAGTTAATTTTGATAAAGTGAACTATGTTCAACAACTTCACAACAACTTACTTTCTGTTTCCCAAATATGTGACAAAGGATTTAAAGTCATATTCGACAACAAGAAGTGTTACGTCCTAAAGAAAGACTATGTGATTTCGGCGGACCAAGTTCTGATGATAGCTTCAAGATATAAAGACCTTTATGTTTTGGATCTCTCAACGACTTCTACAACTGATCATGAAGTTCAGTGCTTCCTATCAAAAGCTACTGAGAAGGACTCCATTTCCTGGCATAGGAGAATGGGACACATTAATCAACGGAAGATGAATCACTTGATTCAGAAGGATCTAGTGAGAGGTGTTAACGTCAAAAATTTCCAACTTCCTAATTTCTGTGTAGCATGCAAGAAAGGCAAATAGACGAAGAAGACTCATAAGGAAAAGAAAGTTCATTCTATCGAGCTTCCTCTTGAACTTCTTCACATGGATCTGTTTGATCCAGTCAGTACAAAGAGCATTGCTAGTGACTTGTACTGTTATGTGGTTACTGATGACTACTCAAGATTCTCTTGGGTAATGTTTCTGAAGTCCAAGTCAGAAACATTTGAGTCATTCAAGGAATTAGTAGCCACACTGGAATCTCTCTACAAGCTGAAGGCGAGACAGGTACGCTTTGACAACGGAACTGAATTCAAGAATCAGTGGATGGAGGCTTATTGCAAAGAAAAGGGAATTGTGCACCAGTTCACTTCTCCCTATACGCCTCAGATGAATGGTGTTGCTGAGAGGAGAATAGAAGCTTGATAGAGACAGCATGGACAATGCTAGCAGACTTGAAACTGCCTATCCAATTCTGGAATGAGGTAGTGGCTAATGCATGTTATACATTAAATCGAGTCCTGGTAGTCAATCGCCATGGCAAGACATGTTACGAGTTACTACAACAATGTAAACCTAACCTGAAGTATCTCGAACCATTTGGCGCACCGTGCACACTTCCGAAGAAGACTCAAGAAGGAAAATTCAGCGAGAAGGCTGATGAAGGGATCTTCCTAGGATACAGCATACCGAAGAAGAGAGTTTACAACAACTCAACGGGTTTAGTAGAAATGTGGTGTAATGTAGATGTTCAGAGATATACCACACCCCCTACTAGAAAAGGGCCCACTTACTTTTTCAACTATGATGGATTCTCAAGTCCTTCAATATCCCTATCTCTCCTTCTGATGACAAGTTAGCTACACGAATGATGTATGATATCTTGATTACACCATATCGTGATCCAAAAGCATCGAGCTCACAGGGAGACTCATCTCATCACTCAGGGGGAGCACTAGAAGACAGTGACTCCTCGTCAGAAGATGAAGCTGCAGAGGATGACCAGAACAATCAGGAGAGACAGGTACCAATTCCTGCAAGTCCACAAACATCTAACTGTGATGCTTCTTCGACTTCGGAACCTCAAACTCCTTCTACATCAGATGTGGAACCATATGTTCATAATCTTGGCTCTGAGGTAGTTGTTCCTACCACTCCAGGATCACGTCTAAATGTCTATCATCCCCTAGACAATGTCATTGGGGATGTCAGATCAGGAGTGCAGACCAGAAATCAGTTGTATTCAACTGATTATGCCTCGGTAATGGAAAATGGATACATTCACGATGGTGCTTATCGGTGTTTTGTCTCGCAGATTGAGCCAAAATACGTTAGTGAAGCACTGAATGATGAGGCATGGGTGAGTGCCATGCAAGAGGAACTTCTTTAATTCAAGAACTTAGGTGTATGGACACTAGTAAATAGACCTAAAGGTGCTAAGGTCATTGGCACCAAATGGGTCTTGAAATGCAAAAAGGATGACCAAGGTGTCATTATCAGGAACAAAGCTCGACTGGTAGTTCAGGGATTTCGACAAGTCGAGGGGATTGATTATAATGAAGTGTTTGCACCCGTGGCCAGGATGGAAGCCATCCACATCTTCCTTGCCTATGCATCGTATATGAAGATCAAAGTCTATCAATTAGATGTGAAGAGTGCATTCCTTCATGGTGAAATTCGAGAGACAGTTTATGTCAGTCAACCCGAGGGATTTGAAGATCCTTATCATCGGGATAGAGTTTACAAACTTGACAAGGCCTTATACGGGCTTCATCAAGCTCCAAGAGCCTGGTATGAGAAACTCTCGACTCACCTTGTGAAACACGGCTTTCACAGGGGAGTCATTGACTGCACACTATTTATTAAAGAAAAGGATGGAGACTTACTGCTAGTACAGATCTATGTCGATGACATAATCTTCGGTTCAAAGAACGAAGAGTTATGCAAAGAATTTGAAGTAGTAATGAAGGTAGAGTTCGAGATGAGTGCCATGGGGGAAATGAAATTCTTTCTCGGGTTACAGTGGATCAGACACCCAAAGGGATTTCTCTACATCAGACCAAGGATGTGGGAGACATTCTCAGTCGGTTTGACATGGAGAATGCTTCTGCAGCTGGACTCCACTTGCTACAAACCATGATATAGCACCTGATGAAAATGGAGATCTGGTAGATGCAATAATGTACCAAGGAATGATTGGATCTGTCATGTACCTTACTGCCTCTAGACCTGATATCATGTATGCTACATGTCTATGTTCTAGATATCAGGCTAAGCCAAAGGTTAACCATCTAATCGGGGTCAAGAGGATATTTCGTTATCTGAAGGGCACACCCACACTTCGGTTGTGGTATCCTCATGATGATGACTTTGAGCTAACGGCGTACAGTGACTCGGATTACGGGGGCTGCAAGATGAGTTACAAGTCTACATCAGCAGGGTGTCAATTCTTTGGGAGGATATTAGTGACCTGGCAGTGTAAGAAGCATACCTCGGTTGCACTGTCAACCTGTGAAGCCGAATACGTTGCCGTTGTAAGTTGCTGTTCTCAAATCATTTGGATTCAACAGCAAATGCAGGACTACGGTTTAAATTTCTCTTCTACTCCTATTTTTGTTGATAACTCTGCTGCAATTGCAGTCACTAAAAATCCAGTACAACATCCTAAGACCAAACACATCGGTATAAAATATCATTTTATACGGGACTAATTTTGAAAAGCATTTAATCGATGTGGTAAAAATAAATACGGATTTTCAACGCGCTGACCTCTATACAAAAGCTTTTGACAAACCACGTTTTCTATATCTGTTAGAGGTCAACGACGTTAAAAAGAAAAGTGATGTTATTCCTGATGATGATCATGTGTAGTCCGATACAATTTATTCTATTTTTCGTTTTTATTTTCTTTATTTATTCTATTTTGTTTTAAATTAAATTAATGTTATTTAGCTGTCTATTAAAATCCTAAAATATGTAAATCGGTTATGATTTTAGAATTTTAGGGGGAGAATAGGTCAGTCACTAACATTTAAAAAAAATAATAAATAAAAAAAATAAATAATAAAATAAATAAATAAATAAATAATAAAGAGAGAGAGAGAAGGAGAGCTAGGACAGAAGGTAGATCGTATCTGTGATACCGATTCAAATACTTTGGAATATGATAGTACACAGATACAAACTATTGGGACTTTAAAATTCAAAATTGAAAAAGATGCAAAGTTCAAGTGTAAGTCTGTGTAGTCTGAGCATATAAAAGGAAATATGATAGATAAGCTAGCTACTCCTAAGGTAACACAAAGAAAGTAGACCTAGAGGTTGCTAGACCACAAATGATATGTCGGTAGATTCAAGACAATAGATGACTAGACCTTTTGGTGATCTCAAGATTAAACTAAAATGTTTGACTAGCTGTGGGTAACACTTATCCCCGGTTAACACAATAAATAAGATTCCAATAAGGGGTGACGAGCAAAATAAACGCTATAAAAGTGTGCGTAAGACCAAAGCATGAGCAAAAGCACATAAAAAATGAAAATACAATCAAACTGATGACCGATGTTGTTAGTGAGATCTGTGCAAAAAGAAGAAAAGTTGCTCAAACAAGAAGATAGGTTATGTGCCTCTCTGCTGTGCGGTGGCACTGACCTGAGAATAAACATTACCTATATATCCTAGAACTCATTGTTGTTTGCCGCCTCTCTGCTGTGCGATGGCACTGACTTGAGGATAGGCTTCTCTTTGAATATTCTAAGAATAGTCTCTTCTTGCATTCTACCCTTAGACTGCTCAAAAATCTCCTGAGGAATGTTGATTACCACATGAGTGTGGGATCCACAAATGCTTGTTGAAACAAACAAACCTTAAAAAGATCACCAAACAGTGTTGAAAGTCTATGTATGGATTTAAAGAGGACAAGTATACGGACAATCACTGTGGCTACAATTCTTGAAAGTTCAAATCAGTGTGAGGACCTAATAGTACTAGTTTGATTTCCTAAATTTGCTAAATGACTCTAGATGAATAACAAAGAAAAAGCATCAAAGGTTTTAGCTAACTTGTCCCAAATAATTTGACTTGCCTGTATGATTCCAAAATTGATTTGGTCCAGGTATGGTCAAACTAAATAGAAGCTGCCTATTCCAGAAACAAATCTAGTAGATTTCTATCTTAGGATTTACCTCTCATAAAAAGTTTAAAACAAATTTAATTTTTTTTTGTACTTTAGTTTAATTTTCTATTTATTTAGTCATTTCAGTTTATTGTTGTCGGACTACATCGTGGAATTCTGTAAGGGATTAATTCACCTGAAAGGGTCATGTTTGAGATGACCACATGTGTTTTCAAAAGATAAATAGGTCATGTCTGAGGTGACAAAGTGTTTAAAATGATCACGTCTGAGGTGATCAAAGGTTTTTCAAGTTAAAATTATCATGTCTGAGATGATCAAGTGTTCGTAATGTTAAGTCAACAGTCTAAATGGGTCTAAAAGTCAAATGTTCATGAAGTTAGAAAACTTTTAAAGAGTATGACCCATTCGCACGACTGGACCATGAGTATGAACCAGTCAGGCGATTGGACCATACTCATGCAATAAGCAGCCGAATGGAAATGAGTATGAAGCATTTGCCCGAATGGCTTATTAGGCTGACCCATTCGACCGAATGAGAGTGTGCGAATGAGTCAGTTGACCAACTGAGCTTCAGTGGCCAACTGAATGTGATCGACTGAGCCAATCGCCCGACTGAGTTTCATTCGCTCGAATGAACTGAGCGAATGAGTCCAGTCGGCCGATTGAACTCAGATTCAGTATATAAAGGGCCATAGTCGATCGCATTCTCATCATCATTCCCAATCGCCCCTATATCGCACATTGTACCGTTACGCTGCCCAAATTTCTTTAGACCTCGAGTATACACCCTTCTTGATCTTTTGACGTGTGTTTGCATTTATACCGGTATAATAAGATGAAATTTCACAGAAATCAGAAGAAATGGGCCCAAATTAGGGATTTTCGATTGAAACAAGAACTGAATCATTGAATGACCTCATAACCTACTGAAACTAAGCAAAATGTTAAAACTAAGTCTAATAGGTCATTAGTTAAGAGATTGCGAGTCTAAAGAGCCATTAAACCACGTTAAATTTCATGAATTGGTCAAGATTCGAACCTCAGTCGATTGAAAAGTGGGTCATCCGATTGGTCGTCTGGATGAACTTCAATCGTACGATTGAGTCGGCCGAATGGGTCAATCGGCCGATTGTATCATACGAATGATCTCAGTCGGCCGACTGAACCAATCGCAGGCTCAGTCAATCGATTGGACTCAGTCGCATGTTCATTCACCTGAATGAGTCCAGTCGCATGATAGGACAACCGACTGACCATAGTCGCATGATCCATTCGCATGAATGAATCAGAATGAATTCAAACAAGATACTTGGAACTGATTTGTGTTATGTGAGTATCTAATGATTATATGTCTTGTGTTTCAGATTGATGGCTGCTAGATGGTCCATCAACCCTAAGCACAACATATGTGCTCATCTGGATCATACTACTCGGAATGGCGCCGAGTTTACAGTGATCATCACTTTTTTGAGGAGATCAAGGATCCATAAAGCCATCTCCACCCCATGCACTCCCTATAGGTCTTTACATCAGGCCTTCTGGGAGAATGCTTCTGTTAACCGATCACGTGAGCCATATAGCATAAGGAGCTCTATCTGTGGCATGGATGTTGAGATTACCGCGGCTGATATTCAGAGAGTACTTGAGCTGGGGGATGATAATGATCATCCCACCAGACTTCACCCACTTATGGTGAGAGGATGTTTCCTGAGGATCAGTACGCTGGGGACATCAACTTAGGTGTGCTCAACAAGAGCAACTTGTGTCCCTAGTACAAGTACTTAGCGTATGTGATTTTGAAGTGCATTGCGTCTAGGAGGGGTGGGTTTGATGATCTTTCAGACCAGATTCAGAATGCCTATGTGGCACTGGTACTGAACCACCCGTTTAGTTTCTCGAGCATGATCTTTTCTTATCTTGTGGAGAATCTAGGCAAAGGTCAAAGGTAAGGGTTTTTTATGTACCCCAGATTCTTGCAGCTGATCTTCAATGAGAAGTTGCCATCCTACCAAAGGATCGCCACGATGCGGTGACTTTAGAGATCATGGATGATACGACTCTGGGTCGTATGAGATTTTACCGGGGTAGAAGGTAAAACCCCAGGTAAAGAGACTGATAGGCCATCTGGCTAAGGAGATTTATGTGGCACCAGGAAAACGTCAGTGGTGTCACATAGACAGCGACTCAGATGATGAGCAGCTACAGCTCCCAGAGCATGACTCTGATGATGATGACAGTGTGGGATGCTGGAGATACCTTGCCTACTCAACCAAGGGGCCCCACTACTGATAGTACATCTCAGGCATCTGCCCCCACTGGAGATGTAGCAGAGTCTACTGAGTTCCACCAGGGCTTTGTACCTGGTAAGGAAGAAGAGGAGTCTGATGAGGAGCCGCTTACTCAGACTGTGGGAAGCAAATTCGTTCCCACAAAACAAGGGCTCCGAGCGGTTGGTGAATGCCCAGGTGGATCGGGAGAGACTGCTGCTGACCTTACTTATGCTCCCGATCCACCAAGCCGTGTTCTAGGGGGAGCATCCACCTCGACATGGTCGAGGAAGAAGAGGATGGCTCAGCCCCATGGGATGATGAAGAAGAAGAGACGGCTCACCTTCATCACCAACACAACACCCACTACATCTACCATACCACCCACTACCTCTACCATACCACCCACTGCCTCAGCCACCACCATAACCACCTCCATAGCAACCACTACCATTCCCACACACCCTACCACTGTCACCACACCACCTACCACTACATATATCCCATCCACCACCATATCATTCACACCCACATCACCACCACTGTCATCTAGACCTAACCCAATCTTCACCACTGCCACCACTACTACCACTAGCAACCAAGCCGGGCCATCATCACATCCCACCCACCTATATGGATCATCTCTACCTCCCATTAGGGTAGAGGAACAACTATCAATGCTGACCGTATGGTGATGCACCTGTTAGCAGCCAATGACAAGAAGACTGCGCAGATTCGTCAGCTCGCAGATCTTACAGCTGCACAGTCTCAGCAGATCTCTCAGCAGGCTCAGCTGATTGAGTAGCAGGCACAGCATATGGCTGCTCAGAGCGAAGAGATTGCCCAACTCCAAGAGCATAGAGTCATATCAGCAAAGAAGATTGAGGAGTTGGAGGATGCTAAAAAGTCTATCATGCTCAAGCTCAAAGGAACTAAAGATGAGCCTCTGAAGATAAAGGAAGGAGTTGGTGATGAGGGCGAGGATGATGATGAGGTTGAAGATGAAGAGAGTGATGATGATGAAGGGGATGAGGAAGAAAAGACAGAGGACAGGCAGGAGGATGATGATGATGAAGGAGGAGATGCAGCTGCATCTACCTCAGCTCAGGGTCAAGAAAGAAGATCAAAGAGAAATCAAGACCAACGAGCTTCCTCTTCTGCCTCACCAAATGATGATCCAGCGATTCAAGATAAAAGTAATGATTAGATGATTATGTATTTGATAGCTTTTGTACTTGAATCATGTATTAAACTTATGTATTTGATGTTTATATTAAGATTAATGTATTCTGTCTTGATTATTAACTAATGTTTGATGTGTTACATGTTTACAACAAGCAGATCCAAACTTTCAAAGGGACGAATTTGATGATGCTCCCCTTCGCATATCAAGACTCAATTGACTATGATTCTTGATCTGCAAGGGATCGTTAGGAGATCTGTGAGTTATACCCCTGAAGAAGGGGAAATAATTCATGATCTTTCAATGAGCAACTGGCTGAAATGTTCAAGCTAAATCCGGATGAGATCATTAAGAATGCTCCAACTGTTGAGTCTACCAGTGAAGAAGAGCTAAATGATATTGATGAGATAGAGATAGAAGACATCACAGCAGAGCACTATCCTCAGTTGCTGACACGAGGGAAATGTGGTCCCCAATCTGGCGAATCCCTAGTCAGTGATACATTTGAGGTATTGGATCAGATGGAGCAGGAGTCTGAGAAGATTGAAGAAAAACCCAAGCCTCAAACGATGATGTTGATATCAGAAAGGCAGAACGGGCTGCTTGTTTCGAAGAAATCCGAGCCCAACGCGCAGCTCCTAAACAAAATGTCTACACCAAACTCTACAGAGTGAAGAAACATCATAAGGTGTCAGGCAGGATTATTGCGTGGGCACATTTCGAGGATCTAAATGTTTATGCAATAAAGAGGGAAAAGGGCATAGAGTACTTTAGATTTCCATATGATCTAAAGACTCTACCTGGTTTTGAGCTCAACCAGCTGGCTAAATTGAAGTTACTATATGCTGACCAAAGGAAGATGTCAGGCTGGTGTGAGGCTACCCTAAAGAAAGAGTACCACACCAGCTCAACAACCTACGAGGTATATCAGACGATCTGAAGTTGACTCCATCACTGGTAAGCCCAAGATAGTGCTGAAGTGGAGTCCTCCAAGAACAATGTCTAGAATCCCTCTCAGGGAAATGCCACAGGACTTCACTCTACACTTTAAATGGTGGTACTATGATCGGAGAACGGGGAGGCGGCATAGGCGGTCATAGTTAAATAAATATGGACAAATGGATACCATCAGGGTGTTTGACCCAATATGGCTCACTAACTTGTCTGATAATGATGTCTATACATTATACAAGTGGCCACTATTCTATGACCCATAATATATTATACAAGCCCTCCAATTCCAAAATGTCATAAGACTCTGCTTTGCGTTCGAGATACATGCAGGAGTCACAAGAGAGGAAAAGTAGAAAAAGTATGAAGAGGTGATGCATAAGGTAAGACATTAGATAGATCTAGGTCCAAGGAGGGGTTTGTTGATACATATATGTACCTAGATCATGATCTGAATGTAATATGTCTTACACTTATGTAACTATTGGGTACTTAATGAATTACAAAATATTTGGTTGTGTTTATAATGGTTAATATATCACTAATGAGTTGATATTGAATTGGTTATATAGGTCTGTGATTGTTTGAATTGATACACATAAGGTTATACTAATGGAAACATTCAAACTTATCAAAATGAAGTTCTCATGTGAATGGCTCATGAGAATGGACCATACACATGAACACCTTCAGGCGAATGACTCAGTCGCAAGAATGAACCAGAAGACTGGATCAGCCGTATGATTGTAACATGAGATTGGCTCAGTCGCACGACTGAAAACTCAGTCGTGCGAATGGATCAACCGCATGGCTCAATCACACGAATGAACCATGCTAATGGTTCAGTCGTATGAATGAGCAATCCTAACCTATAAATACCACTTAATTCGTGAAAAAAAAGTATTCATTCCTATTCGACTCCAGACGTACCCTAGCCGTTCAGAAGCCTCCAAGTTCGTACTCCAAGTTCATAGAACGCTGCTGATCGATTTCTAATCGATTCTTAATGTTAGATTCAATATCTTATTGTTTCTACGTGCGTTCTCACCGATTGGATTACCAATCAAATAGGATTCCACACTATTTGGTTTGGTACACACGTTAATCAGTTGTATTTTGTTTAAATACAAGATCCTAACACATAAGTTTCCTGTCAGACCATTTGTGATGACCTTAGGTGGTTTCGATGTAGTTCTTGTGATGGATTGGTTGGCGGACTATGAGGCGAACATCATGTGTCGCAAGAAGATTATTCGTTTGACAAAGCTTGACAGGAGTTTGGTGACAGTTTATGGTGATCGAGTCACGACGATCCCGAAAGTGATTTCGATGGCGGTGGCAAGAAAGTGCATGAGGTGTGGATGTAGTTCCTACTTGGCTTATGTAAAGGTTGTGGACACGCCAACACCACAACTGTCTGATATACCGGTGGTGTGTGACTTTCTAGATGTGTTTCCTGAAGACTTACCAGGAGTGTCACCTGACCGCGATATTGAGTTCCAGATTGACTTAATACCAGGTGCCCAACCCGTTGCTAAGGCACCGTATCGTTTGGCTCCGACTGAGATGAAAGAGTTGATGGAGCGATTGCAAGAGCTACTTGATAAGGGGTTTATTAGACCAAGTATCTCTCCTTGGGGTGCTCCGGTCTTATTCGTAAAGAAGAAAGATGGTAGAATGAGGATGTGTATAGACTACCGTGAGCTGAACAAGTTGACAGTGAAGGATCGGTATCCATTACCGAGGGTTGATGATTTGTTTGATCAGCTTCAAGGTGCCAGTTGGTTTTCAAGGATAGATCTTCGATCTGGCTACCATCAGCTAAAGGTGAAAGAGCAGGATGTTCCTAAAATAGATTTTCGGATATGTTATGGTCACTACGAATTCCTCGTTATGTCATTTGGGTTGACCAACGCGCCAGCTGCTTTTATGGACTTGATGAATCGAGTGTGTCGGTCGATGTGGATAAATCAGTGATTGTGTTTATCGATGATATCTTGATTTATTCCAAGAGTGAGGAGGAGCATGCCAGTCATATTCGGGAAGTGTTAGAAACACTGAGAAGGGAGAAGTTGTAAGCCAAGTTCTCCAAGTGCGTGTTTTGGTTGCACGAAGTTCAATTCTTGGATCATTTAGTGAATCTAAGGGGATTATGGTAGACCCGGCAAAGGTGGAGACGGTGATGCAATGGAAGTCTCCAAAGACACCATTCGAGATTCGTAGTTTCTTGGGTTTGGCAAGCTATTACATGAGATTATTCAAGACTTCTCTAAGATTGCTTCTCCACTAACCGAGTTCACCTGGAAAGATGTAAATTTTGTATAAGGTCGAGCTCAAGAGAAAGCGTTTGAGGAGTTAAAAGTGTGGTTGACTCAAGCTCCTGTCCTGTCATTACCCGATGGAATTGAAGATCTGGTGGTTTATTCAGATGCTTCCTACTCAAGGTTGGGATGTGTGTTAATGTAGAGAGGAAAGGTTATAGCCTATGCATCCTCACAGTTGAAGGTTCATGAAGTTAACTATCCTACTCATGACTTGAAGCTAGCAGCAGTGGTCTTTTGGTTAAAGATTTGGAGGCACTACCTATACGAGACGAAGTGCACTATACTCACTGACCACAAGAGTTTGAAGTACTTCTTCGAGCAGAAGGATTTGAACATGAGGCTTAGAAGATGGTTAGAGCTTATAAAAGATTATGATGGCGAGATCCATTACCATCCAGGCAAGGCCAATGTGGTGGCGGATGCCATTAGCCGAAAGGAGAGACCCGAGCTGATTCGGGTGAAAGCTTACCACTTGATCATGACCTCTGATGTGATGAAGCAAGTCAAGGTGTTCCAAGATAAGGCATTGAAAGAAGATCATCTTAACTCAGAAAGTATGAGAGGTCTGGTTGCAGAGTTGGGTGAAAACACACTCGGTGTTAGAACCTGACTCGGACGAATGTGGATTCCTCGTCTTAGGGATCTACGTGTGAAGATCATGGATGAAGCTCACAAGACTCGGTACTCTATTCATCTCGGTGCTACAAAGATGTATCAAGACATGAAGAAAGATTATTGGTAGCCGGATATGAAGCGTGATGTGGTGGAGTATGTGAGTAAATGCCTTACTTGTTTACAAGTGAAGGCCGAGCATCAGAAGCCATATGGTAAGACCCAACCGTTGGATATACCGGAGTGGAAGTGGGAGCACATCACTATGGATTTTATTACGAAGCTACCACGTACCATGAAAGGGTATCATGCCATATGGGTGATCATTGATCGTTTGACGAATAGTGCTCATTTCTTACCGATCCGCGGGACATATTTATCCGAGAGATTGGCAGATCTCTTCATCAAAGAAATTGTAACTTGTCATGGTCTACCGGTATCTATTGTCTCTGATCGCGACACTCGGTTTACATCCAAAGGTTGGAAGAAATTCCACGATGCTATGGGGACGAGGTTACACATTAGCACGACTTATCACCCTTAGATGGATGGTCAATCAGAGAGGACGATCCAGACACTGGAAGATATGCTTCGGGCATGCGTCATTGATTTGGGAGGAAATTGGGATGATCACTTGCCGTTAGCTGAGTTCTCATATAACAACATTTATCATGCGAGTATTGGTATGCCTCCTTATGAGATGCTATACGTGAAGAGATGTAGAACACCCGTGTGTTGGGGTGATATTGCTCATAAAGAGTTAGGGATGTCGAGGTGGTAGAGACTACGACTGAGAAACTAGGAAGGATTAAGGCCTTCATAAAGGCAGCTAAAGATAGGCAAAATTCGTATGCCGATAAGTGACGTAGACCGATTGAGTTCTAGCTGGGTGATAGGGTCATGTTGAAGGTCTCACCTTGGAAAGGTATCATTCGGTTCAGAAAGCAGGGCAAGTTGAGCCGAGGTACATAGGGCCTTTCTGAATCATTGCTAGAGTAGGAGATGTGGCCTATAGATTAGAGTTACCAGATGAGTTAAGTGGAATTCATCTGACATTCCACTTATCTCATCTGAGGAAATGTTTAGCAGACGAAGATATGGTTGTACCACTGGAGGATATCGAGGTGGATGAACGACTCAATTATGTGGAGCAACCAGTGGTGATCATTGACCGTAAAGATAAAGGATTTAGGAATAAAGTGGACCACTTCCGCGCGTACAGTGGAAGCACTGAAATGGATCTGAGTCTACGTGGTAGACTGAAGAGGAGATGAGACAACATTACCCACGATTGTTTGAGGAATAACAGATTTCGGGGACGAAACCTATATAAGGGGGGTGGACTTGTAACACCCGGTTATTTCTTTTAAAGTTAGTAAAAGAGAATAAAGGGAAGAAAAGGAAAGAAAGTAATAAAGCCCAAGTATAGGGACCAAATATGTCAAAAGGATAAAATGTTTAAAAACTGGGTGTAAACTCTTGGGTATTTGAA
Source organism: Flaveria trinervia (assembly GCA_025506515.1). Taxonomy (NCBI): domain Eukaryota; kingdom Viridiplantae; phylum Streptophyta; class Magnoliopsida; order Asterales; family Asteraceae; genus Flaveria; species Flaveria trinervia. Next base: position 20,541,898 of record CM046444.1, read on the forward strand.
GAAGAACAAGAAGAAAAGTTTGAATTCAAGGTAAGAATTCATGGTTTTAAGATGTTCAATACTGGCCTTGCCTCGGTTATATGCTTATGTGCGTTTGTATGTTCGGTTGGGTGTGTTCGGTGGGTTTTAGGTGCTTGAATTCAATTTGCAAACGGGTTTGAAGAAGTCTTACCCAAAGAGCTGCAAAGGTGAGTTCTAGAACCCCTTTATACATGTTTTTAACTGCTTTGGGGCGGGAAATGCATGTATGTATGTTTTTTTATTTAGTGGGTATTGTACCCATATGTGTATGTGTATGACTCGAGTGGGATGTGAATTTGGGCTATGATTATGTTTTATGTTGTTATGACTATGTTTCTAAGGCTTAGAATGTATGATTTAAGCTTAGAATAAGTTTGAGAATGAATGGAGAGCTGATTGTTCTTTCGCATTGACAAATGTGGAGGACAAGAAGTGATGCGGAAAAGTTCTGCTCTTGCACATTGACAAAAGAAGGAGAGTAGAGGAAATGCGGAAGACAAATTTTGTTCATTCGCATTACCCAATGCGGATGAACCATATGTGGATGACAGCTTTTGTTCATTCACATTACCTAATGCGGATGAACCACAAGCGGATAACAGTCTTTGTTCGTCCGCATTACCAAATGCGGATGAACCACATATTAATGTTGATAACCCTCCAGGTGTAACTCATCCGCATTTGGTAATACGGATGAGCAGGATGAAATGCGGATGAACACAACTTATTTTTCTGATTTTTGGAGAAAAGGGTAGATGTAGGCCGTGACTTGGGAGGTTTCCGGGGATTTATGTAAGTTGGCTTTTGAGGTCATAGATGATGTGATAGGCATGATGATGATGTATGATTGGTGCTTATGCATGATGTATATTATGCATGATGTGCTTTGTATGGTGATGTTGTATGTTTATATCTATGTTCCTTATTATGTATGTTTATTTTTCATGGCTTTACGTTGAATGTGAATGAAAGATACGAAATGTATTATGTAACGTAAAGTGAAAGATAACAAAAAGAGGAATGAATTGAATGAATGCATGAATTAATCAATGAACGAACGTAAGAAAGGCTTGCAAGCAAATGTATGGAGGTTCACATCCAGTGAGGGGTGTTAGCTCAACCGTGTGCGGGTTAGTTACCGCACAAGGATGCACACTGGGGCTTAATCCATGTGATTAAGCAAATGTATGGAGGTTCACACCTAATGAGTGGTGTTAGCTCAACTGTGTGCGGGTTAAATAACCTATGAGGATGACCACAGGGGTTCAATCATTGTGATTGACCATATGAATGGGGTCCTTGTCATTTAACCCTAGATGAATTGCTTGGTGCTCTAGAGGGGGGTTAAGCACATGACAGGACCTAGATGGAAACGAAAGATAATAAATGTATGAAATACACGATGATGAAGATAATAACTATTATCTATGTGTATGTACAATGTGTGATCACGTTCTAAAGCCAGGTATGCTTTGAAAGAAAGTAAAGAATGGTTTTAAACGAAAGATAAAGTATGTTTTATTATAAATCTAGAACTCACTCAGCAATGCTGACTTTTATGTGTTTCCATTTGGCAGGTAATGTTGCTGAGGATGGCACGGGGCGGCTACTCGGCACATTTTTGGATACCATTCTTTTGTTTAACGTTTTTGCATTATAATACGAACAAATGATATTTTTGTAATGAATTTTGTATTATTTTGCAAAAGCGTTTATTTTAATGAAATGAAATGTTTCTTTTAATGTTTCCGTTGCAACACTTTATGAAAGTCAATGTAATTATATGTTTTATGTGCAATGATTGACCAGCTGTAAGTGTCCTGGGAACAAGGCCTTACATACCTTCTATAAACAAAAATAAAAAAAAGATGGAAAGGCTGGACTAAGGCTGAAAGTTTAAATATATGTACCACCAATAAACTCCATGTTAATAAAAAATATTTGGAACAATAGTGTTATGTATATACAATGCCAATGTACATATATGTAAGGATGGTTGTTACGTATATGTAACAACAAGGTTACGTATATGTAATAACAGTGTTACAAATAACAAAATTGTGTTGTTCATGTTCTTTGTGTTGGAACAAGACAACTTGTGTAATCAAATTTAAGTGGCCGTTGTTCTTCACCGATGTTTGAATTTGAAACCAATAAAAACGCCACCAAATGCCAAATTTAATGATATAATGATCGTCTAATTAGTGATCCGATTCAAATTTGACAAACAATAAGGATCAAAGCATGAATGTTTTATGACATCTCTTAGTTCATTCCAATAAGTATTCTATTCCCATTAACAACATTTTATGTTCACCAAAGTAAGAAATTTAAATTTTAAATTTCTTTTAAAACTCGACAGATGCACAAAAGCAAGAAAACAAAATGATGATATTTTATTTAAAATAATTACCATGGCAAGTGTAGGTACATGTGTCCCTAGTTTCTGAACTTAATGTAATATGTCTTTAATGTCTTACACTTATGTAATACTTGGATACTTAATGAAATGTAAATGTTTGGTTGTGATTATAATGTTTAATATTTCATTAATGAGTTGTTTAACGCATATTGAATTGATTATATAGGTTTGTGGTTGTTTGAAGTAGTATAAACAATGTAATAATAATGAATACGTTCAAACTTAGTAACATGAAGTTGTCATGCGTCCGAATGGACCATGCGCCCCAAAAGTGGTCATGCGTCCGAATGACCATGCGACTAAGTGTCCATGCGCCTAAATAGTACATACGCTTGAACAACTTCATACGAATGACTCAATCGCATGACTGAATACTCATTCGTGCGAATGGATCAACTGCTTGGCTCAATCGCACGACTGAACCATGCTAATGGTTCAGTCGCACGAATGAGAAACCTAAACCTATAAATACCACCTAATTCGTGGAAAAACGTAAGCATTATAAACACTTCGACTCCAGACGTACCCTAGCCGTCCAGAGACCTCTAAGATCATACTCCAAGTTCATAGATCGTAGTAGATCGATTCCTAATCAATTCTTAACGTTAAATTCAATTACATAATTGTTTCTATGTGCATTCTCACTGATTGGATCACCAATCAAATAGGATTCCGCACTATTTGATTCGGTTACACGTTAATCAGTTAGTACATCGTCCCGTACACGATCCCTAACAGCAAGTGGATGGACTCTTTGTCAAACTTGTAGATAAGTTTACAATGCTACTTATTTACCAAAATATTTTACCTTGTCTACCAAAATGATTGATCTTTGTAGTATAGATACCACCTCAATGTAAAGGAAAAGATGCACCTCTTGTATACACTTTCATAAGTTATACATTTCTCTTCTTCTTGCTCTTGCAATTCTTTTTAAAGTTCTTAAGGTTATAACACTAATCTTGTTATAATTATTGTGATATTATAACACGTTATCAACACAAGAGCTCTTAAACTTTAATCAAGAAGACTAATTGAGCACAAAGTCATCTACAAATCAAGGTAAGACCTTCATTAAGTAATAAAATATAATATCTTATATTGAGAAGATAACTAAAATAAATAAAATAAGCACAAAGAAATCTTATTATAGACATTTTGATAACCATGGGACTACTAACAAACTAACTTTTATTTATGTATCTAACTTTTTAATTATGTAACTAACATTTTATCTTATGTCATTTAACATTTACTTATGCATCTAACCTTTACTCAATCTTTATTTATACAACTAAAATTTTCTTTTATGTCAACTAACATTTTGATTATATTGCTAGCATTTATTCGTAGTAACATCTTTGCAGGATCATTGAAGGGTGTAGAGTTACAACACAATAACACAAAGAGGAGATTAAGTAAACTTGATCAAATAGTAAACTAGATTAACCAAGGTAAGATGCTAAGAACACAAGTAATGTAAGAGACAGAACACAAAGAACACAAGTATATGGTTTTCAAGAATGCAGTATATCGCTTTCTCTATGTTCTATTACAAGTGTTACAAAGCATATTAGAAAGATATAAGAACATGAGATACTTATACGACATCCTACAGTCGGCTATACTTTGAAAGCCAGCTGGATGCATTTGACTAGACACTAAACAAAATCAATTGTAGAGTCAAAAGGCATATTGCCTTTTGACTTGTGACTATGACATCCAATAGCTCACATCCTTATCTATTATAAAAGGATAAAGTACATGAAGTAGAAAGTTACAGACTCAAGACCTCAATGTACAGTTACCAAAAGCATGGACCTTTTCACCAACTCATGTAAGTTGGTGACCTTACAGAGGTGCAGTGGAAAGGTGTCCAGCTTTATGGAAAAGTACATCAGATAAAGCATGTATTAAAAGTCTTCGGAAGAAATCTGTCTTCATGACTTGAAGCTTCGGAAGACTTTATCTCTGAGGCTTCAGAAGACTTCATATTTGGCTTCGGAAGATATTGGTCTTGGCTTCAGAAGATTTTATACTTAGAGTATTTTTTGTTGCATGTGTAAAACTTCCTAAGCATTATTCTTCAATGCACTTGTGCAACATGCAGGAAAGACATTAGATGTTTAGGTTGCATCAGCCTCTTCATTAATCTCCACAAACTCCCCCTAGGCTGATGCTACCAAAACACTTAGTAGGCATCAGATGTCAACAGTCCTCATTAGGATGATCATCAATCCTTTCTTCATAAGGTGATCAGGATCCTTCAGACTATCAAAGTGTCTTCTCATATCAAAGAGGTCATGCAGAGGCAACTAAAACATATCTTTCCATGTGTAAATGTCTTCAGTGCCTTGATCTCTAATGACATGCCATCTTTATGGATTTGTGGTGTATGTCCAGGACAAGATGGGTCTTCATGATGCTAGAGGAGTGTTTGAATTGGAGTTGATGTAGCATCCTCTGGCTGCACAACCTCAAGATGTTCTAACTCCTCCTGGGGTGTAGAAGAGGGTGCAGTCTTCTTCTTCTTTGGCTTTGGTTTAGAAGCCATCCTCTTCTTTCTCTTAACAAGTTTTAACTGAGAAGACTGGCTTGCAGTACCAGATTGATCTTCACTGTCTTTCTCAGTTGGGACTTCCTCTCTCTCAGGCTCAGAAGGAGAGGGAGGTTGACCCTGCTGTGGATAAGAAGATGAAGGTTGCTGAGTTTCAGTAGGAGGTCCTGGTTGTGTTGTCTCTGGTTGTTCAACCTTAACCTCCACTTCAGGTGGGGCTTGACTTGGAGTGGAGTGTAAGTCAATGAGCTCTCCACTTTTGATCTTCTGCTTGATCACCCTAATATGGTCATCCATAGTGGATAGAGACATGGGGCCAAGTCTTCTTCCGGAGAATCCATATAGCTTCAAGAAGCTCATCATCCTCTGCCTATCAACAGACTTTTTCATGCTCTTTTGGATGATGGCTTTTGATTTTGCAGCTTCTTCCTTAGTTTCTTCTTAGTTGTCTTTCTGTCCTTGATTATCTCAAATTCAAGTTGTTTTAAGTACTCAAACTCAACATAGTCATAGGACAAGGGAAGGAGTGCATCATCTGATAGAAGCCTGTAGCACTCAGGTAGTTGATCATCTTGATCCTTTCTTCTTCTTTGTCTACCTAAGGTTCTTGTTGAACCATATCTTCTTATGCAGGACTTTCCTAAACTAGGGAGAGAGTAGGCATATCCTGTACAGACTTTTTCTTCTTCTCTCTTCTTTGACTTGTACTAGAAGCTTTGCATCTTCTGCCTCCTACTTCTCCTTTGACCTTTCCAGATCAGCCAGTTCATTCAACTCTTCTAAAGGGAGAGATATGACATTGTCTATGTCATAGTTTCTTGTCTTCATGTAATTTATCCTGACTGCCCTTAACTCATCATTCTGAGTATCTGGTCTGGGGCAGACCTGATAGCAGACTCCATGAGTCTTAAAGACTCAGTAGAGGAACTTTCTCCCCTCAGCCTCCTTTTCCTCTCCCTCTCCTCCTCCTCCTCAATCTCCTCAGATGTCATCTTTCTTTTCCCTTGATCACTCATAGACCTTTGTGACTCAAGGTGGAGAGAGCTTTGGCCTTCATTGCTTGTTGCAACATCTAAGCTCTGGCCAGAGGGAGGTTGAGAAGCACCTTCACCAACAGGTATCTCAATAGGAGTGTGGATCTCTACAGCAGTTGATGATGATGAGACAGGGGTCTTAGGTTTTGCCACTGGGCCTTCATTCAAAGTTTCCCCTATGAAACTAATCTTAGGGTCTACCTCAACATCCAGTTGACCGATGGCTTTGCCTGATTGCCTAAGTCTCCTTCTTAACCTGAACTCTGCAGTGATCCTGTCTTGGATTCTTTAAGCCATTCTGTCAGCTTGTCTTGATCTGCTTGGGTTGACAAGTGGCATGTTGACTAAATCCAGACCTTCATAGTAGTTCAAAGTCTAAAAATTGAAAGACTTCTTGCTGTTCTTGAACTCTTATGATGATTAGGGCTTTCCTGATGTTGTCATACCTCCACCCAATGATGTGATTGGAAGATGGTGAAGATGACATAGCCCTTGGTATCCCATCCTCAAACATACTCTGTATAAAGGAGTCAGTGTAGTCCACATCAATGTGAACTTGAGGAGGTTGCTGAGAATGCACAATTGCAAGTGAGGATGGTGAGTCCTCAATGTCCACTCTCTCTGATGATCTCCTAGGTTCTGTGGCTGTAATAACTTTCTCCCCCTTTTTGGTAGCATCACGCACTTGCATAGGTGAGCTAGAAGATAGGTCAATCACATTCACAGGTTCTTGTGTTCCTGGTTGAGCACTTCTTAAAGGTCTCCCAGCTAGTTTTTCCTTAAGATATAAAATCTCAAGTTGCTGATCATTGATCTTGTTGTGTAAGGTAGTCACCTGAGATTCAAGGTGACTGACCTTTAAGACTAAATGGGTGCATGTTTTAGTCAGTTTGTGCACCTTTAGTCTCAGATTCCCCTCATCTTCATCAGAAGACTCATTGGGGGATGAGATGATTGGACCAAAGTCCTCTCTCTCACCACCAGCTTCGGGTTCTTGGGTGCTGGTTTTTCTCTGCTCACTGGCAATCTCAGTTGAGATGTCAGTGGGTTGAGTTGCCATGGTTGAGGTCTTAATGATGTAATCACTTTCAGAAGTGAGAGCCTCTTCCATATGGACATCCAGAACAGGTTCAGAAGTGTCCACCTCAATTGTAGGTGACTGATGTGCGATAGATGTAGCAGACTCAGGAGCATTCATCTCTCTTTGAGTAGGGGTAAAGAAGAGAGACTCATTATACTCACTAAAACCTAGATCTTCATCAGTATAGAAGTCAAGGTGGGGAATTGGTTGGTTGAGATCTATAGGCTGGGAATGGTAACTGACCCCTGAAGGTTGAGCACTTGAGTTTTGAGACTCAGAGTGATGGCTTAAGGTAGTTGGGCTAATGAGCTTATCAGGCTGAGCATGAGGAACCTTAGCACTAATTTTTGAAGAGATGGGAGTGGTCTGCTCCTCAGGAGAAGTGGGAGCTCCAGTGTCCACTTCTTCTTGTATGGGTGAGTATATGGGGGCCTCTACAGTCTGAATAGCCTGAGCAGGGGTTCGTTTGGATTTTCTTTGGTAAGTGATGGTGATTTGAGGCTGTGTGGGTGGTTGGGAGGTAACAGGTGTGGGCTCAACAGTAGCTTGTGATGCTAGGTTGTCACCTTGAGCAATGAGCTCTAACATTTTTGGGACAAGGGTTGTTTCTATCCAGAGAAGCCAACAGTAGGCTTTTTCAGTATTTTAAAGATGTCGGGCTTCATCTGTCCCAATTTAAGAATGTTACCTGTTTCCCTCAACTGTGAGCCCAGTTCACAGTTAAGAATGTACTGGACATATCTAGGAAACATGTAATGCTCTAAGGAGTCTAAATTAGCAAGTAAATTTGTATAAACAAACTGAGAATACCTGAATTTAATCCCCTGAACCATTCCATGGATTATGAAGGAGAGATCCTCAGGAATCTGGTCCCATCCACCATGCTTGTTTGATAAGCTGTGGATGACCATATGGAGCAGGAATCTCCACTGGGATGAGACCTTCCCTTTCCTAAAGGTCTTTACAGAGAAATATCCCTCATATCCCATCTGCTCAAAGAATGATTGACAGCTTCCTTTGGGAAGAACACCTCACCTTCGTCATCATCCAGCTGAAGATGCCTATTGATGATGGCCGGAGTGATGAAGATTTTTCTCCCCTGCACTGTGGCAGACATTGCCTTCTCACCGTCCATAATGACCTCTTGGTTGGTCTTCCAGAATTCAAGCAGCTGATCCTCATAGAGTGGAGGATCAATGGTTAGGAAGTGAAGTATTTGGACAGAGCTAAGAAACGACAAACCTCTGAGAAATGAGGATCTTTCTCAGAGCTTAACAGAGCAACCTGATTGTGTTGCCTGTGTAGCTGTATGGTAAAGTAGGATCATTTCTGTGAGCAAGGTTGGCCATTTTGCGGTAGCTTAAAGATGAATAAAGGAGGAAGAAAGAAATTTCAAAGAGAAATTTGGGGTTTAGGTTTGGAGGAAGAAAAGATGATAGAAAGAAGGGGAAACCGTTGGGTTTATATGTGAGAGGGATTTCAGATAAAGTTTAATGAAAGAGGATAAACTTTGAAATCCGATGTCGGTCCCACCTCTGAAAAAGTAGTTTACTTTTGCTCAAAAAGTAGTTTTTTTGGGAGTCAAAAAGCTTCCAAAAGATAATTATCTTTGGAAGTTTTTAATAAAAAAAGCTTCCGAAGCTAAAATGACTTCGGAAGAATTTCCTGAGAGTTTTGAGAATTTTGCTTCGGAAGAGAAATTAAAACTTGAGTGCTTTGTATATAAAACAACAAAGCTTTTGAGAGTTAATTTTGCTTCGGAAGTAAATAGTCCTTGAAAATAATAAGTGTCTGAGACAAGTATTTAAGCTTCGGAAGATAATCTGAAAGCTCTTCCGAAGGTAAATTTCTTTGACAGTTATATATTTTGAAGGCATGATTTGCTTCCGAAGTCAAAAGCATAACTTCCGAAGTATCCGAAATTTTCAAAAATCTAAGGAAAGTCTTCAAAAAGAAATTTTCAGCCAAAGAAAACATGAGCTTATGAAAGTGATGAACTAGACAACTAGGACACATATAGTTTAAGAAATAATAAGAATTAGTTTTAAGAAAAGCTTACTCAAAGTTATCATCCCAATAGCTAATTTTAGATATTTAAATCTCTGTTCATCAAAAGCCTTTGTAAACAGATCAGCATATTGTTCATCTGTGTGAACTTTGACTAGTTTAATTAATCCCTTTTCATAGTTATATCTTATTAAATGATACCTGATATTGATGTGCTTTTTCCTTGAGTGTTGCACAGGATTCACTATGATTGAGATAACACTGTTGTTGTCTATGTGAATGGGAGTCTCCTTGAAGTTTAACCCATAGTCCAACATCTGATTTTGAATCCAAAGTACTTAAGCATAGCAGCTTGCAGCAGCAATGTATTTAGCTTCAGCAGTTGATATAGAGACACAGGATTGTTTCTTGCATTGCCATGAGACAACCCTTCCACCAAGGAATTGACATCCCCCAGATGTAGACTTTGCAGTCATGTTGCAACCACCATAATCACTGACTGTATAAGAATACAGATTGAAGTCAGGATTCTTAGGGTACCATAAACCAAGTGTTGAAGCACCTTTGAGGTATCTTAGAATCCTTTTGACAGTGATGAGGTGAGACATCTTAGGGTTGGCTTGATATCTTGCACAGATGCATGTAGCAAACATAATATCAGGCCTGCTAGCAGTAAGATACATAAGAGACCCAATCATAGCCCTGTATGAGTGCTCATCTACACACTCTCCCTCAAGATCAGGTCCGAGGGAGTGGTTTCTAGCTATGGGTGTCTTAGCAATCTTACTATTAGTCATGTTAATCTCTTGAGTATGTCCTGAACGTACTTTGACTGACTTATGAAGATGCCATCTTCAACTTGCTTCACTTGAATTCCCAGAAAGAAATTGAGTTCCCCCATGGCACTCATTTCAGATCTGTCTTTCATCAGCGTCTCAAAGTCTTTGCAGAGCTTTGGATTAGTTGAACCAAAGATGATGTCATCCATATACACTTGAATTAGTAGTATGTCATTTCCCTGTCCTTTGATGAAGAGAGTTCCATCTATAGTACCTCTCCTGTATCCATGTTTACAAAGATACTCAGATAGTGTCTCATACCATTTCCTGGGTGCCTGATGTAGCCCATAGAGAGCTTTGTCAAGCTTGCAGACATAATCAGGATGATCAGGGTCTACAAAACCAGGTGGTTGTTTGACATATACCTCTTCATCTATCACTCCATATAAAAAGGCACACTTCACATCAAGCTGAAAAACATGAAGTTCTTGGATGCAGCAAATGCCAGGAATATCCTAACAGCTTCAAACTTGCCACTGGAGCAAAGACATTGGTGTAGTCAATCCCTTCTTCTTGTGTCTATCCTTGAACAACCAGTCTAGCTTTGTTCTTGATGATGATGCCTTTATCATCTTTCTTATTCCTAAACACCCATTTGGTTCCAATGGTAGTCTTTCTAGAAGGAAGAGGACAAAGGTTCCAAACTTTCTGCCTTTTGAATTGAAGCAGCTCTTGTTGCATAGCTTCAACCCAACTTCCATCGTTTAGAGCCTCATCAACTTTCTTTTGCTCTATCTGGGATAAGAAACAAGAGTGAAGACAAACATTTGCTTCATGGGTTTGTCCTCTTGTCCTTACCCCTGTGACAACATCTCCGATGATGTTGTGGTGGGGTGAGACTTGTGGATCCTAAGCTGAGGGATCACAACAAGTTGCTGAGAGAGATCTAAATTAGAGAAATTTAGATCTGGCATAGATGTTTCTCCCACCACATCAGCACACTTTTCAAGAGAGACTTGATCCAAGCAGTGTGTGACATCATTAATGTTGTCATCTATGGTGTGGTTAATGGCATCAAGAAATTCTTGGACACTGTCACCACCACCATTGTTGTCTTCCACAAATGAAGTGTTCTTATCTGGTTGTGGAGCCTTTGAGCTAGAATTTTAAAGGCATCCCAGATGTATCAGCTGAGTTTGTCATTATAGTGCTGATAGAAACCTCATTAGCAAAAGAAGTTCCAACTGTAGCTGAAGATATATGACTTGAAGGTCTTCTTAGCTCAAATCTTGGATCAGGATCACCTGTATTTGTATTTTTTGCAGATCCTGAAACATTCTCACAAGATTTGTTAAAACAGTTTGTAACCAATTCAAGATCAAATAACCAATCCAGACTAGAACTAGCAACAGAGGGTGTGTGTTCATTGAAAGTCACATTGGCTGACTCCTCAACAATTCTAGTTCTAAGATTGTATACTTCGTAAGCCTTAGCTTGAGAAGAGTATCCAATAAAGTGTCCATCATCTGATTTCTCAGCAACTTGGCAATTTGATCTTTGGTATTCAAGATGGTGCAAGGACAACCAAATGACCTGAGAAAACCAATGAAAGGTTTCCTCTTGTGCCAAAGTTCATAAGGAGTCTTGACATGAGTCTTAACTACTAAAACTCTGTTCTGCACATAGCAGGCAGTGTTGACTGCCTCTGCCCAGAAGGTGATGGGCAGCTTAGAGTCAGACAACATGGTTCTCGCAGCTTCAATCAGTGTCATGTTTCTCCTCTCAGCAAGACCATATTGCTGAGGAGTCCTGGGAGCATTTTATTGTCTTGTAATACCCTTTTCATCACAGAATGTATCAAGGAGTTGGTTCTTAAATTTAGTTCCTTGATCACATCTTATGATCTTGACCTTGTGATCAGATTGATTCTCAATCTTTAAGATGAAATTCTTCAGACTCTTAGGAGTCTCATCCTTAGTTCTAAGGAAGAAAACCCAGGTGAATCTTGTAAAGTCATATGTGATCAATAAACAGTAAGAGGTCCTTCCTAAACTCATTACACTGGTGGGGCCAAAGAGATCTATATGTAACAAGTGTAGGGGTGTAGTGATGGAGTTCCTTTCCTTAGGCTTGTGAGATACCTTATGTTGCTTCCCTTTCAGGCATGCAACACAATGGTCATCACTTGTAAACTCTTTCTTTGGTATTCCACTTACCAAATCATTCTTAATCAATTTGTTCATGCTCTGATACCAAATACAGGATCGTTGAAGGGTGGAGAGTTACAACACAACAACACAAACAGGAGATTAACTCAACTTGATCAAACAGTAAACTGGATTAACCAAGGTAAGACACTAAGAACACAACTAATGTAAGAGACAGAACACAAAGAACACAAGTATATGGTTTTCAAGAATACAGTATATTGCTTTCTCTATGTTCTATTACAAGTGTTACAAAGCATATTACAAAGATACAAGAACATGAGATACTTATACTACATCCTACAGCCGGCTATACTTTGAAAGCTAGTTGGATACAATTGACTAGACACTAAACAAAATCAATTGTAGAGTCAAAAGGCAGATTGCCTTTTGACTTATGACTATGACATGCCATAGTTCACATCCTTATCTATTACAAAAAGAATAAAGTACATGAAGTAGAAAGTTACAGACTCAAGACCTCAATGTACAGTTACCAAAAGCATGGACCTTTTCACCAACTCATGTAAGTTGGTGACCTTACAGAAGTGCAGCGGAAATATGTCCAGCTTTATGGAAAAGTACATGAGATAAAGCATGTATTAAAAGTCTTTGGAAGAAATCTGTCTTCATGAGTTGAAGCTTCGGAAGACTTTGTCTTTGAGGCTTCGGAAGACTTCATATTTGGCTTCGGAAGATATTGGTCTTGGCTTCAGAAGATTTTACACTTAGAGTATTTTTTGTTGCATGTGTAAAACTTCCTAAGCATTCTTCTTCAATGCACTTGTGCAGCATGCAGGAAAAACATTGGATGTATAGGCTGCATGAGCCTCTTCATTAATCTCTACAATCTTATTCTTATCTTAATTTGTCGTTCTTATTCTATTTTGTCTTTATAAACTAATTCATGTTTTTATAACATAATCTTATACTTATCTATTTTATGGTGATATATACATACACGATGGTTAGGCTGCATCAGCCATTGTGAACAATCACATAGCCATTATAAATGGTTATAACTTTCCTTAGCTAAGGTTTTTTTCCCACTGGGTTTTTCTTTAGCAAGGTTTTTAACGAGCCAATACTTATACTCTTGAAGTTTGAAAAGTGTCATCAAAGGGGGAGTATTATAAATTATTACCATGACAAGTGGATGAACTCTTTGTCAAACTTATAGATAAGTTTACTATGCTACTTATCTACAAAATAGTTTACCTTGTCTACCAAAATGATTGATATTTGTAGTATAAATACCACCTCAATGTAGAGGAGAAGATGCATATCTTGTATATACTTTCGTAAGTTATATATTTCTCTTCTGCTTGCTTTTGCAATTCTTTTTAAAGTTCTTAAGGTTATAACACTAATCTTGAGATAATTATTGTGATATATAACAATCTAAACCGTTTTTATGCATTTTTGGTATGTAGTTTCACCCACCACTTTGACTTTTTATTGCCTCTTATATGTTCACAATAAAAGAACGACACAAATTTGAAAGCAATAATATTAAAATAGGTGTTGACAAGCCACTGGATAATAAAGAACATTGCAAAAAGAACTTCGAAAAATAAATGTAGTCCGATCTCAATGTATTACATTACGATTCAATTTTTTTTCTTGGTGTTTGAGATGAGAGATTGGATATATTAAAGCTATAACTACCTAAAATAGTGGGGTGGATATTTACTAAAATGTCCTTTAAATATAAATAAATAAATAAATAAAGTATCTAATATATATGATTGGTTGGAGATAGTTTATATGGGTTTCTCTTATAATTTTGGTTTTCATTTGATCCATCTATATATATATATATATATATTATATATATATATATAATATATATATAATATATAATATATATATATATATTGGTCCAAAAATATATACATATATATATATATCTATATATATGTATATATATATATATGTATATATATGTATATATATATATATATAGGGTTCCAATAAAAACCATATTATAATTAAAAACCAAGAAAACTACTTATTCACCATTGATCTTTTTGATCTATGGTTGAGATTAATTAATGGCATTTTAGTACTTAAATAAAAGATTATTAGGGTTTAAATATGTATTAAGGGCAAATTAGGAATAACACAAAAAATAACTTGGTAACTATCAAGTATAATTAACAAATTCCTAAATTTACTCTCATCCTCCATTTTTTCTCACATCCCTCTTATATTTAATACAAATTTAAAAAATATTTTCTTTATTTTGGATAGAAAAACTAGATCATTATGTTTTCTATAAAAATAAATAAACCAAAGAAAACGACTACTTATGCATTCGTGACATCATGTTACATATGCGTAACAATATGTGTTATGTATGCGTAACATTGTGTGTTACGTATATGTAACACTATCGTACATATGTGTATCATTATTAACAAACATGTATGAAAAACCAACATGAGTTACATATTTATATTTTAAATCAAAATTTTTTAATGCTAAAAATGTTTTTAAGAGTACATATATCTAAAAGTGGAGTTACATATACGTACAAAAATTTACATATATGTAACAAAATATAGTAACAACAAAAACGATTGAAAAACCTAAAATGTGTATATATGTGTGTGAATACAAGTCCAACTTATGTATACATAACAAAAGGAAGTACATATATACAAACAAAAAACTTACACATGCATATAGTAAAGTTATATAAACATTACATAATAGAGTTACGTATACGAAAACAACACAAAGGTACACATATGTAACAATAGAGTGACGTATATTTTACACAAACGTGGTTATAATAAAATTTGTTAGGGATCGTGTACTGGACGATGTACTAACTGATTAACGTGTATACCGAACCAAATAGTGCGTAATCCTATTTGATTAGCGATCCAATAAGTGAGAACGCACATAGAAACAATTGTGTGATTGAATCTAACGTTAAGAATCGATTAGGAATCGATCTAATGCGATCTATGAACTTGGAGTATGATCTTAGAGGTATCTGGACGGCTAGGGTACGTCTGGAGTCGAAGTGTGTACAATCCTTTCGTTTTTTCACAAATTAGGTGGTATTTATAGGTTACGGTTACTCATTCGTGCAACTGAACCATTTGCATGGTTCATTCGTGCGAATGAGCCATGCAATTGATCCATTCGCACGACTGAGTGCTCAGTCGTGCGAGTGAGTGTTCAGTCGTGCGACTGAGTCAGTCGCGCGACTGAGTCAGTCGCGCGACTGAGTCAGTCGCGCGACTGAGTCAGTCGCATGAAGTTGTTCAGGCGTATGGACTAATTAGGCGCATGGACACTCAGTCACATGCCATTTGGATGCATGACCACTGTTGGGGCGCATGGTCCAGTCGGACGCATGAGAACTTCACTTAACCAAGTTTGAATGTATTTATTATTATAACATTATGCATATCAATTCAAACAAACACAAACCTATATAATATAGACAATATGCGTTACACAACTCATTAATGAAATATTAAACATTATAAATCACAACCAAACATTCTCATTTCATTAAATACCCAAGCATTACATAAGCGTAAGACATTCAAGACATATTACATTAAGATCCAAATCTAGGTACATATATATCAACAAACTCCCCCTTGGACCAAGATCTATCTATCGTCTTACCTTCTTCATAACCTCCTCATACTTCTTGTACTTTTCCTCTCTTGTGACTCCTGTATGTATTTCAAATGCAAAGCAGAGTCGTATCACATTTTGGAATTGGAGGGCTTGTACAATATCCTGTGTCTCATAGAACAGTAGCCACTTGTATAGAGTGTAGATGTCGTCAGCTGACAAGTTGGTAAGCCACATCGGGTCGAATACCCTGATAGTATCCATTCTACCCTCTTTGTTTAGAACTATGACAGCTTCCCCTGTTCTCCAATCATAATACCACCATTTGAAGTGAGGAGTGAAGTCCTGTGACATCTCCCGTAGAGGATCTTTGACATTGTTCGTGGAGGACTCCACTTCAGCTTTGGCTTTCCAGTTATGGGATCAACTTCAGAACGTCTGATATACCTCCTAGGTTGTTGAAGTTTGAAGTTGACCCACCTGGTGTGGTACTCTTTCTTCAAAGCAGCCTCAAACCAACCTGACATCTTTCTCGGGTCAGCGTATAACAGCTTTAGTTTAGCTAGCTGGTTGAGCTCAAAACTAGGTAGAGACTTTAGGTCATGCAAAAGTACTTAATACCTTTCTCTCTCTTCACCACGTATACATTAAGATCATCAAAATGTGCCCACGTGATAATCTTGCCTGACACCTTGTGATGTTTCTTCACATTGTAGAGCTTGGTGTAGACATTCTGTTTAGGAGCAGCGCATTGGGCTTCGATCTCCTCAAAACAAGCAGCCCATTCAGCCTTTCTGGTATCAACATCAGTGTTTGAGGCTTGGGCTTGTTCTTCAACCTTCTCGGACGCTTGCTCCATCTTATCTAATATCTCAAATGTATCACCAACCAGGGAGTCACCCAAATTGGGGATCGCATTTCCCTCTTTGTCAGCGTACTCGGGATAGTGCTCTGTAGTGACGTCCTCGATCTCTATCTCATCAATGTTGTTCAGCTCGTCATCACTGGTTTCTACAAAAGTTGGAGCGTCCTTCACACTCTCATCGGGATTAAGCTTGAACATTTCTGCAATTTTCTCGTCAGTGAGATTGTGAATGATCTCTCCTTCTTCAGGAGTGTACATCACCGATCTCCTAACAATACCCTGCAAATCAAGAATCATCATGAGCTGAGTCTTGATCTATTGGAGGGGAGCAACATCATGTTCGTCCTTCTTCAGGAGTGTACATCACCGATCTCCTAACAATACCCTGCAGATCAACAATAAGCATAGACAGCTTGGACCCTAAATGACATAACCTCGTTAGTTTCTTGAGAGTCTTCATCATCCATACCACTGCCCATTTGCATAGCATTATTCCCATCTCTGTCCAAAACATCATTTTTTTTCATCTCCATCAACTAGGAGAGGATCATCTGAGAGCATGTGGACAGATAGTTTAACATCAGTGCTAAGTATGCATTCTGGATTTGATCAGACATCTCATCAATTCATGCTCCCCTTGACACTATACACTTATGGATGTCATGAGCTAAGCACTTGAACAGGAGACTCAAGTTTCTCTTGTTGAACACACCTACGTTGATGTCCCCAGTGTACTTCATCCTCAGACTAGCATCTACATGTGCACATACATTATGCTTGTTGTTCATTATCCAGCATTCAGCCATAGTGCTGCAACACAAGACATATATAAGTTAGAATTGGTGTACATGGATGACACTTGGATTTTAATGAACTTGATTTATTTAGTACAATCGTGCGAATGGACAATGCAACTGAGGCCTAGTCATGCGATTGGGCTCAGTCGTACAATTGAGCTTGCGACTGAACTTAGTCGTATACTGTACCATGCGATTGGAATAGTCATGCGATAGTACCCATAAGCATGGTTCATACGTGCGATTGAGTCATTCGGCTAACTCAATCGTGTGACTGGAGTTCATCAGCGTGTCCATTCGTATACCTCACTGTTAAACACAAAGGATTTTACTATTTATCAAGACCCGACATTTCATTTTGTGTTTACAATCATTTTGATCGCAAAGACTCGAATTAACACTTAGAATAATTTAGTCCAACATGTGTGATCATTTAAGTGTTCTATTCTTAAGAGAAGTCTCGTTGACAATTGTAGTGAGTTCTACACTTAAAGCTTGCATTAAGACATTCAGCGTTAACCGAGTTAAGTTGGAGTGTACCTACAGATGAATAGAGTAATCGTTAGAATCACAAACTCCAAGCTACATCAATGAAACGCAGTTTTGGCAGAGTACCAATGCTCTTGTGCGACTTTAGGATGATATTGCGAGTGATGAGTGACTACTTCCGACTCTCCCACTATTTATACTAGGGTTTCTTTCAGTCGTGCGACTGAAGATCAGTCATGCGATTGGCACAGTCAGTCGGTCACCTTCAGTTGTGCGACTGGAGACCAGTCGTGCGATTGTGTCATTCGGTCACTCTCATCCATGCGATTGGTTCATTTTGTGATCCAATCGTGTGGTTTTATTCATGCTTATGGTCCAATCGCACGTATGTCCCATACGTGTGGGTGAATCGTGCGATTGGGCTCATACGTATCCTCCAATCGTACGACTGGTCCATACTCATGGTCGAGTCGTGCGAATGGATCATACTCATGATTTTGAATTTTTGACCATTCCACACTTTTATCTTTTGATTAAACATTATGAGTATTTGATCATCTCAGACATGATCATTTTAACTTGAAAAACTTTTGACCACCTCAGACGTGGTCCTTTTAAAATACTTTGTCACCTCATATGTGCCCATTTTTATTTGAAAGCACGTGTGGTCACCTCAGACGTGACCTTTTAGATGATAAGGTTCCTTATCAACTTCCATGACATAGTCAGATACTAAACAAACTGAAATTGACAAACTTTATACAGAATTAAAAGAAATAACACTAAAACTTAAACTAAGACATGTTTTTGTGTTTTTGTGAGGGTTAAATCCCAAGATGTAAATCTAAGAAATTATTTATCTGAAAAGGCAGCTTCAATTCATTTAAAACATACATGGAACCAATTCAATTTGGAATCATACAAGATATTCAAATCGTTCGGAACAAGTTATCTAAAACCTTTGATGCTCTATTCTTGTTTTTCATCTAGAGTCATTTAGCAAATTTAGGAAATCATACTAGTACTATTAGGTCCTCACACTGATTTGAACTTTCAAGAATTGTAGCCATAATGTTTGTTAGTATACTTGTCCTCTTAAATCCGTACACAGACTTTCAATACAGATTGGTGATGGTTTAAGGTTTGTTTATTTCAACAAGCATTTGTGGATCCCACACTATATAGTAATCAACATTCCTCAAGAGATTTTTGAGTGGTCTCAGGGTAGTATTCAAGAAGAAACTATTCATAGAACTTTCAAAGAGAAGCCAAGCCTCAGGTCAGTGCCACCGTACAGCAGAGAGGCGACAAACAACAATAAATTCTAGAATATATAGGTTATGCTTATCCTCAGGTCAGTGCCACCGCATAGCAGAGAGGCGCATAACCTATCTTCTTGTTGAGCAATTTCATTCTTTTGCACAGATCTCACCAACAACATAGGTTATCAGTTTGATTGTATTAGCATTTTTATGTGCTTTTGCTCATGCTTTGGTCTTACGCACACATTCGTGGCGTTTATCTTGCTTGTCACCCCTTATTAGAATCTTGTTGATTATGTTAACCAGGGATAAGGTGTTACCTACAGCTAGTCAAACATTTTAGTTTAATCTTGAGATCACCTAAAAGGTCTAGTCATCTATTATGTTGAATCTACCGACATATATCTGTGGTCTAGCAACCTCTAGGTCTACTTTCTTTATGTTACCTTAGTAGTAGCTAGTTTGTCTATCATATTTTCTTTTATATTGCTCAGACTACATAGACTTATACTTGAGCTTTGCATCTTTTTCAATTTAAAATTTTAAAGTCCCAAATGGTTTGCTCCTGTGTACTATCATATTCCAATGATTGAATCGGTATCACACATACAATCTTATTTTTATCAGCTACCTCTCCTTCTCCCTCGTTTTTTTATACTATCTAAACCTATTCTCCCCCCTAAAATTTTAAAACCGTAATGGATTAGCGTTTTAGGATTTTAATAGGCAAAAACAATAAGACCAATTTTAATTAACCAACTTAAAATTAAGCAAATAATTTTAAAAAATTGAAAAATAAAAGAAAATTTGCACGACACATCGGACTACAGATGGTCATCTTCAGGAATGACCTCACTTTTCTTTTTAACGCCTTTAACCTCTAACAATATAGAAAACGTAGTTTGTCAAAAGCCTTTGTATAGAGGTTAGTGCGTTGAAAATCTATGTTTATTTTTACCACATCGATTAAGTTCTTTTCAAAGCAATCACGTATAAAGTGATATTTAATCCCGATGTGTTTGGTCTTTGGATGTTGGACCGGGTTTTTAGTGACTTGCAGCAGCAACTTGCAGCAGCACCGTATTCGGCTTCACAGGTTGACAATGCAACCGAGGTCTGCTTCTTACACTGCCAGGTTACTAACCTTCTCCTAAAAAACTGACACCCTGCTAATGTAGACTTGTAGTTCATCTTGCAGCCTCCGTAATCCGAGTCGCTATACGCCGTAAGCTCAAAGTCATCATCATGAGGATACCACAACCCAAGTGTGGGTGTACCCTTCAGATAACGAAAAATTCTTTTGACCCCAATAAGATGGTTCACCTTAGGCTTTGCCTGATATTATGAACATAAACATGTCGCATACATGATACCAGGTCGTGAGGTAGTGAGATACATGAGAGATCCAATCATCTCTCGGTACATAGTGGCATCTAGCAGATCACCATTCTCATCGGGTGCTACATCATGGTTTGTAGCAAGTGGAGTTCCAGCTGTAGAAGCATTCTCCATGTCAAACCAACTGAGAATATCACCTACATACTTGGTCTGATATAGGAAAATCCCATTTGGTGTCTGATCCACCTGTAACCCGAGAAAGAACTTCATCTCTCCCATTGCACTCATCTCAAACTCCGCCTTCATTACTACTTCAAACTATATACATAATTCTTCGTTCTTGGATCCGAAGATTATGTCATCGACATAGATTTGTACCAGCAGTAAATCTCCATCTTTTTCCTTGATAAACAATGTACAGTCAATGACTCCCCTGCGAAAACCATGTTCACAAGATGAGTCGAGAGTTTCTCATACCAGGCCCTCGGAGCTTGATGAAGCCCGTATAGCGCCTTGTCGAGTTTGTAAACTCTGTCCTAATGATATGGATCCTCAAATCCCTCAGGTTGACTGACATACACTGTCTCTCGGATCTCACCATGAAGGAACGCACTCTTCACATCTAGTTGATAAACTTTGATCTCCATATAAGATTCATAGGCAAGAAAGAAGCGGATTGCTTCCATCCTTGCCAAAGGTGCAAACACTTCATTGTAGTCAATACCCTCAACTTGTCAAAATCCCTGAACCACAAGCCGAGCCTTGTTTTCGATGATCACTCCTTGATCATCTTTATCGCATTTCAAGACCCATTTGGTGCCAATGACCTTAGCACCTTTAGGTCTATCCACTAGAGTCCATACACCTAACTTCTTGAACTGAAGAAGTTCTTCTTGCATGGCACTCACCCATGCCTCATCATTTAGGGCTTCACTAACATACTTTGGCTCAAACTGAGACACAAAGCAACGATAGGCACCGTCATGAAGGTATCCCTTTTCTATCACAGAGGCATAATCAGCTGAGTACAACTGATTTCTGGTCTGAACTCCTAATCTCACATCTCCTATGACATTATCCAATGGATGATAGACATTTAGACGTGAGTCGAGAGTTGTTGGAACAACCACCTCAGAATCAAGATTGTGAACATTTGGTTCTGGATCTGAGGCTATAGGAGTCTAAGGTTCAGGAGGCTCAGAGGCATCACTATTAGATGCTAGTGGACTTATGGTAGTCAAAACTCGTTCATCCTGGTTGTTCTTATCATTTTCCACATTTTCTTCATTAGAGGAAGAGTCACTCACATCAAGTGCTCCCCCTAAGTTAGTAGATGATTGACTATGTGAACTGGATGGTTTTGAATCTTGAGACGGTGTGTTTAAGACATCGTACATCATCTTGTTTTCCAACTCGTTTTCGGAAGTGGAGGGAGGTATGTTGAAGGACTTGAAGAATCCATCATAGTCAAAGAAGTAAACAGGCCCTTTTCTAGCAGGTGGTGTGGTGTATCTCTAAACATCAACATTACACCACACCTCTACTTGACCCGTTGAGTTGTTGTAAACTCTCTTGTTTGGTATGTTGTATCCTAGAAAGATCCTTTCATCTACTTTCTCGCTGAATTTACCCTCCTGAGTCTTCTTCAGCAGGGTGCATGGAGCACCAAATGGCTCGAGATACTCTAAGTTAGGTTTATGTCATTGTAGTAACTCATAGCACGTTTTTCCATGGTGTTTAACTACCAAACTCGATTGAGCGTATAACATGGATTTGCAACTACCTCATTCCAGAATTGAATAGGCAATTTCGAGTCTGCTAGCATAGTCTGTGCGGTCTCTATCAAGCTGTGATTCTTTCGTTCAGTAACACCGTTCATCTGAGGAGTGTAGACAGATGTAAATTGATGCACAATTCCCTTTTCCTTGCTGTAGGCCTCCATCCACTTATTCTTGAACTCAGTTCCGTTGTCTGAGCGCACTTGTCGTACTTTCAGCTTGTATAGGGATTCCAGTGTAGTTACTAATTCCTTGAAGGATTCAAATGTTTCTAATTTGGACTTCAGAAACATTACCAAGAGAATCTAGAGTAGTCATCAGTAACTACATAGCAGTACAAGTCGCCTGCGATGCTTCTTGTACTGACTGGACCAAACAGATCCATGTGAAGAAGCTTAAGAGGTAGTTCTATGGAATGAACTTTCTTTTCCTTATGAGACTTTTTCGTCTGTTTGCCCTTCTTGCAGCAACACAAAAATCTGGGAGTTGGAAGTTTTTGACATTTACTCCCCTTACTAAATCATTTTGGATCAAGTGATTCATATTCCTTGGATTTATGTGTCCCATTCTCCTATGCCAGAAGATGGAATCTTTTTCAGTAGCTTTGGACAAGAAGCACTGAACTTCACGATCCGTTGTGGAGGCCTTTGAAAGATCCAAAACATAAAGATCATTATATCTCAAAGCTGACATTAGAACTTGGTCCTCCGGGATCACGTAGTCCTTCTTCAGAACGTAGCATTTCTTGTTGTCAAAGACTACTTTGAAGCCTTTATCACATATTTGAGAAACAGAAAGTAAGTTATTTTATAATTGTTGGACATAGTTTACCTTGTCAAACTTAACTTTCTGATTTCCCACTTCTCCTTGGGCTTGATATACCCTCCTTTGTTTCCAGCAAATGAAACATGCCCTCCTTTGATTTGTCTGACGTTTGATAAGAGAGCTCTGTTCCTCGTCATGTGCCTGGATGCTCCGCTATCTACAATCCACATGTTAGTCTCAGCACTATAGCGAACACCCTGCACATTCAATGAAAACATTAGTTCATATTAGGAACCCAAGCCTTCACTGGCTTGGGTTTCCCCGAGGCATCACATAACATAAACTCAACCCATTGACCATTTGAGGTTGAGGGAAGCTCAGATGTCAGTTTGTTCTCATTTTCAGACGCTGAGGCGGATTTTTCTTTCCATAGACCAGCTTTGTGTAAGGCATGTTTGTGATAAACAGACGACTGGCTAATGGGTTGAACTGTGGGTTCACTATCCTTTTTAGGAGGCGTCACTGAGTTCCTCTAAAAAGATCTAGTTTTAGATGCAGGAAGTTCAACTTTCCTCCTCGGTGTCTGATAATAAGGACAATGAGACGCAATGTAACCGTACTCTCCACAATTGTAGCAGGATCTGCTTTCAACTTTACGGTTTAAATGTTTTTGTGGAGATGTAGGTGTCACACGGATGACCTTATTTTGTTTAGATTGAGACACTTCTTTGTTAGATGTATGGTCGGGTTTTACAAACTTAATTGTTTTACCTGGTTTTACATCTTTTATTTCTTGTTTACCTGGACTTTGACATGATGTGTGTGATTGATTAGGTTTAATAGTCTTTTTGGGTTCTGATTTGACTTTGTTTGAAACTGACTTCAAATTAACCTGTCACACCCTCAAAATCCACATGCGGAGTTTTACCGCGAGGCGTGTGAACAAACCAGGATCACAGTCAATAGTTACTCAGAACGACTCTATATGCCATAATTAAAATAAAATCAACCAAAGTATAAACTTTAAACTGTGCGGAAGCATTTTGTAAAACAACCCAAAGAAATAAAAATGTATACTATGGCAAAACATGCGCCAACCCAAAAAAATAGTAAACATTAACCATTAAAACAATAAAGATGTCTTGAAGACCGAGTCTTAGAATACAAGTGAAACCATGTAGTGCTCCTAATGGCAAGCAAGCTAATGACATGAGAATAGCATACTAAAATGTCAACACAATGGTTGGTGAGTTCAAGAGTGATATTCAAACATAAGCAGTTTAAAGTAGAGATATAAAAGTAGTGCATTGTAATAGATAGCTAGTCCATTAACAATAAATATTAACTCATAGTGATTTCGCAATTGAAGCTGACGGTGTTACGTTGTTGCCTCCTGTCACGACTTAACAGGTCGTGACAATGTTCAATAAGACAAATTGCACCCGGTTGACCTCGAGTCACACAGGTGGGGCTCGTCAGACCCAGTAGTACTATCTAAATTTCCCCGTTATTCAATATTAACAATTCGAAAGTGTGAGGACTTTTCCATGACATCAAAACTATATTAATATTATACACAACTTGAATATATAAAGCGTTTGTGATTTACCAGTATGCTATCTCCCCCAAAAGAGATTACATAAAGAGTGGGGCATGAACTCACCTGATATGCGTGATAGACACTTAGAGTTTTACTTGACAGACAGAATGGACAGACAACCTTCAGAGGTTACCTAGATCATATAAATACGTGAGTATGTGCAAACTGAGAACATATGAAACCTAAGTACACTACAACCAAGGACTCAAGTTTCAGAAAAACAGACACGTTTGACCCAATTGACCCATTTGACCCGTTGGTGACTTTATGTGTTGTAAACCATTCAAGCAATCATACACATATATCCTACATGGTTAACATTCAAATAGATCATATGTATGCTATATTATCCAGGTGTATCACTTAGATCATCATACAACCAAGTATCATACAAGTCATGCGAATCTAGAACATTAACATATCCACTAGTTATAACACAACCAATATGCCACACAAAGATCAAATCACGCACCATATGCCATGTGAAGCCACTCACGACTTCACATCCTAAACCCTGCCAATCCTACTAAGTAGGGGCCTCAGATTCGCATGCATGCATGATGATCACATTCACATTCATTAACCATGTTCATTGCATTCAACATACACCACAACAATCAGTTCCAGTCCCCAAACATGATGTCTTAGCTACTAACAACATCAACATCATATATGCTCATCAAAGTCCAAACATCACCCATGATTATCCAAGCATCCCATACAACTAATTTAACATGTTCTATCATATTAGAATTCATCCATGAACATACTAACATGCTCCTAACATCCCAAACATGTTCAAGCTATCATCCTTCAAACGTTGTGCAAATAAAGTTTCCCTTTTGGGAAAGTACATTCCAACAACTATCAAACACTCAATGTATTCATGAATTCTTATAATTATACCATCTCAAGCTCATAACAACATCTAGACATGATTAACAATTCCTAATCATCATAATCTATTAATCATCATGAACAAAAGTTTCTACTTTTGGCAAGATATGAACAACAACATTCATTCTAAGATTTCTAGCATTCATATCAACAATCTAGCATCTAATTATCATCATGAACCATCAAAAACATCAATCCATCACTAGATCATCATGTCATGAAAATAAAGTTACTATTATTAGTAACCTATGAACACCAACTTCAATTCATCAATTTCTTGCAAGATCAATGTATCCTAACATTCATACAACCTACTAATCATCATACATTCATCAAACAATCATCAACTTCACATAATCATGCTAATTTCGAATTAGGGTTTGCCTAAGATCAAAGTTCATGATCAATCCATTAAAAACAT
This sequence comes from Flaveria trinervia, assembly GCA_025506515.1. Taxonomy (NCBI): domain Eukaryota; kingdom Viridiplantae; phylum Streptophyta; class Magnoliopsida; order Asterales; family Asteraceae; genus Flaveria; species Flaveria trinervia. The sequence continues at coordinate 20,567,821 of CM046444.1, forward strand.
ACAATTCATGCATAATCAACGTTAAACAACATGTATTAAATCCAACTAACATACTAACATCATCAATTAACATCAATTTCGACCCCATGATGATACAAAATTGAATTAGGGTTCGGCCCTAACAAGAACTCCATAAAAACTTGTAAAATCTAACCTTTAAACGTGTGTTAACTTGCAATTGATGATTCCAACATGTTGTATGCCTTGTAATCGAACAAAATCAAGGCTTGGAGGCTTGTTCTAGGTCAAATTCGAAGTGGGGAGGGGTTTGAGATGAAGGTTGCCCCGAATGGGGTGTGGAAGCTAGGGTTTTTGTGTTTTGTTTAATTTTAATTTACATATTTACCCTTTAAGCCCTTGTATTTTGTATTTTGTAAAAACTAGACTTTAAACTCTTTGTAATATGTTTTTAACTTAACAAAATAAAGATATACACTAATAATAGTCATCATATAATTTATCTTTATAAAAACACAAGGCATACGAATAAATATGCACATTTCCGCGTTACGCGATTAATTTCCTAATTAATATTTAAAACATGCAAACACATAAACATAATACCATATTCATATAATCAACTAGATTATCAATAATGTAACATTATTAATTATTATTAGGTCACCAACGTTAAACGACAACTAGTGTGTGTTTACAACACGTGTATGCAAGACTTAACGGAACTAACAGAGTTTGGTAACGGAATTTACCGGATGTCACATTATCCCCATGTTGAAAGAGTTTTCATCCCATAAATTATGTTACATGGTGAGAGTGTTTCATCACTGGTCTACTGCATTGGCACAGAGAAATCGAAATCGAGTGAGTTTTGGATGAGTTGTCACATCATCCCCATGTTGAAAGAAATTTCGTCCCGAAATTTAAATCAATACCTTCGTCTGCTGGCATCGTACTTTCGAATAGTTGAGGGTACTTATGAATTAACTCGGGACCTGTTAGCTGACTATCACTAATTTTTGCCCAGCAAACTGGTGATCTACATTTTCTCCCATACAGCACCTCGAAAGGTGCTGCCTGTATGCTAGTATGATAACTGTTGTTATAAGAAAACTCCACCAATGGTAGGTGAATTTCCCAGTTATTCCTGAAGTCAATCACACAAGCACGTAGCATATCCTCCAACGTCTGTATGGTACGCTCATTCTGGCCATCCGTCTGTGGGTGATATGCAGTACTCATATCCAATCGTGTACCCAAGGATTTCTACAATGATTGCCAGAAAGTGACGTGAAACGAGCGTTGCGGTCAGAAATAATTGAGATCAGTACACCGTATCTCGAAACGATCTCTTTAAGGTACAGTTGAGTTAATTTCTCCATCTTATCCGTTTCCTTAATTGCAAGGAAGTGAGCAGACTTTGTCAATCGATCCACAATAACCATATCGTGTCACAACCAGTATTAGTCCGGGGTAACTTAGTAATAAAATCCGTGGAGATTTGTTCCCATTTCCACATTGGTATCTCAGGTTGTTGTAACAGTCCGGATGGTTTTTGATATTCCACTTTTACTTTTGAGCATGTCAAACACTTGCTCACATACGTAGCTACATCTGCTTTCATGTTAGGCCACCAGTAGTGCGCCTTTAGGTCATGATACATCTTGTCGGATCCAGGATGTATAGAATACTTAGATTTGTGTGCCTCGCTCATAACTAAATCTCTCAGATTTCCATAAACAGGCACCCAAAGTCTATCCATGAAATACCGAATTCCATCCTCGTTCACCACCAGCTGTTTATCCATTCCCCTTAACGACTCAGAACCAACATTTTCTGCTTTCAAAGCTTCTATCTGCACCTCCTTAACTTGTTCGGGCAGTTGGGTACTGATAGTAAGCTGTAAAGCTCGCACCCGTCTGGGTTTAGCTGTTTCCTTCCGGCTTAAGGCATCGGCAACTACGTTCGTCTTTCCCGGATGGTACTTAATAGCACAATCATAGTCGTTTAGTAGTTCCACCCAACGTCATTGCCTCATATTCGACTCTTTTTGCTCGAAGATATGTTGAAGACTCTTGTGATCGGTGTAGATAGTGCACTTGGTACCGTACAAGTAATGTCTCTAGATCTTTAAGGAAAAAACCACTGCACCCAATTCTAAGTCATGGGTGGTATAGTTCTTCTCATGAACCTTTAGTTGTCTCGAGGCGTAGGCTATCACCTTATCTCGTTGCATCAAGACACAACCCAATCCTTCAACGGATGCATCGCAATACACCACAAAGTCATCTGTTCCCTCTGGTAATGCTAATATCGAGGCAGTACAGAGCTTTTTTTTAATAATTGAAAAGCTGATTCTTGGCTCTCACTCCATTTGTATGTCGTTCCTTTGTGGGTCAAGGCAGTGAGAGGTTGTGCGATCTTAGGAAATCCTTCTATGAATCGTCGGTAATATCCTGCTAATCCCAGAAATTGTCTTATCTCGCTCGGCGTTTTGGGCATAGTCCAATTCTTTATCGCCTCAATTTTGGCAGGATCAACATGTATCCCTTTCTCATTAACAATATGACCTAGGAATTGCACTTCTCGTATCCAAAAATCACACTTTGAGAATTTGGCATACAGTTGCTCATTTTTCAATAGTTCTAAGATCATTCGTAAGTGCTCTTCATGATCCTCCTTGGTCCAAGAATATATATTAGTATATCGTCGATAAACACAATGACGAACTGATCAAGATAGGGTTTGCACACGCAGTTCATGAGGTCCATGAACACAGCAGGTGCATTAGTCAACCCAAAAGGCATGACCAAGAACTCATAATGACCATAACGAGTACGAAACGCAGTGTTGGTAATGTCTTCTTCTCGAACTCTAAGTTGATGATAACCAGATCTCAAGTCAATTTTCGAATAATAGCTCGATCCTTGAAGCTGATCGAACAAGTCATCGATACGAGGTAAAGGGTATCGGTTCATGACTGTTACTTTGTTTAACTCTCTATAATCGATGCACATCCGAAATGTGCCATCCTTCTTTTTAACAAAAGAATAGGAGCTCCCCAAGTGATGTGCTAGGTCGAATAAAGCCCATATCTAAAAGCTCCTGAAGTTGTGATGACAACTCTTGTAGCTCGTTTGGTGCTAATCGATAAGGTGCCCTAGCAATCGGAGCTGCGTCAGGAGTCAACTCAATCTAGAATTCCACTTGGCGGTGAGGTGGTAATCCAGGAAGATCCTCTGGAAACACCTCTGGAAAATCACGCACTATGGGAATATCCTCCATTCTCCTTTCTTCTGCCTGCTTATCGGTTACAAGTGCTAGAATAGCCACACGACCCTTTCATAATAACTTTTGAGCTTTCATGTATGAGATGATGCCTATCACAGCACCACTCCTATCACCTCTGACGGTAAGGATGTTGTCACCAACAGGGATTTGTATGATCTTCTTATGACATATGACTTCCGCTTGTTTGCTAGAGAGCCAATCCATGCCTATCACAACATCAAAACTCCCCATCGTAACAGGCATAAGATCTATAGCGAAAGTATGACCAACAAGTTCTATCTTACAGTCTTTAATGATATGCATTACATGGATCTGTTTACCGTCGGCTAATTCCACAGTGTATTTAGATTCTAAAGCAAAGGGTATATCACTTAAAAGACTACAGAACTTTAAGGACACGAAACTCCTATCGGCTCCAGTATCAAATAGTACCGTAGCAAAACAACCATTAACAGAGAACCTACCAGTAACAGTTCTGGGATCATTTAGAGCCTCACCTGAGCCAATGAAGAAGGCTCTCCCCTTGGCTCCATCTTTGTTGCCACCATTACCAGTACCATTACCACCGTTGTTGTTATTACAGTTATTGTTGTTGTTGTTGCCATTACCATTTCTCCTTAGTTGTGGGCAGTTTCACCTGTAATGTCCTTCTTTCCCACATTCAAAACAACCTTTGGGAGTTCCTTGAGGTTGTTGTGGCCTCCTTACCAGCTCACCACGACAATCCTTAGCAGCGTGTCCAATTTTTCCACAGCGTTGACACTTGAAGCTATCACACCTTCCCACATGATGGTAATTACACCGAGTGCACTTCGGATGTCTACCACCATAACCACTGGGTCCTTGATTATTTGCAGCCGTTTAGTTGAAGTTACGGTTATTATCCAGCCTCCGTTGCTGCTGAACTGGCTATTGTTGCTGTTGAGGTTGAGGTTGACCGCTAGAAGATGATGATGCTTTGGTGTTGTTGGCATTATCCCACTTTCTTTTGTTGTCGGGCACGCTTGCCACAGCGCCCCGCTTGGGTAGACGTCCTTGCTCCACGGCTTGGTCAGTTAGCTTATGAGCTAGCTGGATGGCTTGTTGAATTGTGGTTGGGTTGGAAGCAGTTACCATACTTTGGATTTCAGGTACAAATCCCCATATGTAATGCTCCACCCTCTTAGGCACCTCATTCACCATTCCCAGGCACAAAGTTGCTAGTTTATGGGTTCTAGTGGTGTAGGCCTCGATTTCCGAGCCCAGCATCTTTAGTTTCCAGAACTCCATCTCTAGCTTCTGCACTTCATTGCGAGGACAGTACTCCTCAATCATCATTGCTTTGAACTCATCCTATGAAAGTCCATTTGCCATCGTTTGTCCTAGCATCTGGACTTGCGCGTTCCACCAAGACAGAGCAACACCCTCCAAAGTCCCGATGGCGTACTTCACTTGATCAGCAGGTGGACAGTTACATTTGGAGAAGACAGACTCAGTCTTCTCGAACCACCATACAAGCCCTACAACACCTTTGTACCGCTGTAGGTGTGTGGTTTGCAGTCCATAAAGGACTTGTAGGTGCACACCGGTGGTCCTGTTTTAACACAACACACATTCATCAAACATCTCATACAGTTATGAAGGATATCAGATTTATTTTCTAACATTGTTTACCTACTGGCTGACTCGCGTGGGCAGCAACCACTGCCGCCTGAACATGCTCATTAATTAGAGCAGCTAATTCTACGGGGGTCATGTTAATAGCACCACCGCCCTGTTCCCCAGTGCCACGTCCACGTCCGCATCCACGACCACGTCCACATCCACGTCCACGGGCATCCATTCTTTTCATTTTACATTCACAAATACAATAATGAGTAACATCAAACACATATATCTCATTGAAGCATAGTAAACAGTAAATAAAAGAAATAATGAATCATCACAACCACAACATTCATAACAAAAATAATAACCAAGTAAATAATTGTAAATGAGTCACAATGTATTTATCAATGTCAAAATTTAAGTTTATCGTTCGTGTGGGGAAACAACCCTTCCCACATAGGTTTCAAAAAGAAAATACTACGTAGTCTAAGTCATATAAAGAAAATCAATCGACAACATCTGACCCATCACTGTCATCCTCCATCTCCATCGGTTCCTCCTCCTCGGGTCCCTCCTCAGGATCCTCATCCTCAGGGTCTGCTGCAGGAGCAGGAGCTATAGCAATCTGAAGTGCCGCTAGTTGAGCTTCTAAAATAGCAATCCTATTATCAGCTATAGCGTCCCGCTATTCACGAGCAGTCACGCGCCCACGGAGTGCTATGAGACCATCTTGCATATGGTGACACCCGTTTAGGGTCTTCCCGTGTTGCTCCTCGAGTTCATCCAGTTGATTTCTCAGTTTGTACACCTCATGCTGCAGTGTACAGACATCACCCGTGAGCCGCCTGACTCGATGCTGCTCAGTGTCCAGTGCAGCCACCAGTGCAGCAATCAGTTGCTCAGTGCGGGAGGTGGGGATTCAGATCGTGAAGGTGATTCAGGCTACTTACCCGGAGCTCTCGATGACGATGCCATGCTGCGGAGAGTGTGACGTGTATGCCAATGAGTATACAGTAGATGAGAATAAGGCATAGGTAACTAATTAACTGTGTGTGATTATAGTCTAGTGTGTATGCAACCTAGTTCCCTATAACCAATGGCTCTGATACCAATCTGTCACACCCTCAAAATCCACGTGTAGAGTTTTACCGCGAGGCGTGTGAACAAACTAGGATCACAGTCAATAGTTACTCAGAACGACTCTATATGCCATAATTAAAATAAAATCAACCAAGTGTAAACTTTAAACTGTGCGGAAGTGTTTTGTAAAACAACCAAAGAAATAAAAATGTATACTATGGCAAAACATGCACCAACCTAAAAAAAGTAAACATTAACCATTAAAACAATAAAGATGTCTTGAAGACCGAGTCTTAGAATACAAGTGAAACCATGTAGTGCTCCTAATGGCAAGCAAGCTAATGACCTGAGAATAGCATACTAAAATATCAACACAATGGTTGGTGAGTTCAAGAGTGATATTCAAACATAAGCAGTTTAAGTAGAGATATAAAAGTAGTGCATTGTAATAGATAGCTAGTCCATTAACAATAAATATTAACTCATAGTGATTTCGCAACTGAAGCTGACGGTGTTACGTTGTGCCTCCTGTCACGACTTAACAGGTCGTGACAATGTTCAATAAGACAAATTGCACCCGGTTGACCTCGAGTCACACAGGTGGGACTCGTCAGACCCAGTAGTACTATCTAAATTTCCCCGCTATTCAATATTAACAATTCGAAAGTGTGAGGACTTTTCCATGACATCAACACTATATTAATATTATACACAACTTGAATATATAAAGCGTTTGTGATTTACCAGTATGCTATCTCCCCCAAAAGAGATTAAATAAAGAGTGGGGCATGAACTCACCTGATATGCGTGATAGACACTTAGAGTTTTACTTGACAGACAGAATGGACAGACAACCTTCAGAGGTTACCTAGATCATATAAATATGTGAGTATGTGCAAACTGAGAACATATGAAACCTAAGTACACTACAACCAAGGACTCAAGGTTTCAGAAAAACAGACACGTTTGACCCAATTGACCCGTTTGACCCGTTGGTGACTTTATGTGTTGTAAACCATTCAAGCAATCATACACATATATCCTACATGGTTAGCATTCAAATAGATCATATGTTGCTATATTATCCAGGTGTATCACTTAGATCATCATACAACCAAGTATCATACAAGTCATGCGAATCTAGAACATTAACATATCCACTAGTTATAACACAACCAATATGCCACACAAAGATCAAATCACGCACCACATGCCATGTGAAGCCACTCACGACCTCACATCCTAAACCCTGCCAATCCTACTAAGTAGGGGGCTCAGATTCGCACGCGTGCATGATGATCACATTCACATTCATTAACCATGTTCATTGCATTCAACATACACCACAACAATCTGTTCCAGTCCCCAAACATGATGTCTTAGCTACTAACCAACATCAACATCATATATGCTCATCAAAGTCCAAACATCACCCATGATTATCCAAGCATTCCATACAACTAATTAACATGTTCTATCATATTAGAATTCATCCATGAACATACTAACATGCTCCTAACATCCCAAACATGTTCAAGCTATCATCCTTCAAACGTTGTGCAAATAAAGTTTCCCTTTTGGGAAAGTACATTCCAACAACTATCAAACACTCAATGTATTCATGAATTCCTTATAATTATACCATCTCAAGATCATAACAACATCTAGACATGATTAACAATTCCTAATCATCATAATCTATTAATCATCATGAACAAAAGTTTCTTCTTTTGGCAAGATATGAACAACAACATTCATTCTAAGATTTCTAGCATTCATATCAACAATCTAGCATCTAATTATCATCATGAACCCATCAAAAACATCAATCCATCACTAGATCATCATGTCACGAAAATAAAGTTACTATTATTAGTAACCTATGAACACCAATTTCAATTCATCAATTTCTTGCAAGATCAATGTATCCTAACATTCATACAACCTACTAATCATCATACATTCATCAAACAATCATCAACTTCACATAATCATGCTAATTTCAAATTAGGGTTTGCCTAAGATCAAAGTTCATGATCAATCCATTCAAAACATACAATTCATGCATAATCAACGTTAAACAACATGTATTCAATCCATAAACGTGTGTTAACTTGTAAAATCTAACCTTTAAACGTGTGTTAACTTGCAATTGATGATTCCAACATGTTGTATGCCTTGTAATCGAACAAAATCAAGGCTTGGAGGCTTGCTCTAGGTTGAATTCGAAGTGGGGAGGGGTTTGAGATGAAGGTTGCGGCCGAATGGGGTGTGGAAGCTAGTGTTTTAGTGTTTTGTTTAATTTTGATTTCCATATTTACCCTTTAAGCCTTTGTAATTTGTATTTTGTAAAAACTAGACTTTAAACTCTTTGTAATATGTTTTTATCTTAATAAAATAAGATATACACTAATGATAGTCATCATATAATTTATCTTTATTAAAACACAAGGCATACGAATAAATAGGCATGTTTCCGCGTTATGCGATTAATTTCCTAATTAACATTTAAAACATGCAAACACATAAATATAATACCATACTCGCAAAATCAACTAGATTATCAATAATGTAACATAGGTCACCAACATTAAACGACAACTAGTGTGTGTTTACGACACGTGTATGCAAGACTTAACAGAACTAACGGAGTTTGGTAACGGAAATTTACCGGATGTCACATAACCTTTTCAAACTCTTTTTTCAGTTTAACACAAAGTGGACTCCTTTTGTTTAGTGCCAGATTCAATTGATTTACTTGTGGAATCTGGGTCACTAACAAGAGGAGTGGTCACCACATGATCCTTGATGGGGTTATTATTAATTGGTGTCCGTTGGTGTTCATCAAGGTCTTAGGTGGTGGCGGAACCACTTTGTATCCCAGTCCCTCCCCGTTGTTTCTTTCTCTCACTAAGTGTTGGACAATATGTGATGAGCTTGTCCAACTGTGCAGTTTTTGTTTTAAGGAGTTGACTTCTAGTTCTAAAACTGCTTTATGCTTCTTAGTGTCCTCTAGGGAGTTAAGATAGTACCTAATGTCATTAGCTTGGTTAAAGGCAACTACTTCTGTTTCCCTAAGCTGTTTGTTCAATAGGTCTATCTTTTCGTTGTAACTGTGCTCATTTTGTTTTAAAACTCGATTAGCTTCAGTGCACAGTCCCGAATCCTTTACTAAGCTATCATTATGATCTAATAACCTAGCAAATTTTAAATCTATGCTTTCTCTAAATTTATTACAATCAGAGCAGCATGGTTATTAAACAACTGGTCAGTAGTACTTACCTGAGATTTTGAAGAGGAATCAACCATTTTTGTAGAATCTGTTGTCTCTAATTCTGGTGATTCTAACATTGATGTAGATTTTTCTTCTTCAGGCAGGTGGTTGACTACATGTGCAGTGTCTTAGTATTGGACATCGCAAGATCTACTGCTATATCTCCCTCACTAGCGGAATCGTCATCAATGTCCTCCACACTAGCTATGTTGGACTCTCCCCGTGTGACGAACCAAAAGCTCCAGTCCTGTCCTTCATCATCGTTAGCAGTCAAGGCTTTAGGGTCCTTGCTTGATGAAGTAGAACCACTAGATGTGGCTTTATCCTGACGATTAAAGGAAGAGAAAGGATTACCATTACCAGTCTTCTTTGGCTTCACACACACCATTTGAAGTGCCCTTTCTCACCATAGTTGAAACAGGTGACCTTTGACTTGTCGAAGCCAAAAGTCGTGTCCTTGGTTGCAACCAAGTTCTGTCCGGTCTTTTTGACAAACTTCTTAGCTCGTCGGACAGCACTTACCAAGGCCCACATAATATCCATTTGTTCCAACTCCATCTCATCTACCTGTTCATAATCCTCATATGCCAGGTGGCAATTTCCTATCTTTCCAACAATTAGTCCATCATAGGAATGGACTACAGCAGCTAAGAGGTCCATGTGTTCTCTGGCCACCTCAACAGCCATGTTACCAAAGTTATCGGTCTTCAATTTTGATGCATTGGCTTCAGGTATAATATACTGGGTACCCGATGACCTTGACGTTTCGGACCCTGAAGTAGATGTTTGTGTTGGACTTGCTGAGCTTGAGACAAAGGCAGTCTGCAGTGGTGCTCCGGATGTCTTTGCCTGAGGAAGCGCGTTGTAAAGCGCCGGATTCTGATCATAGTTGGCCATTTGGGCTCTATACTTCATCCTAAGCTCCTCCTCTCTCAATTTCAGAATGAAGTCATTTATATCTAACTTCAAGAGCATCCCATTCTATCTGAGATTTGAAACAAAGGAAGCCCGTATCTCCGGTAATCCATCTATAAAGTTGGATACCTTATCTTCCATCGACGTTGTTACTCCATGAGTGTGCATCTCACTCATCAAATGGTAGAATCTGTCGATCACATCGCCAAGGCCTTCCTTTCCCATTGAAGAGAAGTTGTCAAACTCCTTCTTCAAAGCTTTGGCCTTAATGGCCTTGAGTGAGGCATTTCCGTCATACCTCTTCTCCAACGCATCCCATAATTTCTTTGCTTGAGTATACTCCGAGTATTGATGGAAGATATCCTTCGGAATAGACTGGGTAAGGAAAGCGTATACTTTCTTCTCAGCGTTGTGTTTCACCTTTTGTGCATCAGACATGCTACTTAACATAAGTTTGACATCATCAGCTCCAACAGGCATGTTGTACCCCGATTCTATTGCCTCCCACAATTTGTATCTACTCCATTTAAGTAGATTTCAAAACATTGTTTCCATTGTGGGTAGTCGTCTAACGTAATAAGCTTCGAGGGTTTATTATGAATTCCCACTTTGTTCTCCAACAACAGTAGATTCTGAATACAAGTGTCTCTACTTGCTGTGTAAGCTGAAAACTGGTCCTCCATTTCACTTAACTTTACTATTGAACAAACTGTTTATATGTGCGAATGAAGGTATGCGATTGGGCTTATTCGGGCGATTGAACTAGGCGAATGGTTCAATCGTGCGACTGAACAAATGCGGATGAGTCATTCGTTCGAATGAACTAATGTGGTTGAACAGTCCGAATAGGGTTCTCAGTCGTACGAATGAAGGTACGAATGAGTCCAATCGTGCGTTTAGGGAATACGAATGAACTCAGTCGTGCGATTGAGCCAATCGTGCGACTGATCCTACTAAAGTTTAAAAATTCATAGGTTAAATGTGTTTTGGCCTCAAACACTTGAATTTTCACAAACCCTAAGTGTCGTATGCCGGAAAAAACTAAACTTTATGTTCAGGAGACATCTAAAACACCGTGTGACACAAAAAGATTGTGTTTTTAGTGAAAAACACAATTTTTGTATAAAAACGATCGAATCAACACGCAATCAAGAGCCAAGGCTTTGATACCACTTGTTAGGGATCGTGTACCGGATGATGTACTAACTGATTAACGTGTATACCGAACCAAATAGTGCGAAATCCTATTTGACTGGCGATCCAATCCGTGAGAACGCACGTAGAAACAATTTTGTGATTGAATCTAACGTTAAGAATCGATTAGGAATCGATTTAATACGATCTATGAACTTGGAGTATGGTCTTAGAGGTCTCTAGACGGCTAGGATACGTCTGGAGTCGAAGTGTGTACAATCCTTTTGTTTTTCCACGAATTAGGTGATATTTATAGGTTAGGGTTACTCATTCGTGCGACTGAACCATTTGCATGGTTCATTCGTGCGATTGAGCAATGCGGTTGATCCATTCGCATGACTGAGTGTTCAGTCGTGCGACTGAGTCAGTCGCATGAAGTTGTTCAGGCGTATGGACTATTTAGGTGCATGGACACTTAGTCGCATGGCCATTCGGATGCATGACCACTGTTGGGGCGTATGGTCCAGTCGGACACATGAGAACTTCACTTAACCAATTTTGAATGTATGTATTATTATAACATTATGCATATCAATTCAAACAACACAAACCTATATAATCTGGTCAATATGCGTTACACAACTCATTAATGAAATATTAAACATTATAAATCACAACCAAACATTCTCATTTCATTAAATACCCAAGCATTACATAAGCGTAAGACATTCAAGACAATTATATTAAGATCCAAATCTAGGTATATATGTATCAAAAAATTAAAAAAAACTTCACGTTCTTTGTGTTCGTCTTTCTCATTAGGTTTAGGTGTTCGTTTTATTTGTTATGCTTACATATACGTATCCCACATGCTTTGAATCAACAATTGTCTTCTTTAATTCATCTTCTTTTTCCCCAGATACTCTTTTTCATCAATTCATAGTTATCTTCATCTTGTAAATATATATGTAACTCAGAAGTGATGATGATGATGATGATGATGGCGATTGATATTTCAAAGAACCAAAAGAAGAAAAGATGTGGTGCAATCGATCTTTGCCGACACTAATGAAGTCGATGGTGTTAGGCGACGACGATAAGGTTCAATGGGTGAGATCTATGGATTTGTAATCTTTAAAAATTTATGGTGGCTGGTGGTGGAAGTCAACAGCGAGGCACTTCAAATGATGGTTCTTGATGGGGAGTAGTAATTATCCTCAAAATTTGTTTAATTGAATCAATATATGATGATTTGATATAACAATTCAAATTGAGAGTGAGAAAAGGAAGGGATTTAGTCAAATATAATTAAAAATATCATAATTATATTAATTGTAAGATTACAAAAACACTCTTTTTTAATAAAATTTTATTATTGGTTGAAAGTAGTTTTCATGGTTTTCAATTATAAAGGTGGTTTTCATTTGATCTCTCCTATATATATATGTAAATATATATGTGTATATATATATATGTATATATATATGTGTGTATATATATATGTATATATATATATGTATATATATATATATATATATTATATATATATATATATGTATCTATATATATAGATATATATATATACATATATATATATACACATATATATACACACCTATATATATACATATATATACATATATATACATATATATACATATATATACATATATATATACAATATATATATATACACATATATACATACATATATATAAATATAAAGAGAGAGAGAGAGAGAGAGAGAGAATAGATATAGATATAAGTAAGACCACTTAAGCTAATAACATGTACTTCCAATGTTAAACACATGTGTGTGATTAATGTTACATTTGAGATCTTACATATCTAGTACGTCATATATCTAGATCTTTTAGATAAAATATTCAACTTTACCAGATCTAATAAATAAAAATAATTATATTTATAGATCAAATGGAAAATGTTAGCTAACTATAATAGACAAATTTGTGTGAACTAACAAAATCATGCACACATAAGAAACCCTTTCCTAGTACGGGCATGCCTCATATTCCACGAGTTAGGAATCATTCTAATTTATCATTCACTAGTTCTGTTTCAATCAACGAGATATTCTACAAAGTGCTTCATGCTAAGCTATATAGAAAATATTGCTAGTGGACTTTATTTAAAATTCCGAGACCATTAGTTTTAATAGCACATGTTGGTAATGTGTTAGCAAAAATGATGAATTCAACGTTCATTTTTTTCTTGTTTAACTGCTAAAACAACCAATTATAACAAAAAATATGGCATGCATATTAAAAAATATATATATCAAGAGATTCAAAACCATATATATGTATGTATGTGTATGTATGCATGTATGTGTATATATATGTGTGTATATATATATATGTGTGTGTATATAATATGTATATATATTGATGTAGATATGGAGTGGTAACGTAGATTTCAAATATATTTTTTAATATTTTGATATTTTTAATATAATTACATATATTGGAAAATCCCGATCATTGTATTTCCTTCTCCATTTCTTTCTTGACAGAAAAACATATGATGATGATTCGATTTGGTGATGCTTAGTGATCCAGTTTAGTCAAAATATGTATGAGTGATTTAAATTGAATGCTTTTGAAACTTGAATGTTATTATGTGAATTTTTTTATAAAATCTAAGTTAAAACTTTTATATTGTTATATACTATTTTGATTCTTTGAAGAGATATACTATTTTATAATAGTTTGAAGGGACAATTGCATATATCCTTTGTTATTATGTGAATTTTTTTATAAAATCTAAGTTAAAACTTTTATATTGTTATATACTATTTTGATTTTTTGAAGAGATATACTATTTTATAATAGTTTGAAGGGACAATTGCATATATCCTTGTTTAAGATTGCAACTTAAATAATGTTTAAAAAATATTATACTTATATATTAAAAACTTGTGTTTTGAGGAAATATGTAATTTTAAGTGTGAAGTGGGATATATAAATATTTTCCTTGTTTAAAATCATCCCATGTTAGGATTATATAAACTTGATAATGTTGTAAAAGCATTCACATCCTATTTTTTTACTTTATTAGTGTAATATTTATATTATATGAAATTATTATAATTAGAGGAGGGTGAAAATGTTAATTTCAATTGTATATTTAGTAATGAATTGTTCAAAACCTATAAATTTTATCTTTGTAAGTAGTTATGAATGAAGTAGAGAGAAAATGTAACGATAATGATATAAAAATATAACTTAATAAAAAAATAAAATAGTGATTTTTGGTGTAGTTATATAATGAAGATAAATAATGAGTTGCAAATAATCTAACTAGGGTTGTTTCGGAGTCGAGCCGAACCGCATGTAACACCCGGTTATTTTTCTAAAAGACAAGAAATTAAGAATACAATAAAGAAAAGCTATAAGGTCCAAGTGGAGGGACCAAAAGTGTCCAAAAGGACAAAACTTTAAAAAAGTTGGTGATAAAGGTGGCATGGCCGCCCATCACCTTTTCTACACCCAATTTTCGGTCATTTTAGAGAGAGAAACAAGGGAAGAATAGTAGAATTCGGTTTTGAAGAAGAAGAAAAGAAAATCGAATTCAAGGTAAGAATTCATGGTTTTTGCATATTTATGATAGGTTTTGTCCCAGTTATGTGTTTGTATGCTTATGGGTTGTGTTTGTGCTCGTGTGTGTGTGTCTTTGGATGTTGTTTCTAGGTATTTTGAACTCATAGCAAGCGGGTAAAAAGGAAGAACACCCAAGTTGCACCAGGTGTGTTCTAGACCCCGGTTTTTACTTGTTTTCAAATATCTTTGGGGCTGGAAATGTATGTAAAAGATTTTCAAATGTTTGAGTATGTATGCCCGTATGTATTGTGTATGAATGAATGTGATTCTTGAATGCTTATAGTTTATTCATGTTTAGAATAACCACATTAAGCTTAGAACAGATGGATTTGATGATTTGGGTGGAAAACATATTGGAAACATGACAAACAGAAGGTACATGTGCCTAGATAAGGCTCATGCGCCTGAAAATGCCTTAGAAAGAACTAAGCGTAATCCATGCGTCCAAACAGTAGCCCATGCACCTAAGATTACCTTAGAAACGATTAAGTACAGCCCATGCGCCTGAACAGTGGCCCATGCGCCTGAACAGTGGCCCATGCGCCTGAACAGTGGCCCATGCGCCTAGAAATGTTAGCTGGACGACTAAGTGTAGGGCCATGCGCCCCAATAGTGCCCATGCGCCTAAGACTTAGAAATTTTTACAGAATTTTCTGGGAGTCTGTGCCTTAGGGTTTTGACCGAGGTTGACTAAGGGTATATTAATGATGTTGTTTCATGCATGATATGATTGATTATGATTTTTCCTTATTATTGTTGTTGCTATTATTATTACTTATAGTATGTGACTTTACATGGTATGTTATTATCGTAACGTAAAGTATATCGTAATAATAAAGTGAAAGAGAAATAAAGAAGAAGAGGAACATTAATGAAAATGTTAACAAGTCTTGCAAGCTTACAGGAGGTACACGACCATGTTGTCGTTAGCTCAACTGTGTTTCGGGTTAGCTACCCTATTATGCACACAGGGTCAATCAATTGAGATTGGCAGGACCTTTGTAGCGTGTCCTGGGTGATTGGGTTGGCCTTGTACATAGTACACAAAACCCTTTCGAGGGATACAATTGTCCTTTTCGGGGGATACAGTTGACCCTTTCAGGGGATATAGTTGACCCTTTCGAGGGATCCAGTTGACCCTTTCGAGGGATATAGATGGCCCATCACCCGTTTTCCAGCGCGCATATAGTTGGGGTATTGCTCACTGGTCCATACAGAAAGTGAAACATAAAGATAAAAGTTTATAGAACAGACAAGGCTTACAGTAAAAAGAACGAACAATATTTGTTCATATAGTTGATGTGTGCTCGGATATACAGTACAGAGTTGTATTTTACAGAAAAAAGTATTTTCATATACAACATATAGAAAGTGTTTTATTACTTACTAAACTAGAGCTCACTCAGCAACGCTGACTTTTATACATTTTAAGTTGGCAGGTAATTATTGCTGAGGATGGCATGAGGGTGAAGCTACTCGGCGGGGAAAGTCTGACATGCATTCGTATTCTGTGTTGCTGTTGTTTTGTAATGCATATAAACAAGTCTTTTATAAATAGTCAATGATGATGTATTGCTTAACAACAGTGTATTAAATGAAGTGAATGGCTTTTGATAAATTATTTCCACTGCTTAAGCTTGTTTAATTGTAATGTTTAATGTTTTAATTACTATGATTGACCAACTGTGAGGTTTCCGGGAACGGGGCCTTACACCGCATGGACCTTTGCTCATGCTTGGCTCGTTTCCAAACCGAATTGAGCCGATTGGCTCGTATACATCCGAGCAAAAAATCGAACGAGTTTTTTTCGAGTGAGTTCAAACGAGCGGTGAATAATTTATACAACCCAACTATCTTATGTGTTATACGATTTACACTACAACGAATAAGTTTTAATGACTTCAAATCAGGCACAAGGTACATTTCATTACATAATATTTTCATTGATGAAAATACATTATGGCTGATAATGAAGCTAAGATTGAGCCAATAAGCCGGAGAGCATATTACAGATAAAGATTATGGTGAGAGCGAGAGATGATCGAAAAAATACCTCTTAACGGCTTAGGA
The DNA here is from genome assembly GCA_025506515.1 of Flaveria trinervia. Taxonomy (NCBI): domain Eukaryota; kingdom Viridiplantae; phylum Streptophyta; class Magnoliopsida; order Asterales; family Asteraceae; genus Flaveria; species Flaveria trinervia. Next base: position 20,584,750 of record CM046444.1, read on the forward strand.
TTTCACTTTTATGTTTAATTAAAATTTTTTTCATTAGGTTTATTGATCGAGTATGCATAAATATAATTATTTATTTGTGTATGATGAGTGAAATCTACTAGAGTGCTACATATAAAGTGATATACATATTAATTTGAGCCAAACCGATCTGAGGGGACCTTTGATCGTGCTTGGCTCGTTTACAAATTATCCAAGCCGATCGACTCATTTACAACCGAAAAAAAGATTTTAGCAAATTCCGAACGAACATCAAGCTAGCGTCGAGCGGTTTGAACAACTTTAACTCTAATAGAGTTTACAATGATGCTTCAAAATCTTTATATATAGTAAAAGAAAATAATTTTGGCTACTTATCAACATACTAAATCACCATTGGTCACATGTTAAATTATTAATCTAATAATTTCATTTGGCAGCATCTCATTTAGTTTCAATTTTTAAAACCAATGTTTGAAATTTTTATTCGTATAACAAATTAACAACTTGAATCACATTTTAAGTATCAATCATTATTGTTTTAGAATTAAAATAATATTAGAAAATTATATAACACAAACAAGATAGTTATCTGTATTAGTTTGAAAAGATATAAAAACTTCAAACAATATCAATAACCAAGAAATTCTATTGTATTGTATATTTACAATTATAGGAGAGTAATTAAATGAAAACTCACTTTTTTTTGAAAACTCTAGGAACCAATCTCAACCATAAATTTCAATAGTAAAACTATAAATAATAAAAACATATTAAAAAAATTATATATCGAAAAAAACATAAAAAAATATAAACAAAAAAATGATCCCCTAGTTTCCCTCTTTCATAAAAAATAAAAATTACAAAAAATAAAAAAATCTTGTTTTTTTACAAAATTTGTTTTACACATGGGTAATACTGGATTTACACATGTGTAAATCCAGTATTACATACATGTATAACCAGATTTACACATATGTAAATAATGGATGGATGATTTTTTAAAAAAAGTATATCAATATGGCAGGTGTTGAAAATCTAAAAAATACTGAATTTTATGGTGTGTTTTTTGAAAAAATGATATAGTGAAAAAATTTATGAATGCTTTAAAAAAAGAGGGGAAATGACATGTGATTTGTTTGTGATAAAAAATGAGTGGCTCAGATTGGTTCATAGAGCTATCATAAAAAATAGCGGTTCTCAAGATAATTTTACCCTACAATTATATTTGTGTATCCTGCTAAAAACGCAATGTAATTTAACTTAAGATGTTAAGGCATGCATAAATATGAATGATTTTTAAATACATTTTAGAAAATAAAAAAAGTTTTCAAAACTTAAAATCAACATAATGTAATTTACAATTTTGATTTAAAAATAAAAATTTGTTACACTATATGTGTATATGTTATAATATATTATTTGTTCAACACATGTGCAGGACTGGTGAAGGGTGGTCAAATACAACACAACAACACAAAGTGGAGAGTAACTAAACTTAAACAAACTATGAACTGGATTAACCATAAATGAAGACACTAAGAACACAAGTAATTAAGAGATAGAACACAAGAGCAAGATACATAGTGAGATGGTTTTCAAGATTGTAGTATATTGCTTTCTCAATATTCTATTACAAGTGTTACAAAGCATATTCATAAAACTACAAGAACATGAGATACTTATACTACATCCTACAGCCGGCCATACTATGAAAGCAAGCTGGATACAATTGACTAGACTCAAAACAAAACCAATTGTAGAGTCAAAAAGGCAGATTGTCTTTTTGACTTTGTGACTATGACACGTCATAGCTCACATCCTTATTAATTACAAAAAAGATAAAGTACATGAAGTAGAAAGTTACAAACTCAAGACCTTAATGTACAATAACAAAGGCATGGACCTTTTCACCAACTCATGTAAGTTGGTGACTTTACAAAGTTGTAGCGGAAAGGGGTCCAGCTTTATGGAAAATTACATCAGATGAAGCATGTTACTAAAAGTTTTCGGAAGAAATCTATCTTCAAGTGTAGAGCTTCGGAAGACTTTGTCTTTGAAGTTTCGGAAGACTTCATCTTTGGCTTCGGAAGATATTGGTCTTTGCAATTTGTGCTTATGATTTCACATAAATTTTGGATGGTTGATGGATTCTTAAACTTTTAGATTGTTCCAAACTTTATTTTTCTTATTTTAGTCCAATACCCTAACTTTTGTTAATTTTAAATGGTAATAAAAAGATATTTTTGTCATTTTAGTTTGAAAACATTTGATCACAATTTTTATATAAACTTGTTATAGTTATATTAAGTCATAGAACTACAAATAAACCTTTACATTAGATTTGATCAGGATTCTTTTATAAACCTAACCCATTTCACCTTCTACCTTCTACACCAATTGCTTAAAAGGTTTTGAGATATGTGATAATGAATCTTCGAAATAGGTTCATCCCGTTTTTCCTCTATTTCTCCATTTGTTCACCTAATATCCCTCTCTAGTCATGAGATTTGCATGAAATCTATATCTCTTTAAACAAACCATTTTGATTTGTAGAATAATAATAGACCATTAATTCATTGTTTTTTATCTTCAATACCTTTGTTTTTCATGAGATCGTAAGATTAGATGCCGAATAGTAATTCCTATCATCATCTCTTTGATCTGTTTCTGATCACAAAACTTTCAAGGCATCCAACCATAGATTTTTGATCAAATTGTTGACGAAACTATATAGAACACGATTAATTATTACAAAACAATCAATCTTCGTAGAGTCCGTTTATTTTTTTCATTAGAGGTGATAGATATGGATTCATCTTTGTATGTTTCCATGGATTTTCGCAGATGAGGATTGATTATGGTTACTCATCTAGTGGATCGATTTGGCAAATATCTTTGTATAATCCCGAAGGTGATTTTATATATGAAACAGAAACAATCAATCTTGTTAACAAATAATGTTTTAAAGATTAACGACTAAAATACCCTTCGTTAACATTTTGATTTAACAAAAGTTAAAGTATTAGAAAAAAAGAGAAAGAGAAGGTGAATATTAGGGACCATATCTGTAAATTATAAAAATCAAGGACCATATACAAAATTTATATAAATGCATAGAGACTTACAATAAAACTTTATCTATTATATAAATAAAATAAAAATAAAATGTCATTTTTGTCACTAACGTTTTGTTGAATTTGTTATTTTAATCCAAAATAATTTTTTTTGTTATTTCAATCACTATAGTTTACCAAACGTTATCATTTTCATTCACACCACTAACTCCGTTAAGATATCCGTTAAATAACCCTCATATTTAGCAGAGATATTAACGGAGTTAGTGAAGTGGATGCAAATAACAACATTTGATAAACTACAGTGACTGAAATTAATAAATAAGTTTTTGGATTGAAATGATAAATTAATCAAAACGTTAGGGACGAAAATGGTATTTTACCTTAAAACAAAAGACTAATCAACTACCTATTGCTTTTGTTTTCTAACACGCTCAAGATGGCCAATTTGAGATGATTGAAAATTTTAATCCTATGATAAAGAATGAGGGTCTTATATATCTTAAGATAGATCTACCATGCTAAACCATCGATAAGCTTGTAATCAATGAATGTAAATTTGTGATGTTGGATTCATGTATGTACGTATGAGATATTGATATATTGGGTGATGTATGTGGCATTTGGTTAACATCGTTTTCTAATAATAAAGCAATATTATGAGTGCTCCCCAATAATTAGCAAGAGGTTCATCACTAAATCACTAAAATATATATATGGTAATAAGCTTTACAGCTTTATCAAAAGTTGTGTGGTCATGCATGTAATATATAGAATTCTTCTATTCCATTTACCTAACAAGAATTATTTGCTTATACGTACGGCACCGATGATTTTTATGATTGTATATCATTCAAATGGATAGGGTTTTGGTAATGCTTTAACACGTCAGCTGCGAAAGAGGTTGATGTTTTTGAGTGTACCGAATGCATTATTGATGGTAAAAAAGATGAACTCAAATATAATAGTAACAGTACAATAATATATCATAGTTGATTGGAAATGTTAACGGGATCCCAAATAAATTTTTCTATAACGATGAACATACTTTCTCTACTTCCCACTTTCTCTACTATTAAAACACTAGATAAACACACTTTCTCTACTATTAAAACACTACACTTGCGATGTTCTAGATTTAAAACTACAGTAATTTGGATGGAAAGCACACAATTTACCAAGAGGGTTTTCTAGTGGGGAATGGTTACAAATAGATAAATAGTAAAAACCACAATGCCTTTTAGCCTGGCGGTAGGCACATGTCTTTCCAAATGAAAAATCTTGGGTTTGAATCTCATTCGTGGTAAAAATATCTGTGTTGACCCATATAGTTTTTCTAATTGGGTGTTTCTTTTTGGGGGTTACGGTACGGTCCAATCCGGAAAACAAATATGTGACCCCTTTTAAATAACAATTATCAACCGAAATAGAATCGTATAATTGCCATTGAAAAAATAAATAACTAGTAAAAAAGTAGATGAAGTCAAGAATTGAATTTATATATTGAGTCGAGTTTAGCACTAACCGAGCCAACCCAGTGACATAACATGATCGATCTTTAAGAAAGCGAAATCATTTCAGAAACGAAAAGGAACGTTAAAATATCTTACAATAATTAATTGGCATGATAACCTTAAATAGAATTTGGTCATTTTACCACAAAAGCCACTTGCTAAAATTAATTGAGCTACCCATTATATAGGACCCAATCTTGAACCAAAGTTAATAATTCACTGGCTAACAATCATGACAAATGAGCCATAATGGGACACACCTGCATCTTCAAAGTGGTCTCAGTAGTAAATTGTAAAGTTCATACACAGTACAACATCTTTAAGTGTTTGACCCTACACTTTCATTTTCAAGAGTTTGTTAGTATTAAAGATCTTTTATTAACAAGATGAATATTATTTTAAATGGCCATAGATCATCAATGTTTCCATCTATTTATGTTTTCAATTCTCTTGTTTGGGATGAAGCAGAGGCCACATATCTTTGCACCAAATTTCAAATAATTTTATTGGTCTTGTCCCCAGCAATACATAGTGATCAACTAACTTGTTGGTGACCAATTTCTTGGATGTAGTGTGGACAACAGTAGTGTACACTTGATGGCTATGCGAACAGTCTCCGCGTAATCATTGGTGCCTGAAAAAGTGTGTGCAAATATGCGAAGGCTGGATGTTCTTTTATCCAAATTCGTGACGTCGATGCAACTTAATTGTTGCTTTTGAGTTTGTGAATTATAGGGCTGTCAAGGCCTACAACTTGATGCACTTTTCCCTCTTTGTGTAGTATGTGTAGATCCACTATATAATGCTTTTTAATAGACAAAGTCACAAGCCTTCAAAGTGTTATGAAATGCCATGCGAATCGAATGGACGTGGTAACAAAGAAGGTAAACATAATCGTTCGAATGTGATCCAACATAGTTTTGAGCCTCCCTCAAGCATTCAACTCAATTGAAAATACAAATGTATTAGTTTTCTCTTGACTATGACCGTAGAGAAAGAATGATGCTATACATATCCCCTTTAAACTATTTTTACTTGTTATAAATCTTCCCTTATATTTTGAAAATAATTAACTTTTATTCTATGTTTTTATTTATTATATCACCCCTTAATATGTTATAATAAAAAACTTTAAGTTCTAATTATTTCTTTTTTTAATTTATTATTATTATTATTATTATTATTATTATTATTATATTATTATTATTATTATTATTATTATTATTATTTTTCATTATAGTAATTATGAATGTTAAAAAAAAGTCAAGCACCGATAATAATTAAAAACTGGACCATATTTATAACTGAAAAAACCGAATCAAATCATGAATTCAGTTTTTGGTTAGGTTAACAATTATACAAGTTTTGCTTATTCGGTAGAGTTATCCATATAAACTGAATAATAAACGAGTTTAATAGGTTAAATCAGATAACCAAACCGAATAGATCGGTTTAAATGGTTTAGTCGGTTGAATTCAGTTTGTTTATGATTATTTCTTATTCAAAAAGATAATTTAACTTTTTTATTAAAAGTTTTTTCTAACTTTAGAAATGTTTATATTTATTTTTATAATTATTTTTTTATAACAAAATTTTTTTATATATTATATAAAAGGTGTTTTTGGAACTTTTATTATTATATAAAAGGTGTTTTTGGAACTTTTATTAAGGAAAAAAACTTTTTTCTAAATTAAAAAACAATTCAAGGTAAAACATGACAAGTTTTAAAATTAGTTTTTTAGAGTAGGAGTATGACAAACACTTATGGCGATGACACGTTGGCATCGCTATAGGTCGCCTATGTCGTCGCCATAGGGTCAGCTTGGTTTTTGGCTACTGCAGACCTACGGCGACGACAAGTTGTCACCTTAGATCTTACATATTGCGACGACAAAAAGATTGTTGCCAAGTATCCATAAGTCATTTTGTTATAACTTTCATTTATAAATAATCATACAAAAAAAATTTTACGTTCATCCTACAGCGACAACATGTCGTCTCCATAGGTGAAAAATCATATTTTTTTTTCCCTCTAAATCACTTGGAGGAAATAAGCCTGCCTGTTAAAATTTTCAAAATTTTATAAAATAATTATAATTATTAATATCATTATTAATAATAATTTATGTACATATCATTATAATTATTAAAAGTATTATTGATATTATTACAAGTATTATTGTTAAAGGTTAATTATGATTCAATTATGATTAATGATATTAAATTATACATTTTGATAGTATTTTATAGTACTTTATGATTATCGTCAATTACATTCGTCATATGTTAGTTATGATCTAATTATGATCATTTGTATTCAATTATATACTATGATCATAATTTACAAGAAATTATTCTTATTAGCAGTAAGTTAAGTTTGTGTATGTGTTAAGTATTATCAGTGAGAGTCCAACAATGTTAAATATGTCCGATTATTATTGTTAGGGTGGTTACATATGTTAAAAATTACCAATTAGCCAATTATAAAGTTAATTGTTGAATTCTACACTTATAATGGTATTTAAAATAAGTTTGTTTATAATCGTTGGCGTTGAATCATAAAGATTGGATCAATGGATGTCTAACTTTGGATCAATGGATATCTAACCACCGCGAAGTTCAACGGCTTCTTAAGCACCGCCGATGGCTATTGGTACTACTACTGTAAGGGTTTTTATGTGACGACCCTAAAAATAAGGTTAGACAAAATTAACATATAAATAAAATTCTTCTACATCTTAATAATTAATTGACTAACCCTATATATATTATGTGTTTATGTATGCATATATTTAAAACGTATATATATGTTGCACGTATGCATGGTTGCATGCATGCACAACTTTTTATGTATGCATGTATCCATACTCATAAGTTTTAAATACCAAACACTATATGATCAAATGCTACAACTTTATAACATCAAATTATTTACCAAATGATACAAAAACACAACTCAAACAAACACCACAATACGAGTTAACATCAAAGAAACTTACATCAAAACAAAACTAAGTAAACTTTATACACCCAAACCTCAAACCGAAGCACCATTTAAATTAAGCCTCGGATCATTAGAACCATTAAACACCCAATTGAAATCAAATGCATGGTGATTAACACCTTAATCGCCTAGCACATTTAACCCATCCCATAACCCGCCACCTAGCTAATAGAACACCAAGCTATCTCATTTGTTTGACACTTAATAATATATAAGTAGCCTACTCATCACACCTATTAATAGTCTCATGATGATGCCATTAATGGCAACCGTCCATTCCCTCTATTTGAGACTCTCGGCTAAGTGAGGAACACCACAAACCACATACCTGTTGGACCAAAAAAACCAATGAGCCAAGATCAGAAAACCACTAAGTCCCACATGATATCACAACAACTGCTGAAGGCTTCATCAGCAGTTCGACAAGTGCTGAAGACTTCAACAGCTGAAGATCAAGTACTGAAGATCAAGTACTGAAGCTCAATAGCTGAAGAACAAAAGTGCTGAAGTACAACAGCTGAAGAATACAAGTGCTGAAGCTGAAGACCAAAGTACTAAAGTACAACAGCTGAAGAGTTCACAAGTGCTGAAGATCAACAACTGATGTACAAAGTCTGAAGACATCAGCTGATGACATCTACTGAAGTCATCATGTAACATCTTGTAATTTTGGATTAAATTAAAGTCAGCCTTGTTAAATTCTTGCATGGGCTAATTGTGTTATTTATGAAACTTATGGGTTGCTTATGATTATTATTGCTCTTTTAAATTTATAAGAGTAATAATAATTATGTTACTAATAATAATAATAAAATAATAATAATAATAATAATAATAATAATAATAATAAGAACATAAAGGTGAAATGAAAATTTCTAAACTTGAAAATGTTTAAAGCATTAAACTTAGTTCAAGGGACCTTTTTGTAAATTTTGAAACATTGAAAAGAAAGTTTGGGCTCGAAATAACAAACTGGAAACCGCAAGGACTAATGGTGTAAATTAACCAAACCCGAACCCCTCTTTTCCCTCTTTCCCCGTATTTCCGGCCGCCGGCCGGCAAGGTCCGGCGCGGCGCCGGTGATCTCCAAATCCACCCGAAACCCCTGAATTTTGGTACCAAAATCATTCCAATCGGTTCGTTTGAACGTTTCGAACTTATGCTCACCAATTAATCATCTTCAAACATCGGTTAAAAGCCGAATCGATTTCAAAACCGAAACACTTAAACCCGATTGTCGTTCCATCATTAAACCGTAATAATAATCGAATTAACTCAGCATAAACGGTCGTTTATCAATCCTTAATCGAATGCAACACTCAATTGCACCTGAAAGAAACAAAATCATCAAAATCCATCATCATTCGAAGTCGCAACCTACAACTAATCAAACACGACCTTCTGTGCTTCAAAATCGGAAATTTGTTGAGGGCTTTGAGTCGTGGTTACTCGTCGAAGCTTCACACAAGATTAATTCCATTATCATCAGCTATTACACATCGATTGCTTGTTCAATAGCCGCGGTTTGCTCATTGTCGCATTCTTCTCAAATCCATTTTCAATCGGGTAATTAAATGAATGTATATACTCGAAATCTTGTGGGAAACAAAAGCCCCATGATTTAAATCGATAGCAGCCTCGATTTGATCTTCAATTTTGGTGATGATCAAACTAGGGTTCGTGCGATTTGGGGGGATTTCTGTGTTATTGTATTTTGCTTATTAAAACAGAGTTTAAATCGCGGCTGGAAGCCTGGTTCACTGGTTCACTCACCACATTCCAACTAAGAGGTCCCGGGTTCGAACCTGGGCACCCTCTTATTATTTTAAAATGACTTTTTAGCCTTAATGTTATTTTAGAAAAAATCTATTTCATGTAAAAATGATTTTTACAAATTTCTAACCTTTTAAAAATCAACAAAATATTTTTTTGTAAATTTATCCTTATAAAATATTTTAATATTGTATTATAAAAGTTATAACTAAGTATTGTACAAGCAAATGGATTTATATAATAATTGAATTATTAATTATTTTGAAGTCTTATGTTTTCTTTGATTAAAGATATATGTTTTTGTTGCACAAATTATTAACAATGGCAATTTCTCCTTTAAAATTTTATAATACTTCTCTATTGAACTAAATATATAAATAAGGGTTTACCAAATTGTTTATAAAACCCCAAAATCCTAAACTCTTGTTCGCGTTAAAACGTTAATTTTATTATTAACTTAAAAATCTTATAAATATACTGTTTTAGGTGCGTTGTGAAGGTCTACGTTGAAGCGTTGCTTGTTATTATTCATATTAATCATTAAATATATATTATTTGATCACGTGAGTATTCTATACCCCTTTTTCCTATTTTCGCACCTTGGGGTGAAACATGTTAACTTATACAAGATTATACGATCAACTAGCCCAGCGAAGTCATAGATCTATGGGCAAAACAAGCCTGCTTTGGTTGATCCAAGTACACTTAGCTGATCGTATAATCTTGTAAACGTTTGAGACTTGTAAAATTTTGTCGAGGTTTGATTGTTGCATTGATCATAACATCCCTAATCACTTTATTCACTAATTTATGACTTGAATTGCCATCTTTTATATATTCTATGTATCTAAAACTATGGAATGCTCACCAACATTATTGTTGACCCTTTATTTTTAACATGTTTCAGGAAATACTCAAGCTTGATTTCTACTCCTTGAAGCTTTCATATCTAGGATTGGACCTAGATAAATAAATGGAATAAAAAGACTTGTTATGTTTATTTATGTATTTTTTTATCTCTTTGAGACTTATGATTGTAGTAGTACAATTGGAATTTTGTTTAATATATATTGGGTTATTAATAGCGTTATGTGGCTGTGAACGATCTTAACTCTCACACTTTGACGTTTCCGCCGTCAAGGTTGGGGTGTGACAGATTGGTATCAGAGCCCATAACTATAGGGATCTAGTTATTAGAAATGGTGACCTAGGCTATAGTATGCATGACCTTATAGAATTACATTTCTATCTTGTAATTATATACTTTTCATGCTACATAATGCTATGCCTCTTATGTGCAATTTGATGCCTTAGCATAGGATTGCCTAAACATTGTTATTTGTCTCCCTAAACTTAACTTTGACTCTTTGACTCCCCCGAACATGAACTCTCTTAATCTTATTCTCGTCGACACGTGGAATCTTATGTTTATGTTATGACTTGGATCTTTAGACGTTACGTCTAATCTATATAAATCTCATCAAGGTTTTGATTCTATGAACCTAAGAAATATTGTGTGACACATAGACACCTGTATCCTGGTTTTCCTGGCAAAAGGCCCTCGGGCTAAGGCAAGCATATCGCATAAATCCTACGGGACTAGTTATGCTTACCTGGGGATTTCTGGGATGAGTGATAAACTATGGTCAACATACACAAGTTTCTAAGGTAAATGGGTCAATTCACCTTGACGTGTCAACGTTTTCAAATGGTCATGCGTTACCAAATGGAAACATCCCGTGTACCTTAAAACCCTTAGCTTATCTTTGTTAAACTACTATCCTCTGTTATCCCCGCTCCTAACTAACTCATTTTTGTATATCCAGCATGTCTCGTCACCATGGAAAGCGTGGAAGTTCCGACCGTAAGCTGGCTGCCATGATTGCGCGACAAATGGCTGCGTTCTCCCGACTATGGTGGCTGAACTCAATAGCACACTAATGGCTAATAGCAACAACAACAACACCAATGGGAACAATAGTGGTGCTAATGGAGACAATAGAAACAATCAAAATGGGAACAATCAACCAGGGAACAACCGTACTTGCACCTTCAAACACTTTAACTCGTGCAAACCACTAGCTTTAGTGGAAAAGAAGGAGCCACTGGACTTCTCGAGTGGTTTGAAAGTATGGAGAATACGTTCATTGTTAGCGAGTGTCCCAACGAGTTCAAGGTTCGCTATGCCACAAGTGTTCTTCAACAACGAGCGCTAACTTGGTGGAATAGTGAAAAGAGAAATCGGGGAACTGAAATTGCTTTGGCCTTGTCCTGGGAGGAGTTCAAGGAGATTATGATTCAAAAGTTTTGTCCAAGGAGCGAGTTACAAAAGCTAGAGGAGGAATTCTGAAATCTCAAACAAGATGGTGGAATCATTTGGCTTATTCCACCCGACATCATGAGTTGAGTATGCTTCTACCTCACATGGTGGACACCGTGCCCCGTAACATTGAAAAATTTATTAAGGGGGTGCCACCTCAAATTCAAGATGCTGTGGTGGGTAGTAGGCCCACAACTTGGAGGAGGCGATTACTATTACTGCACAGCTCACCGAGAATCATATAAGAGCTGGCACGATGTCGGCAAAGGGTTCCAAGGCTATAGCGAAGGTGACACCCGAGGCAACAAAGGAGATAAAGGCCGAGTCATCTTCTCAAAACAAGAAGCGTAAGTTCACCCTGACACGCAACTACGCTGTGACCGCCCCTAATGCTCCTCAAAAACAAATGGTGGTTGCGAATCAAGCTCCCATGGCTAAAGTTTATGCTGGTCCACATCCTATGTGTAACACGTACAAGTACCATCATTCAAGCAACATTCCATGCCGAGTCTGCTCGCTGTGTGGAAAGTATGGTCATTTGGTGGCTACCTGTCTTCGTGCACCAAATAACACTGCCATGCTTACCAACCGAACCTGCTACAACTGTGGCGAGGCTGGCCATATTCCCTTCAATGTCCTCGCAATGCGGGAACTGTGCCACCGGCTCGTGGAAGGGCTTTCAACATCAACGCCAACCAAGCGCAAGCCAACAACGACGTGGTGAATGGTATGTATCTTGTAAATAATCATTATGCATCTGTATTGTTGATTCGGGTGCTGATAGGAGTTTCGTGTCCTTGGAATTCGAACCTATACTTTCTAAACCGCGTGCAAAACTAGAGAGATCTTTCACAATCGAGGTCGCCGATGGAAAATCTATTGTCGTTGATGTCGTGATACGCGACTGCACCTTGAGCCTTAACGAACACGAGTTCTCCGTCGACCTTATTCCTATGCAATTGGGAAGCTTTGATGTTATCATTGGCATGGATTGGTTAGCCAAACACCGTGCGGAAATTCTATGTTTCGAGAAGTGTATCCGAATTTCGTTACCGACTGGAGATACTTTGAAGGTCTTTGGGGAGAAATCATCCCAAAGACTCAAACTCATGTCTTGTATCAAGGCCTGCAAGTGCTTAAGTAAAAACTACATGGCTTTCATGGCATATGTAGTTAATACGAAAGCCAAGGGTAAGGAGTTGAAAGACATTCTTGTTGTGCGAGACTTCCCGAGGTTTTTCCCAAGGATCTTAAAGGATTACCTCCCGTGCGAGAAGTTGAGTTCAAGATTGACTTAATCCCTGGCGCAAACCCTGTGGCTAAATCATCGTATCGTCTTGCACCGTCTGAAATGCAAGAATTATCTAGTCAATTGCAAGAGTTGACCGATAAGGGTTTCATTTGCCCTAGCTCATCACCGTGGGGTGCACCTGTACTGTTTGTGAAGAAGAAGGATGGTTCATTTCGTATGTGCATCGACTACCGAGAACTCAACAAGCTTACTATCAAAAACCGATACCCTCTTCCTCGAATCGATGATCTCTTCGACCAACTTCAAGGGGCAACTCAATTCTCAAAGATCGATCTACGTTCTGGGTATCATCAACTACGTGTTCACAATGATGACATTCCAAAGACCGCTTTTCGTACTCGATATGGGCACTACGAGTTCATGGTTATGCCTTTTGGTTTGACCAATGCACCTGTCGTGTTCATGGATCTCATGAATCGAGTATGTAAACCGTATTTGGATAAATTCGTAATTGTGTTCATTGATGACATTCTTATCTATTCCAAGACGAAAGTCGATCACGAGACACACTTGCGACAAGTTCTTGAACTTTTGAAGAAGGAGCAATTGTACGCTAAGCTTTCCAAGTGTGAATTTTGGTTGGACGAAGTTCAACTCTTAGGACATGTGGTGAATAGCCAAGGTATTCACGTTGATCCTGCTAAGATTGAAGCGGTGAAGAATTGGTGCATTCCCACAACCCCAACTGAGGTTCGTTCTTTTCTGGGTTTAGCGGGATATTACCGTAGATTCATAGCGAATTTCTCGAAAATTGCTAAACCATTAACGGCGCTAACCCAAAAGAATCGACTCTTTGAATGGGGACCCGAGCAAGAAGAGGCTTTCGAGACATTAAAACGCAAGTTGTGCAACGCTCCTGTTCTCACACTTCCCGATGGAAATGATGACTTCACTGTATACTGCGATGCTTCTAATCAAGGTCTTGGTTGTGTGCTCATGCAACGAGGCAGAGTTATAGCATATGCGTCGAGGCAATTGAAGGTTCATGAAGTGAACTACACAACTCATGATCTCGAACTTGGTGCTGTGGTTTTCGCATTGAAGATTTGGCGACACTATTTATATGGGACGCAATGCATAGTCTATACCGATCATAAAAGTATCCAACACGTGTTTAACCAAAAGGATCTCACATGAGACAAAGACGATGGATCGAGTTAATTAGCGACTACGACTGCGATATTCGCTACCATCCTGGAAAGGCGAATGTTGTAGCCGACGCGCTAAGTCGCAAGGTTCACAATAAGACTATCTCGCTTCAAGAAATTCGAGATCGAAGGAAATGGTTTGATACGCTAGGAGAATTTGATACTGAGATTCATGTGGGTGTCAACGAGGCTACTATCATGCTCCAAAACATAAGGATCGATAGTGACCTCGAGTTGTGCATTCACGAGGCTCAACAAGCGGCACTTATTAACGAAGGGAAGGATGAAGATTTGATGCCTAAAGTTCGGTCACAACTGGAAACAAAACCGAATGGCATGTGGTATTTCTTGAATCGACTTTGGATCCCGAATCGAGACAACCTTCGACACTTCATTATGAACGAAGCTCATCAAACCCGATATTCCATTCATCCTGGCTCCGATAAGATGTACATGGACTTGCGTGGTCAATATTGGTGGCCTGGAATGAAGAAAGATATCGCGTCTTATGTTTCTAAGTGTCTCACGTGTTCAAGGGTCAAAGCCGAGCATCAACGACCAAGTGGTTTACTGAGCAACCTGAAATCCCTATGTGGAAATGGGAACATATATCCATGGATTTCATAACCAAGTTACCTCGTACACCTCGTGGTCATGATAGCATTTGGGTCATCGTTGACCGTTTGACCAAGACAGCACATTTCATACCCATACGAGATACGTACAAGGTTTCAAGGCTTGCCCGAATCTATGTTGATGAAATTGTGAGTCGTCATGGCGTGCCCTTACACATCATTTCCGATCGAGATACTCGTTTCACTTCTCACTTCTGGTCTTCGATGCAAGAACTCTTGGGAACTCAATTGGATTTAAGTACGGCTTACCATCCTCAAACCGATGGTCAAACCGAACGAACAATCCAAACCCACGAGGATCTGCTACGTCTTTGTGTCCTTGATTTTGGTGGTGATTGGGATACGCATTTACCACTCGCGGAATTTTCGTATAACAATAGTTATCACTCAAGTATCAAGATGGCACCATTCGAGGCGTTGTATGGTCGTAAATGTCGTTCTCCAATCTGTTGGACTGACATTGGGGAAAATCTTATCACTGGTCCGGAACTTATTCAGGAAACGACTGACAAAGTTTCCAAGATTCGAATAACCTGGAGGTGGCTAGAAGTCGCCAAAAGAGTTATGCCGATAAAAGACGCAAACCATTGGAGTTTCAAGTCGACGACATGGTTCTTCTTAAGTCTCTCCATGGAAGGGTGTTGTACGTTTTGGGAAGAAGGGTAAGTTAGCCCCACGCTTTGTAGGACCTTTCAAGATTTTGAAAAGAATTGGGAAAGTGGCTTACAAACTGGAGTTACCTTCTGAACTTAGCGGAGTTCATCCTGTCTTTCATGTCTCAAACCTGAGGAAGTGCTTGGTTGATGAAAATTGGCATGTTCCACTAGAGGAAATTCAAGTTGATGAGTCATTGCACTTTGTTGAGAAGCCTGTTGAGATTATGGATCGCACCCTGAAGAAGACCCGAACAACTACCATACCTATCGTTAAAGTTCGTTGGGAAAACAAACGTGGAGTTGAGTTCACTTGGGAGCGTGAGGATCATATGAAGGAGAGATACCCGCATTTGTTCTCTTAGCTTTATTCTTAATTTCGGGACGAATTCTTTTAAGTTGGGGAGACTGTAACATCTTGTAATTTTGGGTTAAATTAAAGTCAGCCTTGTTAAATTCTTGCATGGGATAATTGTGTTATTTATAAAACTTATGGGTTGCTTATGATTATTATTTCTCTTTTAAATTTATAAGAGTAATATAATTATGTTACTACTAATAATAATAATAATAATATATAATAATAATAATAATATAATAATAATAATAATAAGAACATTAAGGTGAAATGAAAATTTCTAAACTTGAAAATGTTTAAAGCATTAAACTTAGTTCAAGGGACCTTTTTGTAAATTTTGAAACATTGAAAAGAAAGTTTGGGCTCGAAATAACAAACTGGAAACCGCAAGGACTGATGGTGTAAATTAACCAAACCCAAACCCCTCTTTTCCCTCTTTCCCCGTATTTCCGGCCGCCGACCGGCAAGGTCCGGCGCGGCGCCAGTGATCTCCAAATCCACCCGAAACCCCTGAATTTTGGTACCAAAATCATTCCAATCGGTTCGTTTGAATGTTTCGAACTTATGCTCACCAATTAATCATCTTCAAACATCGGTTACAAGCCGAATCGATTTCAAAACCAAAACACTTAAACCCGATTGTCGTTCCATCATTAAACCGTAATAATAATCGAATTAACTCAGCATAAACGATCGTTTATCAATCCTTAATCGAATGCAACACTCAATTGCACCTGAAAGAAACAAAATCATCAAAATCCATCATCATTCGAAGTCGCAACCTGCAACTAATCAAACACGACCTTCTGCGCTTCAAAATCGGAAATTTGTTGAGGGCTTTAAGTCGTGGTTACTCGTCGAAGCTTCACACAAGATTAATTCCATTATCATCAGCTATTACACATCGATTGCTTGTTCAATAGCCGCGGGTTGCTCATTGTCGCATTCTTCTCAAATCCATTTTCAATCGGGTAATTAAATGAATGTCTATACTCGAAATCTTGTGGGAAACAAAAGCCCCATGATTTAAATCGATAGCAGCCTCGATTTGATCTTCAATTTTGGTCATGATCAAACTAGGGTTCGTGCGATTTGGGGGGATTTCTGTGTTATTGTATTTTGCTTATTAAAACAGAGTTTAAATCGCGGCTGGAAGCCTGGTTCACTGGTTCACTCACCACATTCCAACTAAGAGGTCCCGGGTTCGAACCCGGGCACTCTCTTATTATTTTAAAATGGCTTTTTAGCCTTAATGTTATTTTAGAAAAAATCTATTTCATGTAAAAATGATTTTTACAAATTTCTAACCTTTTAAAAATCAACAAATTTATTTTTTTGTAAATTTATCCTTATAAAATATTTTAATATTGTATTATAAAAGTTATAACTAAGTATTGTACAAGCAAATGGATTTATATAATAATTTGAATTATTAATTATTTTTAAGTCTTATGTTTTCTTTGATTAAAGATATATGTTTTTGTTGCACAAATTATTAACAATGGCTATTTTTCCTTTAAAATTTTATAATACTTCTCTATTGAACTAAATATATAAATAAGGGTTTACCAAATTGTTTATAAAACCCCAAAATCCTAAACTCTTGTTCGTGTTAAAACGTTAATTTTATATTAACTTAAAAATCTTATAAATATACTGTTTTAGGTGCGTTGTGAAGGTCTACGTTGAAGCGTTGCTGGTTATTATTCATATTAATCATCAAATATATATTATTTGATCACGTGAGTATTCTATACCCCTTTTTCCTATTTTCGCACCTTGGGGTGAAACATGTTAACTTGTACAATTACACTTGTAAACTTATTTGAGACTTGTAAACTTATGGCATTTCACCTTGTAAAGTTGTGGTTAGTTGAACTTTCATGGTTACCATGTTATGGCGTTATATGTACAATCATTAACTATTGCTAGCCCAGCGAAGTCATAGATCTATGGGCAAGACAAGCCTGCTTTGGTTGATTCAAGTACACTTAGCTGATCGTATAATCTTGTAAACGTTTGAGACTTGTAAAATTTTGTCGAGGTTTGATTGTTGCATTGATCATAACATCCCTAATCACTTTATTTACTAATTTATGACTTGAATTGCCATCTTTTATATATTCTATGTATCTAAAACTATGGAATGCTCACCAACATTATTGTTGACCCTTTATTTTTAACATGTTTCAGGAAATACTCAAGCTTGATTTCTACTCCTTGAAGCTTTCATATCTAGGATTGGACCTAGATAAATAAATGGAATAAAAAGACTTGTTATGTTTATTTATGTATTTTTTTATCTCTTTGAGACTTATGATTGTAGTAGTACAATTGGAAATTTTGTTTAATATATATTGGGTTATTAATAGCGTTATGTGGCTGTGAACGATCTTAACTCTCACACCTCGACGTTTCCGCCGTCAAGGTTGGGTGTGACACATCAGCTGATGAAACGTCTGAAGTTCAAGTCTGAAGACCAAGTACTGAAGTTTCAGTAGTTTGTCACAACAGCTGAAGAATACTTCTTCAGTAGTTGTGATATCAGTAGTTTTATGTTTTTACTTTCAGTAGTTTTGTAAAACGACTGAAGAGCTTGTTCTTCAGTCGTTGTAGTTTCAGTAGTTTCTTATCAGTAGTTTTGTAATAAGTAAACACTTAGCTTCTTGTAAGAAGATTTCAGCTGTTAGACATCTTCAGTAGTTTTAGTGTTTCAGTAGTTTGTTAACGGTTGATGTCACTATCAAGTGACATCAGTCTACGTCATCTTTCCTTATATAAGGAAGAATGACCTAAATTGTAATTTTGCGAATGCCATGCCGAAGCGTGTGATTGAATGAAATATTCCTTTTGCAAAAACTTTCTCTCTCTATAACTAATTCTGTTCATTGCTATATCTTTGGTATTTGTGCTCGAATTATGCTAGTTGGTACTCTATTCCGCTGACTGAAATCATTCGAATCGATCAAATTAAATGCTGAGATCCTATCAAATGGTATCAAAGCAGGTTAATCATTGATCGATCTAACAATTGATCATTGAAACTGCTCATTTGCTCTAAGTTTAATCGAACTAGCAAATTCGCACGAATCTGTTATAGAGATTGAAGTTCTGTCGCTTTTGGCTATTTTATTGAGGTTCGTAGTGGTTTTGAGCTAAATTTGTTTTGCTTATCTTGAATTTGTCTGAATTTTCGAAAATGACTACACCTTCTAATGATCCACACAATACTGGTTCCTCAACCAAGCCTCCGATGCTGGTTAGGAATGAGTATAACATCTGGCAACGAAGAATGCTCCATCACCTGTCTGTCAATAGTTCAGCTAACATCCGTGGTACATGGACCACATAAGCCAATGGTGAATCATCCGGAAACAAATCAGTTGATTCCGAAGAAGAAGGAACAATACTCTGATGAGGACAAGAAGTTGTTTGAGATTGATGCTAAAGCCCATGGAATTCTGGCCATGGCACTGCCTAATGAAATCTATTCCGGCTTATGCATCATGAAACTGCTCATGACCTTTGGAATGCACTGAAAGAACAATTTGGTGGCACTGATGAGGTCTTAGCAAACAACAGCGAAATCCTCGCCCAACAGTATGAGACCTTTGCTCATAGAAAGGGTGTGACTCTGACTCAGCAGTTTGAGCGGTTTTCATGTTTAATCTCTGAGTTGAAAATGGTTAAACATGAATATACCAAAAGCCAAATGAACCACAGATTCCTCAGATCACTGCCTGAGAGATGGGACACATATACAATGTCCTACGCTCCAGTGAAAATCTGGATAATCTATCTCTCACCCAACTTCATGGGAAACTGCTTACATTCGAAAAAGAGATAGAGCAGAAAAGGAAACTGGCTTCATCTGGTAAGCTCACTGAAGACTTTGTACCAGGTAACACTGCCTTGGTTGGTCATGAGTCAGAATATGCTTCATCTGAATGCCAGTATGATGAGCATATTGATTTCTCTTCAAACACTTCTGATTCTGCATTTGTGAGTGTTGATAGTCAGTTAACTGGGTGTAATAATGACAATCTATGCTTCATCATGGATGATCTCAAGGGGATTGCTGATGATGACTTAGAAGAGATGGATATTTTGAGCCAAATGGCCTTGATAAATATCAGATCTTAGAAGTTCTACAAAAGAACTGGAAGAAAGTTCCTAACTCTCTGGCAAAACCAAAGTTGGTTTTGACAAGAGTAAGTTGAGGTGTCACAAATGCCAAAGGCTTGGACACTTTGCTAGAGAATGTAGATCATCTGGATCTAATTCTTCTGCACCCTTTGTGACTTTCCCTGGCAATAGTCAACAACACAGTGGGCAACATCCTGTCAATTCTGGTCATCATTCTCAACCACAATCTCCTGCATATTTTGTTCCTCAGGGTCAAATGCCATATCCTTACCCTTGTTATGACATGCCACAAACCAGTTAGGTTCAAGCACCTATTGCTCAACAACCACATGCTCTTCTTGAGCCTCAACCATCTCAATCTCATCAACCTCCTCAACCTCAACAACACAGCTTCTTCACCCCTGGAGTTGTTGACTGGAGCAGTTTACCAGATGACATGTCTGGTCATGAACAACTGTTCACAGGTGCTGGTCAACATGGTGGTGAAAGTCCTTTTGGGAATATGGCACTTATGGCTCTGGAGTCTGCAGATGGATCATCCTCAAATGCCTCTTCATCACAGGTATCACAGGTATCCTCTGAGGCTAAGGCCAAATTATGTTCTGAAACATGCATAGCAGCATTTGCCTCTATTAGAGAAGCAAATGTAGCTTTAATTAATAAAACATAGAGCTAGAAAAGATCATTTCCAAAAGAAAAGCTGAGTTTGAGTCTATGCTTAAAGAGAAAAATGATGAGATTTATAAACTTAAATGCCAAATCACTGATGATAAGGCTAGGGAAGAGGTACTTTTAGAAAAGTACAAAGACCTCAAAGAAACCCTTGCATTCACCCAAGTAGAGTGTGATCGATGGGTACAATCATGCAACGGTTTTGAAATGCTTCTTAGTAAGCAATTTGCTTCCAATGTGAAGTTTGGCATTGGTTATAATCACACTGCTCCTCTTACAGATTTTGCTTCAAGAGCAGAAGTGAAATCTGATGGAGAAAGCAATAACCAATCCACCTCATCATGTGATTCACTTTCTGATAGAGCACCATCAGAAGTTGAAGTTACTATTATTCCCTCGTTGAACCTATCAGCTGATCTTGATGGTTCAAATACTGACACTCACATGATCAAAGAGTTGATCAACTCAGGAGTTATTTCTGGAAGTCCTGAAAGGACTGGAGAGCAAGATTTAACACCTGAAGTTCAAACTCCAACTACTGTCAGCACTGAAGAGAAGAAAACTGTAGTAGAAAGGGTTTGAAGACTACTAAAGAGGAAGTCAAGAAAGCAAACAGTGCTTCCAAAGTGCTGAAGAACAAGTCTTCAGTAGCTTCATTCTCTTTAGTTGATGATCAACATAAGATGAAGAAGAAACCATGTGAAATATGTGGTTTGTTCAATCATCTTACAGATGATTGTTGGTACAAAAGAGAATCCAAACTCAAACATAAAGAGGAAATTAAAGAGAAAATGGTTAAAATGAAAACTGAGTTTGAAGCCACATTTGTACCAGCAACATCAAATCCTGTAACCCTTAAGTCCAAAAGAAATCCAAAAGGAAGGGGTTAAACAGGTAACAGCTGAGATTGCTCAAAAAGAAGGTGCAACCTAGGAACTTATCAAACTCCAATGCCAATGTGTCTGAAGAGCTGAAAGCTTTATCACAAAATCAGACTCAGCTGGTTATGATGGTTCAACATCTATTGGAAGAGTTAACCAATTAGATGTTCCTATGTTGAAACCACAGAAAAGGAGGTCCAAGCCAAAGGATTCCTCTTCTTCACCATCTTCTTCCTCTCAGGCTGTTGTTTCCAACAAACCTGTTAGTTTACCATCTGTTGATGAGAACAAGCCCAAAACCAAAAAGGTTTGGGTCTCAAAATCTAACTAATTTGTTGTGTTTTGTATGGTTCTTCAACATGCCACAGAGGCATCTGGTAAGTAGACAGTGGAGGATCCATGCATATGACAGGAAACAGATCACTTCTTAATGACTACTCTCAAGGAAGGAAGGGGTTTGTGTCATTTGGTAATGATGCAAAGGTTACATCATCGGTAAAGGCTTTGTTTCCAATGGGGAAATAAAGTTTGATGATGTTAACCATGTGGAAAATCTCAAGTACAACCTCTTGAGTGTCAGTCAAATGTGTGACAAAGGCCATGTTGCTCTTTTCACAAGTCAGAACTGTCGGATTCTGTCATCCAAAGTTCTAAGTTTGATTGATAAGGTGTTGGATGAATACACTCTCCTGAAGGCCAACAGGACAGGAAGAGTGTATGCCTTAGATCTTTCCAAGAAAATAGATCTCAAAGGCCATCCTTGCCTATTTTCCAATGCTTCCCCTCAAGAATCTACTCTATGGCATAGAAGGCTGGTCATGTTAATCTCAAAAACATAAATCAGCTGATAAACCATAGTTTAGTAAGGGGACTGCCTATGAAGGAGTACAAATGTGAAGATAACTGCACTGCTTGTTTAAAAGGAAAACAACACAAAGCTTCATTTCCCTCCATAGAAGAACCTAAGTCCACTGCCTGCTTACAGCTTCTTCACATGGATCTCTTTGGTCATGTGAGAGTGATGAGTATGGCTAAGAAGAAATACTGTCTAGTAATTGTGGATGATTACTCCAGATTTGTATGGACTTTCTTCTTGCATTCAAAGGATGAGGCAGCTCAGAAGATCATCAACTTTGTGTTGTATGTGAGAAGCAGTATTCCCTCTCAGTCAAGTGTATTAGAAGTGATAATGGAACAGAATTCAGAAACAATACACTTGATGAGTTCTACTTCTCAAAGGGAATCAAGAGGCAGTTTAGCATTCCAAGAACTCCTGAACAAAATGGAGTAGTGGAGAGAAAGAACATGACCCTTATTGAAGCTGCAAGGTCCATGTTGGCTGATTCTGGACTGCCAGTGACTTTTTGGGCTGAAGCTATCAATACAGCTTGCTATGTACAGAATAGAGTTCTAGTAAATCAGAGGTTGATGAAGACTCCATATGAAGTTCTTCATCATTTGGCCCCTCTAATTTCATTCTTCAGCTTTTGGGTGTCCTTGTTTCATTCTCAACACACGGGATCAACTCCAAAAATTTGATCCTAAGGTGGATGCAGGGTACTTTGTTGGTTATTCGTCAACTTGCAAAGCATACAGAGTCTTCACTGTAGAACAAAGATGGTTGAAGAGACTCTACATGTTAAGTTTAATGATCTCCAAAGGACAAGATTCCACAAAGCCCTGTGGAGCTATTTGATTTGGACATACTGCAATATGTTCCTTATCAAACTCCTGCTGTTGCTCCTGTCAATAGTTCACCACCTGGTGGTACTGCTGGTGCTGATGATGATGATGATAGCAGTACTCTCCTCTTCAGGTTTAGTGACCAACTGCCTGTGTCCTCTAAACCTGATGCTCCTGTAGCTTCAGTAGCTTCATCCACAACAAGTGCTGATGAGATTTCTGCATCTTCAACTTCATTTGAGTTGCCACCATCTACATGGTTTCAAGAGTCTACATCAACATCTGCTGCTGCTGAAGGTTCTACAAACACTTTCACTGATCTCATTACTTATCCAGAGCTGAAGAATCACCCCATGTCTCAAATCATTGGTGATATCAATGCTGGAGTTTCAACCAGAAGTCAATTGTCCAATTTTTGCTTCTATGCTCTCTTCATCAGTCAGCTAGAGCCAAAGAATTATCATGTTGCACTTAGAGACAATGGCTGGGTTGAAGCAATGCAAATTGAGCTTCTTCAGTTCAAAAGCAGCAAGTGTGGGAGCTTGTTCCTCTTCCCCCAGGTAAGTGTGCAATAGGCACTAAATGGGTGTTTAGGAATAAAACAAATGAAAATGGGCTTATTGTTAAGAACAAAGCCAGACTGGTTGTTCAGGGGTTTGCACAAGAAGAAGGTATTGATTATGATGAAACCGTTGCCCCTGTAGCCAGACTGGAGGCAATTAGATTGTTCTTAGCCTATGCTGCACTCCACAATCTTAAGGTTTTTCAAATAGATGTTAAAAGTGCATTTTTATATGGTAAAATAAAAGAAGAAGTTTATGTGTGTCAACCACCAGGTTTTGAGGATAATAAACCCCAGAATGGGTATACAAGCTTGATAAGGCTCTTTATGGGTTGAAACAAGCTCCTAGAGCCTGGTATGAGACATTATCTAACTTTCTTCTGCAAAATAATTTCACTAGAGGCTCCATAGATAAAACTTTATTTATTAAGAAGGTGGATCAGCATAAGCTACTTGTTCAAATTTATGTTGATGATATTATATTTGCATCCTCTGATCCCCAGTTGTGTGATGATTTTACAAAATTAATGCAAATGAAGTTTGAAATGAGTGCAATGGGAGAATTACAGTTCTTTCTAGGCTTGCAAATCAAACAAAAAGCTGATGGAATTTTCATTCATCAGTCTAAATATACAAAAGATCTTTTAAATAAGTTTGATTTACAAAACTGTAAGCCCTGTTCTACTCCCATGTGCAACACCACACAATTGGATGTTGATTAGAAAGGTAAAGCTGTTGATGAAACGCTTTACAGATGTATGATTGGGTCCTTGATGTATTTAACAGCTTCTAGACCAGATATTATGTTTGCTACATGTGTTGTGCTAGATTTCAGGCTGCACCTAAAGAGTCTCATCTGATTGTAGTCAGAGGATCTTTAGATATTTGCAAGGTACACAATCTCTAGGTTTATGGTATTCACTGGGCACTCTTGCAAATTAGTTGCTTTCTCTGATAGTGACTATGCAGGGTGTAAGTTGACCAGGAATCAACTCCTGGTGGATGTCAATTCCTAGGCAACTGTTTGATTTCTTGGCAGAGTAAGAAACAAACATCTGTTGCTACATCTACTGCTGAAGCCGAGTACATTGCTGCTGCAAGTTGTACATCCCAAGTACTCTGGCTTCAGAACAACTTTTGGATTATGGCATTACAGAGACTAAGACTCCGTTATTAATGGATAGTGCTTCAGCTCTTTGCATTGTCAAAAATCCAGTCCAGCACTCTAGACCAAACATATAGAAATTAGACATCATTTTATAAGAGATTGTTTTGAAAAGGGTCTAATTAATCCTATGTTTGTGCCTAGTGCTGATGAGCTTGCAGACATTTTTACTAAGCCTTTGGATAGTTCAACTTTCACAACCTGGTGTTGAGGCTTGGTATGCTGCAGCTAGAATAAGTGACAACTACTGATGATCTCAGTAATAAGTACTGATGATCATTGAACCCTGTCACATATACGTACTGATGAGTTCTTTACCCTCAGTAGTTTTTATAACTACTGAAGGCTAAATGCCTCACAAGTACTGAAGTACTTTATCTGTTTTAAACTACTAATGTAGTTACAACTACTGATGTGGTTACAACTACTGAAATCAGTAAAAACATATAAGTACTGACGTCCTATGACACCTGAAAAGCAGATGAAAAGTCTGATGAGTAAGTGTTGAGGACTGTATGAAATAGCTGAAAAGCCAAGAATTGACGAACACACCTGATGAGTAATTTCTCGTCAGTTGTTTCCACAACTGCTGTTTCTAAACACTGAAGCAAGACCACAGTCTTCAGTAGTTTCACAACTACTGATGACTAATACCAAGTCTTCAGTTGTTTACAACAACGGATGACTAATACCAAGTCTTCAGTTGTTTACAACAACTGATGGCAAAACCACTGTCTTCAGTAGTTCACACTACTGATGACAAAAACCAAGTCTCGGTTGTTTACATCATATGAAGTCAAAACCATACTTCAGTAGTTTCATAACTACTGATGGTTAACCCCAAGACTTCAGCTGTTTCAACGTCTGATGGTCAAAACCAAGTCTTCAGTTGTTTTATAAACAACTGATGACAACACCACTACTGTCAGTCGTTTTAAACCTCTGAAGGTTAATACCACGTCATCAGTAGTTTCAAAAGCTGATGACCACACCAAAACCTTCAGTAGTTTTCTTTCAGCCTTTTCCTCTCCCAACCCATAAAAATACATGTTCTTCTTCTCAAACGGTCCATAGCCCTTCTTCTGACCTTCTTACTTCCAAAAATGGCAACCTGAGTCTAAAACCCGACATAACTGCGTTTGATCACGCCATAGACCTAATGGCTGATTCTCAATATAATACAGCTCTGCTCTTAACCCGACCATCTACCCATAGTCACTCAGTCAGTTTTGGTCCAATGCCTACGTTCACACTGATATGCCTACGGCCAATCTCTGTTAGGTCTTGGTTAACATAGGAATTTTACCAGCCTCAGTCTGATCCACATGCTTCTGACAACCACAGCACCGGGTTTAAAATTTCTATCTCCTGGTGTGGATATGGAGACCAGAACATCTGGTGAGGCTGCCACCTCCTCTGAATCAACATAAGATCAGACTAGGCTGGTAATATTCCTAAGACCTCACTAGAGGCAACAGCTGATGAAGGACAAAGTCCTGAGGCTGGAAGCCCCCAGTTCCAAGACAAAGGGGCACATGCTAAAATGGTCTACACTAGGCATTGTACATCCTGCTACAGCAGGAGGTCAGGTGATTCAGCATCTGCTGATGATGACCTGGGCTTTTTCTACGATGTTCTGACCAGAACACAATCCTGAGGAGGAAGTCAGTAGGCTGCAAAAACTACTTGACCAACTCTCTCAAGGAGAAAGACCATCTGCCACCCCATCAACCCACAGATGGCACCTTCTCTGAAGGTCCCTTAAACCACAGCCACTACAACATTCTCAGCCACCTGCCTTGTTTTGCACCATTCTAGGACCAAACCCCCCCTGAGCAAATGGATGCTATCCCTCAAAATCCCCTATCTCTCATAACACACAGCTAACCGAATTGTTATTAAAACTATTGATGAGAGACTTTCTCTGTCTTACAACCCCTGGTGGAGGATGTTACTGAGCCAACAACTTTTGCTACTCCATCCCTTGCAACCAATGCACCCAAAAGAGGGAGAGTTAAGCAGGAAAGCTAAAAGAAGAGGATGGAGAAGGAGAGAGAGAAGAGAAAGGATAAAGAGGTTTGAAAATGAGAAGATTGTGTGTTATGAGGCCGAAAAAGAGAAGGAGAATATGCTTGAGAAAGAGCTGAAATTGAAAAAATACATGAAAGTCAAAAAGATTTTCATGTCACATACAAGAAAAAGAAGAGGATGAGGAAAGAGCAGAACTTGAACGAATGGTTAAGAGGCTGATGACTGGTGAACACAGGATAATGGACAATATCATTGATCAGCTATTTAAGGCAAAGGTTCGACATGAAAAGTTGGATTCTGAAATTAAGAGATTTAGAGATCGAAGAGATCCAACAAAGATAAACGGGCCAGCTTAAACACTATGGACTGAGAGAGGCTGGAGATCATGATTAGGTTACAGCCAATACTGGGGAGATCAGTGACGAAGTAAAATCATGGACCAGGGAAGTATCTGGCCATAATTCAAGATCTTCGCCTAAGGCAATACTAAGGGTTAGTAGTCGAAAAGCTTGAATGAAGCGGAGAGGGAGCAGTAATGTTGGACCAAAAGAACCAATGAGCTGATCAGAGAAACTCTAAGTCCCACAAGACATCACAACAGCTGAAGAAGACCTGATCAGCTGTTCTACAAAGTCTGAAGAATACAACTGCTGAAGTACGTCTGAAGTACTGAAGACAAAGACTGAGACAACAGCTGAAGATCTAAAGTCTGAAGACTTCAACAAGTACTGAAGACAAAGACTGAAGATCAACAGCTGAAAGACAAAGTCTGATGTTCAAGTACTGAAGACATCAGCTGATGTTAACAGCTGATGACAACAGCTGAAGAGGGCTTCTTCAGTTGTTGTGATGATTTTTTCTTCTTCAGTAGTTTTCTTTTCCTTCAGTAGTTTGTTTATTTTTCTTTTCAGTACTTGTAAACAACTGAAGAGGTTGTTCTTCAGTTGTTGTAGTTCAGTAGTTTTTTTTTCAGTAGTTGTAAATGAGATGTTTAACACTTAGGAACATTTGTAAGAAGATGTCAGTTGTTGACATCTTCAGTAGTTGTTAAACATCAGTAGTTATAAAACGGTTACATGTCACTTTCAGGTGACATCAGCCTACGTCATTCTTTCCTTTATAAGGAAAGATGACTCACCTGTAATCGTGCCTTTGAGGCCGACAATCTTAATGCAATATTCCTTTTGTCGGATATTTCTCTCTCTATAACAAAATTCTTTTATCGTTTTATATCAATTGTTCTTGTTTGAATTTGTCTAATTCTGAGCTATTCCGCTGCTATATCTGTTCAATCGATTAAACCAAGGGCTGAGATCCTAACAAATGGTATCAGAGCAGGTTAATCATTGATCGATCTAACAATTGATCATTGAAACTGTTCAATCGCTCTAAGTTTAATCGAATTAGCAAATTCGCAAGGATCTTTATAGAGATTGAGAGTGTATCGCTTCTGGCCGTTTTATTTGAGGTTCTGTGTGGTTTTGAGCTAAATTTATTGTGATTTTACTTGAATCTGTCTGATTTTCCACAATGACTACTTCTTCGAATGATCCTTTCAATACTGGATCCTCTACCAAGCCTCCGATCTTGGTGAGGAATGAGTATAACATTTGGCAGAGAAGATTGCTCCATCACCTGTCTGTCAATAGCTCAGGTTGTTGGACATCTGTGGTACATGGACCACATAAGCCAATGGTGAATGATCCGGAAACAAACCAGTTGGTTCCAAAGAAGAAGGAGCAATACTCCGATGAGGACAAGAAGTTGTTTGAAATCGATGCAAAAGCCCATGGAATTTTGGCTATGGCTATTCCTAATGAGATTTACTCTGGGCTTCTGCATTGTGAGTCTGCTCATGACCTCTGGAATGCCATCAAAGAACAATTTGGTGGTACTGATGAGGTTTTAGCAAACAACAGGGAAATCCTCGCCCAACAATATGAGACTTTCTCTCATAGAAAGGGTGAGACTCTGACTCAACAATTTGAGCGGTTTTCATGTTTAATCTCTGAATTGAAAATGGTTAAACATGAATATACCAGGAGTCAGATGAACCATAGATTTTTAAGATCACTGCCTGAGAGATGGAACACATATACCATTGTTCTACGCTCAAATGCTGATGTTGATCGCCTATCTCTCACCCAACTTCATGGGAAACTGCTTACATTCGAGAGAGAGATAGAGCAGAAAAGGAAATTGGTTTCATCTGGCAAGCTCACTGAGGATTTTGTCCAAGGGAACACTGCCCTGATTGGACATCAAGAGTCAGAATATGCGTCATCTGAAAGCCAGTATGATGAGCATATTGATTTCTCTACAAACACTTCTGAGCCTGCCTTTGTGAGTGTTGATAGTTATTCTGCTGGTAGTAATAGTGACAATCTATGTTTCATCATGGATGATCTCAAGGGGATTGCTGATGATGACTTAGAAGAGATGGATATTTTGAGCCAAATGGCCTTGATAAATATCAGATCTCAGAAGTTCTACAAAAGAACTGGAAGGAAATTCCCAGGACTCTCTGGCAAAACCAAAGTTGGTTTTGACAAGAGTAAGTTGAAGTGCCATAAATGCCACAGGCTTGGGCACTTTGCAAGAGAATGTAGATCATCTGGATCTAACTCTCCTGCCCTTTGTGACTTTCCCTGGCAATAGTCAACAAAACAGAGGGCAACAACCTGTCAATTCTGGTTATCATCATCAACCACAATCTCCTGCATATTTTTTCCACAGGGGCCAATGCCATATCCATACCCCTGCTATTACATGCCACAACCAGGCCAGGTTCAAGCACCCACTGCTCAGCAACCACATGCACTCCCTGAGCCTCAACCATCCCAATCTCATCAACCTAATCAACTTCAACAACACAGCTTCTTCACACCAGGAGTTGTTGACTGGAGCAGTTTACCAGATGATGTGTCTGGTAATGAACAACTGTTCTCAGGTGCTGGTCAACATGGTGGTGAGCATCCTTTTGGAAATCTAGCTCTCATGGCTTTGGAATCCTCTGATGGATCATCCTCAAATACCTCTTCAACACAGGTATCACAGGTATCCTCTGAGGCTAAGGCCAAATTATGTTCTGAAACTTGCATAGCAGCATTTGCCTCTATTAGAGAAGCAAATGTGGCTTTAATCAATAAAAATGTAGAGCTAGAACAAACAATTTCCAAAAATAAAGCTGAGTTTGAGTCTGTGCTAAAAGAGAAAACTGATGAGATTTACAAAAAAATGCCAAATTTCTGATGATAAGGCTAGGGAGGATGTACTCTTAGAGAAGTACAAAGACCTCAAAGATACTCTTGCTGTCACCCAGGTAGAGTGTGATCGATGGGTACAATCTTGCAAGGGCTTTGAAATGCTTCTTAGTAAGCAAACAGCTTCCAATGTGAAGTTTGGAATTGGTTATAATCACACTGCTCCTCCTACAGTTTTTGCTTCAAGAGCAGGAGCGGATTCTGATGGAGAAAGTAATGACCAATCCACCTCATCATGTGATTCACTACTTGATAAAGCACCATCAGTAGTTGAAGTCAGTAGTAATCCCTCTGTGAACCTATCAGCTGATATTGATGGTTCAACTGCTGACACTCACATGATCAATGAGTTGATCAACCCAAGTGTTATCCCTAGAAGTACTGAGGGTACTGGAGAGCAGGGGATAACATCTGGAGTTCAAATCCTAATGACTGACAGCACTGAAGAGAAGAAAACTGTCAGTAGGAAGGATTTGAAGCCTACTAAGGAAGTTGACAAGAAGGCAAAAAGTGCTTCTAAACTGCTGAAGAGCAAGTCTTCAGTAGTTTCATCTTCTTTAGTTGATGATCAACAGAAGATGAAGAAGAAACCATGTGAAATATGTGGTCTATTCAATCATCTCACAGATGATTGTTGGTACAAAAAGGGATCCAAACTCAAACAAAAAGAGAAAATTAAAGAAAATTGGCTAAAATGAAAACTGAGTTTGAGTCCAAGTTTGTACCAGCAGCATCAAATCCTGTTACTCCTATGTCCAAAAAGAAATCTAAAAAGGAGTGCAACAGGCAATAGCTGAGGTTGCTCAAAAGAAGATGGTGCAACACAAGAACTCATCATCAAACACCAATACCAATGTGTCTGAAGAGCTGAAAGCTCTCTCCCAGAATCAGACACAGCTGGTAATGATGGTTCAACATCTGTTGGGAAGAGTTAACCAACTTGATGGCCCTGTGTTGAAACCCCAGAAAAGGAGATCCAAGCCGAAGGATTCCTCTTCTACACCATCTCCTTCACCTCAAGCTATTGTGTCCAATAAACCTGTTAGTTTACCATCTGTGATGAGACCAGGCCCAAAACCAAAAAGGTTTGGGTCTCCAAAACTAACTGATTGTTTATTTATGCAGGTTTCTTCAACATGCCAAAGTAGCATCTGGTATGTAGACAGTGGGGGATCTATGCATATGACTGGGAACAACTCACTTCTTAATGACTACTCTCCAGGAAGGAAGGGATTTGTTTCCTTTGGCAATGATGCAAGAGGTTACATCATCGGGAAGGGCTTTGTTTCCAATGGGGAAATAAAGTTTGATGATGTCAACCATGTGGAAAATCTCAAGTATAATCTTTTGAGTGTCAGTCAATTGTGTGACAAAGGCCATGTTGCCCTTTTCACAAGCCAGAACTGCAGGATTCTGTCATCCAAAGTTCTGAGTTTGATTGACAAGGTATTGGATGCTCACACTCTCCTGAAGGCCAACAGGACAGGAAGAGTGTATGCCTTAGATCTTTCCAAGAAAATTGATCTCAAAGGCCATCCTTGCCTATTTTCCAAGGCCTCTCCTCAAGAATCTAATCTATGGCATAGAAGGCTGGGACATGTTAATTTCAAGAACATGAATCAGCTGATACACCATAGTTTAGTAAGGGGAATGCCTATGAAGGAGTTCAAGTGTGAAAACAACTGCACTGCTTGTTTGAAAGGAAAACAGCACAAGGTTTCATTTCCACCTATTGAAGAACCAAAGTCCACTGCCTGCTTACAACTTCTTCACATGGATCTCTTTGGTCCTGTGAGAGTGATGAGCATGGCACAGAAAAAATACTGTCTGGTAATTGTGGATGATTACTCCAGATTTGTATGGACTTTCTTTCTACATTCAAAGGATGAAGCTGCACAGAAGATCATAAACTTTGTGTTGTATGCTGAGAAGCAGTATTCCCTCTCAGTCAAGTGTATTAGAAGTGATAATGGAACAGAATTCAGGAACAATACACTTGATGAATTCTACCTTTCCAAGGGAATAAAGAGACAGTTTAGTATTCCAAGAACTCCTGAACAGAATGGAGTTGTGGAGAGAAAGAACAGGACCCTCATTGAAGCTGCAAGGTCTATGTTGGCTGATTCTGGACTGCCATTGACTTTTTGGGCTGAAGCTGTCAACACAGCATGCTATGTGCAGAATAGAGTGCTAATAAATCAGAGGTTGATGAAGACTCCATATGAAGTTCTACATCATTTGGCCCCTCTCATTTCATTTTTTAGAGCATTTGGGTGTCCCTGTTTCATTCTCAACACAAAGGATCAGCTCCAGAAATTTGATCCTAAGGTGGATGCAGGGTATTTTGTTGGTTATTCATCAACTTGCAAGGCATACAGAGTCTTCAACTGCAGAACAAAGATGGTTGAAGAGACTTTACATGTCAAGTTCAATGAATCTCCAAAGGACAAGATTCCACAAAGCCCTGTGGAGCTCTTTGATTTGGACATACTGCAATATGTTCCTTATCAATCTCCTGCTGTTGCTCCTGTCAACAGTTCACCACCTGGTGTTACTACTGAAGATGATGATGATAGTAGTAATCACCTCTTCAGGTTTAGTGATCAACTGCCTGAGTCCTCTAAACCTGATGCTCCTGTAGCTCCAGCCGCACCATCCACAACAAATGCTGATGAGATTTCTGCATCCTCAACTTCATTTGAGTTGCCACCATCTTCATGGTTTCAAGAATCTGCATCAACATCTGCTGCTGCTGAAGACCCTACAAACACTTGCACAGATTTGATTGTTTACCAAGAGCTGAAAAATCACCCAATATCTCAAATCCTTGGTGATATCAATGCTGGTGTCTCAACCAGAAGCCAGTTGTCCAATTTCTGCTTCTATGCTCTCTTCATCAGTCAGCTAGAGCCGAAGAACTATCATGTTGCTTTGAGGGACAATGGATGGGTTGAAGCCATGCAGCTTGAGCTTCTTCAGTTCAAGAAACAGCAAGTGTGGGAGCTTGTTCCTCTACCCCCAGGTAAGTGTGCAATAGGCACTAAATGGGTGTTTAGGAATAAAACTGATGAAAATGGGCTAATTGTTAAGAACAAGGCCAGACTGGTTGTGCAGGGGTTTGCACAAGAAGAAGGTATTGATTATGATGAAACCTTTGCCCCTGTAGCCAGACTGGAGGCAATTAGATTGTTTTTAGCCTATGCTGCACTCCACAATCTTAAAGTTTTCCAAATGGATGTCAAAAGTGCTTTTCTATATGGTACAATAAAAGAAGAAGTTTATGTGTGTCAACCACCAGGCTTTGAGGATAATAAGCACCCAGAATGGGTATATAAGCTTGATAAAGCTCTTTATGGGTTGAAACAAGCACCTAGAGCTTGGTATGAGACCTTATCAAACTTTCTTCTACAGAATAATTTCACTAGAGGCTCCATAGATAAAACTTTATTTATTAAGAAGGTGGATCAGCATAAGCTACTTGTTCAAATTTATGTTGATGATATATTTTGCATCCTCTGATCCCCAATTGTGTGAGGATTTCCAAACCTTAATGCAACAGAAGTTTGAAATGAGTGCAATGGGAGAATTACAGTTCTTTCTAGGTTTGCAAATCAAACAAAAAGCTGATGGAATTTTCATTCATCAGTCTAAATACACAAAAGATCTTTTGAATAAGTTTGATTTACAAAACTGTAAATGTTCTACTCCCATGTGCAACACCACACAATTGGATGTTGATCAGAAAGGTAAAGGTGTTGATGAAACCCTTTACAGATGTATGATTGGTTCCTTGATGTATTTAACAGCTTCTAGACCAGATATTATGTTTGCTACATGTGTTTGTGCTAGATTTCAGGCTGCACCTAAGGAGTCTCATCTGATTGCAGTCAGAGGATCTTTAGATATCTGCAAGGCACACAATCTCTAGGCTTATGGTATTCCACTGGACATTCTTGCAAATTAGTTGCTTTCTCTGATAGTGACTATGCAGGATGTAAGTTGACCAGGAAATCAACTTCTGGTGGATGCCAATTCCTAGGCAACTGTTTGATTTCTGGCAGAGTAAGAAAACAACCCTGTGCTACATCACTGCTGAAGCCGAGTACATTGCTGCTGCAAGTTGTACATCCCAAATACTCTGGCTTCAGAATCAACTTTTGGATTATGGCATTACAGAGACTAAGACTCCATTATTAATGGATAGTGCTTCAGCTCTTTGCATTGTCAAAAATCCTGTCCAGCACTCTAGGACCAAACATATAGAAATTAGACATCATTTTATAAGAGATTGTTTTGAAAAGGGTCTAATTAATCCTATGTTTGTGCCTAGTGCTGATGAGCTTGCAGACATTTTTACTAAGCCTTTGGATAGTTCAACTTTCCACAACCTGGTGTTAAGGCTTGGTATGCTGCAGCTAGAATAAGTGACAACTACTGATGATCTCAGTAATTACTGATGATCATTGGTAACCATGTCACATAAGTACTGATGAGTTATTTTACCCTCAGTAGTTTTTATAACTACTGAAGGCTAAATGCTTTAAGTACTGTACTTTATCTGTTCTACACTACTGATGTAGTTACAACTACTGAAATCAGTAGAAACAGATAAGTACTGATGTCCTATGAAACAACTGAAAACAGCTAAAAGCTGATGAGTAAGTGTTGAGGACAGTATGAAACAGCTGAAAGGCTATGATTGACGACAACTACTGATGAGTACTCTCTCTTCAGTAGTTCACAAACTGCTGTTTCTTTATAAACAACTGAAGCAATACCATGTCTTCAGTAGTTTCACAACTACTGATGACTAACACCAAGTCTTCAGTTGTTTACAACAACTGATGGCAAAACCACGGTCTTCAGTAGTTTCACAACTACTGATGACTAATACCAAGTCCTCAGTTGTTTCAACATCTGAAGTCCACTTGTCTTCAGTAGTTTTTAAAACTACTGATGCCTAAATCAGAGACTTCAGTTGTTTCAACGTCTGATAGTAAACACCATGTCTTCAGTTGTTTTATAACTGCTGACCACACCAATACCATCAGTCGTTTCAAACGTCTGAAAGTTAATACCACGTCATCAGTAGCTCAAATACTGATGACTAACACCAAAACCTTCAGTCGTTTCATAACCCGTACCCTATATATACCTGATCCCTCTTTCAGAGTTTTTCATTCTTTCACGACCTAACTTTTCAAAAGCTCTGAAAACCTTTCACCTTCATTAATGGCGACCATGCAACTCAAACCTCGACACAACTGTGTCGCGTACCTTACAAAATCGCCCTTCTGGACCAAATTTGAAAATGCTATAGATCTTATGGTCCAATCCCCACTAAAAACGGCTTTCCTTTTAAATCCAATCATTTATGCCGATTCGCTACGTCAGTTCTGGATGAATGCGACCGTTAATGGAGAATCTATCCTTCATATCAACTCGCATAAGGTGGTCATCTCTACTGCTACCATCCGCCAAATATTACTGTTAGATGATGCTGCCTACCCTGTTGGATATCCTAAGCGCCAACTTGATCTTTCCTTTGGACAACATGGATATCAGGGTGATCTTAGTGCTTCAACAATCCTGAAGAAACATTTTCCAGATGCTGAACGATTATTATTTCATATGGTAAATGTTTGCCTGGCTCCGAAGACTTCCTCTTGGGATCAACTGTCTTCCAGATGGCAACAGGTATTGTTCTCTATCCTTGAACAAGAACCACTAAACTTTTCTGAAATAATTTTTCTTGAACTCAAGGATATGGCCACAAAACCACTTTCTAACCGTTGGATACTATATCCTCGTTTATAATGGCCATAATAGAGAATCAGCTTTCTGCTGAGGGACTAGTTGGTCTGGGAGTCCCTGCTTTGGCTGTATTGCCGGAGGTATACTCCCGACACAACACTGACCAAACTCTCAAACAGGCTGCCAAGCTGCGCAAACCCACGCAGCTGGAACCCACAGCCTCCACCTCCACATCCAAAGTCCCCTCCAAACCCACAAAGAAGAAGCCTAAGAAAGCTACTCAGGGAATTGAGTCCCCTGTGGATGCTCCTGCTGCACCAACGCAGGTTATCTCTGCTGGAAATAACCCCCCAGTAGAGACTGTGACTCCACCAACTGAAGCCGCTCAGGTTCCTCTCAAAAGGAACCTGAAGCAACCACTCAAAGGAAGCCACAATGCTGGGATCCTCCTCACTTGAGGGGATTACCATTGAAGAGCACCACCTGTCCCGGGTGCACACTGCTTCCACACCCTCTCCTGATGCAACCGCCCCTCAAAGCCCTACTATCATTGTTGCAAAAGTGCTGACGCAGTTGCATTCCTCACCCCCCACCCAGACACCAATTACTACTGGGATAACCTCAACACCTGAGGGGGAGGATCACAATGCTTCTGTCAACCCACAGCACAGGGGTTATCATGTTCCATCTTCTAGTGTAGATAAGGAGGTGCGAACTTCTGGTGAGGCTGCCACTGCTCCTGACTCAGCAAATGACCAGGATGCAGTTGGTAACATCTCTAAGTCCTCACCAGTGGCAACAGCTGATGAAGGACATAGTCCTGAGGCTGGAAGTCCCCAGAACCGAGAACAAGGGGCACATGCTACAATTGATCTACACTCAAGGCATGTTCATTCTGACTTTGTCAGGAGGTCAGGTGATTCAGTCACAACTGATGATGACCTGAGCTTCTTCTATGATGTAGTTGCTCAAAACACCATTCTAGAGGATGAGGTTAGCAGACTCAAAGAGCTGCTGGCCAAGATGTCTCAGGATGCAAGTCCATCTGCCACCACAATACACCCACAGATGGCACCTTCTTCTGAAGGTCCCCTACACACTGAGCCAGTATATACTTCCAAGCCACCAGCCTCTGCTTTCGGCACTGATTCTCAGGAACAGAACCACCTGATCAATCAGTTGCTACCCTTCAAAATTCCCTACCTCTCATCACTCCCATGATCACAGATATAGTGATCAAAGCCATTGATGAGAGGCTTCCTACAATAATACAACCCTTGGTGGAGGAGTTGGTGACTAAATCTCTTTCTACTGCTCAAACCCTTGCACCCAATGCAACCAAAAAGGGGGAGAGTCAGTTAGTTAAAGGAAAAAGGAAGAGGATAGATGGGGAGAAGGCGAAAGAATCTGAGGTTGTAAATGAGAAGGAGAAGGAGAGTGTGAAGGGAGCTGAAGTGAATGAAAGTCAAAAAGACTTTCATGTCACATATCAAAAGAGAAAAGGAGAGTCTGAGAAGGAGAAGGAGCTGAAGGATATGGTGAAAGAAGCTGACGCCAACCATAACCGTTCAATGGATAAAATCATTGAGCAGTTGTATAGGCAGGGTTTTGACATCAAACAACTAGACTCCGAGATCAGAAGGATGGAAACAGAGGAGATCAATCCAGATGGGCTAGCTATGATGCCTTAGAAAGAGAAAGGCTGGAGATAATGATCAGATTTATAGCTAAATACCTGGGAAGATCTCTAATGAAATAAGGGCCTGGACCAGGGACAACATCTTGGCAATAACCACCAAGATTTGTTCGTCTGAAGAACTCCAAAGGTCTAGTGATTGAGGTATTGAATGAAGCTGGGGTTGGGAATCGAAAAGAACTGACAAAATTACCAAAGCCTCCCTTACAGCCAAAATGCTAAAACAGTCTGAACCTCAATCCTCAAAATCACTATCTCCACAACCCACTAAAACAACTCCTTTACCCTCTAAACCAACCATCCAACCCACAAAACCAAATCCTTTACCTCAAAAACCCATTGCCAGTGATGTACCTAGCCAAAAGAAAAGAAAGGTACTGAGGCCTGATGAAGATGAAGAGGAGGATGAAGACAGACTGCCACTCTCTGCAGTCATTACTTTGCCTAAGGCTAAACCAATGTCCATCACTCCTGCTTCTCAAATGCATGATGTAATGATAAAGATTGAAGAGGAACAGATGCAAAAACATGATGAGGAAATGCTGAAAAGCATTGACAAAGCATATGCTACATCCTCTTCAATGATCAGCATGAAGAAAGAAGTATTAAGATTGTACACCCTTGCTAATACCTTTCAATACCAAAGGGAAAGAGTAAGGATATGGCCTGATCCTAGGGTGGCACACGGATTGTCAAGAAAGAAATTCCTT
Source organism: Flaveria trinervia (assembly GCA_025506515.1). Classification (NCBI taxonomy): domain Eukaryota; kingdom Viridiplantae; phylum Streptophyta; class Magnoliopsida; order Asterales; family Asteraceae; genus Flaveria; species Flaveria trinervia. The sequence goes on from CM046444.1 coordinate 20,623,083, forward strand.
CAAGATACAAGGGCCAAGTGAAGAGAGTTGTCGACGAAGACATCACTGTGGTGCTTGTAGTGTCCCCTGGGAAATTGTTGAAGAGTTCAAGAAAGCCTATGAAGCCAAACAACCACCTCAAAAGATGTTAGAGAACAAAATTATAAAGAAGGGATTGGTTTACAAACGACTTGAAAACTTCAAACAAGAAGAGCTCAACCTGCTCTTAGAAGGAACTCATCCAGATGAGTTTGCTTATAGACAAATAACCACGGTTGAGCTCAAAATGGAAAACAGGCCAAGTACATATCTGAAGTGTATGGCCGAGAAGGATTATTTGATGGTGTGCCCGAGGTGCTGACAATGGATGAGCAAATCATGTTTTTAAGGGCTTACACCAGGGAATCATATAGGCTGATACACGGGAAGTAGATCTCATGGTTGGGGCAACAGCTCGGTGTCCAAGTCCCCAATACAGAGCTCCCAACCATATCATGCCAAACAGATCATCAGAGACTTCTTCCCAGGCCGGTGCTGAAAAAGGGTCACTTCTCATCTGATCAAGAGGATAAGAGACCAATCTATCTGCCAAAATAAGTGGGACTCGTCAATAACTTAGAGGTTTTGGCTGCATTGGTTCAGGGGGAGTTTGTTGGACCAAAAGAACCAATGAGCCTGATCAGAGAAACCTCTAAGTCCCACAAGACATCACAACAGCTGAAGAAGACCTGATCAGCTGTTCTACAAAGTCTGAAGAATACAACTGCTGAAGTACGTCTGAAGTACTGAAGACAAAGACTGAGACAACAGCTGAAGATCTAAAGTCTGAAGACTTCAACAAGTACTGAAGACAAAGACTGAAGATCAACAGCTGAAAGACAAAGTCTGATGTTCAAGTACTGAAGACATCAGCTGATGTTAACAGCTGATGACAACAGCTGAAGAGGGCTTCTTCAGTTGTTGTGATGATTTTTTCTTCTTCAGTAGTTTTCTTTTCCTTTCAGTAGTTTGTTTATTTTTCTTTTCAGTACTTGTAAACAACTGAAGAGGTTGTTCTTCAGTTGTTGTAGGTTCAGTAGTTTTATGTTTTTCAGTAGTTGTAAATGAGATGTTTAACACTTAGGAACATTTGTAAGAAGATGTCAGTTGTTGACATCTTCAGTAGTTGTTAAACATCAGTAGTTATAAAACGGTTACATGTCACTTTCAGGTGACATCAGCCTACGTCATTCTTTCCTTTATAAGGAAAGATGACTCACCTGTAATCGTGCCTTTGAGGCCGACAATCTAATGCAATATTCCTTTTGTCGGATATTTCTCTCTCTATAACAAAATTCTTTTATCGTTTTATATCAATTGTTCTTGTTTGAATTTGTCTAATTCTGAGCTATTCCGCTGCTATATCTGTTCAATCGATTAAACCAAGGGCTGAGATCCTAACAAGTTCTGAGCTAGCCAAACACTCAAAAGCCAAACTCCCTCCAAAATGCTAACTCAAGCCCTGTCAACATTCCTCTCCAAAACAACCACAACCACAACCCACAAAACCAACTCCCTTACCCTCAAAACCAACAGCGATGATGCACCTAAGCAGAAGAAGAAGGGTGTTGATGCTTGTGGAAGAAGAAGGAAGTGATGATGAAGAAGAAGACTGCGATCTCAGTTGCTTATGCAGTTGCCTAACCCAAAAGGCCAAAGATCTCTCTCTTGCAAAAACCATGAGCAAAAAAGGATGCAATCAAAGGAAATTAGAAGAGAAGAACAACACAGATTGCAGAGGAAGAGTAAGAGTTATTGAGGAGAGTAGATAAAGCTTATGCGCCACTTCTTCCATCATTAACATGAAAAAACAAGCTCAGAGGATTTAGACTCTTAGACATACTTTTCAGTATGTGAAGAAGAGTAAGAATTGGCCTGATCCTAGGTGGCTCACTGAATACAAAAGAAAAACATCCCTCAGAGATACAGTGGTCAAGTCAAAAGATTGTAGATGAAGTGATCTCGGCCATTGTAGTTCACCCTGGGAAATCCTGGAAATTTCAAAAAGGCCTACACCTCAAACATGCCTCCACAAAAGATGCTGAGAGAACAGAATGATCAAAAAGGGGCTGGTGTATAAGAGGCTGAATGAGATCAGAAAGGATGAGTTACCACTGCTGTTAGAAGGTCATCATCCTGATGATTTGCTTACAGATAGTTAAACAGTGGTACTCAAAAATGGAAAACAGGTCAAATTCCTGTCTGAGTACTATGGGCCTGAAGGATTCTTCGATGGTGAGGTAGAGGAGCTCACCATGGAGGAACAAATTGTATTTTTGGAGGCCTACACCAGGGAATCCTACAAGCTCATAGTTGGGAAGTGAGTCTCATGGATGGGGGAACAACTCAGTGTCCAATTCCCCAATACAGAGCTCCCATCCATACATTGCCAACCAAATCATAAAAGATCATTCCCAGGCCAGTGCATATATGGGTCATCTTCTCAACTGATCAAGAAGAAAAAGACCAACCATTCTGCCAACAATAAGTGGGAAAATAAATCAATTAGAGGTTTTGGCTGCATTGGTTCAGGGGGATTTGTTGGACCAAAAGAACCAATGAGCCAAGATCAGAAAACCTCTAAGTCCCACATGATATCACAACAACTGCTGAAGGCTTCATCAGCAGTTCGACAAGTGCTGAAGACTTCAACAGCTGAAGATCAAGTACTGAAGCTCAACTGCTAAAGAACAAAAGTGCTGAAGTACAACAGCTGAAGAATACAAGTGCTGAAGCTGAAGACCAAAGTACTGAAGTACAACAGCTGAAGAGTTCACAAGTGCTGAAGATCAACAACTGATGTACACAGTCTGAAGACAAAGACTGAAGACATCAGCTGATGACATCTACTGAAGTCATCAGCTGATGAAATCTGAAGTTCAAGTCTGAAGACCAAGTATTGAAGTTCAGTAGTTTGTCACAACAGCTGAAGAATACTTCTTCAGTAGTTGTGATATCAGTAGTTTTATGTTTTTACTTTCAGTAGTTTTGTAAAACGACTGAAGAGCTTGTTCTTCAGTCGTTGTAGTTTCAGTAGTTCTTATCAGTAGTTGTAATAAGTAAACACTTAGCTTCTTGTAAGAAGATGTCAGCTGTTAGACATCTTCAGTAGTTTTAGTGTTTCAGTAGTTGTTAACTGTTGATGTCACTATCAAGTGACATCAGCCTACGTCATCTTTCCTTATATAAGGAAGAATGACCTAAATTGTAATTTTGCGAATGCCATACCGAAGCGTGTGATTGAATGAAATATTCCTTTGCAGAAACTTTCTCTCTCTATAACTAATTCTGTTCATTGCTATATCTTTGGTATTTGTGCTCGAATTATGCTAGTTGGTACTCTATTCCGCTGACTGAAATCATTTGAATCGATCAAATTAAATGCTGAGATCCTATCAAACCCTTCCCTCTATTTGAGACTCTCGGCTAAGTGAGGAACACCACAAACCACATACCATTTTACACTCTCTTCAAAACTCTCGGACATCCCATACCCGAAGAATATCATCATCTTTACACCACACCATCTCAACTCTCTCGGTCACCCTCTTCAACCAATCACCCTCATCATCTCTCTCGACCACTTATAACAATCATCAACCTTGTCTCTTGGTTACTACTCCCAAACAATACCACCATGAGTTACACACATCTCTACTTCCTTTAAGGTCACGATCACTGAACTTTAAATCATCTCCATCTTCACCACGGTCATTTCTATGCTACCACTTCTTTCTCTCGGATTACAAGGAGAACAAAGCTTTGAAGTTCAAGCTCATCTCAATCGACCCATCAAAGAAGAAAGAAGCTACCAACATCTTCTTTTCATCCTCTCCTTCTATCAAAATCAAGGTTTCATCCTCTAAAACCATAACTAATTAAGATTACAAAGGCTATGTATGTGTTTAAATATACACATATGACTAACCCTTATGATTTAACATTCAAGATTTTCATGAATCATACAAAGTACATCAACCTTATTTAAAAAGCGTAAGAAAGTTTTTATAAGCCTAAAAAGAATAAATAAATAAATATAACTAAAAGAAATTATCGATTAAGGGTTAAAATTCTATGTGCGTCTTGTTAAATTCAGTTTATTATGCAATTGATTATGATTATGGGAAAAAAACATTGAAAATATGTTTAGCATATTAAAAAATATAGTTCTGCAAATTTTGATGCTATTTCTATAAGTAAAATAATTTATATAAATTATTTAATTATTTGAAAGAAAAATTTATGTCGGAAGAACTGAACCTGTCATATAGTTGAGGAAATTATATGTTGACTCTTATGATATAGACATTTACAGAAAACGTTTCGTGACCTATTTAAAGTTATGAATAAGTTATGAATTTTGAAAGTTTCTGTCATATGAAAATGGAGAAAATACTTTAACTTTGAGATAAATCGTGAGAAAATTTCAGAAAATATGAAAATTGAAAAGAACAGCTTATATGAAAATAAGAATTTTTGTACATATTCTGATATTTATACTAAATATTAGTAAAATGATGAAAGTCATAAGAATTAACTCTGCCATGATTGGGATTTGGGAAAATTTGAGAAGTTTTAAATATTGTATCAAATATTCTGATCCAGTTTGAGAATTTTTAGAAAACCAAAGGTATTTTAACAATTTACTTGAATATTCTAAAAATTATAGAAAATAAACTATAAATAATTAAAATATGAAATATGAGTATATTATACCTGATTTTCTTACCTATTTATTGTAACAACTTGATGTTATATGAGGTGCTGAAAATTTTAAAGAAAATATTTATGTTTTCTAAACTATAAATATTTTGTTTATAGGTGATTTCGTAGAATAAATGTGAGATTCATAGCCCCATTTTTATTTTTATTAACTTTTGGGGGAAAAAGCATACTATTGATTTTATGATTGTTGTAATTTTGATGTACTGTCATTTATGTTACAACCATTAATTCGGATGTGGAACCGTTGGATAATATATGTAGCGCTACTTAGGAAAATTATTTCCTGCACCAACAGGATGAGTGTTGTGATGTATATTATCTGATTTATGAATTATGTTATGACAGTATGGATGATCTGATTATTAAGTAAGGTTTGGTTGTATATGATGCATCAATAATATTGTTTAAGATAAACCTATGAACTCACCAACTTTATGTTGACTATTTTGAGTATGCTTTTTCAGGAAAATTACCATGAGTAACAATATTATGTTTTATTTTGATATTTACAATGGCTGGGGAGAATCATGGGAAAAGTCTGTGTTAATCTAACTGTTAACATGTATGATCTCAACATATCGGTGGACGCGCACTTCCATCATTACTAAAAGATGTAGCAGCTAGATAATATGTTTGTAATAGGATTATATTAGATCAAATTTTGACTGTTATGATTTGATGTAATCTTAACTTTAACATTATCTTATGAATTAAGTTATGTATATTCGTTCTGCTATGTTATCTGATAAGCTCTGTTAATCAATGAGTTCTGTATAAACGAGTCACATCCAAATTAGCATCTCACGCTTCTGCCAGGCTGTGACATTTTGATAACACCATATGTCAATCCGATGCACCCCTATCGAAAAAATCATTTGTGTTGACAGATAACTCATTTGTAAAAGTACTTCTACCAGTGATAAAAAGTGATGACATGTCCATTGCGGACATAGTGACAATCGTAGAGATGCATGACATTTTCTGAAGTTATCGTACTTCCGTTCGATCTATGGTATGAAATCTTCACAACTCACATAAAGATATCCGGTAACCGTGATTGTCTTCAATAATTGATCAAGAATTACTTGATGCAAAGTTTGTTTATGCTTAAATATTATCAATGAGAGTCAAAATAATGTTAGATATATCCAATTATTATGGTTAGAGTGATTACATATGCTAAAAATTACCTATGAGCCAATTATAAAGATAATAGTTGAATTATACACTTATAATGGTAATTAAATTAAGTTTGTTTACCAATGGTGTAAAAGTCGTTAGGGGCTACCAGGTCTGTCGACTGGGAAGTTGTGAGTACTCGTTCTAGGCGGGGAGTACTCGGGGAGAACTCGGATATGATAAATTACAAAGAAATTTAATTGTAAGAAATTATACATATATCGAATATCATAAGTTTATTAATATTTATAACAATGTATGTGATATCAATATAAATTAAAAGAATACATGTTCTAAATATGAAAATAATTTAAAAAATAATTATTATTCTATGATATCATGGACATTGTAATCATTTAATAGTCACCTTCTAATGTATATACAAGAAAAACAATAAAAATTCAACAAAAATAAATGAAAATAAGCAGAAACTGACAAAAAACAGTGAAAATCCGAGTTTTCCGAGTTGGGTCGAGTTGGGCCACCTAGCTCCGAGTAGGGCCGCGTTGGGCCGCCTAGCTCTGAGTAGGTCCAAGTTGGCCCGCCTAGCTCCGAGTACTCCCCGATTTTGACCGAGGTTGACCGATTCTGAGTTATAGCACCAAGTTGAAGAAAGTCACTTCAGTAAATGGCCGAGTTCCGAGTACTCCCCGAGTACTCAGTCGAGTTGGCCGAGTTTTACAACACTGTTATTTACAATTGTTAACGTTGAATTATAAAGATGGGATCAATGATGTCTAACATTGGATCAATGGATGTCTAACAAAATCAACAATTTACCAATAATAATAATAATAATAATAATAATAACAATAATAATAATAATAATTACAACAACAACAACAACAATAATAATAATAATAATAACAACAACAACAATAATAATGATAATAATAATAATAATGATATTGATAATAATAATAATAGTAATAGTAATAATAATAATAATAATAATAATAACAACAACACAACAACAAAATATAAAAAAAACATGAAAGACCTATGGCGATGTCGTCGCCATAGGCGTTTTCAGTTTGGCGCGCGTGTACCCCGCCTGAGACGAATAAAAAATTACAAAATAATATGACCCTATGGTGACGACATGTCATCGCCATAAGGTGTAGTGTGCCCTAAATACAGTCGACCTTATCCTTTCTTTTTCACTTTACCAAAACAAATCACCACCACAACCGCGACCTACCATCTCCCCACCGGCAAATCACCCCCTAAAACCCACCACCATCATCATTTCTAACCTCCATTCCACTCCCTTCTCCCCTGCCACCACTCCTCTCACCCTTATCGCGACCTACCCTCACCTCCTCCACCAAGACCACCAATAAACACCACCATCGCGACTTTGGTCACCACTGTAACTCCTTCTACGCGCCATTACTCAAAAACCATAACCATCATCACATATTCTTTTCATTGGTTAGTATGTGTTGTTAAAATGTTTGATTAGGTTATTAGTGGTATTGTTAGAATGATAATATAAGTTGTTTGATTTGGTTATTTGTTTGTGTTGTTAGAATGATAATATAAAAGTTGTTTGATTTGATATTAGTTTGTGTTGTTAAAATGAAATATAAGTTGTTTTACTTGGTTATTAGTTTGTGTTGTTAGAATAAAAATATAAAAATTGTTTGATTAGGTTATTAGTTGGTTTTGTTAGAATGATAATATAAGTTGTTTGATTTGGTTATGACTTTGTGTTGTTAGAATGATAATATAAAAGTTGTTTGATTTGATATTAGTTTGTGTTGTTAGAATGATAATAAAGTTGTTTTATTTGGTTATTAGTTTGTATTGTTAGAACGATAATATAAAAATTGTTTGATTAGGTTATTAGTTGGTTTTGTTAGAATGATAATATAAGTTGTTTTATTTAGTTATTGTTTTGTGGATTTCAGTTATGTTCTAGATGATAATATAAGTTTACTTGTTTATTTAATTGTTGATTTGGGTAAATGGTTGCAAACAACAACTAGCCACTACCCATTCAGTTAGACCACACCGGAAAACAATATAAAGCTGTCAGAAAAGTCAATCAACTATTTATCAGGGCTTTATCAAATTATGTTTCATCCGTTCCTTTCCATTATCTCACTTGGGAGAAAGTTTCAAATACTTTTAAGATATCTTTGTTTAATACCCTTGAGGCGAGTATTTTATTTATTTGTATTTTGTTATCATATATTTTATATTATTCTAGTTATTTTCTTTTTTTTTTGGCAGGAATATTTTGATTTAGAGTCTCACCGTGCTTTAGATCACTGGAACAGAATACAACTTGGAATTCATATTGACTGTCAGAGAGCATTCAGGGACAAAAGATATGATATGAAAAAATATTTTTTGAATCAAGAAGGTTATGATAATATAGAGCGGGATAGGAGTTATCCACCAGATCGCCAGAGTCCAGAGGAATGGGACAAGATAGTTGAGTTGTTCACAAGTGAACAACATAAACACCTTTCACAAAAAGGCTCCGATAATAAAACTATACAGCTCTACCCAAGTTTGCATGGGAGGTGATATCTTAAGTAAGAAGTTATTTTTTATCTAGTTATGTATTATTAGTTTTCTAAATATAATCAATATTATTTATAATGGTTTAAGGAGTAACAAACTAGAACCCGAGCCACATTGAGACATGGAGGAGGGCATACTATCGGGAAGGGTTTGGATGGATCAACTCGAAGGCAGAAGAAGATTGAGTAAGTTTAAAACTTTCTTTGGTATGTTGTTAGTTTGTTAATTTAGCAAATTGTTTAATTTGAGTGTATGAAAGTGATTCGGGTCAAGTTTTAATCTATGAGTTTGAGAAATTTTGAGTAACATTTAGTTTAAATAAGGTCAAACACTTAGGATACTATCACTTTCATTATTCGTTATTAATGCTTTGAAATTTTTATTTATTACTTATGTTTGAACATGATGATTTTTTTATTTTATAGCAGTTATGCTGCCAAACTTTCCTAAAAGTCTAATAATTTTTTATTTTGTTCTTTAATAATGCAGTGAAAAATTGAAAATCAATATGAACAAATTGAAATGGAGGCGGGTGAGTCACCCGTAAATGAGATGTAATGTTTGGAACGCGGCTTAGGACAAAGGCATGGCCACACGAGATGTGTTGGATGAAAAGTAAAAACATCTCTCGCTATGAAGCATCAAGCAAGTGGTCATCACATCAGGATGAGGAACTTAATGCACTTAGGCAATAAGTGCGTGAAATGCATGAACTTATGAATGAACTTGGAAGAAGTAAATCAAATCCTGATAACGATAAAGATGTTGAAGATGATCAAGACAATGGTAATTAAATAGTTACTTTGTATTGTTTGTAAAATCTTAAATGATATTTGCATTAGTAGTTTTGTTTGTATAATATCAACTTTCTTTTACGTATTTATAATATTAGCTCTTGTAGTGAAGGAATAAAGTGAGGTATCAACTTTTTTTAGGTATTTATGATATTAGCTCATGTATTTACGATATTAGCTCTTTTAGGTACTTATGATGTTAGCTCTTGTAGTGAAGGAATTGTATCAACTCTAATTGTCGCCATAGTCCCGTTTTCTTGTAGTGAAGGAATAGAGTGAGATATGTGTATCCTAATTCCAAAGAAATGGCAAAGGAAAATGAATAATTCTCTCTTCAATGGTTATATACACCTCGATCCCCACCACCTTAAGGATTTATAACAGAAAAGAATAATTGTTTTATTCTCTTTGGTAGGAACTACCAACGATAGCGACTTTACTTATGTAAGTAACTAATTCCTAGGGAAAGTTATAACCTTAGGTAACAATACTTCTATCTATTGTTACTTATTGCCCATCATCGTTTAATTATTTAGGATCAAATTAGGATGAACATGAGAGGGATATGCACTTGTGAAAGAACTCGTAAGGAACAAAACAAATTGACAAACTCAACACCATTTTCTTTTATATATATACCAAAGGATTTAGCAGTTAACCTACCAATCGATAATCGGTAGTTAAATAACTAACTAACCATAACTATCTTAACTAACTATAACTTTAAATCTCCTATAGGTCTGACTTTCTTCTTTCACTTTCTAGTTACATGAATTTCTTGATTACATAATTCCGACAATTTTCCCGTTAATCAAGAAATTCATAAAATATATTGATGTCTTGCATTCATCCTTAGTGCAATTCTGTCTTCTTGTTCTTGTCTTTTTTTTGAGATTCCCGTTGCAATTCAACTTGACTTTCTAGATACTATCGATCAAGATTGAAGCAGGTTAGTGTCGTTGGCATCGAGTTGAAAATGATTTTCCCTGAATTAAAATGACTTGCCGGTTGCTATTTACATTGTATTCCAACAAGGTTAGCGCCACCATAATTATTCTTGTGTTGTAAATTTATTATCTCTTGTGTTAATCATCATTGTAAATTTCTACGGTGCCATTAAGATTTGTAACAACTTGAAATCAGTCAATTCTATTTTCTATCTTACTTAGTCATTCTTCTTTCGTGAATCATAAATTTTACATGAAATTAAAAGAATGGAGGTAGGAATGTAAAAAGATTAAACAATTGTCTTATTTTATCAATTAAACTATTCCACGTGAACTAGTTTAAATGTCCTACACTCCCCAACATAAGAATTTATATTATGAATTTTGCCAACTTGAAAATAAAGATGTTACGTAACTAGAACGAATTGGACCTAAGATACATGGATAATCCAAACATACAAGAAATATATTATCAATTATTCCAACTTGAAAATAAGTATTATTAGTTAAAAGTAACGAAATTTATGATTTCAAAAACCACAAAGAAAGGATTGTACTATATTCCTTTTTCTTAAGCAGAATAGTTTAGTGTTTTCAAATATTCACCTTTATTTGTTTTTAAATAAAAGGTTTTTAAGTCACACAAGGCAAAAAAACATAAGCAAAACAATCAAGTGCACTCGATCGTTCCATGTTGTTTTGATATTTTTACAAATTATATTTAAAACAATTTGTGAATATCAAGATAATGTTTCTCACTACCAACCAAGAAGAAACCAAATACTATTTATATGCATACATGATAAGAATTCGAAGAATATCCTAACTAGATTGTAAGTTGTAGCAAACTCCAACTAACACATAAAGCTCAACAAAAGATATCCTCATCTCCAATATGCTCCCCCAAGTTAAACGGGAAGAAGTCATGTGAAGCTTGGATTGCAAAACATCAAAATGAGAGCATTATAACCCTTTGGTCAACAATGTGCCTACTGAGAAAAAGTGGGAACATAACAAACACAGAGCATCTGAGATAAAGCCATATCTCTACTAAAATCCAAGTCGATCTCGATATGTTTCGTATGATGATAAAACACGAGATTAGCGACAAAATATGTAGCACCAAAGTTGTCACAACACAATGCAAGAGGCTTGACTGTAAAATACACAACTTACATAATAATAACATAATCCATCGAATCTCAGCAGTCGTATGAGCAAGAGCATAGTACTCAACCTTAGTATTGAAACAACGCGTGAGCTCCAACATAGTATTGTTTGTTAGATCTCCAACTAATGAGGTTAGGTGTTGTGACGAATTTGGGCCAGTCAACTGAAGGGGGTCAAATAAGGAAAAGCATAAGGGAAAGGAAAATACCATCGAGGCTAACAGAATTCCAGCTATGAATGCCGCCTCAGCGGATTTAATTAATTAATTATGTAATTTGGTTATATAGTAGTGGGAGTGGGTAGAGCACACAGAGGTGATGTCAAGTTTGTTACTCTTATTCTCTCATCTCTCTCTGTTCATCCTCTCATCCCCATTTCTGTAACCAATTGCTCATCTATCTTATCAATTACAATCTGTTCCTATTTCTATTGTTGGATTATCATTCTTATTTTAATTAGAACATTCCATTGGTGCTTTCATTCTCCCTTTGCGCACATGGCAGAGGGTACTAGATTGAAGGGACTCGACGATGGATTCAAGGCTTTGCAAGCTTCCCAACTTCAATTACAGGAAGCACAACAACAGATGCAAACTTCACAAAGCAATCTCGAATCTGAAGTTTCTCATATTGCCACGTCCATGGAGGATACTAAGAAGGTTTTAAACAAAGTCCTCATTCAATTGGGGGTCTTATCAAAACAGTCTCCGACGCCTAATGTGGGACGATCAAATGGATCTGATGGTGATGGTCTGTCCATTTTGGGACGCCATAAACCTGCACCAATATATTTGGCACGTTTTTCTGGAATGAATCCCGAACGGTGGGTCGCTCAGGCTAATCGCTACTTCGATTTCTATGCGATTCCGGATCCTGAACGACTAACTATCGCGTCCTTCTATCTCGATGATCAGGCAGCAGATTGGTACGATTGGATGTGTCGTCATTCTCATCTGAACGGTTGGGTTCCGTTCACCGCTGCGGTAATCGATAGGTTTCGTTCAAAGGATTTGGAGACTCCTGAAGGTCTTCTCGCCAAATTGCAACAAACGTCCACTGTTGCCGATTATTCTACCAGATTTGAGGAGATCTCCAACCGTACCATTGAATTGCCGCATGCATTTTTGGTAAGCTGCTTTATCTCTGGCCTTAGGGCCGATATTAAACATTCTGTCATCGTCCACCAACCGACCACCATGAACGAGGCAATGAAATTGGCCCAAGTACATGAGAGTAGGATCCAATTGGAACGAGGATTGGGTCGTGTGTCTCTAACCAGGCTTCTAAGCCCATTTTACCGACTCCTAGGGTTCCGCCGTTACCTTCTATCGGTAGTTCTTCCTTACCAGTTCCGAATCCTAAACCACCGCCTAATTCAATTGGATTTCGACGCCTTACTCCTACTGAATTAGCTCTCAAACGAGCTCAGGGATTATGTTATAAATGCGATGAGAATATTCATCTGATCATAAGTGTAAAACCGTTCCCCAACTTCTATTTTTTGATGAAGAACCTTGGTTGAGTCACCAGTGACTTCCTCTTCTGTTTTTGTACCTGATTCGGTCATGGCCGAAGACTTACAAGTGGCTGAAGTTCAGAATCACTCTTCTATCTCATATAATGCACTGTCTGGGGGTAATTCGGCTTCTACTCTTCGATTTACAGGGACGGTTAAGGGTCAATCAGTGCAAGTGTTACTAGATGGGGGTAGCACCCATTGTTTTGTACAATCTCGGATTGCTACATTTCTAAAGTTACCAGTGGAGTCCATCACACCATTTTCGGTCCTTGTCGGTAGTGGGGAACGACTTCCTTGCTCGAGTATCGCTAAGCGGGTAGAATTACTCATCCAAAACTCCACTATTTTTGTTGATTTTTATGTATTACCCTTGCAAGGATGGGACATGGTTCTAGGAGTATCCTGGCTATCTACTCTTGGACCTGTGGTCACCAATTATGCCTCGGCTACTTTTGAATTTCAGTATGGTAATTCTCGGGTCATTTGGCAAGGAGACCCTACACCAGTTGTCCAACCCATTCAGTTCAATGGATTATGCCGGTTAGCTCAAACCAATGCCATCGCTGAATTTTATCATTTGACCTTATTATCTTCTGATGAGTCCTCTGAGGTGGACTGTACTAATGACATTAAACCCCTCCTTACCGAATTTGCAGCTATTTTTACACCTTCCACCGGTTTACCTCCTGTTCGCTCCCAAGACCATCCAATTGAGTTATTACCGAATTCTGCTCTAGTGGCAGTCCGACCCTATCGCTACCCACATTTTCAGAAACAGGAAATCGATAAATTAGTCAACGAAATGTTAACTCAAGGTATCATCCGTCCGAGTACCAGTCCGTTTTCTTCACCGGTGTTACTTGTCCGAAAGAAGGATGGAACATGGCGATTTTGTGTGGATTATCGAGCACTAAACACTATTACGGTTCGAGATCGTTTCCTATTCCTACCATTGATGAGCTTTTCGATGAACTGTATGGTGCTCGTTTCTTTTCTAAATTAGACTTATTAGCCGGTTATCATCAGATTCGGTTGCAAGAGGGTGCAATTGCTAAAACGGCTTTCCGAACGCATGACGGTCATTACGAATTCCTTGTCATGCCCTTCGGGTTGACAAATGCTCCTTCAACGTTCCAACGTTTGATGAATGATGTATTCCGCCCGTTCCTCCGTAAGTTTGTTCTCGTTTTTTCGACGACATTTTGATTTATAGTGCCACATGGGCCGATCACTTGGTTCATCTTCGCAATATATTCCAAGTTTTATTAGAAAATCAGTTGGTTGCCAAGTTATCAAAGTGTGTTTTTGGCCAAACTATGGTGGGCTATTTGGGACATTTAATTTCCTCACAAGGTGTCGCTGTTGACCGGCTAAGATAGCAAGTATCCAACAGTGGCCCGTGCCACGTTCTGTGAAAGATATTCGGAGTTTTCTTGGCTTGACGGGTTATTACCGCCGCTTCATTCATAATTACGCATCAATAGCCGGACCCCTTACTGATTTATTACGGAAGGATGCTTTCTGTTGGACACCACAAGCCGCCGACGCTTTTCAGCAGTTGAAGGATCGGCTAAGCTCCACACCGGTGCTCCAATTACCGGATTTTTCTAAACCGTTTACAGTCGAAACTGATGCTTCCGGGACTGGAGTGGGAGCTGTGTTGTCACAAAATAAACACCCTATTGCTTATTATAGTTATTAACTCAGCCCCCGTATGCAACAAGCGTCGGCCTATCAACGCGAGATGTTTGCCCTTACGCAAGTGTTGGCTAAATGGAGACAATATTTGCTTGGTCGTCGTTTTCAAATTATAACCGATCAACAATCGTTACGCAATCTACAGGATCAAGTTATTCAAACACCCGACCAACATAAGTGGCTTGGCAAGTTTCTTGGTTATGATTTTGAAATTATATACCGGCCGGGAAAACAAAATGGAGCGGCTGATGCTTTATCCCGAGTGCACGCAGGTCAATTTCAAGCCCTTTCGAGCCGGCGTTTAAATTTTTTGGATGATTTACGTAACACCACTCGGAATAGCCCAGCATTACAGTCCTTACTCACAGCCATGAATATTGATCCTTCTAAGTTTCCTGATCATCAATATAAGGATGGGATTCTTTTGTTTAAAGGTCGACTTGTATTACCAAGTGACTATTCATTATGTCATCAGTTACTCACTGAGTTTCACTCATCACTTGCCGGGGGTCATGCCGGGATTACCCGTACCTTTCACCGCTTAGCATCCAATTTTTATTGGCAGAACATGCGAAAAAGTGTGCAAACCTTCATTAACAATTGTCAAGTGTGTCAACAAATGAAACCTTCTGTATTGCCACCAGGGGGTTTGCTTCAACCGCTTCCAATTCCTGAATTTGTTTTTGAAAATATTGCCATGGACTTTATCACGGGTCTTTCGCCCTCGCAAGGTAAAACAGTTATAATGGTGGTTGTTGATCGCCTTTCTAAGTATGCTCACTTTGTCGGGTTGCCTTCCTCCTTTACAAGTTCCACTGTGGCCTCTGTTTTCATTTCTGAAATTGTAAGATTGCATGGTATACCACTTGACATCGTTTCTGATCGAGACCCTCGGTTTATGTCGGACTTGTGGAAAGAAATCCATCGTTTACATGGCACTACCTTATCCTTTAGCACTGCCTATCACCACAATCCGATGGACAATCTGAATCTCTTAATAAATGTCTCGAGCAATACTTGCGTTGCTTTATTGCTGACTGTCCAAAGGAGTGGCTTCGTCTATTACCGTGGGCCGAATATTGGTATAACACCTCCTATCAAACAGCAGCAAAAATGACTCCATTCGAGCTTTTATATGGTCGGAAACCGCCTACTATTGCCCGGTACATTCGTGATTCAACAGGTAACAGTTTGGTTGAGGCCCAATTTCTGGAACGAGATCAAGTTTTTGCTGCGCTCAAACATAATCTTGCTCAAGCCCAGGCACGGATGAAGCTTTATGCCGATGCTCATCGTCGGGACGTTCAATTCGACATTGGTGACTAGGTCTATGTTAAGATTCAGCCCTACCGGCAAGGTTTAGTGCGATTACAACGTCATCATAAGCTGGGAAGAAGGTATTTTGGTCCCTATAAAGTTTTGGCTCGTATTGGGATGGTCGCTTACAAATTGGAACTTCCACCAGGCACTCAATTTCATAACGTGTTTCATGTTTCTTTGCTTAGAAAGTGTATTGGACAACCAGATCAGCAGGTTACACCTCTTGACTTAGTTGACTCCACATCTAATTTGGTTTTTGCACCCAGCTGCTATACTGGAGCAACGCGCCGTTGTTCGTGCTAACCAATTAGTAGATCAATATCTTGTTCAATGGACCGGGTTACCGGCTGATGCTGCCACATGGGAGGATAAACATTCCTTATTAAAAACTTTTCCTTCTTTACACCTTGAGGACAAGGTGCTTTCTAAAGACGGGGGAAATGTTGTGACGAATTTGGGCCAGTCAACTGAATGGGGTCAAATAAGGAAAAGCATAAGGGAAAGGAAAATACCATCGAGGCTAACAGAATTCCAGCTATGAATGCCGCCTCAGCGGATTTAATTAATTAATTATGTAATTTGGTTATATAGTAGTGGGAGTGGGTAGAGCACACAGAGGTGATGTCAAGTTTGTTACTCTTATTCTCTCATCTCTCTCTGTTCATCCTCTCATCCCCATTTCTGTAACCAATTGCTCATCTATCTTATCAATTACAATTTGTTCCTATTTCTATTGTTGGATTATCATTCTTATTTTAATTAGAACATTCCATTAGGTATCATAAAACAATGCGTGAATCTAAAAATATTTTCTCTCATTACCAAACAAGAATAAAAAAAGACTATTTAATTGCATACATGAGAAGAATCTAGAAGAATATTCTAACTAGCTTGTAATAAACCACAACTAACTCATAAAGCTCAACAAGAGATATCTTCATTTCTAATAATATTTAAATTTATTAAGGCGAGAATCTAAAGAATTACATGACTATAAAACTCATGAAGTAAACACAAATTGGACATTATTCATTAGAATGGTGAAAATAGATTTAGATTGGGAGATTAAAGCAAAATTGGCAAATAAATGGCAGCTAAAAGGAAAGGACAAGCTCTAATGCCATCTATTTATTTTAAAAGCTTAATGAATAATGTTCACATGAACTTGAAATCTACATGTATTGTTCCATCACTACAAGACTTACCTTTACGTTTTAAGATTACATATTTAGGCTTACATATAAAGATGAAGGATATGGAGAAGTTGTCTTAACCCCAATGAGAAGAATTTATGTAAAGGAGAGTTTAATGCATGAATTACAGGTACAAGATCGTTGAAGACTATCCTTTGCTAGGCCATACATTATGAAATGGAATTGTACTAAAACTACAAAAGTGATAATCATTGAAAGAACGAATGAGTGTTGATAATCTTGATTTATAGCACATGACTTTACATGGATCATGAGAAGAAATAAATGATCTAACAAAGCTTGGTGTAATCATCATTAATGATAATAAAGAAGCTAAGGTATTGGAAAATCAGTTGAAAAGCTATGTGACTAGCATATATGGTGAAATAGAAGTAAATGAAGGATTTAACTAGTGAGTTTTAAGATTATCAGTTTTATATAAAGTTTATCTGATCTAAGAAACTGCATGGTCATAGTTGTCACATAATCTATTAAAGACTATGCTCTTTTCAATTTCCTTTATAAGTGAATAGGATACATCATGAGAATGCATGAACCTTTAAAAATGTCTTCAAAGTTCATCAGCTTATCAACTTTTACTTATTAGGTGATATGATCCTCTGATATAATATATCCTAAGGTTTCACTTATGTGGTGAAACAAAGATTTATCAATTAAGGACCAATGAAGAACACTCTAAAGAGAGGATTCCTTTGATTAAAGGATATTTTCTAATAAAGAATCCTCTAAAGCTTTTAATGAAAAATCCCTAACATAATTTGAAACTTAGTTCTACTGAAGCTCAAAGTTAAATACAACATCAATCTTCATTAAATATTAATTATCCATGTAATTTGGTAGGTAAGTGTGTTCAAAGGTCTTAAACTAGGTCTGGGTCTAGTAACAGTGGAGCACAAGTCGTGTTTGGGCATACTTCTAAGCATTGTTAGGTTGTAAAGACTAGAAATCCTAAAGCTTAAATCGCTCCTATGAATACTTTGTGTATTTTGAAGTGTGAACATTTTCTTAAAGTCTTTAGAGCCGGTAGTAGAAATCAAAGGAACCAGTTGAGATTGAGAATCCGCGAGAGCTCTAATTAGGGCACTACTCCCCAGGGAGCCGAGAAGGAAAATACAAAGTCTTTTAGTTTAAACACCTCCTTAACTTTGATTGTAGTCGTCTTGCTTGTAGTCATCAAGTTTCGTGGTTTCCTCTGGGCGAGGGAAAGACTATTGCTTAACCCCTTATTGATGGGAGAATGTTAATTCTTAAAGATACAATTTCTATAATATTTTAAGATACTTATATTTTGAACCTTGTTATGTTATATCTTTATTCAGTCATGTACTCTCTCTCTTTTTCGTACACACACTCATTCTATCTTTCTTTTTCTTTCTCTCTCTCTCCTTTTTTGCATGTGCTTTCTTTTTTCTTTCATGTTATTAAATAATTAAATCTAAAACACAAAAAGACCAATCGAGCTTTTGAGTTTTCATGTCTAAAATTCGATAATTTATTTTTTAGGACCAACATGTAAATAAAACATTTACCCTTTGAGTTGAGAAGTGCTAATGCTACTAGCTAGAAGGATCACATTAAAATATTAGCTTGTAATTAGATACTACATTATTTGAATACTTGTTTTAAAGATTACCGTAGTTACTAGACCATTAGATTGCTTAATGTATAGATGACGGGTGGGAGTTTATCGTAAAATCTTCAACTGGAAGATTGTTGGATTTATGAAGGCTCTCAACCTGCGCTTGAGCTCATATTATATATGTTTCTTGTTCACTAAGTTGGCAACCTTAATTAGTATTCATATATATTCATGCTATGTATTGTAATCTTTGTATTGAGTTAATATATAGAAAACCTTAGTTGCAGCTCATAGACGTAAGATTTACATAAATCCAAAGCCCGTTAAATTTCTCATCCTTATTTTATCGGTTTCTGCGTTATTTGTTCGTTTATCCTTGTGTGTTGGTTTCACTGTGCTACTTGAGTCCTATCACTCACTCAGTTTGTTTTGTACAGATAGTCTGTATTGATCTGTTTCAAGCATTTTTTAGTTCAATTTCTAACTGTTTAATTTAACTAGGAAAATATATATCATGATTTCACTATTGTTGAACACTTATAGTGCACATTTAGTCACTTGAGTGACTTTGTTGGAAGAATACATTCCATTTATTGGGGTCCGCTTGTTTATCTTTTTCTATCTCCATTATCGAATTCTGTATAGACAATTCGCGATGATATGATTTGCTAAGAAAAACACTTAGGATTTTTAATAATTTTATCCTACATCATTAGAGAAATTGGTTACTACTGAAGGTAATTCACTAATAACATTTTCCCAAGGTCCAAACCTGTCCGTTACTGTACCATCAAATATATCTAAAAGGATGCTCCACTTTCGTTAGGGGTATTCAAATCCAAAACTACAATTTAACGATCAACATAAATTTCTTAACATAATGACATTATAAACATACAATAGTTGTTACAAGTACCATAAGTAACAAACTAAAAGAATCAGGTTAAAGCAGAATAGTCGAAAATATAAAATGGGAACATGATTAACTATCATTTGGTTTCTCTCCTTTATAAGGATCAAGATATAGAGCACAAGCATTCAATGATATAAATCGAACTGTCACTCGCACACTCAGGACTTTAGTTCTCAAATAATATATCTCCATTCTCTACCCTATAAGAGCCCCTTCATATATTCGTTTGATCCTAACAAATTGACCTTTCAGATGCTAAGGAGATGGAGTTGGGGTTGCCAGAGAACATGCTTTGTGGAACAAACTTTGTCATGAAATGGAGAATTGAAGAAAGAAAAGAAGAGGATATATACAAAGCAAATGCATCCATTTATAATATATTGGTAGGCTCATTATTGTAGAAGCCAATAATGCTGAGCTGGATATTAACTTTACCCTACCACTTCATCTACTCAAAATAACCCTATTTACAAATATATATTATTTTTCCACGTAACTGGTCAGGTTTTCTCATTTATTCTTTCAAATGCCAAGTCGTTTTCTTTCAAGGTTGGCAGTACCTTGGCACTGCATGCTCTCATGTGTACCTTCCACCAAAAGACTAGTGTACCATTCTTGTAAAAGTATTCAAACTTTTAATTTGAATCAGACGAAATTGAAAAGTTCAAATTTTTAGTTTGGTTTAACTGTGTACGTATATTGTTGATAAGGGACAAAAATCCAATTGATGAAATCATATATGAATTGGTAAAAGTGTGGTACACACGTGAAAGAACGGCTAAAAATCTCAAATTCAATTTGAAGATTTTCTTCAAATCTCATTAATTTATAATAATATCATGAGCCGATTAATACAATATAATTGTTGACGAGTATAGTTTCTTTGTAGTAAATTTGATGAGAAATGCTAGAATTTTCCTTATGAAAAGAAGCTTCATATATGTAATGTTTTACTATAATCTTTGAGACTTCTTTCTTCGTGAATGTTTAATGAAGTAATGGATATGTTTCAATTAGTGGGTTACAATAATTTTCTTTTGAAGTTTTATAAATATATGCTAATGTCTCATTGCTTTATAGCTAGCACTAGCATGTCTTATTTCCTTTTACCTTTTCATTTGATGGATTTCACAAGTGGGGAAAGTATTAAACAGAATAGATACGTATCTTCGATCTCTTGTTAAAAGTTATATCTAGTCAGATTGAAGTGAAATATGGACACATTATTCTGGGTATATATGTATGAGTCACCACGCAATATTTATTTTACCATGTATTTATATGAATTTTGGCAGCAAATGCAACTAATTTCTCGTGAAAAAGAGATTCCTTGAATTTAATGAATTGTTTTAAGACATTATAAATATATAATTCATGAGTTAACACTTACCAATGATTTCAACAATTATGATCTGGTAGTCCAGTTTAGAAAAAATGTTACCTCAGCAGTTTCACATATATTTATGGCCCTGTAAATTCGAGCAAATTCTATAAACCGACACCATAGTTTAATAGTTTAATTATTAACAGAAATATATTTAAAAAATAATAAAAAATAGCCTTTTTAATTTTATCAATCATAATAAATCATAACAAGTATATATACGATAATCATATAAGATAATTACGTTCCTATTACTGAAGAAAAAGTATAAAAGCATCTGTCGTTTATGATTGGAAAAGGAAAAAAGAAAAATGGAATTTAGTTGGCATGTTACTGTTACGTGTAAGAGTGTTAAAACTGCATTGGCATGTCGCATATGCCATTATCTATTTAGCACTTATAATCAAAATAACCGTTACAGTGAAAAACTGCCATAAAATATCTAGCACGATGGCTTTGGATAATAATTACTTTCAACATCAGACTTTTGTTCATAATCCATTCAAAATTTTATATTATATTACTAATTAACCCGTAATAATCTTTAGATACATTTTATAACATCATGTAGTCTAACGAATTACAATTTATAAGATATCCTCGACTAACTTCTCATGTTTCTTTCTCTTGGTGTCTTTAAAGAAGAGAGAAAGTAGGAGATAATGCCCTCTGATAAGCAATGAAATATTAGCATATATCCCTCATTGAATCTTGCTTGCATCCCACAATATTCATCACCAGTTGTCTGTCCTTACCTTTCAGTCCAAGAATAATACGGGACAAATGAATACATTTGTTTCTAATTCTAATATATCAAGGGACCTGATCTGCAATCTCCAGGTTCCCCGTGTGCGTAACTTGCTTCTCCTTCTCCTCCATCGTTTCCTCTTCTGACGTCAAGGACTTGTTGTCACTAGAACTACAACTACCAAAGGATGACACTCTACTCGAAGCAGGTGTTGCTAAAAAAGTTGGTTTCTGTTGTCCCGCCATGATTACCAGATACTTCTCTTCGAAAACAAGGGGTATATCTTTTTCTTGAGGGTCGGGTTTGGAATCTCCGGCCTCGATGTCTCTCTCTCCCTGGCCATCATTCTCCATGTCGCCAGAGAGTTTCCAGTAGGAGCAGGCCAGGATTAATAGAGCAAAAGCAATGAGGCCTAGCATAGCTGCTAGGCCTCCAAACAAGTATGGCACTGGTGAGTGCCATGGTGAGCGTTGAGAAGGAAGCGGGGAAGCCGGAGCCATTGAAGGAACTGCTTGTATAGTCATTAGTAGCGATGGTAATAGAAGGAATTTGTAGATTGTAAGGATTTTAATGGATTAAAATGTTGCCATTTCAGGTTGTATTTATAGATGGAAACGCTGTTGGTTGTAAATTCTTTTATTGGGGACATGTATAATTACATATGACGTGTTGTCATGGAGCCCATTGACAATAATATTCATTAAAAGTAATTTACATGCGATTTATGTGAAATTAAATGTTTGATTTATAAACTTTCATTTATGTGTGCTCTTTTTTAAAGGACCATAAGATGGCAAGATGCTAGCAAAAGCATAACATAAATATCATAAAATCCATTTAGGCCATGTTAAATTTTTACAGCTTGTCATTTTTCAAATTATGTCACCTATTTTAAACAACAACAAATCAAAACTTAGCATTTGCAAAAGTTTAGTTAAGGGAACGGACAATTAACCATTTCACTACTATACAGATGCATATCGTCGTCTGAACATTAAATGAAAAAAATTTATGTCATAACATTACTTACTAACCCCTGGTTTCATGGTTGCCTTCTAAATCTAGCTTTAATTATATTTTAGGGTACTTGTTTCACTTCGTTGGTAATCTGTAAGTATAATAAAGTTAATATTTCTCATTTCCAAATGTTTTAGAAAAGATTCTCCTTAGATTTTCAGATTATGTTTCTAAGGGCCTAAGTGCCGATCATTGATTTTGAAGATTAAACCTTTGATTAAATTTCCACCAAGTTATTAACGTGTGTTGTCAGTATTGTAGTTGAGTAATGGTAAACATTTTTATAAATGGTAACCAAGAGCAATTGTTAATGTGCAAAATATTTTACAAATAGCCAAGATGATAACAACCAACCTTTAAAACCTAGGAATGGCACCCTCTCCATTTTCCAAATATGGCATATCATTGTTTAGGCTGTGGTCTGCGGAAGTGATTATATGACAAAGCGTCGTTAAGAGGCTTGTTAGAATTTGTGGTCACGGAATTTAAATACTCAATCATCATGATATTCTAACATGTGTAGTGTGTACAACAGATTGAATTATAACTCATGGCCTCAGAGTGTGGATGGAGGCCTTTGTGAGGAGCAAGTCATTATATAAACATTGGAACTAGTGGTCTCAGAGTGTAGATGGAGGCCTCAAAGTTGGTCTAGGAATCCTCATATATGCAAGAGCAGACTATCAATTTGTAGAGAAGATAGACATGCTATTAACATTAGTTTGTTCCTAGCTCTAATTATCTAGTAAAACAGATCGAGTTATAAAATACACATGATAGTGCATTTGCATATTCTATTAATAAGTTGTTCTCCACATCTGATTAATTTTGCAACTTTGCAATGTGGCATGAAATCCCGAAAACAAAATGGTTTCAACAGTTGCCTTACAATAAGCATACATAGTTCTTAAACTGATATTTTATAACGTTCATAGCCGAAATACATTCACTACATAATAAACATTATCCAAAAATATCCAATAACTAGAAATTTGTTTGATAACATAAAACTTTTAAACTTTTGGATGCCAGTTTTTAATCATGGTAGCCTTTACCTCAATGCCTACTCTTTCATAATAATAAACTTTAACTAAACATGCATCCTAAAAGATCAACTTCGCTGAGTGAGTTGTAGTTTACGTTAACCTAACGTAACAATCTTTGGTAAAATAGCTTTATCCATAAATAATATTAATCACATTATAGTGTAAACACTATACTTGACATAACATAAATTTTATATGTTTTGTTTTTCTTTATACGTAGCAAAGGTCTATACATAAAAGACTTAGTATGCTTTGTAACCTTAGCCATAAATGCTTGATAATAATGCAAGATTCTTTCAAGTGTTTCTTCTAGCTAGAAGGATCATATATCCGTTATACTAATTAAGTACAATATTCCTTTGTCCATGCTTCCAACACATGTAAGACTCATTCATTCATCTTTGTACGGTGATTGTAAAACAACTTTATCCAATATATCATCTTTATTTGTAACATTACAATTTCATACTTTACCCATACATCACAAAACATTAAACTATGCTTTAGCGTTTGTAACTACTTTACCCATATTTAGAATACATTATTTTATAAAAAGGAAAAAAAATCTATTAGGCACTATCATTCTAACACAATCATTCTTCTCAAATAGTAAATAATCATGATTATCCATCGTTAACATATCATAGAAACTTATCAATTAAGCATGCACATCAATCTAAAACAATCAAGAAAAGGGATTGTAGAACTTACCTTGAGGATAGTAGAAAGCTAAAGTCCCTCTATCAATCTACGTTAGTTGACATATGAATTGGGTTCATGCTTAGGAACTTACGCTTAAATCTTTTCATCTAAACTTGTTAATATATCCAAAGTTTTAAAAGTTATAACTCAAAACTTTCCTCTAAAACTTTTGGAAGTTTCACTCTATAACTTTTGTAGCTTTAAAAGTTGGAGCAAAGTTATGAACTTTTGCCCAGGATGAAAATATTGTTGAAATGTCCTCACAAATTGGAAGGAAGTTAACCTTGCAAGCTTTCTTTCTCTACTTTCTTCCTTGATATGAAAATAAGAAGGGGTGTTTATCATAGGTTATTAGGTTTACCCTATTTTTTTTAAAACTTGTATCACTTAAGTCCCTCAAACATCCTTCCATTTTACATGAATAATAGACATCTTTATTTTCTTGTTCTTTCTTTATAAACCTTTATAAATTTGGGGTGTTACATGTCAAAAATATATTGTGGTACATATATGATCATAGCTGGGTCAAGTTTAGCCATGGGAATCCATACCTCTTTAACTTCCCAGGGAGGTCACCCATCCCTGGATTGCTGTCATCTGAGCACGCTTAATTGTAGAGTTCTAATCTCATTCACAACCAATACGCCCATAATACGTTGTTGATATTAGAAACCAGACATTCCTTTATGAACCAGAAATCTCTCATGTTCACGGCCGATATGAGATTTATGTAGGGTGTCATAATCACCCCATTTTGGACTTATCGTCCTCGATGAGCCCGAGAAGTCACCATCCTCGGTGAGGAATATCCCATGTCCCGAACGGCATAAGAGTGGCTCTGATACCATTTTGTAACACCCAACCCCTCATACCACCAATATTGTCCGCTTTGCACACGAGGAGTTCACGAATTTGCATTTGGTTGCTCAGGTGAAAACTTCCCACGGATGTCACACCCTCAAATTTCATATATGTGGGGTTTTACCGCGATGCGAGTGAACAAACTAGGATCACAGTCACTAGTTACTCAGCACGACACTATATACCACTTTTAACATAAAATTTACCAAATTTTAAACTTTAAAATAGTGCAGAAGCATTTTGTAAATGAAACAACCCAAAGTATATAAATGCAATTTTAGCAAAACACATGCCAACACAATATTTAAAAACCGAAAAGTAAAAACTAAATGTCATGTCATAAATATGGAGCCTTAAAAATGCATGCTTGACTTGTGATGTGCTCCTACACGCAACTCAAGTTAACGACCTGAGAAAAGCATACTAAAAGTGTCACCAGAATGGTTCGTGAATCCAAGAGTTTGCATTAAACATAAACGGTAATAATTGTATAACATAACTAGTGCATTGAAATAGATAGCTAGTTTATATCCATAAGTAATAACAATAGTGATTTCACGATCGAAGCTGACTGTATTGCGTTTGTTGCCTCCCGTCACGACTTACCATGTCATGACGATATTTGTGTTTAGGACAATATTACACCCGTTTGACCTCGAGTCACATAAGTGGGGTTTGTCAAACCCAGTAGTACTACTAATTTTTCCCGCTAGTTACCATTATTAACGATCCGAAAGTGTGAGGACTTTCAAGGTACAATGCACTATGTTAAACTACACACAACTTATAATAATAGTAAAGCGTTTGAAAACTAGTATGCTATCTACCCTAAAAGAGAGTGTATAAAAGTGTGGGGCATGAACTCACCTAGTGTGCAAACGAACGATAACAAATGCTAACACAGACGGAAAGACAACCCTTCAAAGGTTACTTATAACACGCAAGTACATAAGTATGTGTATACAAAAAACTTAACAACCATAGGTGCTTATTAAACACATTGACCCAAGATTTTGGAAAACAAGACTCATTTGACCTAGTTGACCCGTTTGACTTGCTTGTGACATCTTAATTGCAATCTCGTTCAATCAAGTATATAAACTTATCATATGTGATTATCATGCAAATTATTCAGATAGATCACATTATCAACCTCTTGTTCTATTAAGACCATCATACTACTTTAGATTAACATACAAGTCATGTGAATCTCGACAATCAACATACTCAACACAATTATAAATACATCACAACTAATAAATCATACATAAAGTCTAGTCATGCAGTATATGCCATGTGGAGCCACTCATGACTTGACATCCTAAACCCTACCAATCCTACAAAGTAGAGGCCTTAGATTCACACGCGTATATAACAATTCTAATCACATTGATCAACATGAGTTATAATTAATTTCAATCCCACACATGGTTCCCTAATCACTTATCATAATCCATTTTCATGTATAGTCGTCAAGAACCTAATTTCTCTAAATGATCAGTCAAACATCCATACAACCCAAATACACATTCCACCATATTAGACATCATCCATAGACATTCTAATATGATCCTAACATCATACATTGCTCAATTCATCATATCCCATGTTCTTCATAAATAAAGTTTCCTTTTGTAAAAGTAACATCCAAAATCAATCTAACATCCAATCATTCATAAATTCATCAACTTTATATCTAAACAAGTTCACAACATTCATATAACCATTATAATCATCATCAATTCATCATAATTCCCAAACATCCTACATAAAAGTTTATACTTATAGTAAGGTATGAACGATCACTAGATTTTATGATTTTTCTTGCACAATCCATATAAACCAACATCCAAACAATGTATCTAACATCATATAATCATCAAAACATGAATTCCTAGAAGAAAAAGTTTCCTCTTAAGGCAATGTGTGAAATCCATGATCAAATCATGGATTTCTTGCATAATCATCATAAAATAACATTCATACATCCTAATTATCAACATATCATCATCTACCAATCACCAATTCCAACTTTTAATGCATAATTCAAATTAGGGTTCATCAAGAATCAAAAACTATGAAAACATGATAAAGCTTACCTTTAAACATGTAGAAATCAAAATTTTCCCTTGCTAACACCTTGCAACCACTTGGATCTAATCAAAATCAATTTTTATGTGTGTCTTTTTGATCAAAATCACAAAAAGGAGGGGGTTTGGGATTGGTTTCGGCCGAATGGAAGCAAGAGGGGCTAGGGTTTGGTTTTTATACAATTTACATAATTATAATTACAATATAAACCCTCTTTAAATTAACTTTTATAAAAGTTAATATCTTTAGCAAATTTTTAACAATGTTAACTATAAACTACAAGTATTATTAATTAATAATAATAATCATAAATATTTTCTAACTAATCACAAACTCATGAAATATATATAACATGTTGTCACGTTAACGAGTAAAATTCACAAATAATACTTAAAATTCACAAATGACATAACCACAACTAATAATCAACATTATTTATTAGATTATTATTTGTTTACCATAGATAATTTTTATTAAGTCACCAATATTCAACTACAACTAGTGTGTGTTGACGACACGTGTATGCAAGATTTAACAGGAACTAACGGAGTTTGGTAACGAAAAATTACCGATGTCACATTATCTCCATGTTGAAAGAATTTTAGTCTTGAAAATTGCGTTACATGATTGTGTTACATCACTGGTTTACTACATTGGTATAACAGAATTGAGTGAGTTGTCACATTATCCCCATGTTGAAAGAAATTTCATCCCGAAATTTAATTAGTACCTTCCCCGGCTGTCATCGTCGTTTCAAACAAATAAGGATACTTGAGCTTCATCTAATCCTTACAATCCTATGTGAATTCCGGTCCACGTCTTGAGTTCCAACAAACTTTTACTGTAGGTATCTTGCTTTGCTTGAGAGTATTGACTTCATGATCCATTACTTCTACCGGCTCCTCAACAAAGCGCAATTGCTCATACTTGTACTTTCTTGAGTGGTACATCCAAAGTCTAATCAGATAAACACTTTTTCAGATTTAAGACGTGAAATACATTGTCAACGTCGCATAGTGAGCCAGGCAGGTCTAATCGATACGCCACTAGACCTATTCTTTCTAGAATTTCAGATGGTCCAATGTACCTCGGATTAAGCTTACCTCTTTTGCCAAACTAACTCACACCTTTCCACGATAAGACTTTCAGTAAAACTTTGTCACCAACCTAAAAATCCGAAGGTTTTCATTGCTTGTCTGCATAGCTCTTTTGTCAATCTCGCGTTGCAGCCATTCAGTTCCATATTATAGATATGTTCCTAGTTTATGTGCTTAAATGTAAAAGTCTTTCATGTCTTACATATGTGTAATTTGACGAAGTAATGAAATATGATATATGATTTGATGTTTATTTATCTTTGATTCATATGTATGAACTTCTCATATAGGTTTGAGGTTGTTATAAATAATTCTAAGTCAATATTGATTGAGAAATGTGTTCAACCTAGTCAGGTGATTATTCATGCTAACGGATCATACTTATGGACCATACGCATGAATACATCATGCTTATGGACTAGTCGCACGACTGAACCATGAGATTAGATCAGTCGTATGATTGAGACATAAGATTGACTCAGTCGCACGACTGAATCTTCAGTCGTGCGTATGACTCAATCGCATGATTCAGTCACACGACTAAACCATGCTAATGGTTCAGTCATACGAATGGAAACCACTAACCTATAAATTCCACCTAATTCATGGAAAATCAAAACACTTTGAGAGATACTTCGTATACACATAAAACCTAGCCATCTAGAGCGTCCCAAATAGCCTGTCCAAGTTCATAGTTCATTCCTGATCGATTCCTACTCATTCTTAACGTTTAGTTCAATCTTATAGCGATCGGGTTATCGTTCTCACTGATTGGATCGCCAATCAAATAGGATTCCACACTATTTGATCTGGTAAAACGCATAATTAGTTAGTACTCCATACGTACATGGTCCTAACCCTAACAAGTGGTATCAAAATAGTTAAGTTCAAATCCTGATGCCTCTAACACTTCGGAACCTCATACTCTAACAACTACAGATACTGAACCTGGGTTTCACAATCTAGATACTGAGGTAGTTGTTTCCACCACTCCTGGATCTCGGATTAATGTTTATCATCCCTTGGACAACGTCATTAGAGATGTTCGATCGGAGTACAAACACGAAATCAGCTATACTCAGATGATTATGCCTTAGTCATGGAAAAAGGATATCTTCACGATGGTGCGTATCGATGTTTTGTGTCTCAATTTGTGCCAAAATATGTGAGTGAAGCCTTAAATGATGACGCATGGGTTAGTGCAATGCAAGAAAAACTCCTATAGTTCAAGAAGTTAGGAGTATGGACCTTTGTGGACAGACCAAAAGGTGCTAAGGATATAGGCACTAAATGGGTGCAGAAGTGTAAGAAAGATGAACAAGGGGTCATAATCAGGAATAAGGCTCGACTTGTGGTTCAAGGGTTTTGAAAATTTGAAGGCATAGATTACAATGAAGTGTTTGCACTGGTGGCACAGATGGAAGCTATTCGTATCTTTCTAGCCTATGCATCTTACATGAAGATTAAAGTTTATCAACTAGATGTAAAAAGTGCATTTCTTCATGGTGAAATCCGTGAAACAGTCTACATCAATCAACCCGAAGGAATTGAGGATCCGTATCATCGGGATACAGTTTACAAACTGGACAAGGCTCTTTACGGGCTCTATCAAGCCCCTGGAGCCTAGTATGAGAAACTCTAAACTCATCTTGTGAAACATGGTTTTCGCAGAGGAGTTATTGACTGCGCATTATTTATCAAAGAAAAGGATGGTGATTTACTACTGGTATAGATATATGTGGATGACATAATCTTCGGTTCCAAAATGAAGAATTATGTAAAGAATTCGAATCTGTAATGAAAGCAGAATTTGAGATAAGTGCCATGGGGGAGATGAAGTTCTTTCTTGGTTTACAGGTGCATCAGACACCAAAAGGAATCTTCCTGCATCAGACCAAATATATAGAAGATATCCTGAGTAGATTTGACATGGAGAATGCTTTGGCAGCTGGAACTCCACTTGCCACGAACCATGGCATGGCACCTGATGAAAATGGTGATCTGGTTGATGCCACCATGTACAGAGGAATGATCGGATCTCTCATGTACCTCACAGCCTCGCGTCCTGATATCATGTACGCCACGTGTCTTTGTTCCAGATATCAGGCAAAACCAAAAGTAAATCATCTCATCGGAGTTAGAAGGATCTTTCGTTATCTGAAGGGTACTCCAACACTTGGGTTGTGGTATCCTCATGATGATGACTTTGAGCTTACAGCGTATAGTGACTCGGACTATGGTGGTTGCAAAATGAATTACAAGCCAACATTAGCGGGATGTCAGTTCTTTGGTAGACGGTTAGTCACCTGGCAGTGTAAGAAGAAGACGTCAATTGCTCTGTCAACATGTGAAGCTGAATACATTGCTGCTGCAAGTTGCTTTTCACAAATCATTTGGATTCAACAGCAAATGCGCGACTACGATTTGCAATTTTCTAACACCCCTATTTTTGTTGATAATTCTGCTGCAATTTC
This sequence comes from Flaveria trinervia, assembly GCA_025506515.1. NCBI lineage: Eukaryota > Viridiplantae > Streptophyta > Magnoliopsida > Asterales > Asteraceae > Flaveria > Flaveria trinervia. The sequence goes on from CM046444.1 coordinate 20,654,113, forward strand.
TATAATCAAAAATCCTGTCCAACACCCTAAAACAAAACACATCGGTATTAAATATAACTTTATACGTGACTGTTTTGAAAAGCAATTAATCGATGTTGTTAAAACTAATACTGATTTTCAACGTGCCGACCTCTACACAAAAAAATTTGACAAACCATGGTTTTTATATCTTTTAGAGGTTACTGGCGTGAAAAAGAAAAGTGACGTGATTCAAGAAGATGACACTTAGTCCGACAATTAGTTTATTAGTTATTTTATTTTTTTTTATTTTTATTTTCGTCTTAAAATCCAAAAACACAAAGATTTTGGTTTTAGTATTTTAAAGGGGGAATAGTTTTAGTTTAGTATTTAATTAGTTGCTATATTTATTTGCATTAAAAACGGGGGGGGGGGGGGGGGGGGGGGGAGGGGAGGCAGATTAGATGAATGAAATGAAATCAAATATGTGATTATGATTCAGAGGTTATGGAAAATGATAGTACACAAGAAACATATTGTTTGGGACTTCAAAACTAGTGTGTTCAAAATGCTAAATTCAAATTACAAGTCTGAGAAGTCTAAGCATAATAAAAAGGAAAAATGATAATAAAACTAGTCTGCTACTAAGGTAACATAAAGAAAGTAGACCTAGAGATTGATAGTTTATTATATGATGTGTCGGTAGATTCAACACAATAGATGAGTAGACTTTATTGGTGAATTAAAATTCAAACTAATTTGTTCAACTTGCTGTGGGTTCTTATCTTATCCACGATTAACACAATCAACACTTTTCCAATAAGGGGTGACGAGCAAAATAAACGCCACAAATGTATGCGGATGACCATAAATATGAGCAAAGCACATGGATAAACTGCTAAAAGCAATCAAGCTAATGACTAATGTCGTTAGTGCGTTGTGTGCAAAAGAGAAATAAATGCTCTAACAAGAAGATAGGTTGTGTGCCTCTTTACTGTGCGGTGGCACTGATCAGAAGATAAGCATAACCTAAATATTCTAGAATTCATTGTTTTTTGCGCCTCTCTGCTGTACGATGACACTGACCTGAGGCTTGGCATCTCTTTGAAAGCTCTTAGAATAGTTTCTTCTTGCCCAATACCCAAAGACCGCTCAAAAGTATCCTGAGGAATGTTGATTACCATATAAGTGTGGGATTCACAAATTCTTGTTGAAATAATGTAACCTAATCATCCCCAATGTGAGTCAAAATTTTGTGTATGGATTTAAGTGGACAAATATATTGACAATCATCGTGGCTGTAATCTTGACAGTCAAAATTATTGTGTGCATCTTATAGCTCTAGTATGATTTCTTGAAAGTGCTATTGACTCTCAGACAAAACAAGAATCTAGCATCAAAGTGCATATTAAAAGGGGTTCCTAAATGATTATGATATACCTGTATGATTCCATAATGAAATTTTCCAGAAATTATCAAATTAACTTGAAGTTGGTCTGCTCGGGAAGTAAAATCGGTTAGACGTAGTCTAAAAGGTTTCCATCCTTCTTAAACCCAAAATCACAAAAACATGTCTTCTTTTAGTATAAAATTTCAAGTTATTTCCTATTTTTTAGTATTTATGTTGCGTATATGTTGGACTATACAACTAGATGAATTCTGTGAATCACTCACTAAAAAAGGGTCACGTCTGAGGTGACGAATCAGTTTTAAATTAAAAGGATCATGTCTGAGGTGATCAATCAGTTCCAAACTAAAAGGATCACGTTTGAGGTGATCAAGTGGTGTTAAATTAAAAGGGTCATGTCTAATATGATCAAAGGTCATAATGTTACATCAAAAGTTAAAAAATTTAAATGTTTGAAGGTGTATGAGGTCAAACTCATAAGTATGAGCCAATCTCATGATTGAATCATAAGTATGAGCTAATCGCACGATTGAACCATAAGTATGAGCTAGTCATATGATTGGACCATGAGTATGGGACAACCATGCGATTGGACTACAAGACTAAACCAATCGTACAAATGGATGAACGAGTATGAGCTAGTCGCACGACTGAAGCATGAGTATGGGCTCAGTCGCACGAATGAAGCATAAGTATGGGTCCAGTCGCACGACTGAAATTTAAAACAGTATGAATAAGGGGGTCAGTCGGTCGTAACCCTTACCACCCTTCAAAGTTCTCTGAAATCACCCATACACACATACTCTGCCCAAATTTTGTTTGATTGTTAGTACCTACTCATTGTGATTCTAACATGTGTTCTACTCATCTACATGCGACTGAAATCAATTCAAATGAACATCTTAATCGCATCTTAAGGACCGATTATGCTAAAACCTAGAACCGAGACTAAACCCTAAAATAAACCACTTAAATGGACATAAAAGTTGATCTAAAGGACATTAAGTGCTATTTCAAGTCTCTGCGAGTCAAATGAGTCTAAACACGAAGTCTAATATAAAGTTTTGACAAAAATTCAAATCTAGGGTGTTCAACAGTGAAGGATGCGAATGGTCATGCTAATGAACTTCACGGCACGATTGAGCCAGGCACACGATTCAATCACACGAATGAATCATGAGTATGAGTTCAGTCGCACGACTGATTCAACCGCATGACATAGCATACGTCTAAGTTCAGCCGCAAGCTCAATCGCACGACTGAACTAAACCCTAGGCTCAATCGTACGATTGAACTCAATTGTACGACTAAAACTCAGTCGTATGGTTTAGTCACACGACTGAGCCAGTTTGATCAAAACAGTTAAGTTCAAACTGTCTTTTGTTATGCATAAATCTAATGTATATTTCTCTTGTGTTGCAGCAACATGGCTGATAGATGGACGATAAGCACCAAGCACGATATCTGTGCTCACTTAGATGCTACTACTCGGAATGCTTCCAAGTTTGCTGGGATCATAGCCTTTCTGAGGAGAACGAGGATCTTCCACCCTGCACGCCTTACAGATCATTACAGCAGACCTTCTGGGAAGGTGCTATAGTTGACAGGTCCACAGAGCCCCACAATATTCGGAGCTTGATCTTCGGACAAGAGATTAGTATTACTGCAGACCATCTAAGTCCTGGATCTGGGTGAGGATGGTGCCCACCCAACCAAGCTACATCCTCTGACCGTTCGGGGATGCTTTCTGAGGATGAAGTACACTAGGGACATCAACACAGGTGTGCTCAACAAGAGCAACCTGTGCCCCCAGTTTAAGTATTTGGCTCATGTCATTCTTAAGTGCATAGCGTCAAAGAGAAGAGGATTCGACGAGATGTTAGATCAAATCCAGAACGCATATGTTGCTCAGGTACTGAACCACACGTTCAGTTTTTCCCACATGATATTCTCCTACATGGTCAAGAACCTCGAGGCCAAGGGCAAGGAAGGCTTCTGTATGTACCCACGTTTTCTACAGATGATCATTGATGAGAAGCTTCATTCGTTACCAAAAGAGAGAGAGATGATGTTGTGATTCTAGAGGTTATGGAAGACACGACTTTAGGTCGGATGAAGGTGTACTGGGGGAAGCAGGTGAAGCCCCGGTCAGGAGATTGTTCGGGCATTTGGCTAGTGGAGATTATGTGGCGCCCTCTCACTAGAAGTGGTGTCCCGATGATAGCGAATCAGATGTTTAGCCAATTACGCTACCCACCGATGAAGAAGACGATGATGATGACGACCATGATGATGGTCAAGGTGATGATGCACCTGGTGGAACAGAGAAGGTTGCCTTCCACCAAGACTTCTTGCTCGATGAAGAGGAAGAGTCTGATGATGAGCCACTGGTTAGGACAGTTGGTAGCTGGGTTGTGGCCACCGACAAAGGGAAAGAGACGGTTGGCGGACGCCAGGCTGGGTCGATGGGTGATGCTACAGATGTCACTGATCCTACTTACACCCCAGACCAGCCACTCAGGTCAGGGGGAGCCTCTGTCTCCAATGGCTCCAAGAAGAAGAGGATGGCCCATCTTTATGGCAAAAAAGGTAAGAGGCCAATATTTACATTGATCACATCTTCTACTACCACTGCCACTGCTATAGCCACTACCACCACTGCCACAATCACCACCACTACCACAGCTACTACCACTACCACAACCAGTACCATAGCCACCACTCCATCCACCACTCATACACCTACTTCCCACCACACCCACAATACCCAACACTACTCCACCACAATCAATTCCCATTCCTCCTTCCATCTTCACCACATCCACCACTACCATAACCACTCACCAAGCTAGTCCATCCACCCAATCCATATTCACACCCGGGCCTACTCTACCCATACCTGAACCGGATGGTGCTAAAGCTTATTGCTACTGATGAACTGAGGGTTACTCAGATCAATTAGCTGATGGCGGTGAATGCGGCTCAAGCAAAGCAGATAGCTCATCTAAGTGAGAAGAACGCTCAGTATGAGAGAGCTTTAGGCCGGGCCCACCATGCACTAACAAGTCAAAACAAGCTGGTGTTGGCGTCGGTAAAGCGAATTGAAGAACTTGAGAAAAAGAACAAAAGGATCTTGCTAAAGATTAAGGGATCAAAGAGTGAGCCGTTAAAGATCAAGGATGGTAATGATGCGGATGATGATGATGATGAGGATGAAGATGAATCCGAGGAAGATGATGGTGATGACGAGGGAGCGGGAGGAAGTGGTAAGTGAAAAGGAGGAGATGATGATGAGGAGGATGATCGAGAAGGTGATACATCTGTGTCAGCCTTAAATCCATCAGCGAAGGAGAGGCGTACCAAGAAAAATCAAGATCAAGGAGCCTCGTCCTTAGCTCCTCAAGCTGGAGAGACACCAGATCAAGATAAAAGTAATTATTAGATGTTTATGTATTTGAAAACTTTTGTTCTTGAATTATGTATTACATTAATGCAATTAATCATTATTTATGTTTAAATGTCTTGATTTATGATTAATGTGTGATGTGTTGAATGTTTAAATCAAACAAATGAAGCTCCACAGCAAGATGAATATGATGTCGTACCCCTTCAGCAAGTCAAGACTCAACTCACTATGATTCTTGATTTGCAAGGGATCGTTAGAAGATCTTTGAGTTACAACGAGCAACTTGCTGAAATGTTTAGATTAAATCCTAATGAAATTGTCAAAGATGCTCCAGAAGTTGATATTATGAGTGATGATGAGCTGAAAGACATGGATGAAATAGAGATAAAGGATGTCACTGCAGAGCACTATCCATCGTACACTAACCTGAAAGGACATGTTGTCCCCAACTTGGGTGAAACGTTTGGAAGTGGTACTTTTGATAAGTTAGAGAATATGGAGAAAGAGAAAGAGAAAGATCAAAGTACAACCCAAGCTTCGGATGCTAGTGTTGATATTAACAAAGCTGAATGGGCAGCTTGTTTTGTTGTGATGAAAGCCCAACACGCACCCCCAAAGCAAAATGCCTACACCAAGCTTTATAGAGTCAAAAGACATCAGAAAGTGTCAGGAAAGATTATAGCATGCGCATATTTTGAAGACTTGGAAGTATATGCTGTCAAAAGAGAGAAAGGGATTGAGTACTTCAGATATCCACATGATCTAAAGACTCTTCCTAGTTTTGAGCTCAACCGACTGGCATGCTTAGATCTGTTATATGCCAACCCAAGAAAGATGTCAGCATGGTTTGAGGCTGCATTGATGAAGGAATACCACATAAGATGGGTAAACTTCAGACCTCAACAACCTAAGAGGTTCATTCATAAGTCTAATGCTGATCCTATATCTGGAAAGCCTAAAGTAGTGCTGAGGTGGAGTCCTCCGTGCACAATATCCAAGATTCCGTTACGGGAAATGCCTCAGGACTTCACTCCACACTTCAAATGGTGGTATTATGACTGGAGGACAGAGGAAGCGGTCATAGTTCTAAACAAAGATGGGAAGATAGAGACTATTAGGGTATTCGACCCAATGTGGCTTACTAACTTGTTTGCTGAAGATGTCTATACTTTATACAAGTGGCCACTGTTCTATGACACGCATGACATTGTACAAGCTCTTCAATTCCAACACGTTATACGGCTCTGCTTTGCATTCAAGATACATGTAGGAGTCATAAGAGAATCGAAGTACAAGAAGTTCCAAGAACATATGAAGAATGTTAGACAATAGGGTAAACTAGGTCCAAGGGGGAGTTTGTAGATACGAGTATTCTAGTTTATGTGCTTATGTAAGGCCCCGCTCTCGGAACGCTTACCGCTGGTAAATCATTGCACATAAAACATATATTTTCATTTATCTTACAAAAATATTGCAGCAGAAACATTCAAAAATGATATCTCATTTTATCATAAAAACTTTTGCAAAATAATACATCGTTAATCAGTTACAAAATACATTGTTGTATTACATCACAAAAGCCCTATATAAATGGATGTCATCCTAAAGAGCTGAGTAGCCTCGCAGTGCCATCCTCAGCAACATTACCTGCCAACTGGAAACACATAAAAGTCAGCGTTGCTAAGTGAGTTATAGTTTTATAATAAATCATACTTTTCTTACGTTAAAACCGTTATTTACTTCCATGCGATCATATAACATACGTACACATAGATAATAGTTATTATCTTCTTCATTTGTTGATTCGTCTTTACATCTCTTCTTGCACATTTGATATCTTCCGTACCAATACCTTGTGCTACACCCCAAACTATATGGCTACTGGGCCGAAGTCTATAAATAGACAGCTAAACATGGTGCCGCAATACCAGGGGTAAGCGGTAGAGGTTCTATACAAATGGTCGATCACAAAGAAAGACCCCGATGTGCATCCTCCCGGGATAGCGAACCCACACACCATTGGGCTAACACCTTATAATTGGCGTGTCCCGATATCTAATGCTTGCAAGACTTTCATTACTTTCATCATCCATTAAGGCACACATTAATCATGTTCCATTTTTCATTATCTTCCACTTTACGTTACATAATACTTTCATTTCATTCGTTAACATAGCACATAAAGCCACAGGAGAGATAATATGCATCATAACAGAGAACATAACATACACAGACATCAATATCATACAGGGCAACATCATACATACATAACATGCATCATGAATAAACATGCAACCTCACCATCATGTCCAACATAACTTCTAAGACCTCGAAAGTCACCTTACATGAACTTACGTGAACTTCCATGTCAATACTTACATCTGCACTTTCCCCCGAAAGTCAGAAGTTGAACTACGCTTCTCCTTGGGTGCAACAACCCTATTTGGGCGTATGGACACCCTTCACAGTCGTATGGTCTCCATGCGAATGAACATCATGTGAATGGACCAATACGGATGAACACCAATGCGGATGAACACCTAATCATGCGAATAAAACTAGTGCGGATGGACTCCATGCGGATGAGTCCCATGCGAATGGACCTAATGCGGATGAGCATTTATGCGACTGGGCTCTCAGTTGTGCGAATGAACCCCATCGTGCGAAAGAACCCCAATCATGCGAATGAACCCTCAGTCGCACCCCAATCGGCCATATGGCCTCCATTCGGTCACCTAGCCCTAGCAGTTGCAAAATGCAGTTCATCCCGAACCTAATCTGCCATTTCTTACCTCCAAGCTCATCTAAACCCATTCTAAGCCTAAATCAACCATCCTAAACCTTAGGAATGCATACCACAACACCATTCAAGCACACACAATCCCAAAAGCAAGACCCAACGAATCATACATATACCCACACATACACAAACGGGTCAAACACACACACACACACAAAAACCCGATTTCAAATGTGCTCCAGCCCCAAAATCATTAAAAAATGTGTAAAAGAGGGGTCCTAGAACTCACAAAAACGACCACAATGAGATGAGCTTCGATTTGACCCGCTCCTCAACGATTTTGCTCACTTGAACCGACCCGAACCAACTTTTCTTCCTCTTTTCTCCCTTTCTCTCTTCTCCTCTTTTGTTTGCTGAAAATGTGAGTGTGAGGAGAGGGTAATGGCTGCCCTCTCCCTTTAAACATCACCACATACCCAAATTTCTCTTATTGGCGAGTTTGGTCCCTCGACTTTGTACTTTATTCTTTTACTTCTTTCGTCGGCTTTAAAATAAATAAATAAATAACTAGGTGTTACAAGTCCACCCCCTTTAAATAAGTTTCATCACTGAAACCTGTTTTTCCTCGAACAAACGTGGGTAATGCTGTCTCATTTCTTCCTCAGTCTCCCACGTTGACTCGGATCCCTCATGTGCTTCCACTGTACACGCACAAGAGGAACCACTTTATTCTCAGCCTTTTCTCTTTTCGATCGATGATTGCCACTAGTGCTCCACATAATTGAGCGTTCTTCTACTTCGATATCCTTCAGTGGAACAATCATGTTTTCATCTGCCAAGCACTTCCTTAGATGAGATACGTGGAATGTCGGGTGAATTCCACTTAACTCACCTGGTAACTCCAATCTATAGGCCACCTCTCCTACTCGAGCAATGATTCGGAAAGGGCCTATGTACCTCTGGCTCAACTTGACTCGCTTTCTGAATCGGATAATACCCTTCCAAGGTGAGACCTTCAACATGACCTGGTCACCCACTTGGAACTCAATCGGTCTGCATGTTTATCAGCATACGAGTTCTGTCTATCTTTGGCTGCCTTCATGAAGGCCTTGATCTTTTCAAGCTTCTCAGTCGTAGCCTCCATCACCTCGACGCTCCCTAGTTCTTTCTGACCAATATCACCCAACAGATGGGTGTTCTGCATCTCCTACCGTATAGCATCTCAGAAGGTGGCATACCAATGCTGGCATGATAACTGTTGTTGTATGAGAATTTAGCTAACGGTAAATGGTCATCCCAACTTTCCCCAAAATCAATCACACATGCCCGAAGCATGTCCTCTAAGGTCTGAATGGTCCTTTCGTACTGGCCATCAGTCTGGGGATGATAAGTCGTGCTAATATGTAATCTCGTCCCCATGGCATCATGAAATTTCTTCCAGAATTTAGATGTAAACCGGGTGTCACGATCAGACACGATAGACATCGGTACACCATGACGAGTTACAATTTCCTTGATAAACAGATCAGCTAACCTCTCAGATGAATATGTCTCGCGGATCGGTAGAAAGTGAGCACTCTTCGTCAAGCGATCAACAATCACCCATATAGCATCATACCCTTTCGGAGTACGCGACAGCTTCGTAATAAAATCCATGGTGATGTGCTCTCACTTCCATTCCGGTATATCCAAAGGTTGGATCTTCCCATAGGGCTTCTGATGCTCGGCCTTCACCTGTAGACAAGTAAGGCATTTACTCACATACTCCACTACGTCGCGTTTCATACCCGACCACCAATAATCCTTCTTCATGTCTTGATACATCTTTGTCGCACCTGAATGAATAGAGTATCGAGTCTTGTGAGCTTCATCTAAAATCTTCACCCGCATATCCCCAAAATGAGGAATCCACACCTGTCCAAATCGGGTTTTAACACCAAGTGTGTTTTCACCCAATTCCCTAACCAGACCTCTCATTCTCTCCGAGTTAAGATGATCTTCTTTCAATGCCTCATCTTGAAACTCCTTGACTTGCTTCATCACATCTGATGTCATGATCAACTGATAGGCCTTCACCCAAATTGGCTCGGGCCTTTCTTTTTGGCAAAGGGCATCAGCCACCATGTTGGCTTTGCCCGGATGGTAATGGATCTCACAATCATAGTCCTTTATAAGCTCCAACCATCGTCTCTGCCTCATGTTCAGATCTTTCTGCTCGAAGAAGTACTACAAGTTCTTGTGGTCAGTGAAAATGGTGCACTTCGTCCCGTAAAGATAGTGCCTCCAAATCTTTAGTGCAAAGACCATGGCTGCTAGTTCCAAGTCATGAGTAGGATAATGACCTCATGAACCTTCAACTTGCGGGATGCATAAGCTATAACCTTCCCTCTTTGCATTAACACACACCCTAATCCTGAGTAGGAAGCATCATAATAAACCACCAGATCTTCACTTCAATTAGGTAATGACAGAACATGAGCTTGAGTCAACCTCGCCTTCAGTTCTTCGAACGCCTCTCTTGAGCTTGACCCCATACAAACTTCACATCCTTCCGGGTCAACTTAGTTAGTGGAGAAGCGATCTTAGAAAAGTCTTGGATGAATCTTCTGTATAGCCCGTCAAACCCAAGAAACTACGGATCTCGGACGGCGTCTTTGGAGACTTCCATTGCATCACCGCCTCCATCTTTGCCGAGTCCACCATAATCCTGTCAGGATTCACCACATGACCCAAGAACTGAACTTCGCGCAACCAAAATACACACTTAGAGAACTTAGCATAAAACTTCTCCTTTCTCAATGTCTCCAAAACCTCCCGAATGTGACAGGTCATGCTCAATCTCGCTCTTCAAATAAATTTGGATATCATCAATAAACACAATCACTGATTTATCCAACATCGGTTGACACACCAAATTCATCAAATCCATAAAAGCAGCTGGGCGTTGGTCAAACCAAAAGACATGACAAGAAACTCGTAGACCGTAGCGCGTACGGAAAGCTGTTTTAGGAATATCTTGTTCCTTCACCTTTAGTTGATGGTAGCCCGATCGAGGATCTATCCTTGAAAACCAAATGGCACCTTGAAGTTGATCGAACAAATCATCTATTCTTGGTAAAGGGTATCTGTTCTTCACCGTCAACTTATTCAGCTAACGGTAGTCAATACACATCCTCATACTACCGTCTTTCTTCTTTAGAAACAAGACCGGAGCACCCTAAGGAGAGATACTCGGTCTGATGAACCCCTTATCCAGCAGCTCTTGCAACTGCTCCATCAACTCCTTCATCTTAGTCGGAGCCAACCGATACGGTGCTTGGCAACAGGTTGAGCACCGGGTATCAGATCGATCTGGAACTCAATCTCTCTGTCAGGTGGCACTTCTGGTAGGTCTTCTGGGAATACGTCTGGAAAGTCACACACAACCGGTACATTAGACAGTTGTGGTGCTAGCGTATCCACATCCTTTACATAAGCCAAGTAGGCGCTACATCCACGCCTCATACACTTTCCTGCCACCGCCATTGAGATTACCTTTGGGATCGTAGTAACCCGATCCCCATAAATAGTTGCCAATTCTCGTCAAGAGCTGTCAAACGAATCATCTTCTTGCGACACATAATGTTCGCCTTGGAGTCCGCTAACCATTTCATCCCAAGAACCAAATCGAAACCACCTAAGGTCATCACGAACGGTCTAACAGGAAACTTATGACCTTCTAGCTCCATATCATAGTTCTCTATCATCTCAGAAATCCTGGTAGACTTACCTATACCAATTTCTACATCAAAGGGCGCATCAACACATCTACTACTAACAGGCAACTTAGCACAGAAAGCAGCAGAAATAAAACTTTTACTGGCACCCGAATCAAATAACACAGAAGCTAAAGTTTGGTTCACTAAAAACGTACCAGACACAACGTCAGGGTCCATCCTAGCTTCCTCCTGTGTCATAGTGAAAGCCCTAGCGCTCTCCCTCGATCCTTCACTTCCCGTCTTCTTCACCCCGGAACCCTCAGCCCTTGTCTTCTTACAATCCCTACTCATGTGACCCTCTTCACCACAGTTAAAACATCTGCCCGCATGGCAATCCTTTGCGATGTGCCCCGTCTTCCCACATTTGAAGCACACATTCAACCCAACCTACATTCTCCCGCATGCTCCCTTCCACACTTGCCACACCTCTTTGACCCCGCACTCGATGTGGCCCCACGGCGGTCATCCACCTGTGCCTTTTTGTTACCTGTCAAGGCATCACCCTGACCAAACCTTTTCCCGTTCCAGTTCCGATCGCCACCACCCTTCTTGCTCACCTCGATCACCACCACCTCCCGTTCATCATATAATCTCCCCGCCAAATCGACCGTCGACCTAAACGTGCTTGGTCGGGCGACGATCATATGCCTGCGAATATTCACCGGCAAACCCTGAATGTACCTCTTGATATTTCGAGATAGAGGCATCACCTGATCCGGCACTAGTCGTGCCATTTCATTGATTTGGTGGTGCACCGCTGGTGTGTCATGGTTCCCGCCTCGAGCTGCAGGAATTCTCTCTCTATCTTATCCATCTCCCTATGAGGGCAGAACTCCTCAATCACCATCTTTTTCAACTCCTCCCACCTCATCCTTCCTATCGCCCGGCTACCCTCGGCTTGGACAATATTGTCCCATCAACACAAAGCCGAGTCTACAAACGAGTGGGTAGCAAACTTCACCTTCTAGTCCTCCCGACACTTGCTGATATCAAGAACGACCTCCATTTCCGTCACCCAACAGTGAGCAGCAACAACAGTGCCGTTACCATCAAAAGCAGGGGGCTTGCATCTCATAAATGCCCCGTAGTTACAGCCTCATGCCGCCTCCGGCACAGGCTCTTCTTCCTCCTTTTCTTCTTCGTCGTCAGACAAAACCGTCTCAGTCTCGGGCTGTCTTCTTTCGCCCGTAGGTCTACTTCTTTCTTTCCCCTCCCCTTCCCGTACCGCCTTGATAACTTTGGTCACTACAGACGGTAAGATCGTCTGCATGACCTGATGGACTTCCTCAACCACTGCCTCTTTCACTGAGGCCCTTAGGTTTGCACTCTCATCACCACCCTCCGGATGAGGGGTCTCAGGTTCTTCAGGAACCACCTTCTCAACTCTGGGTCTCCCTCTCTCGGGTCGCGGTTCAGCACCGTGACCTCCACCACATGAATCTTTTGAAGATCTACCGCCAGCCATTCACATGCACACTGAAAGATTCAAACACCAACACGGTCATTCAAGGGAACAACTCAGTTTATGTCAAGTATAGTAAGTCCCTAATTACAGTGGCCAGTTGTGATTAGCCACTTACTTTACTCTTCACACCCCGAGCATTACCTATCCTGACTACATCAGTATTTAAATCCATAAACAACACATAACACATCACATGCACACATAATACCGGTTAGCTTTACGAAAATACTTGATGGCACGCAGCTACTCAGATTGGCATCCCTTCCCTTTCCGTCCCATTTTCAGTTTAAGTTTAAGTTTATTTTGAAAATTTACCCGGTTCACTTAAACTTTGGCTTTGATACCAATTTGTAAGGCCCCGTTCCCGGGAAGCTTACAGCCGGTAAATCATGGCACATAAAACATACATTTTCATTTATCTTACTAAAATATTGTAGCGGAAACATTCAAAAATGACATCTCATATTATCATAAAAACTTTTACAAAATAATAAATCGTTAATCAGTTACAAAATACATTGTTGAATTACATCACAAAAGCCCTATATAAATGGATGCCATCCAAAAGAGCTGAGTAGCCTCACAGTGCCATCCTCAACAACATTACCTGCCAACTGGAAACATATAAAAGTCAGCGTTGCTGAGTGAGTTCTAGTTTTATAATAAATCATACTTTTCTTACGTTAAAACCATTATTTACTTCCATGCGATCATACAAAATACGTACAAATAGATAATAGTTATTATCTTCTTCGTTCGTTCATTCATCTTTACATCTTTTCTTGCACATTTGATATCTTCCGTACCAATACCTTGTGCTACACCCCATATTATATGGCTACTGGGCCGAAGTCTATAAATTGACAGCTAAACATGGTGCCGCAGTACCAGGGGTAAATGGTAGATGTTCTATACAAATGGTCGATCACAAAGAAGGACCCCATGTGCATCCTCCCAGGATAGTGAACCCACACACCTTTGGGCTAACACCTTATATTGGTGTGTCCTGATATCTAATGCTTGTAAGACTTTCATTACTTTCATCATTCATTAAAGCACGCATTCATCATGTTCTATTTTTCATTATGATCCACTTTACGTTACATAATACTTTCATTACATTCATTAACATAGCACATAAAGCCACATGAGAGATAAACATGCATCATAACAAGGAACATAACATACATAGACATCAATATCATACATGGCAACATCATACATTCATAACATGCATCATGCATAAACATCCAACCTCACCATCATGTCCAACATAACCTCTAAGACCTCGAAAGTCACCTTACATGAACTTACGGGAACTTCCACGTCAATGCTTACATCTGCACTTTCCCCCAAAAGTCTGAAGTTAAACTATGCTTCTCCTTCGGTGCAACAGCCCTATGTGGGCGTATGGACACCCTTCAGTCGCATGGTCTCCATGAGACTAAACATCATGCGAATGGACCAATGCGGATGAACACCCAATCGTGCGAATAAAACTAGTGAGGATAGACTCCATGCGGATGAGTCCCATGTGAATGGACCTAATGCGGATGGAACTAATGCGGATGGCATTTATGCGACTGGGCTCTTAGTCGTGCGAACGAACCCCAATCGTGCAAATGAACCCAATCATGCGAATGAACCCTCAATCACACCCCAATCGGCTGTATGGCCTCCATTCAGTCGCCTAGCCCTAGCAGGTGTAGAATGTTGTTCATCCCGAACCTAATTTGCCATTTTTGACCTCCAAGCTCATCTAAACCCATTCTAAGCCCAAATCAACCATCCTAAACCTTAGGAATGCATACCATAAACACCATTCAAGCACACACAAGCTCAAAAGCAAGACCCAAACGAATCATACACATACCCACATACACAAACGGGTCAAACACACACACACACACACTCAAAAATCTGATTTCATATATGTTCCAGCCCTAAAATCATTCAAAAATGTGTAAAAGAGGGGTCCTAGAACTCATACAAACGACCACAACAAGATGAGCTTCGATTTGACCCGCTCCTCAATAATTTTGCTCACTTGAACCAACGTGAACTAACTTTTCTTCCTCTTTTCTCTCTTTCCCTCTTCTCCTCTTTTGTTTGCTAAAAATGTGAGTGTGGGGAGAGGGTAATGGCTTCCCTCTCCCTTCAAATATCACCACATACCCAACTTTCTCTCGTTGGCGAGTTTGGTCCCTCGACTTGGACTTTATTTCTTTTTCTTCCTCCGTCGGCTTCAAAATAAATAAATAACCGGGTGTTACAGCTGAAATGTAAAAGTCTTTCATGTCTTACATAGGTTTGAGGTTGTTATACACAATTCTATGATATATGATTTGATGTTTATTTATCTTTGATTCATATGGATGAACTTTTAAAATAGGTTTGAGGTTGTTATACACAATTCTAAGTCAATATTGATTGAGAAATGTGTTCAACCTAGTCGGGTGATTATTCATGCTAATGGACCATACGTATAAATACATCATGCTTATGGACCAGTCACACGTTTGAACTAGGAGACTGGATCAGTCGTATGATTGAGACATAAGATTGACTCAGTCGCACGACTGAATCTTCAGTCGTGCGTATGACTCAATCGCATGATTCAGTCGCACGACTGAACCATTCAGTCGTACGAATGGAAACCACTAACCTATAAATACCACCTAATTTGTGGAAAAACAAAAAATTTTGAGAGATACTTCATATACACATAAACCCTAGCCGTCCAGAGCGTCCCAAACAGCCTGTCCAAGTTCATAGTTCGTTCCTGATCGATTCCTACTCGTACTTAACGTTTAGTTCAATCTTATATCAATCGGGTTATTGTTCTCACTGATTGGATCACCAATCAAATAAGATTCCACACTATTTGATCTACTTAAACATAGAATCAATTAGTACTCCGTACGTACACGGTCTTATCCCTAACACATATCTGCACGATCTTCTTGGTAGTCTCGTGCACCAATTCAGGGCCAGTCAGTTGACTATTGCCAACTTCCTCCTAACAAACTAGTGATCTACATTTTCGTCCATACAACGCCTCAAATGGTGCTGCCTTGATGGTAGTGTGATAACTGTTATTGCATGAAAACTTGACCAAAGGTAGGTGAACTTCCCAAATATTTCCTAAATCAATCACACAAGCACGCAACATGTCCTCTAAATTTGAATAGTATGTTTGCTTTGCATGTTGGTCTGCAGATGATAGGCAGTGCTCATATCCAGATGTGTACCCAAAGATTTCTGTAACGACTGCCTTAAATGAGTTATGAAATGAGCATCATGATTAGAAATAATCGAGATTGACACGCTATGTCTCGAAACTACCTCCTTTAGATAAATTCAAGTTAACTTATCCATTTTATCAGTTTCCTTCATCACTAAGATGTGAGCTGACTTAGTTAGTCGATCCACGATCACACATATCGTGTCACAACCACTAGCAAATCTGGGTAACTTTGTAATCAAATCCATAGAAATTTGTTCCTACTTTCACAAAGGAATCTTAAGTTGTTTCAATAACCCAGATGGCTTTTGATATCCCACTTTAACCTTAGAACATGTCAAACACTTGCACACATATGTAGCTACGTATGCTTTATATTAGGCCACAAATAATTCACCTTCAAATCATGATACATTTTGTCAGAACTAGGGTGTATAGAATACTTTGACTTATGCACTTCACTCAGAACTAAGACTCTTAGATTTTCATACAAAAGTACATAAAGCCTATCCATAAAATACCGAATTCCATAGGATTTTACCTCAAACTATTTGTCCATCCCATTTAAGGATCTTGATCCAATGTTTTCTGCTTTCAAAGCTTCTGTTTGAGCTTCCTTGATTTGTCCAGGCAAGTGAGTATTAATCGTAAGTTGCAAAGCACACACTCGTCGGGGCTTAGCGTCTCCTTCCTACTCAAAGCATTGGCGACTACGTTTGCCTTACCTGGGTGATATTTGATAGCACAATCATAATCGTTTAACAATTCCACCTAATATCATTGTCTCATGTTAAGCTCTTTCTGCTCAAAGATATGCCGAAGACTCTTGTGATCGGTGTAAATAGTGCATTCGGTACCGTACAAGATATGTCACCAGATCTTCAAGGAAAAGACCATTACACTTAGTTCCAAGTCTTGGTAGTGTGATTTTTTTCATGCATTTTTAGTTGTCGCGAAGCATAGGCTATTATCTTGTCACGTTGCATCAGGACACAACTAAGTCCTTAGATAGAAGTATCATAATAAACCACGAAATCATCGATTCCCTCCATCCCCTCACACCAATAATATTATCCGCTTTATCCACAAGGAGCTCACGGATTTGATTTTGTTTACTCGGTGAAAACTTCCTAATTATTTTTGTAACACTCAGTCCCTCATACCACCATTATTTTCCCCTTTTCCCAGTCGGGCTCACGGATTTGCTTTTGGTTGCCCAAGTGAAAACCTCCCAGGGGCCACCCATCCTTGGATTGCTGCCACCTGAGCATGATTAACTGTGGGGTTCTCCTCTCATCCACAACGGCTACGCCCAAAACACTTGATCATATTAGAGATCAGACATTTCTTATGAACCAAGAATCTCTCCTATCCACGACAGATGTGAGATTAATGTAGGGTGTCACAATCATCCCCTTTGTACTTATCGTCCTTGATGATCCCGGGAAGTCACCATCTTCGGTGAGGTATGTACCACATCCCGAACGACACAGGAGTGACTCTGATACTATTTTGTAACACCCGGTCCCTTGTACTACAAATATTGTCTACTTTGCTCACGTGAGGCTCACGAATTTGCTTTTGGTTACCTAGGTGAAAACTTCCCATAGGGTCATCGATCCTTGGATTGCTGTCACTTGAGCACGCTTAACTATGGAATTTTCTTCTCATCCATAGCCAATACACCCAAAACGCGTTGATAATATTAGAGACCGGACATTCCTTATGAACCAGGAATCACTCCTATCAACGGCCAATGTTGGATTAATATAGGGTGTCACAAAGGAGGTGACCTATCCCTGGATTGCTACCACATCAGCAAGCTTAACCCTAGAGTTCTCCTCTCATCCACAGCCAATACACCCGAAACGCATTATTGATATTAGAGACTAGACATTTCTTAAGGAACCAAGAATCTCTCATGTCTACATCCGATGTGAGATTTATGTAGGGTGTCATATATGTCCCTGGGTTTGAGGTCATATTACCTCGTGAAAACTTATTGGGATTCACTGATAAAAAACCCAAAAACTCTTAGCATTTAAATTGAAAAAAAATTACACTATAAATACAATTCAAATTCAATTTTTACACACCATTTGTGCTTCAAATCATTCTTTAATGATTCGATCTCTAAATACTAGTCATGGATGTTTGGCTTAAAAAACAACACCATTTCAAAAGTCTGATAAAAAAACAAACCTCATAACCACTTTCTCAACAAACTCACTCATTTCACACTCCGGCATATTATTCGCAATTTCAATAGTCACTTTACTACAACTAATACACACTATTTCATATGTTACAAGATCCACAATTTTCGATGCCACAAACGAAATCAAATAATTTTCAAGAATATTGGTGTGAAGCATCCAATTCTAGTCGGGAAACAATTCATATGTCGAGCAAGAAAAAAGAGGTTCTAGAGGAGGATGAGAATGAGAAAGTAGATGAGAAATCGACAAAAACATGAAGAAATTAGGGCAAAAGGAAAAGAAAAGTCTAAAAGATGGACCAATTTAGAAGAAGCCACGCTAGCAAAGACATGAATATATTGTTCGAAAGATCCTGTTACAAGTAATGAACAAAATAGAGGCAACTTTTGGAAGAAGGTTAATTTTTAAAATTTCTTGTTTGAGTTTATTTTGTATTTGCTTTAATTATTTTTTTATTAGTAGATTACCATGAATTTTCAAACTCGAATGAAATACGAAAAACAAAGTTTAGGTAAACAACAAAAAACACCACAACCGAACTTGGAATTTATGTTAAGTCACCATTTGAAGTATTCCAGGCCGATGTTGAAATTTGTTTTTCAACAAAAGCAGAAAAAACGCAATGTTAGAGATGTGAGTTTTCATACTAGATGTGATTTTTATTTACTTATATATTAGCAGTGAAGTTTAAAAAAATAAAAAAATAGATAAAACTAGTATGGCCCCTTTTATAATAGGGCATAACTAGGGGTGTTCAATATTCGAATCCGATTCGAAACACTCGAAATTCGATTCGAGTAAAAAATAACTTATTTAAAATTCTATGTGCATTTTCAAATTCGAATTCGATTCGATTATAAATCTAATTATTTAATACAAATCGTATTGCAAATTTGTAAATTTTCATTCGATTCGAAATTCAAATTAAGAATACACACACTTACATTTATTTATTTTGTATATGAATTTAAATATATGAAAATGATAAATTAAAAAGTTAAAGGTCAAATTATGATTTTAAATCACAATTGATACCTTTTAACTTATTTGAAACCTGCAATATTTGTGTGTTTTGATTGTTTATTTATTTTAAGCATTTGAATTTAGCTCCGGCTAAAGATTTTTACTAAATACGAATCAAATAAATTCAAATTTAAAGTCAAATTCAAATTCGAAACTTTTACAAAATACAAATAAAATTTGAATCCTCTTTAAAAGTTTTGAATTCGATTTGATTTAAATTGAACTTATATTTTTCAAATTCGAATTCATGTTTGAAAATTTTGAAAATTCGACTTATTCAATTCGATTAACTCGAACTCGTTTCGATTCGATTCTTTAAACATCTCTAGAAGTAACTAAGAAAACAAAAAAAAAGAAAAACTGATATGATGCTCATATGCCACACAAAAAAACGAAATAATTGTCAGTGGTATAGATATTTTCAAGAATGGAAATGTAATGTAAACTTGTTTGTAATTTTTTTGATATTTTTTTAGTGTAACCAAACTGATACACTAACATGTTACGGAACCAACAATGTGCTACTTAATTATTATATATGTGGTTAACAACAAAAATGACATATCCAATTCTAAGATAAGGTCGGTTCCGCAAAACGATTCTGCATGTATCACATGTTTAGTGATAACTGAATGTCCTCATTAAGAACAGGACAACTTAACAATTACAAGATATGAGAATCAAATGCAAAGTAATGATAAATTTATTCTTGCTTTAACATATATCTTATAAGTCATATATTCATTGGCCCAGTTTATAAATATCAGATTAAGTTGTTAAATAATAATTACGTTTTCTAGTCCAAGTTTTGCATTTGATGTTTCCTTGGTTTTCAGCTTTTTGGTTCATACGCCGTTAATGTTCTCTATCTACGACTTGTGGATGGCCTTTGGATGTGTGATTATGTTGTAATTTCTAGTGATCTAGTGAGACGTTGGACCTTGTAAAACTCATGATTATAAAAGTTACAATTGATCATCTCAAGATTATTCTCTTATCAACTTCCACAACTTAGTAAATAAATTACTTCAGAAGAATAGAAGTAGAAAGATTATGAAAGAATCTTGTTAATAATATCAACGTTTAAAATTCCACTCATTAGGCGATAGGATCTTCTAACCAACGAGTTCATATGAATAATTGATGAGGAACAACTAATCATTTCTAGTGTAGAGAAGATCATTTGCTTTTCACTGATTAGTGGATAGTTTCCTATGAAAGATTAATCTAAAGCTCACTAAGGCAAAATTCAATTGCAACAAAAATTATTAACAAATTGATTTATCATTTATCAAACTCAATCAAACTTAATTGCAAATTTGTTATATTGAATTTCACTGACAATTCGAAGATTTAGGGTGTGAATGTATGTGAAAGTATTCATCAACCATAAAGCGAAATTAAGAGCTTGTATGAAGGACAACAGTGACAAATCCAAAAATATTTCCGAATAAGTTCGGGTCAGGTTAGCAATAGAAAATGTCAAAAGCTAAATTACTTAAAGGTAAATACCAATTATGTTTTCTTATCTTCTACAAATAAATTCGTTATATCACTATTCCAATCTTTTGCAAGCTTTACGTTCTCCGTAGAAAAAATAAAATTCTAATCTTTTGCAAGTTTTATGTTCCCTATAAAAAATAAAATTCTGATAAACATTACTTTTAGTTCAATTTAAGTTCATCTTTTTCATCAAAATCAAAATCAATTAAAATCACCGTTGAAAAAAATATTTTTGTTACTCGAAAAATCTTTAGATACATCTTTATATAGTCACCAAAATTTAGTGTATCCATGTTACTCCAAAGTTGTCAACATAAGTCCGCCCCCGAAGGAGAGCTTGTGATTGTATTTAGTCCTGGATATGAACTATTAAGGTGGCATCGGTTCATGAAATAAAATTATAAGATTGCATAATCACTACAAAACTTTTTTACCATTTGCGGCGACTTTTGTCTCCGGTATTATCCCCACATGTCGCGAGTATTATCCCCACATGTCGCCAGTATTATCCCCACATGTTGCCGCTAATACTTTGCCGCTAATGATTAGTAATTCGCTGCTAATGGGTCGCCGCTAATGGGTCGCCGCTAATGATGTCACCGCTAATAATGGTCCAAGTCACCACCAAAATAATATTTTTGATAACTTTTTTATATTTCTAGGTTTCAACCCAAAATAAACCTAGATAGATTTTCTAATAACATTTAAATTTCATACAACTAAATCTAGTCATACAATACACTACTCATCCAAATAAATCTAGATATATTTCAGACAAATAAACCTAGATAGATTTCTCAATAACATTCAAATTTAAACATAAGTACTTTAAAACAAACGTAATCTAGTGATACAATACACTACTCATCCCCCTGGCCCGACTCGTCTTCTTCGGCTTGATTTGGAGCCTTTTGCGAAGCAATTCATTGCGTAATTTGTGACATAAATTTCACATATTGAAGACTTGAAATTTGCTCCTCAAAAACAAAATACACATTTATATTTTGGCAAAGTATATAAGTGTCAATTAATCATATTGAACCAAATACACTTATAATATACTTAGAAACATTCTAAAATTATATCATTAAACACATTTTGACCCGTTTAAACTAAACTTAGCTAATTAAAATCTATTTTAGCAATAAAAAGTTATTATAACCTAAACCAACTATGATGCACTTAACACATCCAACTTTAAGTTATTTTGACCTGTTTAAGGTCAAATCATGTCATTTTCACCCATTTTGACTTGATGAAGCTCAACTTAGATAATTAAAGTCTATTCTAGCAATATAAAATTATAATAATCTAAACCCACTATGATACACTTAACACATTTAATTTTAAGTTATTTTGACCCATATAAACTCAAATCATATCGTTTTCACCCATTATGATCCGTTTAAGCTCAAATCATATCGTTTTCACCCATTTTGACCCGTTGAAGCTCAAATCATGTCATTTTCACTCATTTTCACATGTTAAAGCTAAACTTAGATAATTAAAGTCTATTTTAGCAACTAAAGTTATATAACCTGAACTCATTATGATGCACTTAACACATCCAACTTTAAGTTATATAACCTTAAATCTTGTCGTTTTCACCCGTATAACCGGAGGTTGAGGAGTGGTTATCGCGGACTGGTGATCGCGAACCGGTGATCGCGAACTGGTGGCCACCGGAGGTTCAACACTGGTGATCGCGAGAACGAAGGTGTGGTGTGGAGGGAAAGACGGGGAAAAGGAGGGCAAACCCGATTTTATTAAGTTTGCACCCAATAGCGGCGACATGTCGTTGATAAAGGTGCAGCTGCTAATGGATCGATGACTAGTAGTGGCGTCTGTCGCCGCTAATGCTCAAAGTCGCCGCTAAAGGTGTCGCCACTAATGTCAATAGTTGTTGTAGTGAATATTTTTTTTTAAACTCAAGCTCTACTCTACTCGTATAAGTTATTATTTATATATAAATTTATTACTATATATTTATATTTCCATTAATATATAGTTTTATAACTTATATAATATGATATATATTATTTACATATTTTATCCTAGTTTTATATATAATAATGATTTCATGTAATATACATTTCTAATATACTAAATAAAAAGAAAACACATTTACCTTTGTTCAAGCTCGGTACTAGGTCAAGCTTGATGTGTGATTGATGTAAGCGGAAGCAATAGATTATAAATTGATTTACCAAAAATACCAGGAATAACTCTTCTATCACTGATTCTCGAAATATTCAGATAATCATAGTTTTCCATACTAACACACACACTATGATAAAGATAAAAATTATTTTTCATAATCTTCAAAGCTCATCTTCTCCCATTGTTTATTAGAATATCATAAGCAAACAAAAAATCAAATGGGTCATAAAACATAAACCGGCCAACAATCGGCCCAAAAATGAAGTTCAACAAAAAATAGAAATAAGACAAAATATAAAGTAACTCATATAATAAGCTGTTTATCGGCCGAAATGATAAACCAACCACCTGCAGCTATTTGTAACGTGCTCATCGGTCAAATGGTCATTTCGACTTGTCACAAGCCCAAATGAACACTTATAGCTCAAGTTATCGCCAATTTTAGTGAATCCCTTTGGACAAGCGATCTTCTGCCTCCAAAAACGATGCTACTCCACACTTGGACTCGCCTACTAAAGTGTGGGTTTGAGTTCGTTTATGAAATAAGCTTCAGGATTGGCTTGGTTCAATGACATCTATGATGATATTCTTTTTGACTTAATCTTTAACAATTTTGATCATTATCCTTGGCTTATATCTAGTTAATTAATATGAGCTATTATTTGATCCCAGCAAACATATTTTGTCTTTAAAAGATGAAAAAGATGATTAAATAAAACTAGATCAGTAAAAAAAAATGCTTGGATTATAATCATTTATAATTCACTTGTGACCTCAAAAAGCATGGAAGTATAGATCCTACCTTCTTCATTTGTAAGAAGTAAGAACTTTAACTTACCCTACAAGTTTATAACTGAGTGATATTTTAATTCAAACCCTCTCTTTCTCTCTCTCTCTGCTCATCCACAATCGACATATCAAGTTGGTGATTCTTAAGTTTACATTGATTTTACTTATTTATCATCTGATATGAAATTTGATTCGCTATATAACTGATTCGTATGTGCAACCTTTCCTCATATAAAATGTTAGGAATAAGAGTGATGAAAACAGTGTTTATTCCTCTTGTTTAATTTGTCAACAAGGCCAATTATTTAGAATTTTTCATATTCAAGTTTATCTTGATTATTTCACTTTACGTCAAACAAAACTTGTTTTTGACAAAAGATATGGTATATCCTGTGGTCTCACATCGGAATTTAAACCAAGCATGTTTTACTATAAAACATTGTACAAAACGATTATCAACAAATTCAGGTTCCGTAATAATTGTTATTTTGCCCAATTTGGACCAAGTTGCGCTTAGCATAATAAAGTGGATTATTCTTTTCTTCAAACCAATCATGAATATAAGAACCAAAGGATATATTTGGGCTTCGAAGTTCCCTATAGCCAAACATGATTTGATTGGTGCACTTTAGCGTCACTCCATTTGAATCTAAAGAGATTTAACATATGAGCATATATGCTGATGGTGTAAAGTTACATCAAGAAATAAACAAGATACCCAAGAAGCACTTGCGTTTCTTCAGGAGCGGGCCAACATGTTCCAACCTAGTTATAACCAACAAAGATCTCTGAAAGATCCTTCATTTCTTGTAGAGATAAGAAAACGTATTTTTTCTGCCACGATTTTGTTTTTTTAACCACCAACTTGCTCCTTTTGTTTACAAACTTTTAAATACACACATCTTGTTCCTTTAGAGCACAAGCACTTTGGTAAAAAAATTGTTTTTTTTTGAAAATGGTATTTTTTGGAAAATGAAGTTTATAAGGGGGAAAATTCTTGGGTGACTTTGACATTAGGGGTATCTGCCCCTGACAGGGGCGGGTTCTGCTGTTTGACTCTGTGTACCCACATCACAAAAGACATGAGATGATGATTGATTTATTGATAACTCGCTTTTGAAAAGAGCGGGTTCTCAAACACATACAATCCACATATTTAACCTACTCTGATAATATTTATAACCATCCACACATTTAACCTACTCCGATTACATTTATAACTCAATCGGATTTGTTCAAATTTTCATACTAAATTCAATTTACACTTTAAAAAACTACTCATTATCATGTCTCAGCCTTATTTTTCTAAAAATATATGAGGTGGTGATATTTCATTCGAAAATGGAAATATCATATGTGATGTTTCTACTAGAAGTTCAACTATTATTTTCGTAATAGAGTTTCGTACAAAGAGTTTTTAGATTTGATTTATAATCATTTTCAGGTTCAAAAAGAGTATTATAATTTGAAATTAAATTATATTACTCATATGGTGGTTTCTCTCAAAGTTATGAAATTTTCAGTAACTCAATTCTAGATGTCTTGTATTATTTGGGAGAAAAATGTTGAAAATTTTCAAGGAAATATTTATGTTATCATTGAGCCAAAATGCCTGTATAATAATCCAATGATATGGATCTTGTACGCGTATTTCTGTATCACAAGCACTCGATGTGTCAAACAATTCTTATCATCAAGACAATGTAAGATCACATGATTATCAAGCCGGTCCGTCAACCAATTCTCATCATCAAATCGATGATGATAACGGAGGTTTTGATAAGTTGGATGATGGTCGTTCAAACAACAGTAAACATACTGAACTCATTCCATCACAAGAAGAATCCATGATGATGACAACAACAGCTATGGAGTTTCAAACAATTATAATTTTGGTGTTAATCCAGGATCTAATAGGAAGGTGAACTATTCGGAAGATATGAAGTTGTTGATTTGGACGATGAAGACCATATGGATATATGGAATGAAGAACCAAAAGAAATTCATGTTGGAATGTATTTTAAATCGAAAGATGAAGTGATGCATGCAGTACGATTATGGAATATTGCACGTAATAGAGAGGTTGTAGTAGTTGAAAGTAAACGTACAAGAGGAGAGCAAAGTGCTATAGCACTAGCCCTAATTACAATAATAATGTTCATAGTGGTCCTCCATGTTCATGATATGCTTATGCTTCCAAGAACCATGATCATCACATGTGGAGATTTCAAGATGGTGATTGCCCACAATTGCTTTGGTACTATTGTTGGTAACAACTATAGAAACTTCAAATGCAGAGATATTGTTACGCGTATCATCCATTTTATTCATTAAGATATTGCTTTTTCCATCAAGCAAATTCAAGCGCATTTAAAAGACATTTGAATGTTGATGTTTCATATAATAAAGCTTAGCGAGCTAAAAAAGTTGTTATTGAGAATATTTATGGTAGTTGGGATAGTAACTTTAAGGAATTACCTATGTACATCAACGCATTACAAGAGAAGAACCATGTTATCATGGAATAGTTACATCATCCGACCGATACATCTACTTATTACGCGTTTAAATTTGTATTTTTGGCATTCAGTTCAATATTAAAGCGTTCAACTATTGTCAACCTGTGATATCTGTTGACGACACTTTCTTGAAAGGTCTTACTGTGGTAAAATGTTAATTGCAGTTGCAAAAAATACAAACAAGTACGTAATGCCGATAGCTTATGCAATTGTAGACGAAGAGACGATAGAAAGTTGGAGTTGGGTTTTATAACAATTCTGGTCACACATTGCAGTTCACCATAATTCTATTGGTTTGGGAAAAAAATTATGTGTTATTTCCGATAGGCACAAAGGAATTATCCGTGCAATGAATACTCTTGAAGAATGGAAAAATAATACTATGCATCGATTTTGTTTCTAACATGTTCGAAGTAGCCTCATGCAAAAGTTCAAGGTTTCTAGCTTAAAAAGGCTATGTTGGTCTATTGGAAGCACCACCCAACAAAAGAAGTATGAATATTGTGTATGTCAAATGACAAACATCAATCCAGAAGCATTAGAATATTTAAAAGCTATTAAAGAAAGTAAATGGACACTTCTACATGATAAAAATCATCGTCGGTGGGTAAACTGATGACGAACATTTCAGAAAGCTTCAACAATACGTTACGAGGTGTTAGGATTATGCCAATAAAAGCTATTATTAATTGTACGTTGAGAAAATGATCGAACAGTTCAGAAAGCACACTGACATAACAACCAACTGCAACACCGCGGTACCCCCTCGCATATGTCATTTATTTAACACACGTGATATTAATTCGTAAGAGCATATCATAATAGAGTTTGATTACAGTGAGGCGAGGTATAGAGTTCTATCAAAGATACAAACAAATGAAGCTGATGGAAATGATTATACTGTGGAATATAAAAATAGAACTTGCACGTGCGGTAAATGGCAGATGCAAAGATTCCTATGTTCACATGCAATTGCAGTTTGCCACCATAGAGGTGAATCACCTCATAACATTGTTCATCAAGTCTATAATACTATTTTTTATCAAGAATAATATAACGCGCATTTTTACATGCTTCGTCACATTGATTATTGAACGAACGCGGGTTGGAGAATAAGAGGTGATCCATCAAAAATCACCATGTCACAAGGTAGAAGACGCATGAGAAGGATACACAACGAGATGGATGTTCATCATCCAGATTCATCTATCATATGTAGATGTTCAATATGTAGACAAACATGTCATAACATGAATATTTGTCCAAACTCATATTCATGAGGATATTGTTGTATCATAATTTTAGTTGATGTGTACTAGTTATTATTGTTTAATATTATAATGTTAGTTTTATATTATAAAATATAAATATTAATTTTATTCCAAAAAAACTCCTATAAATACCACCACCCTTATCATAAAAATCATCACATTTCAAATACCACAACCCTTCCAAACAAAAGAGCACATAACCCATAAAAATGGCACATCATCCCGGTAAAGAACCAGTTCATGAACTTCAATCGACGACTTCAATTATACAAAGGTTGAGGCGGCCTAAGAAGCAACATGAATCATATTCGACAAAAAACAACATGGTTCATATACCATTTTTAGTTGCAGATTACGAAGAATATAAGAACTAGTCAAAAGATGCTATTGAATTTTACAACAATAGGAATGCGCCATATTGTGTTTCAGTTCTATTTGATGGTAACTGGCTTGGTAAGGATTTTTGGGGTGCTTTATTAGGGTACGAACACGACGGTCGTCTTTCTTCATTGGTAAAATTGTTACATATTTTTCAGTTATATAAATTAATTTTACATAATTTTTATTAAATAATAATACTTTATATCACAACATATAGAAGGTTGGGTAAAATAGATGATGCAGATGATGTGAAAAGCTTGCAAAATTTGAACCATTAGGGTTGAATTGGACAATTTTACCACTTAGTTTCGAGATGAATTATATGTGTGGAAGATGTCCAGCCTGTCAAATATGGCAACGGAACTGATGATTTGTACCCTTGGGAGGTGCAATATGTTATATTCAATACTTATAAAAGTAGTAAAATATTGATTACTTATCTGAATCAACTTGCATACAATGGAGATCCTTTAATATTGGTCAAATAAACTATATCGTGAACTATATCATTAGTTAGTTCTCTCTATTTTAGAATTTATTCCATGTAACTTTTACCATCTGATGGACAGATTGATTACTAGGAAAAAATTATATTGGACCGTTTATTCATCTTGATAAAGGGATCATATGTCTTTCACAACTATTGAGAAGTACTTGTCTATGGGGGGTGACCTTGGTGGTGATTCAGGGGTTTTTATTTGTATGTTAATGCAAAAACTAGTTCAAAGAAAAATCTTAACAATGGAGGGAGATTTTAAAACCACGTGTGCAAGATATCAATGCTATATGGCAAAAGAGTTTTATCAGTATCATTATACATATAGTCACCCTAAATGGTTTATAGAAAGGATAGTCAAACGCAAGACCCACAAGGGACATTTTTGTTGTTATTTTTATTGTACTAGTTGTTAATTTTATTGTATTGCTTGTTAGTTTTTGGATGCTTATTCTAATAATATTATATTTTATGTTTGTATTTTATAATAAAATTACATTATATAATTAATAGATAAAAGTATTAAAAATTTCATAATTAAAAAGGTAAAATACATCACTGAAAATATAAAAGAAATAACATCTAACAAGTGTCATCATTATTTTTTGTTGCATCATCATTTAAGTAGAATGGCAAGGAGATGGATTAAAAAACCGATCAGCTAATTGAGCCGTATCTTAAAATTGAGGGTATAAGGTAACGAGAAAGAATGATGAAATGATTGTTGATAACTAGTATCAGGGCTTTGATAAGGATTTGACGGGCCCTCTTCTTCAAAATTCAAGGTCCCTATTTGATTAAAATGTGGAAACTGAGTACTTGAGATACCACCGTAAAAAATCTTGGTTGCCTATTTGGCTTAAAAAGGAGGAGTCGAACTGTTGTTCCGTAAAATCCCTTTGTTCTGTGATATTCTGTTGCTCAACATTATCATCAACAACCTGTCTACCAACCCGCCTTCGTCCTCTACCCTTTTTGGGTAAACGTTGTGTGACAGGAGGAGGTTTAGTATCATCAACATTCTGTGTCGCATGTGTTGGTAGATAACTTATATAGTTTGCATGTGCAAAATCCATATAACAGCTCGTTATATTCGTCCCCGTTTCATATCCTCGTCTTTGATAAAATTGACTCATCCCATCCATCTATAAATAACATTATAAAAGATTAATTTTAAAATAATAATAATAACAATAATAATAATAATAAAATTATTATTAATAATACCATCATTCTCAATCTTTGTCAATCATTTTGGAAGCCATGAGGGTTCGTGTCTTGATGTACCGGGTTTGTTGTATACAACAGTACGCTCTAAATACCACCTCATGTATACTTAAGAAGAAATTGGTGAATCGATGTATGCTTTATTAGCAACTGAATTAAGCCGAGACACCCATGCTTGAACAAAGATGTTATGATGTTGTAACTAGTTTTTATTTTTACCATCTTTACGAGCAGTTGAATGTAAATTTGTGTGTTGCTCCTGGGTTAGTAATACACTTGTAGGGATTGGTTGAAACATTCCAAACTGTCTTAAAATCCTACTTGGAATGTAAGGCTCAACAACTTCCCAACATATAAGGTATGTGTCACTTCTCCAGCGTTGATGTCCACTTGTGCAGATATCAGGTAGAAGGTGGATAATATTATCATATGGTCTCTAATTAAATTGATATAAAAATATAAATTAATATGTTCCCACAGTGTTAAATATATACAAAATAATATCAGATTAATATTAATTCCGTGGCCTCGCTTAATGAATGCAGCTGATATCGATACGCACCCAAACAGTGCGGAGTGATGTTTACATAACTAAGTTCACCATTCCATCTATAATCAAGTTTTTCAAATATACATGGTTTACTAGGAAAATATAAGATTACTGAAAAATAGTCAATATATAAGTTTTTTTTAACATATCGTGCATCATATGGTAGTTTGAAATCGATAGATCTCGTATTCTGGGAACACATAGAAGGTAATCTTTCCCATGACCATAATTGCAACAAGAATAAAGGCCCACCAACTTCTCGATTTGTGACACTCAGTGTGTGTTTGTTTGGGTCTTAATGACCCCAGTCAGAGCCAAATATCTGACCGAGTCAGACCTCCTTGTTTGGTTTGCCAACCCCTTAATGAAAAAGAGCTCTTATTGACCTCTTATTAGGTCAGACAAGATTTCAGATCTGATTCCCCACATCTCTTGTCTCCATCATTGACCGGCTACCATCCTTGACGGGCAACCATCATCGGCGGTCTCCTCCTTCGTCCCCTTCACAGGTACGTATTCTTCCGCCATCTTCGCAAAACTTAAGTAAGGTGCTTGAGAGAGAGAGATAACCCTACCCATCCCCCAACCACCGCACTGCCTTTCACCCCCACCACTCTCTCACGGCGGTCCAACACCCCAATTTCACCCTCTCATCCCTTCGATCTCCCTCAATTTCCATCATTACTCCCTAATTTCTTCACAAATTCACTCGATTTCATTCGTACATGTACGGCCACCGTCTGTAATCGCCGCTTTTACCGCCGGATGAACATGTAATACACACACACACTTTCTATATATATATGTATGTATGTTAGCGTGTTTGAAGGAGACACATGCAAAAAGCTATAGTTATGTGGTTAAGTTAGCAGAAACGAAAGGATAATTGCAAGCATGTGAAGCTGTTTTTGTAAATTATTGATTTAATTGAGGACCTGAATTGATTGTTATGGTTTAATTTGTCGAAAAGTTTCTGAATTTCATTTAGATTTGGTTTTCGTGAAGCTTTAATTGTGGCTGTAGAAAAGTGTGGCTGTAGTATGTGTTTTCGTAAGTAGGTTGTGGTCTTAGAGTGATACACGATAGGTCTCAGATTGCTACGATAATGAAGGTGGAAATAGGAAAGTTAAGTTATCTAGTTAGGTGTCTAATTGAAGAAAGGGAGCTGATTTGATTAGGATAGTATGTTTAGAATTACGAGCTTCATCACTGAGATTGATATTATAAAAGAAAGTCATCAAAACAATTCGGATATCTGCTTGATATCTATAGCAAAAAACCTTCAAACTCTTCTCTCCTCTTTCTCTTCACACTTCACATTGCCCTTGCCCCTACCCTCTACCCTCTGCCAAGATATGTCTTCACGCTTCTAAAATCAAATGGAACCCCCAATCAAATGTTATATTGTTTTGTTGCAAGTTTGTTTGTTTTAACTTGGTTAGTTTGTATGCTATGGTTCATAAACATCAATGTTTTTGTATTTCTATGATATGGTTAATTCTTCTAATTTTTATAATGCATGTTATAATTGATAGATTGTTCTAAAGAAATGGCTGAAAAAAAGATTAGGATTAATTGGAAGCACGAAGGAGTCAATAAAACCTTTCTAGAATCATGTATTCATGATATTGCACTTCATGGACGTAAGGGTAGTAGCCTAAAAGCAATTTCATGGAGGAATGTTGCTGAAAGCTGAAAATAGAACATGAGTTGATAGTGGATCAAAACCAAATAAAGAACCACTATGATTACTTGAAATCAAAATTTGCAGCTTGGTCAAAGCTTAAGAACAAAACTGGAAATGTTTATAACCCCCTAACAAATACCTTTAATTTAACAAAAGAGGAATGACAACTTGAGATCAAGGTATTTCTTTATATATAAATATATATTTCAATAACATCATAGTAATTTTATATTTTTTTCCACATAGTCTAACAAATTTGTAGAAAAGTTGAGAAGAGCGCCACTCGATTATCCCAACTTGTGTATTCATTTGTTTGAAGGATCAACTTCAAATGGTTTTGATAGTTGGGGCCCATCTTCTACACTTCCTCATCCTTCTGTAGAAGTGATTGATCAAAATGCTCTTTTAGACATTGATGGCAGTCAAATGGAATATGGGGCTAGTGAAGAGTCTTTTGATCGATCTAAACAAAAAAGAAAATCATCAACTGAAGGTGTTAGTAATGAGTCATCAGGCCGGTCTAAAAAGGGAAACAAACATTCAATTCACATCTCATGGAAGTGGGGAAGATATCAGGAATGTGGCAAAGATGTTGCTTGAGAACACAATCAGTCTAATGATATAGATGCATGCATGGAGAAGCTGGAGATGTTGGGATGGTCAGAATTTAAGGCGAAACATCAAACGACGCTTGCTTTTCGGTGAAAGTGCTGATTTGAGAAAAGTGTGGTTACAACTTAAGCCACACACCTGTGAAATGTGGGTTAAGAACGCAGGAGCGAAGTATGGATTGTTTTGATTTGTGTTCTAGTTGTCTTTTAATAGCTAAACATTAAGCTATATATGTATTTTTTTTGGATAGCTAAACATCAAGCTATGTTTGTATGGTCTTTTGGATGCTAAACTTTGTATGCTACTTTTGGAATGATATTTGAATTATTTGATATGCTTTTGAATGTTATTTGAATTCTAAGCTATGTTTATATGTGTCTTTTTGCAATGTTATTTTGGATTTTATTGTTTTGATACTTTTGGATGACAGGTAGCCTATGGACTCGGATAAGGAGATTATACTTTTCGTATTGCTTTGTTGGCATTGGCTACAATTAGCCTTGACATTGACTGGTCATGAAAGAATAAGAAATCTGAATTCAGCACTAACTGGTCATGACTACACACAAGAATTGTTGCATGGCACTTCTACATAATTCATGAGATGATGCGTATGTCACGTGATGCATATGTACTATTGTGCAATCATTTTAAGCAAAGAATTGGTTGCAAAGTAGTAGGTCCATAACCTTTGAAGAAAAGATGGCTATGTTTTTTATTGTCATTGGACATAATGAGCGATTTCAATGGTTAAGCGAAGGTTTCAACACTCAACGGAAACAATTCATAGATGTTTTCATGAGGTCTTAATTGCAATGATGAATTTCGCAAGAGAAGTTATAGTTCCTACATCTTCTAATCCAATTGTGAATGCTTTAGAAAAACATAGAAGGCTAAAACAAATATTTCCCGGAGCAATAGGTGCGTTAGATGGAACTCTTGTACATGTATCGTACCTACTGATGAGCAGACTCGTTACTGGAGAAGAGGAAAGGGTGAATGCTTTCAAAATGTCTTGGGAATCTGTAATTTTGATATGTTATTCATGTTCGTATGGGCCGGATGGGAGGGTATTGCACATGATTCACGTGTTTTGAAAGAAGTTGCATTTAATCCAACTTCCGGATTTTATTTCCCCACCAGGTATTAATTCATTCCATAACTTTGATGTATTTGTTTATCTAGTATTTTATGTAATAGTTTTGATACTAACGTTTATAGACAAATATTATCTTTGCGATCCTGCATACCCAAAACTCGTGGGTTTATGACTCCCTATCGTAATACGAGATATTAGTTAGCCGATTTTCGATGACAGCGTGCGTTGACTAAGGAGAAAAAGTCAATCATGCTCACGCATAACTCAGAAATGTAATTGAGCGCGCATATGGTATTTTGAAGGCAAGATTCCCAATCCTAAAACAAATGGCTCCCTTTTCATTTCCATACAGAGACATAGTGATTGCACGTTTTGCTATCCATAACTTTATAAGAAGATGAATATTCATGATCAGTTATTTATGGCATACAATGAGAACACATTTTTTGGA
Source organism: Flaveria trinervia (assembly GCA_025506515.1). Lineage (NCBI taxonomy): Eukaryota > Viridiplantae > Streptophyta > Magnoliopsida > Asterales > Asteraceae > Flaveria > Flaveria trinervia. Next base: position 20,688,079 of record CM046444.1, read on the forward strand.
GAAATTCAAGAGGAGCAAAATGATGACCAGTCTGTTCATGACATGGATGGGGCTCGCAAGGCATTGAGCATATGACTACTTTACGTGATGAGATAGCAACTCAACTAATGTCAATGTTTAAAACCAAATTTGTATGCAAATTATTAATTTCTATTTGGATTTGGTATGTTTTCAAGAAGGAATGATGTGTAATTTGGATTTTCTAATATGATTTTTATTTTATTTCTTTAATAATTATTTATTATTAGAAGTAATAACCAAACAGATAAATTATATTTATTAAAAAGTAATTCAAATAGGTAAAATAGTCATTCTATACAATCATTCAGATATCCAATCAAACAGACTTAATCTGGTTCAGCACTTATTGGTTCAGACATCTTACTGGTTTAGACCTTTTATTCGTTCAGCACTTATCCATTCAGAAGTTACCAAACAGCCCCTCATTGTCTTACATAACTATCTATACAAAGAGGCTAAAACTATACTTTCTCAACTAAGTTTACTACAGTTATTTAAGTTTCAATATGGCTTAAATAATTTATATACACCCAGTTGCTAGAAGTATCAAGAAATAAATTGTTAGACGGACCGTGTACTGGATGGAGTACCAACTGATCTACATGTATACCGAATCAATAGTGCGTAATCCTATTTGATTGGCAACCCAATCAGTGAGAAAGTTAACCCGATCGATATAAGATTAATCTAAACGTTAAGAACGAAAAGCAATCGATCAAGAACGATCTATGAACTTGGACTGGATTTCTTGGACGTTCTGGACGGCTAAGGTACGTGTATGAGTCGAATTCTTCAAAGTGTTACGTTTTCCCCGAATTATGTGGTATTTATAGGTTGGGTTACTCATTCGTGCAACTGAACATTCGCATGGTTCAGTCGTGTGACTGAGTCATGCGGTTGATCCATTCGCACGACTGAGTGTTCAGTCGTGCGACTGAGTCAATCTCATGTCACAATTGTGCGACTGATCCAGTCTCCTGGTTCAGTCGTGCGACTGGTTCATTAGCATGAAGTTGTTCATGCGTATGGTCCATTAGCATGAGAACTTCATATGACTAAGTTTGAATATGTTTCATAATCATTATTTGACTTAGATCTATTCAAACAACCACAACCCTATATAGTTAGTTCAATAAGCATTAATACTAATAATCAATGAAATATTAAACATTATACGCATAAACCACACATTGTATTTCATTCAACCATCCATTTACATATATTTAAGACATGAAACTTTTTACATTAAGCTCATAAACTATGTACATATGTATCTACAAACTCCCCCTTGGACCTAGTTTAATCTATTGTCTAACATTCTTCATCAGCTCTTCGTATTTCTTATACTCTCCTCTTTTGTGACTCTTGCATGTATTTCAAAAGCAAAGAAAAGCCGTATCACATTCTGGAATTGGAGAGCTTGTACAATATCTTGCGAGTCATAAAATAGTGGCCACTTGTATAAGGTGTAAACATCATCAACTGACAAGTTAGTGAGCCACATCGGGTCAAATACCCTGATAGTTTCCATGTATCCATTTCCGTTCAGAACTATGACCGCTTCACTCGTTCGCCAGTCATAGTACCACCACTTAAAGTGTGGAGTGAAGTCCTGAGGCATTTCCCGTAGAGGGATTCTCGACATTGTGTGCGGAGGACTCCACTTCAGCATAATCTTTGGCTTCCCAGTAATGGTATCAACTTCAGATCTTCTGATATACCTCGCTGGTTGTTGAGGTTTGAAGTTGACCCATCGAGTGTGGTACTCTCTCTTTAAAGCAGCTTCAAACCAGCCGGACATCTTTCGAGGATTAGTATATAACAGCTTCAACTTGGCCAGCTGGTTAAGCTCAAACCGGGTAGAGTCTTTAGATCGTGTGGGAATCTGAAGTACTCTATGCCCTTTTCTCTCTTCACGGCATATACATTTCAATCTTCAAAATGAGCCCATGCGATGATCTTGCCTGACACCTTTAAGTGTTTCTTGACTTTGTACAACTTGGTTTAGACATTTGGCTTTGGTGTAGTGCGCATGACTCGGATCTCAGCAAAACATGCCGCCCATTCAGCCTTTTTTGATGTTGACATCTGCGTCTGAGGCTTGGGCTTGATCTTTCTTCATCTCCGACTCCTCCTCCATCTTATCCAGTGTGTCAAAAGTATCACTAACAAGGGAGTCACCTAGATTGGGGACTACATTTCCCTTATTGTCAGCATACTCTGGATAATGTTGTGCAATGACGTATTCAATTTTGATTTCATCCACATCGTTAAGCTCATCGTCACTATCCATGTCCATAGTAGGAGCATCCTTCACAATCTCAACGGGATTTAGTCGAAACATCTCAGCAAGTTGCTCATCAGTAAGGTCGTGAATTATTTCTCCTTCTTCAGGAGTGTAACTCACAGACCTCCTGACGATCCCTTGCAGATCAAGAATCATTGTGAGTTAAGACTCGATCTGCTAAGGGAGCAACGTCGTACTCATCTTGTTGAGATGTATGATCTGCTTGATTTAAAACATTTAAACACATCATGAATCAGTAAACAATCAAGATATAAAAACTTAAATATATACATTAACATTCAAACACATAAGTTTAATACAATATTCAAATTACACATGATTTAAATTATACAAAACTCTATGCATTACTTTTATCTTGGATCATGTGTCTTCTGTTGTCGGGGCTGATGTCAAGGCACCTGGATCTTGAGTCTTTTTAGTCCGCCTCTCATTAGCTCCTGTGCACCCGAAGCAGACGACTCCCCTCCTCCTTCAAAGTCTCCTCCATCCTCATCATCACCTTCATCATCACCATCATCATCATCATCATCATCATCATCATCATCATCATCACTATCATCACCATCATCTCCATCTCCCTCTCTGATCATCAGAGGCTCATTCTTTGTGCCTTTAAGTTTGAGCAGGATGGTCCTCTTAGCATCCTCCAACTCCTCAATCTTCTTTGTAGATAAGATGTTTTGCTCATTGAGTTGGGAAATCTCTAGACTCTGAGCAGCCAATTGCTGTACCTGCTGCTCAATCTGCTGCGCCTGCTGAGATATCTGCTGTGATTGTGTAGTAGTAAGCTCCACTAACTGACGGATCTTAGCAGTCTTCTCGTCATTGGCTGCTAGCAGCTTTAGCACCATACGATTTAGTGCTAAGAGCTGTTCCTCTACCCCACTGAGAGGTAGAGATGAACCTGTGTGAATGTAGGGTGGGATGATGGTTCAGCTTGATGGCTAGTGGTGGTGGTAGAGGTGAATATTAGGGGTGGTATAGATGTGGGTGGTGGTGGGTGAGCTGTAGTGGTGGTGGATGGGATGTGGTAAGTGGTGGGAGTGGGTGTGGTAGTGGTGTGTGAGGTGGTAGTGGTGGTGGCAGTGGGTGGTAGCAGTGGTGTGGTAGTGGTGGAAGGTGTGGCTGAGGTAGTGGCTGTGGTGGTAGATGAGGTCAGGGTAACTTCAGTCTTTTCCCATTCTTGCCATAGGGATAAGCCATCCTCTTCTTCCTTGTGCCTCTAGGCACTGAGTCTCCCCCTTGGCTGTTGGGCGGGTCTGGAGCATATGAGGGATCTGAATCAGTAGTAGCATCCTCGGACTCCCCTGGGCATCCACCAACCGCCCGTAAACCTCTCTCTGTGGCAACCACCCTGCTACCCACAGTCCTCGTCAGAGGCTCCTCATCACTCTCTTCCTCCTCAAGGGGAGGACAGATATCCTGGTGAAAACTGGCAGTGGTGGCATCTGTATGAGTAGGGGGTGGAGATGTAGTATGAGCAGGGCTGGCCCTAAACAGCGGGGCCAGAATCTCCACCCGTGTCTCCGTCATCATCATCAGAGTCATCAAATGGAAGAGCAATCTGCTCAACATCTGAATCACTCTCCTCGTGGCGCCACTTTTGCCTTGCAGGTGCCATGTACTCCTCCTGGGCAAGATGCCCGATCAGTCTTTTAACAGGGGGTTGACCTGCTTTCCCTGTAGACCTTCATGCGGCCTAGTGTTGTGTCATCCATCACCTCCGGTGACAATGCATCCTGGCTCTGCTTAGGCAGAGAGGGCAACTTCTCATCAATAATCATCTGAAGAACCCCTGGGTACATGCAAAAACCCTCTTTGCCTTTAGCCTTCAGATTCTCAATCAGGTATGATAATATTTGCTCGAGAAGCTGAAGGGGTGGTTCACTACCAGTGCCATGTAGGCATTCTGAATCTGGCTGAAAGATCATCAAAGCCACCCCCCCGAAGCTAAGCACTTAAGTATCACATGAGCTAAGTACTTGTACTGGGGACACATGTTTGCTTTGTTTGAGCACACCTGCATTTATGTCCCCAGAGTAGTTAATCCTGAGGAAACACCCTCTCACTATCAGAAGGTGTAGTCTGGTCGGTGATCTGCATCGTCACCTAGATCTAGTACTTGACAAATATCAGCAGCAGTCACCTCGATAGCCTGCCTAAATAAGTATTCCGGATGTTGTAGGGCTCATGGGATTGATCAACCGATGCCCCCTCCCAGAAGGCTTGTTGTATAGACCTATATGGAGTGCACAATGTCGATATGGCTCTGTGGATCCGTGACCTCTTCAAAAAAGCTATAATGCCAGCAAACTCAGCAGCATTCCGAGTTTGCCGTCTAGATGTGCACAAATATTATGCTTGGGGTTTATGGTCCACTATCAGCCATGAATCTATAACACAAGGAGCATACAAGTTAGTTCATCACACTACAAAAACCATTTCTAATTAACCTGTTTAAATTTATTCTGGTTCAATCATGCGATTGAACCATATGACTGGGTTCAGTCGTTTGACCTAGCATGCGACTGGATACAATCGGGTGACTAATCATGCGATTGAGTTCAATCAGGTGACTTAACCTGCCATTGGTCAGTCTGCTGACTGAGCTCATTTGTACCATTTATTCGGCCGACTGAGTCATTAGTCCAGCTCAGTCGGGCGATTGAAGTTCATCCGGGTGTCCAGTCGCATGACCCACTGTATGTTCGATTGAAATTCGAATGACCAAATCTAAACATTAGACATCGTGGTTTTGGTTCAATAGACTCACAATAACCCTACTAAGTGTATTATAACGTTGATTTCAACATTTTACTTTGTTTTATTAGGTTATTTTCCCAATTTAACTCGGTTCTTGTTATGGCCGAATGTTGTCATTTTGGAATCAAATCGACTGAAATTTGGTGAGATAGCACCTCATTGTACCTGTGTAAACACCAGAAGTCGTCATATTATAAAATTTGAGTTCAAGAAAGTCAGAGGAAATTTTGGCAGAGTAACGGCTCAAAGTGCGATTTTAGGGTGATTGAGGGGTGGTGAGTATGTGCCATCGACTATGACCCTATTTATACGGACTCTGTTTGCAATCGGGTAACTGGATCTATTCGCTCCTTTCAATCGGCGATCGAATCTCAGTTGTGCGATTGGTTCGGTCGATCACATTAAGTGGGCCGATTGGGTTTCAGTTGGGCAACTAACTCATTCGGACAACTCCATTCGGGCGACTAGCTCAATCTTGTAAGCCATTTGTGTGAATGGTTCATACTTATGCTTAATTCAGTTGTCTAGTGCATAAGTATGGTCCAATCGGATGACTGGTCCATACTCACAGTCCAGTCGTGCGAATGGATCATACTTATGGTTTTGACTTTATGACCATTTGACATTTGACCCCATTTAACAGTTGATTAAATATTACGAGCATTTGATCATCTCAGACATGATCATTTTTAACTTTGAAAACTTTTGATCACCTCAGTCGTGATCCTTTTAAACAAAAACACATTTCATCACCTTATACGTGACCCATTAACATTGAAAGCACATTTGGTCACCTCAGACGTGACCCTTTTAAGTGAATAAAACCCAGATTGAATTCCACGACATAGTCCGACATATAAACCTAAATTGACAAACTTAAAGAAAAGAAACTATTAGAAATAAGGACAGAATTTAAGACATATTTTTGTGATTTTGTGTGAGGTGGAAATCCGAAGATTGAAATCTAACAGATTCATTTCTTGAACATGCAACTTCAAGTTATTTTGACCATGAGAGTAACGATTCATTATGGAATCATACAGGTAATCAATCATTCAGGACATGTTACCAAAATCATTTGATGCTAGATTCTTGTTTTCGTCGAGAGTCATTAGCAAATTAAGGAAATCACACTAGTACTATAGGACACACACATTGATTTGGACTTTTAAGAATTACAGCCATGATGATGTCAGTATACTTGTCCACTTAAATCCATACATAGACTTTTGACACAGTTTGGTGATTGTTTAAGGTTTAATTATTTCAACGAGCAGTTTTGGATCCCACACTTATATGGTAATCAACATTCCTCAGGAGATTTTTGAGCGCTCTACGGGTATTTTGACAAGAAGAAACTATTCGTAGAGTTTTCAAAGAGAGCCATGTAAGGCCCCGTTCCCAGAGACCTCACAATTTGTCATTCACAACATTAAATACATTAAACATTATAAATTTACAAGCTTAAGCAGTAGAATTATTTTAACAAAAACCATTCATTTCATTAAACACTATTGTGAGCAATACACTATTGTTAACCGAATACAAAAGAATTGTTTAATTGCATTACAAAACAACAACAATAATAAGTATGAATGGATGTTAGTCTTTCCCCTGGCGAGTAGCTTCACCCTTGTGCCATCCTCAGCAATATTTACCTGCCAACTGAAAATGTATAAAAGTCAGTGTTGCTGAGTGAGTTCTGGTTTTAAAAGTAATAAAATACTTTCTGTAAGTATACATATGAAAATACTCTTTTTATGAAAACTTAATCTCTTTATACGTGAGCACGCATTAACTATATATCAGATAATGCTTTTCTTTTATTGTAGGCCTTGTTTACTCTGTATTCTTATCTTTATCTTTCACTATCTTTTGTGCCCAATGAGCAATACCCTAAACTATGTGCGCGGGGGAAATGGTGTGTGGGCCCTCTGTTCCACAAGGGGCTCTAAATAATCTATAAGTTACAAGGTGGCCCAGACACCTAGGGTACGCTGCAAAGGTCCGCCAATCTCAATTGACTGGCCCCGTGTGCATCATAGGTAGCTAACCCGCATCATAGTTGAGCTAACGACCTCATGGTCGTGCACCTCCTATAAGCTTGCAAGACTTGTTAACATTTTAATTAAATTCCACTTCTCTTCCTCATTGCTCTTTCTCTTATTATTATTAATAATACTTTACGTTACAATAATAACACATCATGTAAAGTCATGCACTAATAGTAATAATATTAATAAATAATAATAATATAATAAGGAACATCATAAGGCAATCAAAATAATGCATGAAACCAAGCATTTATAAGCCCTAATCAAACCGCGGTCAAAACCCTAAAGGCACAGACTCCTAAAAATTTCATATTAAATTCTAAGTGTTTAGGCGCTTCGACACTATTTGGGCACATGAGCCCTGTTTGGGCATTTCATCACTAGGCAGGCGCATCAGCCAATACTTAACCGTTTCAACACTTAGGCGCATGAGCTATCCCAACGCATGGATACTATTCGGGCATATGGTCCATCGGAAGCATGGACACTTAGGCGCATGGCCATTCAGGCGTATGGGTACTATTTGGGCGCATGGCCCTACACTTAGTCGTCTGACTAATATTCTAGGCGCATGGACCACTGTTTAGGCGCATGAATTACACTTAACATATCTAAGGCATTTCCAGGCGCATGGGCCTTACTTAGGCGCATGAACCTTCTGTTCAACATGTTTCTAGGATATTTTCGAACCCAAACATCAAGCCTAATTGTTCTAAGCTTACCAAGGCTATTCTAAACATGAAAAACCTATAAGCATCTAAGGATGCAGCATCGTTGAAGGGTATGAGTTACACACAACAACACAAGAGGAGATAAACTAACTTAGATCAAATAGTAAACTGGATTAACCAATGATACACTAAGAACACAAGTAGTATATGAGACAGAACACAAAGAGCACAAGTGTTTGGTTTTCAAGAATGTAGTATATGTTTTTCTCTATGTTCTATTACAAGTGTTACAAAAGCATGAATAAAAGATACAAGAACATGAGATACTTATACAACATCCTACAGCTGGCTATACTTGAAAGCCAGCTGGATACAATTGACTAGACACACATAAAATCAATTCTAGAGTCAAAAGGCAGATTACCTTTGACTAGTGACTATGACATGCCATAGCTCACATCCTTATCTATTACAAAAGGATAATGTACATAAAGTAGAAAGTTACAGGACTCAAGACCTCAATGTACAGTTACCAAAAGCATGGACCTTTTCACCAACCATGTTAGTCGGTGACTTGCAGAGTTGCAGCGGAAAGGTAGTCCCAGCTTTATGGAACAGTACATCAGATAAAGCATGTTTATAAAAGTCTTCGGAAGAATAGTCTTCATGAACTTGACTTCGTAAGACTTTGTCTCTGAGGCTTCGGAAGACTTCATCTTTGGCTTCGGAAGATGTTGGTCTTGGCTTCGGAAGATTTCACACTTAGAGTATTTCTGTTGCACATGTGAAACTTCCGAAGCATTCCACTTCAATGCACTTGTGCAGCATGCAGGAAAGACTAAAGATGTTTAGGTTGCATCACCTCTTCATTAATCTCTACAAACTCCCCCTAGGCTGATGCTACCAAAACATTAGAGTACTTCAGATATTAACAGTCCTCATTAGGAGATCACCATTCCTTTCTTCATAAGATGATCAGGATCCTTTAGGCTGTCAAAGTGTCCTTCTCATGTCAAAGAGGTCATGCAGAGGCAACCGAAACATATCTTGCCATGTATAAATGTCTTCATGCCTTGATCTCTAAAATATGCCACCTTCTGGATTTGTGGTGTAGTCCAAGACAAGATGGGTCTTCCTGATGCTAGAGGAGCTACAGAAGTTGGAGTTGATTGAGCATCCTCTTACTGCACATCCTCAGGCTGTTCTGATTCATCCTGAGGTCAGAAGGGGATTCAGGCTTCTTCTTCTTCTTAGACTTTGGTTTAGAAGCCATCCTTTTCCTTCTCTTTCCAAATTTTAATTGAGAGACTAGCCTGCAGCACCAGATTGATCTTCACTGTCTTTCTGAATTGGGACTTCCTCTCTCTCAGTTCAGATGGAGAAGGTTGACCCTCTGGGGATCAGAAGATGAAGCTTGCTGAGGCATTAGCAGGAGGTCTAGTTGTGTTGTGTCTGTTTGTTCAACCTTAACCTCCACTTCAGTGGGGCCTGACTTGGAGTGGAGTGTAAGTTAGTGAGCACTCCACTCTTAATCTTCTGCTTGATTACCCTGATATGCTTATCCATAGTGGATAGAGACATGGGTCCAAGTCTCCTTCCGGAGAATCCATACAGCTTCAAGAAGCTCATCATCCTCTGCCTATCAGCATACTTCTTCATGCTCTTTTGGATGATGGCTCTTGACTTTGCAGCTTCTTCCCTCATCAGCTTCTTCTTTGTTGTCTTTCTTTCCTTGACTAACTCAAGCTCAAGTTGTTTTAAATACTCAAACTCAACATAGTCATAAGGTAAGGGAGGAGTGCATCTGCCTGAGAGAGACCTGTGGCACTCAGGTAGTTAATTATCTTGATTCTGTCTTCTTCCTTATCTACCTGAGGTTCTTGTTGAACCACATCCTCTTGTTGAACCACATCCTCTTGTTCAGGGCTTTCTTGAACTGGGTGAGAGGGTAGGCATACCTCTGTACAGTCTTTTTCTTTTTCTTTCTTCTTTGACCTATACTAGGAGTTCTGCATCTTCTGCCTCCTTCTTCTCTCTTGACCTTTCCAGGTCACCAGCTCATTCAATTCATCCAGGGAGAGAAATGATATTATCTATGTCATAGTTCCTAGTCTGCAGATAGTTATCCTGACTGCCCTTAACTCATCATTCTGAGTATCTGGTCTGGGGCAACCCTGATTACAGACTCCATGAGTCTTGGAGACTCAATAGAGGAACCTTCTCCCCTTAGCCTCCTTTTCTCTCTCTCTCTCCTCCTCCTCAATCTCCTCAGATGTAATTTTTCTTTTCCCTTTGTCACTCACAGACCTTTGTGACTCAGGGTGGAGAGAGCTTTGGCTTCATTGCTCGTTGCAGAATCTGAGCTCAGGCCAGAGAGAGGTTGAGAAGCACCTTCACCAGCAGGTGTCTCAAAAGGAATATGGATCTCTGCAGCAGTTGGAGATGATGAGACATGGCTCTCAGGTTCTGTCACTAGGCCTTCAGTCAAGGTTTCCCCTATGAAGCTAATCTTAGGGTCTGCCTCAACATCCAGTTGACCGATGACATTGCCTGATTGCTTTAGTCTCCTTCTTAGACTGAACTTTGCAATGATCCTGTCTTGCATTCTTCTAGCAAGTCTATCAGCTTGTCTTGATTGGCTTGGGTTGACAAGTGGCATGTTGACTAGATCCAGACCTTCATAGTAGTCCAAGTTCTGAAAATTAAAGACTTCTTGCTATCTTTGAACTCTTATGATAATGAGGGCTCTCCTGTTGTTTTCATACCTCCACCCAATAATGTGATTGAAGGATGATGAAGGTGACATAGCTCTTGGTATCCCATCCTCAAATAGACTCTATATGAAGGAGTCTGTGTAGTCCACATCAATGTGAACTAGAGGAGGTAGTGAGAATGCACAGTTGCAAGTGGGAGGTGAGTCCTCAATATCCATTCTCTCGGAGGAACTCCCAGGTTCTGTGACTGGAATGACTTTCTCCCCCTTTTTGGTAGCATCACCCACTTGCATAGGTGAGCTGGAGGATAGGTCAATCACATCCACAAGTTCTTGTGTTCTTGGTTGAGCTCTCCTTAAGGGTCTCCCAGCTAGTTTTTCTTAAGATAAAAATCTCAAGTTGCTGATCATTGATCCGTTTTGTAAGGTAGTCACCTGAGATTCAAGGTGACTTACCTTGAGACTAGGTAAGTGCATGTTTAGACAGTTTGTGCACTTTTAGTCTCAGATCCCCATCATCTTCATCAGAAGAATCACTAGGGTTGAGAAGATTGACCATAGTCCTTTCTCTCATGACCAGTTCTAGTTCTTGGCTACTGGATTTCCTCCTGCTCACTAGCAGTCTCAGTTGAGATGTCATTAGGCTGAGTTGCCATGGTTGAGGTCTTAATGATGTAATCACTTTCAGAAGTGAGAGCCTCTCCAATGGACATCCTGAACAGGTTCAGAAGTGTCCACCTCAGTTGCTCCACTTGAATTCCAGAAAGAAATTGAGTTCCCCCATGGCACTCATTTCAAATCTGTCTTTCATCAGCTTCTCAAAGTCTTTGCAGAGCTTTGGATTAGTTGAACCAAAGATGATGTCATCCACATATCCTGAACTAGCAATATGTCTTTTCCTTGTCCTTTGATGAAGAGAGTTCCATCTATAGTACCCCTCCTGTATCCATGTTTACAGAGATACTCAGACAGTGTCTCATACCACTTCCTGGGTGCCTGATGCAGCCCATAGAGAGCTTGTCAAGCTTGCAGACATAATCAGGATGATCAGGGTCTACAAAACCAGTGGCTGTTTGACATAAACCTCGTCATCTATCACTCCATACAAAAAGGCACACTTCACATCAATTTGAAAAACCTTGAAGTTCTTGGATGCAGCAAATGCCAGGAATATCCTAACAGCTTCTAATTTTGCCACTGGAGCGAAGACTTAGTGTAGTCAATCCCTTCTTATTGTGTGTATCCTTGAACAACCATCTAGCTTTGTTCTTGATGATGATGCCTCTATCATCTTTCTTGTTCCTAAACACCCATTTGGTTCCAATGGTAGTCTTCCCAGAAGAAAGAGGACAAAGGTTCCAAACTTTCTACCTTTTGAATTGAAGCAGCTCTTGTTGCATAGCTTCAACCCAACTTCATCCTTTAGAGCTTCATCAACTTTCTTTGGCTCTATCTGGGATAGAAAAAAAGAGTGAAGACAACATTTGCTTCATGGGTTTGTCCTCTTGTTTTTAACCCTGAGACAACATCTCCAATGATGTTTGTGGTAGATGAGACTTGTGGATCCTAAGCTGAGGGATCACAGCAAGTTGTTGAGAAAGATCTAAATTTGAGAAATTTAGATCTGGCATAGATATTCTCCCACCACATCAGCACACTTTTCAAGTGAAACTTGATCCAAGCAGTGTGTGACATCATTGATGTTCTCATCCACAGTGTGGTTTTAGTGGCATCAAGAAATTCTTGGTCACTGTCACTAACACCATTGCTCTCTTCCATAGTTGAGGTTTTTTTTTATCTGGTTGTAGAGCCTCTGAGCTGGAATTTGAAGGCATACCAGAGTATCAGCTGAATTGTGTCATTGTAGGGCTGATAGAAACCTCATTTGCAAAAGTGGTTCCAATTGGAGCTAAAGATATGTGTCTTGAAGATCTTCCTAGCTCAAATCTTGGATCAGGATCATCTGTATTCAAATTTTCTACAGATCCTGAAACATTCTCACAAGATTTGTTAAAACAGTTGTAACCAAATCAAGATCAAACATTCAATCCAGACAAGAACCAGTAACACAAGGTGTGTGTTCATTGAAAGTCATATTGGCTGAATCCTCAACAATTCTAGTTCTGAGATTGTATACTCTATAACCCTAGCTTGGGAAGAGTATCCAATAAAGTGGTCCATCATCTGATTTCTCAGCAAACTTGGCAATTTGATCTTTGGTATTCAAGATGGTGCAAGGACATCCAAATGACCTGAGAAAACGAATGAAAGGTCCCTCTTGTGCCAAAGTTCATAAGGAGTCTTGCCATGAGTCTTAACTACTAAAACTCCGTTCTACACATAGCAGCAATGTTGACTACCTCTGCCCAGAAGGTGATGGGCTGTTTAGAGTCAGACAACATGGTTCTTGCAGCTTCAATCAGTGTCCTGTTTCTCCTCTCAGCAACACCATTTTGCTGAGGAGTCCTGGGAGCACTAAATTGTCTTGTAATACCCTTTTCATCACAGAATGTGTCAAGGATATGGTTCTTAATTCGGTTCCTTGATCACATCTTATGATCTTGACCTTGTATTAGATTGAGTCTCAATCTTTAAGATGAAATTCTTCAGAATCTCAGGAGTCTCATCCTTAGTTCTAAGGAAGAAAACCCAAGTGAATCTTGTAAAGTCATCTGTGATCACTAGACAGTATGAGGTCCTTCCTAACTCATTACACTGTGTGGCCAAAGAGATCCATATGTAACAAGTGTAAGGGAGTAGTGATTGAGTTCTTTTCCTTAGACTTGTGAGATACCTTATGTTGCTTCCCTTTCAGGCATGCAACACAGTGGTCATCATTTGTAAACTCTTTCTTTGGCATTCCATTTACCAAGTCATGCTTAAATAATTTATTCATGTTCTTAAAGTTACATGGCACATTCTTTTATGCCATATGAAAGACTTATCACTATTGGCTTTAGACAGAAAGCATGAAACTTCTCTAGAGGGAGGGTTTTCTTGCAAATCCTCTTGTACATGTTTCCTTTCCTGGGGGCTCTAAGCGGATATGCTCATGAGAATGACCACACCAGGCCTAAGAATAATGCCACTCATGCTCAGTAAGAGCATGTTATGACTCTGATCACAAAATTGAGATACACTTAAAAGATTGTATCCAAGCTCCTTTACAAAGTTTACCTTTTCTATGCTGAGCTTACCATTTGTGACCTTGCCCCTACCAGAAACGTAAACACCTTCTGTTGGACCCAAAGAACCAATGAGCCAAGATCAGAAAACCTCTAAGTCCCACATGATATCACAACAACCGCTGAAGGCTTCATCAGCAGTTCGACAAGTGCTGAAGACTTCAACGGCTGAAGATTAAGTACTGAAGACTTCACAGCTGAAGACTAAAGTGCTGAAGCTTAACAGCTGAAGAACACAAGTGCTGAAGCTCAACAGCTGAAGAACACAAGTGCTGAAGCTGAAGACCAAAGTACTAAAGTACAACAGCTGAAGAGTCCACAAGTGCTGAAGATCAACAACTGATGTACAAAGTCTGAAGACAAAGACTAAAGACATCAGTTAATGACATCTATTAAAGTCATCAGCTGATGAAACATCTGAAGTTCAAGTCTGAAGACCAAGTACTGAAGTTTCAGTAGTTTGTCACAACAGCTGAAGAGTATTCTTCAGTAGTTGTGATATCAGTAGTTTTATGTTTTTACTTTCAGTAGTTTTGTAAAGCGACTGAAGAGCTTATTCTTCAGTCGTTATAGTTTCAGTAGTTGTAGTAACTGATAACACTTAGTATTTTTGTAAGAAGATGTCAGCTGTTCTGACATCTTCAGTAGTTGTGTTTCAGTTGTTTAAATAATTCTGTTAGATGTCACTATCAAGTGACATCAGCAGACGTCACATCTCCTATATAAGGAATGTTCCACCATAACATTCCTATATAAGGGATGATTGACCTGATTGTATGTGTGACAATTTGCCACCACGAAAGCGTGTGATTGAATGAAATATTCTTTTTGCAGAAACTTTCTCTCTCTATAACTAATTATGTTCATTGCAATATCTTTGGTATTCTTGCTCGAATTGTGCTAGTTGGTACTCTATTCCGCTGCTGAAATCATTCCAATCGATCAAACTAGATGCTGAGATCCTATCAAATGGTATCAGAGCTGGTTAATCATTGATCGATCTAACAATTGATCATTGAAACTGCTCATTTGCTCTAAGTTTGATCGAACTAGCAAATTCGCACGAATCTGTTATAGAGATTGAAGTTCTGTCGCTTTTGGCTATTTTAATTGAGGTTCTTAGTGGTTTTGAGCTAAATTTGTTTTGCTTATCTTGAATTTGTCTGAATTTTCTAAATGATGACTACTCCTTCCAATATCCTCACAATACGGGTTCCTCAACCAAGCCTCCGATGCTGGTTAGGAATGAGTATAACATATGGCACGACGAATGCTCCATCACCTATCTGTTAACAGCTCAGGTTGTTGGACATCAGTGGTACATGGTCCACACAAGCCTATGGTAATAACCCGAAACCAATCAAATGGTTCCGAAGAGGAGGAGCTATAGTCAGATGAGGATAAGAAATTGTTTAAGATTGATGCAAAAGCCCATGTAATTCTGGCCATGGCACTGCCCAATGAAATCTATCTGGGCTAATGCATTATGAAACTGCCCATGACCTCTGGAATGCCTTAAAAGAACAATTTGGAGGAACAGATGAGGTCTTGGCAAATAATAGAGAAATCCTTGCCCGACAATATGAGACATTCTCTCATAGGAAGGGTGAGACACTGACTCAACAGTTTGAGCGGTTCTCTTGTTTATCTCTGAATTAAAAATGGTCAAACATGAGTACACCAATAGCCAGATGAATAACAGATTTCTCAGATCATTGCCTGAGAGATGGGACACATATACTATTGTCCTACGCTCCAGTGCAAATTTGGACAAACTATCTCTCACCCAACTCCATGGGAAATAGCTCACATTTGAGAGAGAGATAGAACAGAAACGAAAACTGTCATCATCTGGAAAGCTCACTGATGACTTTGTACTAGGAAACACTGCCTTGGTTGGTCATGAGTCAGAATATGCTTCATCTGAATGCCAGTATGATGAGCATATTGATTTCTCTTCAAACACTTCTGATTCTGTATTTGTGAGTGTTGATAGTCAGTTTACTGGGTGTAATAATGACAATCTATGCTTCATCATGGATGATCTCAAGGGGATTGCTGATGATGACTTAGAAGAGATGGATATTTTGAGCCAAATGGCCTTGATAAATATCAGATCTCAGAAGTTCTACAAAAGAACTGGAAGAAAGTTCCCAGGACTCTCTGGCAAAACCAAAGTTGGTTTTGACAAGAGTAAGTTGAGGTGTCACAAATGCCAAAGGCTTGGACACTTTGCTAGAGAATGTAGATCATCTGGATCTAATTCTTCTGCACCCTTTGTGACTTTCCCTGGCAATAGTCAACACACAGAGGGCAACATCCTATCAATTCTGGTCATCATTCTCATCACAATCTCCTGCATATTTTGTTCCTCAGGGTCAAATGCCATATCCTTACCCTTGTTATACATGCCACAAACCAGTCAGGTTCAAGCACCTATTGCTCAATAACCACATGCTCTTCCTGAGCCTCAACCATCTCAATCTCATCAACCTCCTCAACCTCAAACACAACTTCTTCACCCCTGGAGTTGTTGACTGGAGCAGTTTACCAGATGACATGTCTGGTCATGAACAACTGTTCACAGGTGCTGGTCAACATGGTGGTGAAAGTCCTTTTGGGAATCTGGCACTTATGGCTCTGGAGTCTGCAGATGGATCATCCTTAAATGCCTCTTGATCACAAGTATCACAGGTATCCTCTGAGGCTAAGGCCAAATTATGTTCTGAAACATGCATAGCAGCATTTGCCTCTATTAGAGAAGCAAATGTAGCTTTAATTAATAAGAACATAGAGCTAGAAAAGATCATTTCCAAAAGAAAATCTGAGTTTGAGTCTATGCTTAAAGAGAAAAATGATGAGATTTATAAACTTAAATGCCAAATCACTGATGATAAGGCTAGGGAAGAGGTACTTTTAGAAAAGTACAAAGACCTCAAAGAAACCCTTGCAGTCACCCAAGTAGAGTATGATCGATGGGTACAATCATGCAAAGGTTTTGAAATGCTTCTTAGTAAGCAATTTGCTTCCAATGTGAAGTTTGGCATTGGTTATAATCACACTGCTCCTCTTACAGATTTTGCTTCAAGAGCAGAAGTGAAATCTGATGGAGAAAGCAATAACCAATCCACCTCATCATGTGATTCACTTTCTGATAGAGCACCATCAGAAGTTGAAGTTACTATTATTCCCTCGTTGAACCTATCAGCTGATCTTGATGGTTCAAATGCTGACACTCACATGATCAAAGAGTTGATCAACTCAGGAGTTATTTCTGGAAGTTCTGAAAGGACTGGAGAGCAAGATTTAACACCTGAAGTTCAAACTTCAACTACTGTCAGCACTGAAGAGAAGAAAACTATTAGTAGAAAAGGTTTGAAGACTACTAAAGAGGAAGTCAAGAAAGCAAACAGTGCTTCCAAAGTGCTGAAGAACAAGTCTTCAGTAGCTTCATTCTCTTTAGTTGATGATCAACATAAGATGAAGAAGAAACCATGTGAAATATGTGGTTTGTTCAATCATCTTACAGATGATTGTTGGTACAAAAGAGGATCCAAACTCAAACATAAAGAGGAAATTAAAGAGAAAATGGTTAAACTGAAAACTGAATTTGAAGCCACATTTGTACCAGCAACATCAAATCCTGTAACCCTTAAGTCCAAACAGAAATCCAAAAAGGAAGGGGTTAAACAGGTAACAGCTGAGATGCTCAAAAGAAGAAGGTGCAACATAGGAACTTATCAAAATCCAATGCCAATGTGTCTGAAGAGCTGAAAGCTTTATCACAAAATCAGACTCAGCTGGTTATGATGGTTGAACATCTATTGGGAAGAGTTAACCAATTAGATGTTCCTATGTTCAAACACAGAAAAGGAGGTCCAAGCCAAAGGATTCTTCTGCTTCACATCTTCTTCCTCTCAGGCTGTTGTTTCCAACAAACCTGTTAGTTTACCATTGTTGATGAGAACAGGCCCAAAACAAAAGGTTTGGGTCTCAAAATCTAACTAATTGTTGTGTTTTGTAGGGTTCTTCAACATGCCACAGAGGCATCTGGTATGTAGACAGTGGAGGATCCATGCATATGACAGGAAACAGATCACTTCTTAATGACTACTCTCAAGGAAGGAGGGGTTTGTGTCATTTGGCAATGATGCAAAGGGTTACATCATCGGCAAAGGCTTTGTTTCCAATGGGGAAATAAAGTTTGATGATGTTAACCATGTGGAAAATATCAAGTACAACCTCTTGAGTGTCAGTCAAATGTGTGACAAAGGCCATGTTGCTCTTTTCACAAGTCAGAATTGTCGGATTCTGTCATCCAAAGTTCTAAGTTTGATTGATAAGGTGTTGGATGAATACACTCTCCTGACGGCCAACAGGACAGGAAGAGTGTATGCCTTAGATCTTTCCAAGAAAATAGATCTCAAAGGCCATCCTTGCTTATTTTCCAAGGCTTCCCCTCAAGAATCTACTCTATGGCATAAAAGGCTGGGTCATGTTAATCTCAAAAACATAAATCAGCTGATAAACCATAGTTTAGTAAGGGACTGCCTATGAAGGAGTACAAATGTGAAGATAACTGCACTGGTTTAAAAGGAAAACAGCACAAAGCTTCATTTCCTCCATAGAAGAACCTAAGTCCACTGCCTGCTTACAGCTTCTTCATATGGATCATTTTGGTCCTGTGAGAGTGATGAGTATGGCTAAGAAGAAATACTGTCTGGTAATTGTGGATGATTACTCCAGATTTGTATGGACTTTCTCTTGCATTCAAAGGATGAGGAGCTCAGAAGATTATCAACTTTGGTTGTATGTTGAGAAGCAGTATTCCCTCTCAGTCAAGTGTATTAGAAGTGATAATGGAACAGAATTCAGAACAATACACTTGATGAGTTCTACATCTCAAAGGAATCAAGAGGCAGTTTAGCATTCGAACCTGAACAAAATGGAGTAGTGGGAGAAAGAGCGGACTCTTATTGAAGCTGCAAGGTCCATGTTGGTGATTCTGGACTGCCAGTGACTTTTTGGGCTGAAGCTGTCAATACAGCTGCTATGTACAGAATAGAGTTCTAGTAAATCTAATGGAGAAAGCAATAACCAATCCACCACCTCATGTGATTCACTTTCTGATAGAGCACCATTAGAAGTTGAAGTTAGTATTATTCCCTCGTTGAACCTATCAGCTGATCTTGATGGTTCAAATACTAACACTCACATGATCAAAGAGTTGATCACTCAGGAGTTATTTCTGGAAGTCCTGAAAGGACTGGAGAGCAAGATTTAACACCTGAAGTTCAAACTCCAACTACTGTCAGCACTGAAGAGAAAAAACTGTCAGTAGAAAGGGTTTGAGACTACTAAAGAGGAAGTCAAGAAAGCAAATAGTGCTTCCAAAGTGCTGAAGAACAATCTTCAGTAGTTTCATTCTCTTTAGTTGATGATCAACATAAGATGAAGAAGAAACCATGTGAAATATGTGGTTTGTTCAATCATCTTACAGATGATTGTTGGTACAAAAGAGGATCCAAACTCAAACATAAAGAGGAAATTAAGAGAAAATGGTTAAAATGAAAACTGAGTTTGAAGCCATATTTGTACCAGCAATATCAAATCCTGTAACCCTTAAGTCCAAAAAGAAATCCAAAAAGGAAGGGGTTAAACAGGTAACAGCTGAGATTGCTCAAAAGAAGAAGGTGCAACATAGGAACTTATCAAACTCCAATGCCAATGTGTCTGAAGAGCTGAAAGCTTTATCACAAAATCAGACTCAGCTGGTTATGATGGTTCAACATCTATTGGGAAGAGTTAACCAATTAGATGTTCCTATGTTCAAACCACAGAAAAGGAGGTCCAAGCCAAAGGATTCCTCTTCTTCACCATCTTCTTCCTCTCAGGCTGTTGTTTCCAACAAACCTGTTACTTTACCATCTGTTGATGAGAACACGCCCAAAACCAAAAAGGTTTGGGCCTTAAAATCTAACTAATTTGTTGTGTTTTGCAGGGTTCTTCAACATGCCACAGAGGCATCTGGTATGTAGACAGTGGAGGATCCATGCATATGACAGGAAACAGATCACTTCTTAATGACTACTCTCAAGGAAGGAAGGGGTTTGTGTCATTTGGCAATGATGCAAAGGTTACATCATCGGCAAAGGCTTTGTTTCCAATGGGGAAATAAAGTTTGATGATGTTAACCTTGTGGAAAATGTCAAGTACAACCTCTTGAGTGTCAGTCAAATATGTGACAAAGGCCATGTTGCTCTTTTCACCAGTCAGAACTGTCGGATTCTGTCATCCAAAGTTCTAAGTTTGATTGATAAGGTGTTAGATGAATACACTCTCCTGAAGGCCAACAGGACAGGAAAAGTGTATGCCTTAGATCTTTCCAAGAAAATAGATCTCAAAGGCCATCCTTGCCTATTTTCAAGGCTTCCCCTCAAGAATCTACTCTATGGCATAGAAGGCTGGGTCATGTTAATCTCAAAAACATAAATCAGCTGACAAACCATGGTTTAGTAAGGGGACTGCCTATGAAGGAGTTCAAATGTGAAGATAACTGCACTGCTTGTTTAAAAGGAAAACAGCACAAAGCTTCATTTCCCTCCATAGAAGAACCTAAGTCCACTGCCTGCTTACAACTTCTTCACATGGTTCTCTTTGGTCCTGTGAGAGTGATGAGTATGGCCTAAGAGAAATACTGTCTGGTAATTGTGGATGATTACTCCAGATTTGTATGGACTTTCTTCTTGCATTCAAAGGATGAGGCAGCTCAGAAGATTATCAACTTTGTGTTGTATGTTGAGAAGCAGTATTCCCTCTCAGTCAAGTGTATTAGAAGTGATAATGGAACAGAATTCAGAAACAATACACTTGATGAGTTCTACCTTCAAAGGGAATCAAGAGGCAGTTTAGCATTCCAAGAACTCTGAACAAAATGGAGTAGTGAAGAGAAAGAACAGGACCCTTATTGAAGCTGCAAGGTCCATGTTGGTGATTCTGGACTGCCAATGACTTTTTGGGCTGAAGCTGTCAATACAGCTTGCTATGTACAGAATAGAGTTCTAGTAAATCAGAGGTTGATGAAGACTCCATATGAAGTTCTTATCATTTGGCCCCTCTAATTTCATTCTTCAGAGCTTTTGGGTGTCCTTGTTTCATTCTCAACACCACGGATCAACTCCAAAAATTGATCCTAAGGTGGATGCAGGGTACTTGTTGGTTATTCATCAACTTGCAAAGCATACAGAGTCTTCAACTGCAGAACAAAGATGGTTGAAGGACTTTACATTTAAGTTTAATGAATCTCCAAAGGACAAGATTCCACAAAGCCCTGTGGAGCTATTTGATTTGGACATACTGCAATATGTTCCTTATCAAACTCCTGCTGTGCTCCTGTCAACAGTTCACCACCTGGTGGTACTGCTGGTGCTGATGATGATGATGATAGCAGTACTCACCTCTTCAGGTTTAGTGACCAACTGCCTGTGTCCTCTAAACCTGATGCTCCTATAGCTTCAGTAGCGATCCACAAACAAGTGCTGATGAGATTTTGCATCTTCAACTTCATTTGAGTTGCCACCATCTACATGGTTTCAAGAGTCTACATCAACATCTGTGGCTGCTGAAGGTTCTAAAAACACTTGCACTGATCTCATTGTTTATCCAGAGCTGAAGAATCACCCAATGTCTTAAATCATTGGTGATATCAATGCTGGAGTTTCAACCAGAAGTCAATTGTCCAATTTCTGCTTCTACGCTCTCTTCATCAGTCAGCTAGAGCCAAAGAATTATCATGTTGCACTTAGAGACAATGGTGGGGTTGAAGCAATGCAGCTTGAGCTTCAGTTCAAAAAGCAGCAAGTGTGGGAGCTTGTTCCTCTTCCCCCAGGTAAGTGTGCAATAGGCACTAAATGGGTCTTTAGGAATAAAACAGATGAAAATAGGCTTATTGTTAAGAACAAGGCCAGACTGGTTGTTCAGGGGGTTGCACAAGAATAAGGTATTGATTATGATGAAACCTTTGCCCATGTAGCCAGACTGGAGGCAATTTGATTGTTCTTAGCCTATGCTGCACTCCACAATCTTAAAGTTTTTCAAATGGATGTTAAAAGTGCATTTATATGGTAAATAAAAGAAGAAGTTTATGTGTGTCAACCACCAGGCTTTGAGGATAATAAAAAACCCATAATGGGTATACAAGCTGATAAGGCTCTTTATGGGTTGAAACAAGCTCCTAGAGCCTGGTATGAGACATTATCTAACTTTCTTCTGCATAATAATTCACTAGAGGCTCCATAGATAAAACTTTATTTATTAAGAAGGTGGATCAGCATAAGCTACTTGTTCAAATTTATGTTGATGATATTATATTTGCATTCTCTGATCCCCAGTTGTGTGATGATTTTACAAAAATTAATGCAATGAAGTCTGAAATGAGTGCAATAGGAGAATTACAGTTCTTTCTAGGCTTGCAAATCAAACAAAAAGCTGATGAATTTTCATTCATCAGCTAAATATACAAAAGATCTTTTAAATAAGTTTGATTTACAAAACTGTAAGCCCTGTTCTACTCCCATGTGCAACACCCACAATTGGATACTGATCAGAAAGGTAAAGCTGTTGATGAAACGCTTTACAGATGTATGATTGGGTCCTTGATGTATTTAACAACTTCTAGACCAGATATTATGTTTGCTACATGTGTTTGTGCTAGATTTCAGGCTGCACCTAAAGAGTCTCATCTGATTGCAGTCAAGAGGATCTTTAGATATTTGTAAGGTACACAATCTCTAGGTTTATGGTATTCCACTCGGCACTCTTGCAAATTAGTTGCTTTCTCTGATAGTGACTATGCAGGGTAAGTTGACCAGGAAATCAACTTCTGGTGGATGTCAATTCCTAGGAAACTGTTTGATTTCTTGGCAGAGTAAGAAACAAACATCTGTTGCTACATCTACTGCTGAAGCCGAGTACATTGCTGCTGCAAGTTGTACATCCAAGTACTCTGGCTTCAGAATCAACTTTTGGATTATGGCATTACAGAGACTAAGACTCCGTTATTATGGATAGTGCTTCAGCTCTTTGCATTGTCAAAAATCCAGTCCAGCACTCTAGGACCAAACATATAGAAATTAGACATCATTTTATAAGAGATTGTTTTTGAAGGGTTAATTAATCCTATGTTTGTGCCTAGTGTGATGAGCTTGTAGACATTTTTACTAAGCCTTTGGATAGTCAACTTTCCACAACCTGGTGTTAAGGGTTGGTATGTTGCAGCTAGAATAAGTGACAACTACTGATGATCTTAGTAATTACTGATGATCATTGGTAACCATGTCACATATACGTACTGATGAGTTCTTTTACCCTCAGTAGTTTTTAAACTACTGAAGGCTAAATGCCTCACAAGTACTGAAGTACGTTATCTGCTCTAAACTACTGATTAGTTACAACTACTGATGTAGTTACAACTACTGAAATCAGTAAAAACAGATAAGTACTGACGTCCTATGAAACACTTGAAAGCAGATGAAAAGTCTGATGAGTAAGTGTTGAGGACAGTATGAAACAACTGAAAAGCTAAGAATTGACGAAAACACTGATGAGAATTTCTCTTCAGTTGTTTCTACAACTACTGTTTCTAAACAACTGAAGCAAGACCACAGTCTTCAGCAGTTTGACAATTATGATAACTAATACCAAGTCTTCAGTTGTTTACAACAACTGATGGCAAAACCACTGTCTTCAGTAGTTTCACAACTACTGATGCACAAAACCAAGTCCTCAGTTGTTTACATCATATGAAGTCAAAACCACTCTTCAGTAGTTTCATAACTACTGATGGTTAACACCAAGACTTCAGCTGTTTCAACGTCTGATGGTCAAAACCAAGTCTTCGGTTGTTTTATAACAACTGATGACAACACCACCACTGTCAGTCGTTTTAAACCTCTGAAGGTTAATACCACGTCATCAGTAGTTTCAAACAGCTGATGACCACACCAAAACCTTCAGTAGTTTTCTTTCAGCCTTTTCCTCTCCCTACCCTATAAATACCTGTCTTCTTCTCGAACGTTCCATTAGCCGTTCTTCTGACCTTCATACTTTCAAAAATGGCAACCATGAGTCTAAAACCCCGACATAACTGCGTCGCCTACCTCACAAAATCGGCCTTCTGGACAAAGTTTGATCACACCATAGACCTAATGGCTGATTCTCAATATAATACAGCTCTACTCTTAAACCCGACCATCTACCCAGAGTCACTCAGTCAGTTTTGGTCCAATGCCTACGTTCACACTGATGTGCCTACCGGCCAAATCTGTTAGGTCATTGGTTAACCAAAAACAGTAGAGGTTACACCTGAAAACATTCGTAGAGTGCTAAATTTACAAGATGCTGCTTGTGTGACTGAGTACCCGAAGGGCACACTGATATGTCCTTCATCAACAATGGGTACGACGGAAATCTTCGAGCTGCTACCATACTGAAGAAGAACTTCCCTGATGCTGAACGACTGACATTTCATATGGTGAATGTTTGCTTAGCCTCGAAGACCTCCTCATGGGATCAAATGTCTTCCCATGGCAACAGGTATTATATTCATTCTAGAACACCAACCTTTAAATTTTTCACAAATTGTGTTTCTAGAAATCAAAGATCTGGTACAGAAACCTGTGGGAAAAGATGGCTATTATATCCCAGGTTTCTGATGGCCATAATTTTAAATGAATTACAAACTCATGGCCTTGTTGGTCTTGGAGTCCCTGCACCAGCTGTTCTAGCTGAGGTATACTCCAGGCATAACTCCGACCAATCTCTCAAAGAAGCTGCCCGTTTGCTCAAACCCAAGCAAAGGGAACCCACAGCTTCAACTGCCAGATCCAAAGTCCCCACCAAGCCAAAATCCAAACCCATACAAGCTAATCAGGGAGATGAGTCCCCTGATGATGCTCCTGTACCACCCAAACAGGATAAACCTATTGGTTCAAACCCCCCAGTAGTGTTAACGACTCAACCAGCCACAACCGCACAGGTATCCTCTCAAAAGGATCCTGTTGCAACCATTTCAAGGGAACCCACATTGCTGAGACTTTCTCACTTGAGGAGGTTATCATTGAAGAGCATCCCTCTCCCCGGATGCAATCAGCTTCTATCCCCTCTCCCCATGCAAATGCCCCTCAAAGCCTAACCATTATAATTGCCAATGTGCTGACTCAGCTGCATGCCTCTCCTCCTCCCCTACAACCACCAACAAAGGGGAGAACAACAACAATTGAGGAAAAGGATACACATGCTTCTGACAACCCACAGCACCGGGGTTTAAATGTTCTATCTCCTGGTGTGGATATGGAGACCAGAACATCTGGTGAGGCTGCCACCTCTTCCGAATCAGCATATCATCAGACTAAGGCTGGTAACATTCCTAAGACCTCACCAGAGGCAACAGCTGATGAAGGACAAAGTCCTGAGGCTGGAAGTCCCCAGTTCCAAGACAAAGGGGCACATGCTACATCTGGTCTACACCCAGTGCATGTACATCCTGCTACAAGTAGGAGGTCAGGTGATTCAGCATCTGCTGATGATGACCTGGGCTTTTTCTACGATGTTCTTGCCCAGAACACAATCCTTGAGGAGGAAGTCAGTAGGCTGCAAAAACTACTTGACCAACTCTCTCAAGGAGAAAGACCATCTGCCACCACATCAACCCAACAGATGGCACCTTCCTCTGAAAGTCCCTTAAACACACAGCCACTACAAAATTCTCAGCCACCTGCCTCTGTTTCTAGCACCATTTCTCAGGACCAAAACCCCCCTGAGCAAATGGATGCTATCCCTCAAAATCCCCTATCTCTCATCACACCGCAGCTAACCGAATTTGTTATCAAAACTGTTGATGAGAGACTTTCTTCTGTCTTACAACCCCTGGTGGAGGATGTACTGAGGCAACAACTTTCTGCTACTCAATCCCTTGCAACCAATGCACCCAAAAAGGGGGAGAGTTCAGCAGTGAAAGCTAAAAGAAAGAGGATGGAGAAGGAGAGAGAGAAAGAGAAGGATAAAGAGGTGGAAAAGAGAAGGATTGTGTGTATGAGGCCGAAAAAGAGAAGGAGAATGTGATTGAGAAGGGAGCTGAAATTGAAAAAGTACATGAAAGTCAAAAGATTTTCATGTCACATACAAGAAAAAGAAGAGTGCTGAGAAGAGAAGAACTTGAACGAAATGGTTAAAGAGGCTGATGCTGAACACAGCAGATCAATAGACAATATCATTGATCAGCTGTTTAGGCAAGGTTTCGACACTGAAAAGCTGGATTCTGAAATAAGAAGATTAGAGATCGAAGAGATCCAACAAGATGGGCCAGCTACAACACTATGGATAGAGAGACTTGAGATCATGATCAGATTTATCAGCAAATACCTTGGAGATCATTGATCGAAGTAAAATCATGGACCAGGGACAGCATCTTGGCCATAACCTCCAAGATCTGTTCGTTTGAAGCATACACTAAGGGTTTAGTAGTCGAAGCTTTGAATGAAGCAGGAGCAGGGAGCAGGACTGAGCTAGCCAAACACTCAAAAGCCACACTCACCTCCAAAATGCTAACTCAGCCTGTCAACATTCCCTCTCCAAAACAACCACAACCACAACCCACAAAACTAACTCCCTTACCCTCAAAACCAACAGCCGATGATGCACCTAAGCAGAAGAAGAGAATGGTGTTGAGGCTTGTGGAAGAAGAAGAAAATGATGATGAAGAAGATAGGCTGCCGATCTCAGTTATTCTGCAGTTGCCTAAGGCCAAAGATCTCTCTCTTGCAATAACTCCTGAGCAACAAAGAGATGCAATCAAAGTGAAATTAGAAGAAGAAGAACAACACAGATTGCATGATGAAGAGTTATTGAGGAGAGTAGATAAAGCTTATGCAGCCACTTCCTCCATCATCAATATGAAAAAACAAGCTCAGAGGATATATACTCTTAGACATACTTTTCAGTATGTGAAAGAAAGAGTAAGAATTTGGCCTGATCGTAGGGTGGCTCACAGAATACAAAAGAAAAACATCCCTCAGAGATACAGTGGTCAAGTCAAAAAGATTGTAGATGAAGTGATCTCCTTGGCCATTGTAGTTTCACCCTGGGAAATCCTAGAAGATTTCAAAAAGGCCTACACCTCAAACATGCCATCACAAAAGATGCTAGAGAATAGAATGATCAAAAAGGGGCTGGTGTATAAGAGGCTGAATGAGATCAGAAAGGATGAGTTACCACTGCTGTTAGAAGGTCATCATCCTGATGAATTTGCTTACAGACAGATTACAACAGTGGTACTCAAAAATGGAAAACAGGTCAAATTCCTGTCTGAGTACTATGGGTCTGAAGGATTCTTCGATGGTCAGGCAGAGGAGCTCACCATGGAGGAACAATTTGTATTTTTGGAGGCCTACACCAGGGAATCCTACAAGCTCATAGTTGGGAAGTGAGTCTCATGGATGGGGGAACAGCTCAGTGTCCAATTCCCCAATACAGAGCTCCCATCCATACATTGCCAACCAAATCATCAGAGACTCATTCCCAGGCCAGTGCGTATATGGGTCATCTTCTCAACTGATCAAGAAGGAAAAAAGACCAACCATTCTGCCAACAATAATTGGGAAAATAAATCAATTAGAGCTTTTGGCTGCATTGGTTCAGGGGGAGTTTGTTGGACCAAAAGAACCAATGAGCAAGATCAGAAAACCTCTAAGTCCCACACGATATCACAACAACTGCTGAAGGCTTCATCAGCAGTTCGACA
The DNA here is from genome assembly GCA_025506515.1 of Flaveria trinervia. NCBI lineage: Eukaryota > Viridiplantae > Streptophyta > Magnoliopsida > Asterales > Asteraceae > Flaveria > Flaveria trinervia. Next base: position 20,715,592 of record CM046444.1, read on the forward strand.
AGTGCTGAAGACTTCAACAGCTGAAGATCAAGTACTGAAGACTTCAACAGCTGAAGACTAAAGTGCTGAAGCTCAACAGCTGAAGAACACAAGTGCTGAAGCTGAAGACCAAAGTACTAAAGTACAACAGCTGAAGAGTCCACAGGTGCTGAAGATCAACAACTGATGTACAAAGTCTGAAGACAAAGACTGAAGACATCAGCTGATGACATCTACTGAAGTCATCAGCTGATGAAACGTCTGAAGTTCAAGTCTGAAGACCAAGTACTGAAGTTTCAGTAGTTTGTCACAACAGCTGAAGAGTACTTCTTCAGTAGTTGTGATATCAGTAGTTTTATGTTTTTACTTTCAGTAGTTTTGTAAAACGACTGAAGAGCTTGTTCTTCAGTCATTATAGTTTCAGTAGTTTCTTTTCAGTAGTTGTAGTAACTGATAACACTTAGTATTTTTGTAAGAAGATGTCAACTGTTTTGACATCTTCAGTAGTTGTGTTTCAGTTGTTTAAATAATTCTGTTAGATGTCACTATCAAGTGACATCAGCAGACATCACATCTCCTATATAAGGAATGTTCCACCACGACATTCCTATATAAGGGATGATTGACCTGATTGTATGTGTGACAATTTGCCACCACGAAAGCGTGTGATTGAATGAAATATTCTTTTTGCAGAAACTTTCTCTCTCTATAACTAATTCTGTTCATTGCAATATCTTTGGTATTCTTGCTCGAATTGTGCTAGTTGGTACTCTATTCCGCTGCTGAAATCATTCCAATCGATCAAACTAGATGCTGAGATCCTATCACCTTCATCTCCTCCAAAGCAACGGTCCTCCATCAATCCTTTCAAAGTTCTAAAGTAGTGACCTATTACCAGTCATGTGCCTGGAGCAGCCACTGTCTATGATCCAGACATTTCTGTCTCTCTTCAGCTGTCCCTGCACAAAAATGATTAGTTACATCTGAAACCCAGCCTTGCTTGTCTTGGGCTCACTTGCAGAAGGTAATTAATTGTAATAGATCCTATGGTTGTACAAAAAGGATCTTGAGCTGTTTTTGATGGAGAAATCTCAATCACTTGGTCTTTCTTAGACGTCCACACCACCTTTGGAGTCTTGGACTTGACCTTCAAAACTTTAGAAAGTTTTGGAGTTTTAGAAGTTTTGATGACTGAACCTTTGGAAGATTCTGCAAACACTACAGCAGACTTCAGTGCTTCGAAAGAACTCCTTTCTTCAGAGACCAAATGTTCTTCTGAGACCAAATCTTCTTCCGAAGAGAATTTTCCACTTCCCTTCTTGTTAGATTTGGAACTTCCGAAGGAAACTGGTTTTCCTTCCGAAGCCTGAATCTTCTTAGAACTCTTTGAAGCCTTTGTTTTGGCCATATGGACAGTACCTTTAGGATTGAAGGGACAATCCTTTGCAATGTGAGTGGTGTTGTCACATATAACACAATTCATCTTCTTCTTCACAAGAGCCTTGTATTGAGAGTAAGACTGTCTTTGGTCACTTCCCTTCTCCACCTTCATCTTTGCAGATGCTGAGACAGTCCTCTTGGGCTAAGAACTGTGCTTGGAGTTTGATGGACTAGGCTGTGCAGCAGTGGTACACAGCAGATCAGTCTTCTTCTTGCCGCTGAGATGAGTTAAGCAAGAACCAGAACTCTTAGCAGAGTTTTGGTTGATGCCTTCAATCCCTACCACTTTAAACCCTGCAGAAATAAAAACTTTGTTTTTGCTTAGAGTCAAAAGTATCCTTGATTTCTTGAGCCTTCCTTGCCTTTCTTTTGCTCTTTCTGATCAAGTTCTTTCTCATAGACTTGGTCATCACAGTCTTCACTTTCTCCTCAGAAGGATAGTGGCCCTTCTTGGAATCCTCCTCTTCACTCTTTGTAGAGGGATTTTTCACTATCTCTTCTTCATCCTCCTCACTCATAGGATCGATGAGAGGAAGCTCATCTTCACAAGTTCCACACCTAGAGATCTTACTGACAAGATTGTGTGTGGAGGAGCTATCTCATTGGATCCCAGTCCCTGTCTATATTCATAGCACACTTTGTTGTGCAGGGATGAGGATATCATGTTCTTGAAGGTCTCTTCTTCAAGAACACTCTTTTCTGCCCTAGCTTTGCTGATCACAAGCTTAGACTGGTACTCAGTTAACTTGGTTATGAGATCTTAATTTGAGTCCTAAAATCTGTGTGTTCATGTTTTAGAACTAAAATGGTTTTCTCTAAGTCTTCTATTTTCAGCTTATAATCATTTTCAGACTTTTTAAAATCAGATTTTAAAATATTTAAGGACTCAATATCAGATCTCAGTTCCAAGTTATAGGACCTGTACCTGTTAACTTTAGCAATGCATTCAGGAGTACAAAGATGTTCCAATACCTTGGCTTCATCATGATCTGCCATCAGTGCTTGGTTTGGAGAGGCATCTTCAACCTGAAAGCTCCAGTCAAAGCCTCCTTCTTGAACAGCAACAGTAGTTTGCTGCTTTGACTTCTCATTATGGAGAGCTTTGTCAGTGTAGTTTGGTCTGGATTGTGTTTGGCCACCATTTGTTCTAGGTGCCTTACACTATCTGGCAAAGTGGCCCATCAGGTTATAGTTGTAACACTTGACTTTTCCTTTGTCCAGTCCAAACTTTCCACTGGTTGCATTGCTTGGAAACTTCCTTCCAGTCCTCTTGTAGAACTTCTTGGCTCTGTGAGTGAGAAGAGCCATCTGCTGGACTATTTCCATGTATTCCATATCATCTGGATGGATACAGTCCAGGTCTTCAAGAGTGAAAAGAGAGTTGCCATAGCTTTCATCAGAAGACATAAAAGCTTGAGAAGATCTTGTCTCTTGGAATGGGCTTCCTTGAGTGTGTAGTTCTCCTTTGGTGTCTCTAGGAAGGTGATGAAAGGACCCTTGGGTGAGTTGTCAGGGTAGCATAAGAGATGATGTTTGGGTTCTATGTTGTCCCTTTCAACCACATGTAGGGCTGAACCCATTTGATTGTTGGAGTTTCCAGATGAACCTTACATGTTCATCTCCATCTGGTAGCCACTGAGAATCCCATATAACTCAGTCAGAGTAAGAGTTTTGAGATTTTCAGTTCTCTTGATCACCACACAGTAGTGTGTCCACTGCCTAGGAAGTGAGGACATGAACTTCCTTACAATGTCTCTGTTTTCAAGAGAAACTCCTCCATCCACTAGGTATCCACTATCTCAACATACCTGAAGTACTGCTGAGTCATGGTTTCACCTGTTTTGAAGGTGAAGTTTTCAAACTGCTGCTTCAGGAGATCCTTCTTGTTCTCCTTGGCTTCAGAAGAACCCTCATACATCAGTTTCAGTGCATCCCACAGCTGCTTGGCTATTTTGCACTTCTTGAAACCTCTGTATACAGAGTTTGGAAGGGCAGTTTGAAGAGCTGTCATGGCTTTTCTGTCTATCTCTACTCTCTTCCTATCTTCATCAGAGTAGTTAGCCACATCTTTGGGGATCATACCAGCACCAGTAGCAGAAGGTGTGCTGGGTATGAAAGGTCCATTCTCAATAGACTCCCACATTCTTGAATCAAGAGACCTGATGAAACCTTCCATTCTTAAACACCAGGTGTCAAACTCATCAAGAGTGATCAGTGGGGACTTGTTCATGGTTCCAGTTTCCATATCAGTTTTGGAAAAGGCTGCCATTTGAAAAGTTTAGTATTTATGTGTGTGAGGGATCTAAAGATGGTGAGATCTTTTATCAAGAGCCTGGAAAGCTCTGATACCAAATACAGGATCGTTGAAGGGTATGAGTTACAACATAACAACACAAAGAGGAGATAAACTAAACTTAGATCAAACAGTAAACTGGATTAACCAAGTGATGACACTAAGAACACAAGTAGTATATGAGACAGAACACAAAGAGCACAAGTGTTTGGTTTTCAAGAATACAGTATATTGCTTTCTCTATGTTCTATTACAAGTGTTACAAAGCATGAATAAAAGATACAAGAACATGAGATACTTATACAACATCCTACAGCCGGCTATACTTTGAAAGCCAACTGGATACAATTGACTAGACACACATAAAATCAATTTTAGAGTCAAAAGGCAGATTGCCTTTTGACTAGTGACTATGACATGCCATAGCTCACATCCTTATCTATTACAAACTCAATGTACATAAAGTAGAAAGTTACATAAAGGATAAAGTACATAAAGTAGAAAGTTACAAACTCAAGACCTCAATGTACAGTTACCAAAAGCATGGACCTTTTCCCCAAACCATGTTAGTTGGTGACTTGCAGAGTTGCAGCGGAAAGGTTTCCAGCTTTATGGAACAGTACATCAGATAAAGCATGTTACTAAAAGTCTTTGGAAGAAATCTGTCTTCATGAACTTGAAGCTTCGGAAGACTTTGTCTCTGAGGCTTCGGAAGACTTCATCTTTGGCTTCGGAAGATGTTGGTCTTGGCTTCGGAAGATTTCACACTTAGAGTATTTCTGTTGCACATGTAAAACTTCTGAAGCATTCCACTTCAATGCACTTGTGCAGCATGCAGGAAAGACTAAAGATGTTTAGGTTGCATCAGCCTCTTCATCAATCTCTACAAAGGAACATCATCATACCTGCATAATACATACGGGTATACATACATACTCATAATAAAAACCGTTAGAATACATTTTCTGCCCCAAAGAATAGTTTAAAACAAGTAAAACCGGGGTCTAGAAACTCACCTGGTGCAACTTTGGGTGTTTCTTACTTCTAACCCGTATGCAAATGAGCTCAAACACCTAGAAACCATCAAACACACACACACAAAAACACACACAAACACATAAGCATATAACGAGACAAAACCAACATGAACACTTAAAAACCTCGAATTCTTACATTGAATTCAGCCTCTTCTTCTTCTTCAAACTGAGAGTTTTCTGCTCTTTCTCTCTAACCGAATGAAAAAGGTGATGGGAAGTGAGGGTGGGCGGCCATGCCCACCTTTACACCAACTTCTTTGTACTTTTGTCCTTTTTACACTTTTAACCCCTCAACTTGGGTTTATTGATGTTTCCTTCCTTTATTCTTCATTTCTTATTTTCTTTTCGTTTTTAAAGAATAACCGGGTGTTACAAGTCCACCCCCCTTAAATAGGTTTCGTCCCCGAAACCTGTTATTCTTTGAACAAACGTGGGTAATGTTGTCTCATTTCTTCCTCGGTCTGCCACGTAGATTCAGATCCCTTCTTGTGCTTCCACTGTACACGCACAAGAGGAACCACTTTATTCCTCAATCTTTCTCTTTACGATCGATGATTGCCACTGGTTGCTCTACATAATTGAGCCTTTCGTCTACTTTGATATCCTCCAGTGGAATAATCATGTCTTCATCAGCTAAGCATTTTCTTAGATGAGATACATGGAATGTCGAGTGAATTCCACTTAACTCCTCTGGTAACTCCAATCTATAGGCCACCTCTCCTACTCGAGCAATGATTCGGAAATGTCCTATGTATCTCGGGCTTAGCTTACCTCGTTTCCTGAATGGGATGATCCCCTTTCAAGGTGAGACCTTCAGCATAACCCGGTCACCCACATGGAACTCAATCGGTCTACGTCGTTTATCAGCATACGACTTCTGTCTATCTTTAGTTACCTTCATGAAGGCTTTAATCTTCTCAAGCCTCTCAGTCGTAGCCTCAATTACCTCGACGCTCCCCAATTCCTTCTGACCAATATCACCCCAACAAACGGGTGTTCTGCATCTCCTACCGTATAGCATCTCATATTGTGGCATAACAATGCTGGCATGATAACTATTGTTGTGTGAGAATTCAGCTAAAGGTATGTGGTCATCCTAACTTCTCCTAAAATCAATCACACATTCCTATAGCATGTCTTCCAGTGTCTGAATGGTCCTTTCTGACTGACCATCAGTTTGGGGATGATAAGCCTTGCTCATATCTAACCTTGTCCCCATGGCATCGTGGAATTTCTTCCAAAATTTGGATGTAAACTGGTGTCATGATCAGATACAATAGACACCGGCATACCGTGACGAATTACAATTTCCTTGATGAATTGATCCGCCAACCTCTCAGATGAATATGTCTTGCGGATCGGTAGGAAGTGAGCACTATTCGTCAGACGGTCGACAATCACCCATATGTCATCGTACCCTTTTGGAGTACGCGGGAGCTTCGTAATGAAATCCATGGTGATGTGCTCCCACTTCCATTCTGGTATATCGAAAGGTTGAATCTTCCCATACGGCTTCTGATGTTCGGCTTTCACCTATAAGCAAGTAAGGCACTTACTCACATACCCCACCACATCGAGCTTCATACCCGGCCACCAATAATCTTTCATCATATCTAGATACATTTTCGTGGCACCAGGATGAATGGAGTATCGAGTCTTGTGGGCTTCAACCATAATCTTTACACGTAGATCCCCAAAATGAGGAATCCACACCCGTCCAATTTGAGTTTTAACACCGAGTGTGTTTTCACCCAATTCCCCAACCAGACCTCTCATCCTTTCAAAGTTAAGATGATCTTCTTTCAGTGCCTCATCTTGAAACTCTTTGACTTGCTTCATTACATCAGAGGTCATGATTAGTTGATATGCTTTCACCCGAACCGGCTCGGGCCTCTCTTTTCGGCTAAGGGCATCAGCCACCATGTTAGCCTTGCCCGGATGGTAATGGATCTCGCAATCATAATCTTTTATGAGCTCCAACCATTTTCTCTGCCTCATGTTCAGGTCCTTCTACTCAAAGAAGTATTCAAGCTTTTGTGGTCAGTGAAAATGGTGCAATTCGTCCCGTACAGATAGTGCCTCCAAATCTTTAGTGCAAAGACCACGACTCCTAGCTCCAAGTCATGAGTGAGATAATTGACCTCATGAACCTTCAACTGTCGGGAGGCATAGGCTACTCTGCATTAACACGCACCCCAACCCCGAGTAGGAAGCATCTGAACAGACCACCAAATCCGTGCTTCCTTTGGGTAATGACATGATAGGAGCTTGAGTCAACCTTGCTTTTAACTCCTCGAATGCTTTCTCTTGAGCTTGACCCCATACAAACTTCACATCTTTCCGGGTCAACTTGGTTAGTGGAGAAGCGGTCTTGGAAAAGTCTTGGATGAACCTTCTATAGTAGCCCGCCAAACCCAAGAAGCTACGAATCTCGGATGGTGTCTTCAGTGACTTCCATTGCATAACTGCCTCCACCTTTGCCGGGTCCACCATGATTCCGTCAGGATTCACCACATGACCTAAGAACTGAACTTCGCACAACTAGAACACGCACGTGGAGAATTTTGCATACAACTTCTCCCTTCTTAATGTCTCCAACACCTCCCGAATATGACCGACATGCTCTTCTTCGCTCTTCGAGTAGATCAGGATATCATCAATGAACATAATCACTGATCTATCCAACACCAGCCGGCACACTCGCTTCATCATATCCATAAGGGCAACTGGCGCGTTAGTTAGACCAAAAGACATAACGAGGAACTCGTAGTGTCCATAACACGTACGGATAGCTGTCTTAGGAATGTCTTGTTCCTTCACCTTCAATTGATGGTAGCCAGATCATAGATCTATCCTCGAGAACCAACTGGCACCTTGGAGCTGCTCAAACAAGTCATCAATCCTTGGTAACGGGTACTGATTCTTCGCCGTCAACGTGTTCAACTCTCGATAGTCGATGCACATTCACATACTTCAGTCCTTTTTCTTTACAGACAATACCGGAGCACCCCATGGGGAGATACTCGGTCGAATGAATCCCTTATCCATCAACTCCTGCAATTGGCTCATGAGTTCCTTCATCTCAGTCGAAGCTAATTGATATGGTGCTTTGGCAACGGGTTGAGCACTGGGTATCAAATCAATTTGGAACTCAATCTTGCGATCCGGGGCACGCCGGTAAGTCTTCCGGGAATACATCCGGAAAGTCGCACACCACTAGCACCTCAGATAATTGCGGTACCGACGCATCCATATCTTTACGTAGGCCAAGTAGGCACTACATCCACGTCTATGCACCTTCCCGCCACCGCCATCGAAATCATCTTCGGGATTATAGTAATGCGATCTCCATAAATCATAACCAAACTCCCATCGGGTGCAACTAATCGAATCATCTTCTTGCGACATACGATGTTTGCTTTATAGGTTGCTAACCAGTCCATCCCTAGTACTACATCAAATCCACCTAGGGGCTTCACGTGTAACCTAGCAGCAAACCTATGACCTTCTAGCTCTATCGCACAGTCCTCTATCACATCAATAATTCTCGTGGACTTGCCGATAGCAGTTTCCACATCGAATGGTTACTGACATTTCTACTACTAATAGGAAACTTAGCACAGAAAGTAGTGGAAATAAAACTCCTACTAGCACCGGAATCAAACAATACAGAGCATAAGTTTGGTTTACTAGAAACATAGCTGACACGACATCAGGATCAGCTCTGGCTTCCTCCCGGATTGTGGTGTAAGCTCTAGCACTTGCCCTTTGCCCTCCTTCCTCTGGCTTCTTCTTCGCTCCAGAGCTCTCCGCCCTCGGCTTCTTACAGTCTTTGGTCGCGTGGCCCTCCCCGCCATAGTTATAGCCCTTCAGCACCCTATATTCTCTAGCGATATGGCCAAGCTTTCCACATCTGAAGCATACATGCATTCCCATCCTGCACTCACCGGTATGCTCCCTTCCACATTTACCACACTTTTTCACCTCTGATCTTGACGACACCCCATGGTCGTCCACCTTCCTCTTCTTGTTGTTTGGAGCAAAGCCACCACATCCAAACCTCTTCCTATTCTACTTCTTGCCATCCCCACTCTTCTTCTTCACCTCCACCACAGTCTCCTCTCGCTCATCATACAATCTTCCCGCCAAATCCACCACCGATCGAAAGGTACCTGGCTGAGCAGCAATCAGGTGCCTACGAATGTCAGCCGGCAGTCCCTGGATGTATCTCTTGATCTTCCTTGACACCAGCGTCACCTGATCTAGCACCATCCTCGCCATCTCGTTGAATTTGGTCGTGTACTACTGGTGGGTCATGGTTCACGCTTCAAGTTGCAAGAACCCCCTCTCAATTTCATCAAGTTCCCTGTGAGGACAGAATTCCTCGACCACCAACTTCTTCAGTTCACTCCACCTCATTCTTTTGATTGTCCTGGTACCCTCAGCTTGGATAATATTGTCCTACCAACACAGCGCTGAATCAACGAAAGAGTGAGTCACGAACTTCATATTTTTGGTTCTCGTGGCACTCACTGATCTCCAAGACTGCCTCCATCTCTCTCACTCAGCGGTGAGCGGTAGCAGCATTACCATTGCCATCGAAAGTCGGGGGCTTACACCTTTGGAACGCCCCATAACTGCACCCTCTGGTCGCTGCCCCCACTACATCATCCTCCTCCTCATCGAACAACACAGCGTCAGGCTCTAGTTGTTCCTCCTCCCTTCTGCTTCCCTTGCCCGTTGATCCCTTTCTATTCTCATTCTCCTTCCTTTCCTCACTTCTCACAGCCCTGATGACTTCAGTCACCACAGACGATAAGACTGTCTACATGACCTGGTGTACTTCATCAGCAATCGCCTCCCTAGCTGAGGCATTCAAGCTAGCATTCTCATTCTCTTCGCTCTGGACATGAACCTCAGGTTTCTCATGGGTCGTCTCAGGAGCCTTAGCACTACTCCTAGTCACACGTGGACGGCCTCTGCCTCTAGGAGTCTTGGAAGATTTATGTCCAGCTATCCTCTAACACGCTATAAGATTCAAACACTAACGCAGTCATTCAAGGTAATAACTTAGTTTATGTCAAGTATAGTAAGTCCTAATTACAGTGACCAGTTATGATTAGCCACTTACTTTACTCTTTATACCCCAAGCATTTCCTATCCTAACTTAATCAGTATCTAAATCTACTAAGAGCACATAAATCAAATAGCATGCGCACATAATGCCGATTAACATTAAAGAAAATACCTGATGGCATGTAGCTACTCGGGCTGACATCCCTCCAGTTGTCTCATTTTTAGTTTTCAGTTTAGTTTTTTTTAAATATTTATTTAACCCACTTCTCTTAAACTTTGGCTCTGATACCAACTTGTAAGACACCATTCCCGGAGACCTCACAGTTGGTCATTCACAACATTAAATACATTAAACATTATAAATTTACGAGCAAAGCAGCGGAATTATTTTAACAAAAACCATTCATTTCATTAAAACACTGTTGTTGAGCAATACATTATTGTTTAACCGAATACAAAAGAATTGTTTAATTACATTACAAAACAACAGCAATAATAAGTATGAATGGATGTCAGTCTTTCCCCTACCGAGTAGCTTCACCCTCGTGCCATCCTCATCAATATAAACCAGCCAACTGAAAATGTATAAAAGTCAGTGTTGCTGAGTGAGTTCTAGTTTTAAAAGTAATAAATAGTTTTTGTAAGGTATACATATGAAAATACTCTTTTTATGAAAACTTCATCTCTTTATACATGAGCACGCATTAACTATACAATCAGATAATGCTTTTCTCATTACTGTATGTCTTGTTTACTCTGTATTCTTTTATCTTCATCTTTCACTGTCTATGTGGACCAATGAGCAATACACTAAACTATGTGTGCGGGGGAAATGGTGATGGGCCCTCTATTCCCACAAAGGGCTCTAAATACTATATACAAAGCTGGCCCAGACACCTAGGGTACGCTGCAAAGGTCCGCCAATCTCAATTGACTGGCCTCGTGTGCATCATAGGGTAGCTAACCCGCATCACAGTTGAGCTAACGACCTTATGGTCGTGCACCTCCTATAAGCTTGCAAAACTTGTTAACATTTTAAATTAAGTTCCACTTCTCTTCCTCATTGCTCTTTCTCTTTATTATTATTAATAATACTTTACGTTACAATAATAAACACACCACGTAAAGTTATGCACTAATAGCAATAATAATAATAATAATAATAAGAAACAATCATAAGACAATCATAATAATACATGAAACCAAGCATTTATAATCCCTAGTCAAACCGCGGTCAAAACCCTAAAGGCACAAACTCCCAAAATTTTCATATTAAATTCTAAGTGTTTAGGCGTTTCGACACTATTTGGGCACATGAGCCCTGTTTGGACGTTTCATCACTATGCAGGCGCATCAGCCAATACTCAACCGTTTCAACACTTAGGCGCATGATCTATCCAGACGCATGGATACTATTCAGGCGTATGGTCCATTCAGACGCATGGACACTTAGGCATATGGGCCATTCAGGCGTATGGAAACTTAGGCGCATGGGCCATTTGGGCGTATGGGTACTATTTGAGCGCATGGCCATACACTTAGTCGTCTGACTAATATTCTTGGCTCATAGACCATTGTTCAGACACATGGATTACACTTAACATTTCTAAGGTATTTCCAGGCCCATGGGCCATACTTAGGCGCATGGGCCTTACTTAGGCGCATGAACCTTCTGTTCAACAGTTTCTAGGATATTTTCGAACCCAAACATCAGGCCTAATTATTCTAAGCTTACCAAGGCTATTCAAAACATGAAAAACCTATAAGCATCTAAGGAACATCATCATACCTGCATAATACATACGGGTATACATACATAATCATAATAAAAACCATTTGAATACATTTTCAGCTCCAAAGAAGAGTTTAAAACAAGTAAAACTAGGGTCTAAAAACTCACCTGGTGTAACTTTGGGTGTTTCTTCCTTCTAACCCGTATGCAAATGAGTTCAAACACCTAGAAACCATCAAACACACACACAAACACATAAGCATATAACCGAGACAAAACCCAACATGAACACTTAAAAACCTCGAATTCTTACCTTGAATTCAGCCTCTTCTTCTTCTTTTTCTTCAAACCGAGAGTTTTCTGCTCTCTCTCTCTCTCTCTCTAACCGAATGAAAAAGGTGATGGGAAGTGATGGTGGGCGGTCATGCCCACCTTTACACCAACATCTTTGTAGTTTTGTCCTTTTTACGCTTTTAACCCCTCAAATTGGGTTTATTGATGTTTCCTTCCTTTATTCTTCATTTCTTATTTTTCTTTTCTTTTTTAAAGAATAACCGGGTGTTTCAAGCCAAGCCTCAAGTCAGTGCCACCGCACAACAAAGAGGCGGCAACAACAATGAATTCTAGAATATATAGTTTATGCTTATCCTCAAGTCAGTGCCACTACACAACAGAGAGGCACATAACCTATCTTCTTGTTTGAGCAATTTATTTTGTTGCACAGATCGCACCAACAACATAGGTTATCAGTTTGATTGCTTTTTGCATTTTTCATCATGTGCTTTGCTCATATTTTGGTCACCCGTTATTGGAACTCTATTGATTGTGTTAACCAGGGATATGATGATAACCCACAGCTTGTTGAACAATTTAGTTTGATCTTGAGATCACCAACCAGGTCTACTTATCTATTGTGTTGAATCTACCGACATATCATCTAATGGTCTAGCAACCTCTAGGTCAACTTTCTCCGTGTTACCTTAGTAGTAGCTAGTTTTACTATTATTTTTCCTTTTATTTTTGCTTAGACTTCTCAGACTTATACTTTGAATTTCGCATCTAATTCAATTTAAATCTTTTAAAGTCCCAAATGCTTTGTTCCCGTATACTATCATATTCCATAGCCATTGAATCGATATCTCAGATACGATCTCATTTCTATCAGCTTGCCTGTCCTCCTCCCTTGTTTTTTTAATAATACTAACTTAACCTATTCTCCCCCTAAAATTCTAAAACCTTAAACGATTTGCGTTTTTAGGATTTTAATAGGCGAAGAATGAAATCAATAAAATATATTAAATAATATAACCTAGAATAAAAGAAAATAAAAGAAAATGGACTTGACGCATCGGACTAGACCTGTTCATCATCTGGAATTACATCACTTTTCTTTTTAACGTCGTTGACCTCTAATAGATATAGAAAACATGGTTTATCAAAGGCTTTTGTATAGAGGTCCACATGTTGAAAATTCGTATTTATTTTAACAACATCAATTAGATTCTTTTTAAAACAATCACGTATAAGTGATATTTTATGCCGATGTGTTTGGTCTTAGGATGTTGGATAGGATTTTTGTGACGGCTATAGCAGCAGAATTATCAACAAATATAGGGGTGTTAGAAAATTTCAAACTGTAGTCCCGCATCTACTGTTGAATCCAGATGATTTGAGAACACCAACTTGCCGCAGCAACATATTCAGCTTCACAAGTTGACAATGCAACTAATGTCTGCTTCTTACACTGCCACATGACTAATCTTCTCCCAAAGAATTGACAACTTGCTTAGGTGGATTTGTAGTTCATCTTGCAGCCGCCATAATCCAAATCACTGTACACGGTTAGCTTGAAGTCATTGTCATGAGGATACCAAAACCCAAGTGTTGGTGTACCTTTCAGATAACGGAATATCCATTTGACCCCAATAAAATGGTTAACTTTTGGTTTTGCCTGATATCTTGAGCAAAGACATGTTGCATACATAATATCAGGTCTTGAGGCAGTGAGGTACATGAGGGATCCAATCATTCCTCGGTACATGGTGGCATCAACCAGATCACCATTCTCGTCGGGTACTACATTATTGTTTGTAGCAAGTGGAGTCCCAGCTGCGGAAGCATTCTCCATGTCAAACCGACTGAGAATATCCCCTACATACTTGGTCTGATGTAGAAATATCCCCTTTGGTGTTTGATCCACCTGTAACCCGAGAAAGAACTTCATCTCTTCCATGGCACTCATTTCAAATTCTGCCTTCATTACTGCTTCAAATTCTTTACATAATTCTTCGTTCTTGGAACCGAAGATTATATCATCAATGTAAATCTGAACCAGCAGCAGATCACCATCTTTCTCTTTGATGAACAGTGTACAATCAATTACACCTCTACGAAATCCGTGTTTCACAAGGTGAGTTGAGAGTTTTTCATACCATGCTCTCGGGGCTTGATGAAGTCCATAGAGAGCCTTATCCAGTTTGTAAACTCTGTCCTGATGATTTGGATCCTCAAATCCCTTGGGTTGACTGACATACACTGTTTCCGGATTTCACCATGAAGAAATGCACTCTTTACATCCAATTGATAGACTTTAATCTTCATGTAATAGGCATAGGCTAGGAAGATACGGATGTCTTCCATTCTCGCCACAGGTGCAAATACTTCATTGTAATCAATTCTCTCGACTTGTCGAAATCCTTGAACTACAAGTCGAGCCTTGTTCTTGATGATGACACCTTGGTCATCTTTCTTACATTTCAAGACCCACTTGGTGCCAATGACTGTAGCACCTTTAGGTCTATCTACTAGTGTCCATACGCCTAACTTCTTGAAATGAAGAAGTTCTTCTTGCATGGCACTCACCCATTCCTCATCATTTAGTGCTTCACTGATGTATTTTGGCTCAAAATAAGACAAAATATCGGTATGCACCATCGTGAAGGTATCCTTTCTCTATTACTGAGGCATAATCAGCTGAATATAGCTGATTTCTTGTCTGAACTCCTGATCTGACATCCCCAATTACATTGTCCAAAGGATGATAGACATTTAGGCGTGATCCAATAGTGGTGGAACAACTACCTCAGAATCAAGATTATGAATGTTTGGTTCCGTATCTGAGGTAGTAGGAGTGTGAGGTTCCGAAGACTCAGAGGCATCAATGTCAGATGCTTATGGACTTGTAGTAGTACGAACCTGTTGCTCCTGGTCATTCTCCACGGCTTCATCATCAGATGAAGAGTCACTTACCTCGAGTGCTCCCCCTGAGTTGGTTGGTGATGCACCTTATGAGCCAGATGATGTAGATTCCTGTGCTGGTGTGTTTAGAACATCATACATCATTTTGGCTGCTAACTCATCATCAAATGTGGAGAGAGGGATGTTAAAGGACTTGAAGAATCCATCATAGTCGAAAAAGATAGTGGGTCCTTTTCCAGCAAGTGGGGTGGTGTATCTCTGAACATCGACGTTACACCACACCTCTACTTGACCCGTTGAGTTGTTGTAGACTCTCTTATTCGGTATGTTGTATCCTAGAAAGATGCCTCTTCAGCCTTCTCACTAAACTTCCCATCTTGAGTCTTCTTCAGCAATGTGCATGGTGCTCCAAACGGTTCGAGATACTCCAGATTTGGTTTATGTCGTTGAAGTAACTCATAACACGTCTTGCCATGAAGTTTTACCATCAGAACTCGATTTAATGTGTAACAAGAATTGGCCACTACTTCATTCCAAAATTGGATAGGCAGTTTCGAGTCTGCTAGCATAGTGTGTGTTGCCTCTATTAAGCTGCGATTCTTTCTCTCAGCAACCCCGTTCATTTGAGGAGTGTAGGCGGCAGTGAACTGATGTACAATTCCCTTTTCTTTGCGGAAAGCCTCCATCCATTGGTTCTTGAACTCGGTTCCATTGTCTGAGCGTACTTGTCTTACCTTCAGCTTGTAGAGAGACTCCAGTGTAGTTACCAATTCTTTGAATGACTCAAATGTTTTTGATTTTGATTTCAAAAACATCACCTAAGAGAATCTTGAGTAGTCATCTGTAACTACATAGCAGTACAATTCGCCTGTGATGCTTCTTGTACTGACTGGACCAAACAGATCCATGTGGAGAAGCTTAAGAGGCAGTTCAATAGAATTAACTTTCTTTGCCTTATGAGACTTCTTAGTCTGTTTGCCTTTCTTACAAGCTACACAAAAATCCGGGAGTTGGAAGTTCTTGACATTGACTCCTCGCACTAGATTATTCTGGATCAAGTGGTTCATCTTCCTTGGATTGATGTGCCCCATTCTCCTATGCCAGGAGATAGAATCCTTCTTAGTAGCATTTGACAAGAAGCACTGAAGTTGATGGTCAGTTGTGGAGGCCTTTCATAGATCCAAGACATAAAGGTCATTACATCTTGAAGCTGATATTAGTACTTGTTCCTCCGGAATTACGTAGTCCTTTTTCAGGACATAGCACTTCCTATTGTCGAAAACTACCTTAAATCATTTGTCACATATTTAGGAAACAGAAAGTAGATTATTCTGAAGTTGTTGAACGTAGTTTACCTTGAAACTTAACTTTCTGGTTCCCTACTTCTCCTTGAGCTGTGATGTACCCTCCTTTGTTTCCAGCAAAAGAAACATGGCCTCCTTTGATTTGTTTGACATTTGATAGGAGTTCCCGGTTTCCAGTCATATGCCTTGATGCTCCACTATCTACAACCCAAGTGTTTGTTTCAGCACTATAGCAAACACCTGCACATTCAGTTGAAAACATTAGTTAAGGTGAGGGACCCAAGCCTTAACCGGCTTGGGTGTCCCAGAGGCATCACACATCATAAACTCTACCCATTGTCCATTAGAGGGTGAGGGAAGATCAACTGTCTTATTGTTCTCATTTCCAGATAAAGACTTTTCTTTCCATAAGCCAACTTTGTGTAAGGTCTGTTTGTGATAAAAGACGACTGGCTGATAGGTTGAACTTTAGGTTCACTGACTCGCTTTGGTGGAGTCATGGAGCTTCTTTTGGAAGAGCTTGCTTTAGTGTGATAAAGTTCAATCCTTTTCTTTGGTGTCTGAAAATAAGGACAATAAGACACTGTATGCCTATACTTTCCACAGTTGTAACATGATCTACTTTCAACTTGATGATTTACTTGTTTTTGTGGAGAAGTATGTGACACATGAGTGACTTTACTCTGTTTGAGTTTTGACACTTCTTGTTTAGATATTTTCTCTTGTTTAACAAAATTAATTGTTTGGACATTGTTAACATCTTTTCCCTTTTCTTTATTGGACTTAGACATGAAGCACGTGATTGGTTAATTTGTTTGGTATTTCTTGGTTCAGAATTAGACTTTGTTGAACCTGTCTTTATGTTAACCTTTTCAAATTATTCATCCAGATTAACTCAAGGAATTTTACCTTTTGATTTTGAAGTGGCCTCCTTTTGTTTAGTGATAGATTCATTTGGTTTACATGAGGAATCTGGATCACTTACAAGAGGAGTGGACACCAGATGATCCTTGATTGGGTTATTATTTAATGGTTTACTTTTTGCATTCATCAAGGTCTCATGTGGTGGTGGAACCAATTTATATCCCAACCCCCCCCCCCTATTGTTGCGCTCTCTCACTAAGTGTTGGACAATGTGAGAAGAGCTTGTCCAACTATGCAGTTTTTATTTTAATAAATTTACTTCTACTTCCAAAACTGCCTTTTGTTTCTTAGTGTCTTCTAGGGAGTTAAGATAGAACTTAATGTCATTAGCTTGATTAAAGGCTACAACTTCAGTTTCCATAAGTTGTTTATTCAAGAGTTCTATCTTTTCTTTATAGCTGTGCTCATTTTGTTTTAAGACTCTATTGGCTTTAGTGCACAGTTGTAAGTCCTTTACTAAGTTATCATTATGGTCTAATAACCTAGCAAATTTCATATCAATGCTTTTCCTAAATTTATTACAATCAGAACAAGCATGATTATTGAAAAGTTGAGTAGTGATACTAACCTGAGGTGGTGTGGTTGAATCAGCCATTAAAGCAGTGTCTGACTTCTCTGGTTTTGGTGATTCTCGACTGTTGGACTTATCCCTTCTTCAGGCCAGTGATCAACTACTCTTGCAGATTCTTCAACATTTGACATTGCAAGCTCCACTGCAATATCACCTTCACTTGCTAAGTCGTCATCAAGATCCTCGACACTAGCAATGTTGGATTCTCCCAGAGACACAAACCGGAAGCTCCAAGCTTGTCCTTCGTCATCATGAGCTATTAAGGCTTTAGGATCCTTGCTCGACGAAGTAGGACTGCTTGTGGACTTATCTTGACGAGTGAAAGATGAGAATGGGTTCCCATTTCCCGTCTTCTTGGGCTTCACACATTCATGTTTGAAGTTCCCCTTTTCCCCATAGTTGAAGCAGGTGACTTTTGTCTTGTCAAAGCCAAAAGTTGTTTCCTTAGTGGCAATCAGATTCTGTCTGGTCTTCTTAACAAACTTCTTTGCTCTTCGAACAGCACTTGCTAAGGCCCACATGATGTCTATTCTTTCTAACTCTGTCTCGTCTACCTGCTCGTAATCCTCGTCTGCCAGATGACAGTTCCCAATTTTCCTAGCAACTAGCCCGTCATAAGAGTGAACCACAACTGCTAAGAGATCAATGTGCTCCTTTGCTACCTCTACTGTCACATTCCTGAGATTCTCGGTCTTCAGATTTGTAGCATTTGCTTCAGGTGCTATGTATTGGGTATAAGACGACCCTGAAATGTCGGATCCTGAAGTAGTAGCTTGTGATGGACCAGCTGAACTCGACACAAACGCCATTTGAAGTGGTGCTCCAGACGTTTTGGCTTGTGGGGTTGAGTTGTACAGTGCCGGATTTCGATCATATGAAGACTTTTGGGCTCTGTACTTCATCCTCAACTCTTCCTCCCGCAGTTTTAGAATGAATTTGTTGATGTCTAACTCCGCTAGCATATCATTCTGCTGTCTGAGGTTGGAGACAAACGAAGTCCACTTCTGTGGCAAACCATCTGCAAAGTTTGAAACTTTGTCTTCCATAGATGTAGTAACTCCATGAGCGTGCAGCTCACTCATCAGATGGTAAAAACGATCAATGACATCGTCCAAGCTCTCCTTTCCCATTGACGAGAAGTTGCCAAACTCCTTCTTCAACGCTTTAGCCTTCAGATCTTTCAACGATACATTTCCCTCATATCTCTTTTCCAATGCATCCCATAGTTTTTTAGCTTGCTTGTTTCAGAAAATTGATGAAATATGTCCTTAGGAATTGACCGAGTTCGGAACGCATATACTTTCTTTTCTGCATTGTACTTTAATTTTTGTCGATCAGTCATACCGCTTAAGGTGAGTTTGACTCCATCTGCACCTACAGGCATACTATATCCTCTCTATCAACTCCCACAGATTGGGATCTACCACATTTAAGTATATTTCAAATCTTTGCTTCCATTGTGGATAATCATCTAACGTTATTAGCTTAAGGGGTTTGTTATGATTTCCCACTTCATTTTCTAAAAGCAATAGATTTTGAATCCTAGAGTCCCTTCTGGCGGTGAACGCTGAATATTGATCCTCCATTGCTATCAACTTTAAACTTTGGAACAAACTGTTTAACTTGTACGAATGAAGGTATGCGATTGAACACTTCGGGTGATTGAAAAATGCGGTTGACTCGGCCATGCGAATGAGCAAATGCGAATGGCTGAATCGTGCGAATGGACATGTGCGGATGAAAAATGCGAATGGGTAATTCAGTCGTACGAATGGATGTTCGAATGAGTCCAGTCATGCGAATGAGGCTTGCGTATGAATTCAGTCGTGCAATTGAGTGAATCGTGCGACTGAAGCTGCTAAAACTTGAAAATTCGTAGGTTTAAGGTATTTTGATACAAAAACACAATTTTTCAAGAACTCTAATTTTCGTATGCCGGAAAAACATTAACTTTACGATCTGAAGACGTCCAAAACAACGTTTGACACAAAAGATTGCATTTTTGCGTGAAAAACACAATTTTTATATCAAAATCGATTGAATCACACATAAATCAAGAGCCTTGGCTCTGATACCACTTGTTAGACGGACCGTGTACCGGACGAAGTACTAACTAATGTACGTGTATACCGAATCAAATAGTGTGGAATCCTAATTGATTGGCGATCCAATCAGTGAGAAGTTAACCGATCGATCTAAGATTAATCTAAACGTTAAGAATGAATAGCAATCGATCAAGAACGATCTATGAACTTGGACTGGCTTTCTTGGACGTTCTGGATGGCTAGGGTACGTGTATGAGTCGAATTCTTCAAAGTGTTACGTTTTTCCACGAATTATGTGGTATTTATAGGTTAGGGTTACTTATTCGTGCGACTGAGTCATGCGGTTGATCCATTCGCACGACTGAGTGTTTAGTCGTGCAACTGAGTCAATCTCTTGTCACAATTGTGCGACTGATCCAGTCTTCTGGTTCAGTCATGCCACTGGTTCATTAGCATGAAGTTGTTCATGCGTATGGTCCATTAGCATGGGCCATTCGCATGAGAACTTCATATGACTAAGTTTGAATATGTTTCATAATTATTATTTGACTTAGATCTATTTAAACAACCCCAAACCTATATAGTTAGTTCAATAAGCGTTAATACACAATAATCAATGAAATATTAAACATTATAAGCATAAACCACACAATGTATTTCATTCAACCATCCATCTACATATATGTAAGACATGAAAGACTTTTTACATTAAGCTCATAAACTAGGTACATATGTATATACATAAATTAACACTAATCATTAAAAAATACAATTAAACTAGCTCGTTGGATGCACTGAAAATCAGTGGCATTATCAAATAATAGTTTTATTATTTCATTTAAAATAAACTTAGGTTTAACTTATAACCACTTACAACGCTTGTAGCGAGTGTACAACCGGTTAAATACTAAAACCTCATTATAATTTCAAATGCACTCATAGCATAATCAATGCCAGAAACAATATCACCTTGAACCGACAAACCCCATAAAACGTGTACATCTTGAAGGGTTGTTGTGGTTTGTCCAATAGGTAAATGAAATATGTGTGTCTCCGGTATCCATCTCTCCACCAAAGCTGAGATAAGAGCATGATCAAGTTTGAGATAACCACACTTGATCACACCCGCAAAACCAGCCAACCTTATATATCTCATAATATTGTCAGGGATAGGCACTTCATCAATGTAATCCCAAAAAGCTTTATCACTTCGTCTAACACGTAAAATTCCTTCATCGCTTTCTAGATCTCGAAAATAATAATCAATTCTATGTTAACCACTTAAAAATAACAAATCATTATTTAGTGGACCTGGTGTAATTCTCTAGCTCATTTTGATTTTCAAATAAAGTGTGAAATTATAGAAAATAAGTTCGAAAATAGTGAGAATAGGATATAGAAGGCTTTGAACGAATTGTTTGGTGGTTCATGTATAAATAATGAAAGGTTGATGAATGAATAATGTTAGAGTGAGTAGGTTGATGAATAAATGGTGTTAGGTTAGAAATTAGCTCGGTCAAAAAAGTCAGAACCCACCCTTGGCAGGGGCGTGATCTGATTTATATTTGTGTGGTTGAGATTAAGTTGAGTGGTTGTTAGTTGGATTGGATGGTGTAGGTGTAGTGGAGAACCCGCGCTTGGTAGGGGCATGGTCTCCCAAAATGCAGAGTGGTGTCACATCGGTCGGTGGTGTCACATCATCTAACAAAACAACAAAAAATGGCAGGGTGGTTTTTTCGAGGTCCAGAACCCGCCCCTATCAGGGGCGGGTACCCCAAATGTCAAACTCCTCCGAGTTTACCCCCTTGTCAACTTTCACTTTCCAAAAAGTAATATTGATGATGAATCCTTTTCACTTGACTGGAGGTTTATCATTTTTATCTGTTGTTTATTTTTGATGGTTAAGATTCGAACATGATATAATTAAGGTATTCATTATTCTTCGGATGAGCTATAAGGTAATATTGGTCTTCACAACCTTATTGGAATGTGCCTTATTCACGTCCATTTTCTTGTTGGAATTTTACTCTTTTAGTATTTTGTCTGAAATTTTCTCCACATCCCATTCTTCCTTCATGATGTGTAACTAATAATTTGTATGAGTAATTGAGTTGTATCTCTTTATATGCATGAATTCCTTCTTTGTATGTCTTAAAATTTCAATTGTTTCATCGACATTATGGTGTCTAAAGCTAAATATTGCTTTATATAGATGCAACAATTTATAAGAATCCTAGGAAGATTATTTGGTGTTAAGTTTCAAGCCATAATTACATTGTCAAAAGTAATCGAAAATTATTTGCCTTTGATGCAATGCTATTTAATCATCCCTTGAGGCTGTTAATAGTTCACCATCATTCATTTTTCATATTTTAATAAAGGGTTAGGTTATACAAACACCCATTTATGTTATTGAGACACACTATTGTCTATATCTCTCTCCATGTATCTATATGTATAGAAAGATATAGAAAGAATAAAATAAATTGGGTGTATCAATAACATACCATTTATAAAAGAAGATAAAATATTCGCTCACACATAACTTACGTGTCTGGCAAACCAAAGCAATCCAAATGTGTATTAATCTACTTTTTATCAATTTAAAGCAATGATCTTCCAATTTCGATCTCTGACTCACTCTATTTCTTTTAGTTTTTCATGATTGACTTGCTTGACCTTTACCATTGTGTATGTGTCATTCGGGAGGGAAACAAAAACTTATTCTCAAATGTAAGATTGTATCGCGAAATATTTATATGTGATGATATCATCAATACTTATAAGTGAAGAACTTGTAAGTGGTGCTAACCCTAGACCAATCAACGGATAATAAATTGGTATCATTAAATAACTATCAACTCGTGAGTTAAAAGTACCTCGCTGGCCTTCATAACTTTCCCAATTTATGCATATTAGTTACACTAGAAGGGTGTCTACGCAATGCGGCGGGATGACATTTTACATTCAACACGTATTTTTAAGTTTTCTTATTCTTATAGTAATTTTACAAAAGTCTATTATAATTTTTCTAAGCTAAAATATATAACACCAAATAAATGGGTTTTGCATCACAATTTGTATATTTACGTATTAACTTATTGTATCTTACAAAATACAGATCGGTGCAGAAAAAAATTTACATCATAACTTTTAAAAAATACACAGGTTACAATTGTAGTCTCAAAAAGTTTTTAAAGATGATAAATTAAAAGATATAGCTGAAATCTTAAAATAAATTAAGTTTTTTTTGGTTTATGCATGGGTAGATAATGTAAAATTTTATGTAACTTATAGTAAGTGTAAGGTTATTATGTAACTAATTATAAGTGGTAATCTGTAAATAATGTTAAAAATACTATTTTACTCTTAAAAATTATTATACCTTATGCATTAAGACAAATATGTGTTCTTAATTTTAAGATATTTTAAAATACCTCTCTCATATTCTTTATATATAGCATAGATAGTTATATCATATTATTGCTTTTATGCCACGTATGCATTTTCTAAAATGAAAGTGCAATGCACACATGGTTTTTCAACCAATGTCCCATCCTTTACCCTTAATGACACTTTGAAAATTACATAAAATGGTTGTAACTAATAAACTAATAGTTGACTAATTGTTAGATGATCTACTAGTATGTTGTCAATAGCGTCACAAGAATCATTAGTTGAATTACCGTTGGTAAAACAACAGCTAGTTAATAGGGCCGGCTCAACATTTCTAGAGACCTAAAGCGAAAAAATTTTAAGGCTTTCACCTATATGTTATTCTTGAAACCTTTGTCTCAAACCGGCGACATAAACAAATTTGTTTATAGTATGGCAGAAGACAACTTAATAAATATCATCAACTGAAAAAAGAGCATATTAAATGATAAATAAGTAACAATTGATTACTGTAAAGAGAAAGATCAATTGCAAATGTATATAAAAAATAAAAATCAAAATTGACAACAATAGATTTACATAAGCAAAAGAAAAATGATATATTTAAACAATTGAGCATGAATCAATATCATACAATAATAGTTAGTAGATCAGATGATTAATTACAAATGTTAGAAACTTTGAAAGATTAGCATTTTAGTCTTTAGATAAGTTTTGTCATAGATTAGGGACTTATTGTGCAAATATGTGTTTCTTTTCATGATTTCTTGATTATTAGTATAAATAGGATTGCTATGTATGTGCAGGTAACAAACTTTAGATATTTTTCTCTCAATTTGCACTTTGTAATCCATCTGATATCAATGAAAACTCTATGAATTTTTCTGATATTGTGTTTATTTGATTACATTGTTCATATTATTATCAATTGCTTGATATCAATCACAGATTGATCCATTTGAACCTATCAAATGGTTTCAGAGCTTTAGGTTCAGTGATTGAAGTTCAAAAATGACATTTTGAACTTTTTGATCACTTGAATCTATGATTTGATCGCAATTGTGCAATTAATTGATGATTTAGTTGTGTTTCATCGCTAGAAACATGATTTGAATCTCAATGGAGTGAATTTACAACAACAAATCTGAGTTTTTGTCAAATTTAGTGTTCGAACGGTTCTTCATATTTGCACACTGATTTTTGCAAAATTAAGTCTCAATTGTTGATAATTGGAAGATATGAATTTAAAGGATTGTTAATCGGTGTTATTGTGACCTGATTGAAGAGTTTCAGATCATATTATCAAGTTTTTGGAAAATTGGTTCAGATCAGGTTGTTATGAATTAGGCGCTTGAGGTGTTGAAATCATCTGAAAAATACCTAACTGTTAGGCCCATGAAGACTATTCAGACGCTTTAACACTGTAGGCATTTTCAAAGTAGTCGTTTTGACACTGTGTGGACGTTTTTGCACTGATTTAGACGTTTCAGAGAAGTCAAAGTTCCAAGCGTTTTGGAACTATTCAGGTGTTTTGACACTATTTAGGCGCTTCAAAACTATTTGGGCGTTCGACAACTATTTAGACATTTCACAACTGTTCCAGGCATTTCTACACTTTCAAAGTTCAGAAATTATCTAAGGTAATCCCTTAGGCGTTTCTAAGTCAAGTTGGGAAGTTTCTCTACTGTTTAGATGTTTCATTACTGTGCAGGTGTATCACCACTGTTCAGGCACATCCAAAACAGACGCATCACTCTATACTTAGAAATTTTTCAAAAATCCAAAAAAATCTGAAAATATTTTCAATTCTTTATTTCTTTTTAAAACTAAAACATAAAAAATAGTATATTTTCTTGAATAAAATCTGAGGATTCAGAAAATAGAGTCCCAAAGCTAAAGAATTGAGCCGATTTTAAAAATTGGTGTCTCATATTAAAACATAACTTGAACTCAGTTGACACTGACCTGTTGAATTCAATTGAAAAAGGACCTCATATTCCAATCACCTCAGATGGTCCTGATAGAGGAATTGTTTATACTAAAAATTCACAAGAACCATATCCTGAAGATGGAATAATTGGTGATGACTTAAAGAAGGTGAAAAATGATGTTAAAGCTTACTCTCTCATGTATAAAGGGTTATCTCTGGAAGTACTTTCAAGATTGGAGAACTATGTATAAAGCTTTGAAAGTTATCTGTGAAGGAGGCAAAGAAATCCAAGATCTCAAAAGACAAAAATTGAAGAGACAACTTGAACTCTTTGAGCACATATCAGGAGAAACTATAAATCAGATGACGAATAGATATGTTCAACTCACATCTAAAATGTCAACTTTAGGAATCAAAAATGATCTTAAAGATTTAAATGACAGACTCATGAATGCACTTCCATCTTCATGGAAACAAACCGTAACACTGCTGAAACACACTGAAAGATTTCCTATGGATCTTGATCTTCTTATAGCAAAGATTGAATGTGTTGAAATCGATGAAAGTTCAAGAAATAATGAGAAATCTGCTTCAACCTCACAGTATAAATATGTTGCTTCTCCAGCAAACACTGTTGAAAATGCCTTTCTTTCCAAGAATGATACTACTCCTGAAGATAAAGGTGATCTATTCGTAGAAGCTGGTTTTTTTACAAGTACCCCAATCTATTCAGCTCAGCCACAACAATAACAGTTTTCTCCATAATCTATTGTGCCTAAACCTCACAATGAGACTCCATCTTCTAACTCTGCTAGTCCTAGCAAAGTTAAAGATGTTATAAATATTCTATTGTAGGATGAAGAGTCCAAAACTGCTTTTACAACTTTTATGGCAAGCTTTCAAGCCTACCAGGATAGTCATCTAACTCAAATTGATTTGGTTTTGTAGGATTTATTTGAGATGGATCTTGATGATGTAGAAGAGATGGACTTGAATTGGCAAATGGTGATGATTTCTTATAGAACACAAAAGCATTCTTATGTCAACAAGAACTATAAGCCTAGTGCCAACAAAACAGTTGGTTTTGACAAGTCGAAATCAAGATGTTTCAACTGCAATAGTTATGGTCATTTCTCAAGAGAATGTAAAGCTCCAAGAACTCAAAGTGGAAATGGTCAAAGCAGTTCAAATAATCAGAGACATCAGCATCAGACTCAAAATACTTTCCCGAAACCATATCAGAGTCTGCCTATGCCTGAATTAAAAGATGAATAAAAAGCAGCTTGTTAGGACAATTTACGACTGATTCTGTGCGTATACCAACTCAAATAGTGTGGAATCCTATTTGATTGCCGATCCAATCAGGGAGAACACAGTGCAGATCAATCTAACGATTAATGAAATGTTACGAATGATTAGAACACGATCAACTGTGATCTATGAACTTAGAATAGGTTTTCTTAAGTCTCTGGACGGCTAGGGTATGATTATGTGTGTAGGTATTTGAATTGTCCCGTTTGTCCACGAATTAGGTGGTATTTATAGGTTATGGTTTTCCATTCATACGACTGAACCATTAGCATGGTTATGTCGTGCAACTGAAGCATGCGATTGATCCATCTGCATGACTGACGGTCCAGTCGTGCGACTGAGTCAATCTTATGTCTCAATTGTGCGACTGATCCAGTCTCCTGGTTCTGTCGTGTGACTGGTCCATTAGCATGAAGTATTCATGCGTATGGTCCATTAGCATGGTCCATTCACATGAGAACTTCGCACGATTAAGTTTGAACATATCTCTCAATCATTATTGACTAAGAACTATGTACAATAACCTGAAACCTATATAGTTAGTTCAATATGCTTTATTACACAATAAATAATGAAATATTAAACATTATATGCATCAACCACACATTGCATTTCATTCATACCTATTCAGTTACATATATGTAAGACATGATAGACATTTTACATTAAGTTCCTAAACTAGGTACATATGTATCAACACAGCTAAAGAACCAAAGAAAGCACTGGTTGTAAGCATAAAAGATGGTTATGACTGGAGTGCATATGCTGAACAATTTACTTCTGATCTTGTTTCAAGTTTAGCATTGATTTTAGAAATAAATGAAGAATGGTCTGAAGACAACGATCTAAAAACTAATGAATCTGAAAATGAGACAGACTATGACTGGAGTGACAAGTCAGATCCAAAGGAGGAAGTAGGTGCACTCATGGTAAAGTCTGAACAACCAAAGGTTGTAACATCTGCTTCTGACATTGAGTCCTTAAATTCATATCTTGAAATTCCAACTGAAGTAAGAGAAAAACTATGCACAAAAGAATGTGTTGAACAGGTTGAACACTATAGAAATTATTCATTCAAAATATGTGACAAACTAAAACAAGAAGAGTAATGCACAGAAAACTAAAAGATGATGACAAAGTTGCTGATGAGAAGATAATGTCACTTCAAGCAAGTTGGAATAAAACTCTAAAAGAACTTGAAATAGTTAAGAAACAACTTGAAGAAATGACAAAGTCACTTGAACAATAAAAAGTATTACATGCTGCAACTGAAGTTGATTTGGCAAAAGTAAAAAGCTCAAAGACCATTGTTGAGCAACTGGTAAATGGAAGAAAAGATAAAGATAAATCAGAATTAGGTTTCACACATGAACCTACACCTGAATCAATTTCTAAAACTTTACCTGAAAATTTCAACACTCATGATCATTCACCAGAAAACAAGGCCAAACTTAAAGAATTTCAAGAGAAAAAGAAAAATGATCAAGAAAATACTCAAAGTGAAATTGAAAAAGTAAATGTTCAAGTATTGAGAAGTGTCAAACTGATCAAGAAATTGAAAAAGCAAATGAGATCAAGCTTAAATTAAAAGGCAAATGTCAAGAACAATTAGATAATTCATGTGATGATGATTCAAGCTCAAATGATTTAACTCAAATCAAAAAATATGAAAATGGATCTTCTCAAGATTCAATTAAGACATAAATTTCTAAGAAATCATCAAGAAATCAAAGGAGAAGAAAATCAACACCTAAAAAGTCTGATCCAATAAACAAAACAAGCCAAATTAAACCTGTGAAGTTTGTGTCAGGAGGAACTTTTGACATGAACACCATATCTGAAACAATAATAAAACCTAAGATCAAATCTGACTCTGATCTGAAAACAGGTTCAGGTCCAAAGATTTCCGCTATACAAAACAGGTTTGTATCTAAGGAGTTAAAAAATGGTGAATATGTTAAAAAGACAAATCTAAAATATCAAAAGACGAAACTTACACAGACAAAACAAAAGCTTAATCGGTCCACTCCTAAAATCAAACAAGGATCAGATGTAGCATCTACGTCAATGATTAAGCAAATGTTATATCAAAAACCTCAAAAATACTGTGATATATGTGACATGTATAATCATAACATTTCTGAATGTTATTTCAACAAATATTGTCACATATGTGATATGATAAATCACAATACAGTTGACTGTTATTTCAATAAGTTTTGTGCTTTATGTGATGAAAGAAATCACAATACAGATGATTGTTTTTTCAAGAAAAACTCACCTAGAAAGATTTATGACAATCAAGGATATCCTAATTCAAAGTTTTAAAGAAATCATTATAATGAATATCAAAATCTAACAAAATCATCTTCTCTGGGTTTGAGATCATCTAGAAGGATCAATTCAGACTATGACAATCTGTATAATGTCAGATCACAATAGTATAATCAAAGACAATTTATTCCACGTTCAGTGAGAATAAATAATGAAACATATAACAAGAAAACATATTATAATGTTTCAAACAATGGTTCAAAATTTCTTGATGATGAGCTTGAAAACAGATTTAATGTTTTGAAAAAAACAAAGAAAAAATAATCAAACTGTTTTCAAAAGAGGATTTGAAAATCACAAAGTTCAAAATAAACCTGATGTAAACAAACCTCATTTCAAACAGTTTACCATTATTGATAAATTTGGAAAGCCCAAGACCATCTCGGCTTCGGTTACTAACTCTTCTTAAATTTCTTGCATGCAGGTACGCCCACGGAGACCAGTAAACAGATGGTATGTTGATAATCGGTGTAGCCGGCACATGACAGGTAATCAAGCCTTGCTGCAAGATTTTAAATAAAAAGATGGCACTCATGTTGCATTTGGTGGAGATTCGGGAGGAAAGATAACCGGTGAAGGAACAGGTGCTAACGGAATAATAAGTTTTGGCAAAGTCAACTTTTATTAACAATTAAATTTTAATCTTTTGAGTGTCTCATAAATATGCGATAAATCTTACTCTACTTTATTTGATGATTCTTTCTGTTATATTTTAAAGCCAGGGTTTCAGATGAGCAAAGAATGGGTTGTTGTTAAAGCTGTGCGTGACAGAGATGTTTACAAACTAGACATGTCACAAGTTGATCCCTCTACAGAAACAACATGCCTTATTGCTAGAGCATCTAACGATGAAAGTCAGCTTTGGCATAGACGACTCAGTCACTCAAACTTCAAGAACATGAATAAGCTTGCAGCAGGAACCATGTTATTGGTTTTCCTTCAAAGAAGTTTTCAAATTCTGATCTCTGCAAAGCATGCTTGAAAGGAAAACAACATAGAGCGTCTTATAAGACCAAACAAATAAACTCAAATTCAAAACCATTACAAATGTTACATATGGAACTTTTTGGTCCTGTAAACATACAGAGTATCGGAAAGAAATTGTATTGTTTAGTCATCATTGATGATTATACACGATTTACTTAGGTTTTCTTTCTTCATTCAAAATTTGAAACACCTGATCCTTTAAAAGAATTTATCATTAAAGTGGAAAATCAGTTAGATCAAAAAGTTAAAATAATGAAAAGTGATAATGGAACCAAATTTAAAAATGCTAATATTGAGAGTTTTTGTGCAGAAAAAGGAATAGCTTATCAGTTCAGTGCTCCTCGAACACCACCACAAAACAGAGTTGTAGAAAGGAAGAACAAAACTTTGATTGAAGCTGCTTGAGCAATGTTAGCTGATGTAATGATTCCTATCATATTCTGGAATGAAGCAATATCAACTACCTGTTTCATTTAAAATCGGACTTTGTTGGTTGAGGACAACAGAAAAACTCCTTATGAGTTAGTGTTTGGCAGGAAACCCAGTATTGATTTTCTTAATATTTTGGATGTCCTGCATTGATTTTAAATTCAAATGATCATCTTGGCATATAGAGTTTATAACTCTAAGACGAATGTTTGATTCAAAAGCTAATGATGGAATTTTTCTTGGATATTCGTCCGCTTCAAAAGCATATAGAGTTTATAACTCTAAGACGAATGTTATCATTGAAACGTTCAATGTTAAATTCCTTGAAAACTCTTTTCCATCAATTGCAAATAGTCCAAAGTGGTTATTTGATTTAGATTCATTAACAAATTCATTTAACTCTAATCTGTTTGAACCTTCATGTGCTAGCAGGAACCAAGCAGGAGATCTGGAACTTTTAGTGAAGGTCTTGATTCAGATGATATGGATGATTCAAGTCCAGATTATCTATTTTTCTCTTTTTCACGAGATCCTTTATTCTCTATAGAGAATTTTGAGCAACAAAATCTTAAGCATCAACAAGTTCCTGAAGATTCTAATAATTCTCAACCTCTTCCTAATGATGGTCTAGAAATTCATCATCCTGAGTCTGGAACTTCATCTGTATCAGGAGATATAGATGTGAATGACAAGTTTGATTACTTTGTCAATTCTCCAACTCAAGCTCCAAATAGTATTCCACATTCCTCAACTCTATTCCAACAGCTCTCCGAACTGAACCAATCTAATCTGGATGTGAATGTTCAACAAGAAGAGATTCCAACTACTCGCATTCACAAGAGACATCCTATCTCTCAGATTATTGGTCCTTTAAATGAAAGAACAATGAGACATCACTCTAAACAAGCAAATGTTTGTTTGTACTCATGTTTTCTTTCTCAAATGGTCCCTAAAAACATTATAGAGGCTTTGAAGGACAACAGTTGGATAGAAGCAATGCAAGAGGAATTATTACAATTCAGAAAACAAGAAGTATGGAATCTGGTGGATATACCTGAACGAG
Organism: Flaveria trinervia; assembly: GCA_025506515.1. NCBI lineage: Eukaryota > Viridiplantae > Streptophyta > Magnoliopsida > Asterales > Asteraceae > Flaveria > Flaveria trinervia. The sequence goes on from CM046444.1 coordinate 20,746,641, forward strand.
AAAATGCCATTGGAACAAAATGGTTATTCAAAAACAAATCAAATGACAGAGGAATTATCATTCGAAACAAAGCTTTATTAGTAGCTCAAGGATACACTCATGAAGAAGGAATAGATTATGATGAAGTATTTTCTCTAGTTGCAAGGCTAGAAGCAATTTGGGTCTTCTTGGCATATGCTTTTTATATGAAATTTAAAGTGTATCAAATGGTTGTTAAGGGTGCATTCTTGTATGGACCAATCACCGATGATGTGTATGTTAAGCAACCTCAAGGTTTTGAAGATGCTAAATTTACTCATCCTGTGTACAAGCTCAGTAAAGCTCTATATGGTCTACATCAAGCCCCAAGAATCTGGTATGAAAAATTGTCTCAACACTTGCTCCAATATGGTTATACACGAGGGAAGATTGATCCTACCTTATTCATTAAGAAGGATGCATCTGATCTTCTGTGTGTACAAGTGTATGTGGATGATATCATCTTTGGATCAACCAGTCAGAAACTATGTTTAGAATTTGCAGATATCATGAAATCTCATTTTCAAATGAGTTCTATAGGAGAGATTAATTTCTTTCTTGGATTACAAGTAACACAATCTGCAGACAACATCTTTATTAATCAAGCAAAATTTGTTGATAAACTGCTGAAGAAATTCAAGCTGCGAGATTGTCAATCTATTAGAACTCCAACTGACATAAATACCAAGATTGATCCTGATCCTAAAAGAAAATCAATTGACTAAACTTTATACAGATCTATGATTGGATCTTTAATGTACTTAACTACATCTAGACCTGACATAATGTATGTTGATTGTATCTGTGCCAGGTATCAATCAGACCCGAAGGAATCTCACCTTATTGTTGTCAAGGGCATATTTAAATATCTCAAAGGAAAACCATCCCTAGGGTTATGGTATCCTTATGAAGGAAACTTCGAGTTATATGGATATACTGATAGTGATTATGGGGGATGTTATCAAGATAGAAAATCTACCACGGGTGGTTGTCAGTTTTTAGGACCTCGATTAGTCTCGTGGCAATGTAAGAAATAGACAAACGTCTCAGTCTCAACTGCAGAAGCCGAGTACATTGCTACCTCAGCTGCAATACCTGGATTACGGGTTCAATTTTCTTCAAACTCCTATTTACATTGATAACACTGCTGCAATATTTATTACTGCTAATCCTGTCCAACATTCTAAAACAAAAAATATCGAGATTCGATATCATTTTCTCAGAGACAACTCTGAAAAAGGTTTAATCATTTTGATTCAGATTTCAACAGAAAAACAACTGGCTGACTTGTTTACCAAATCTTTCCTACCAGGAAGGTTTGAGTATTTAGTTGAGTCAATTGGTCTGATTAATCATATTGAAAACTAATTTTTCTTTTTCAAAATGATAATAACCCTCCCTTGATTTTTTTAAATAAATCAAAGTTAAACTGTCATTGTTAACTGCCTGATTATGTATATTGTGTGTGTGTGTGTTAAATGAAAAAGAAAATATAACATTAGAAAATACAAAAACAAATAGAAAATTATAAAATGAAAATATAAAAATAATAGTTTAGTAGTTATAAATGTTAGGATTATATCTGCCTTTGCAATATGTGGGAAATGATAGTACATCAGTTTAATCAGTTGCATACTTCGCTTGCTAATAAAGTCTGACATGATCAGATACGATTTGCAGGTAAGATCATGTAATTATACTGAAAAAGTAGATTCTTGTGATTAAACTAAATCATCTATGCATTTGTGTGTGTCCATCTTAGTTCTAAAAAGATGTCTTGACTTTTCAGATTGATTTCTTGTAAAGTTACAATCTCACACCTGACTTAATATGTGGTACCCTGAGATCTGTTTACTGCATCTGTTCACTTCTTTGTTATGAGTCATCATACACCTTAAGTGGCAAGATATCCTCTATTGTAAGTCATTACGGACCTGGATATTCTCACCTGATGTAAAAGATGCCAATGTGCACAATCCTTTATAAAGTCCAAAATGGATGCCCTATGATTCTTATGAATCGTCTCTATCTATTTCTTTATGAAATGGATTCGGGGATTACCTAATGGCTTGTCCATGGTGGTTTTCTCAAAGATTATCAACTGGTTTAACCATGATGATTCTCTCATTGACCTAAAAATGAGATCTAGTATACATATATGACAGGTTGTTTTAAGTTGAGTAAAAGTGCTTTCTTGTATATTTTGACAAGGTTGAACACTTTAAGTCTAAGTGTGGATTACATAATGTCATATCTAATTCAACCTTAATACATCCAAAAATTGAAAAAGTAAGTGCACTAATTCTTTTGCTAGTGCAGTCACTGTCTGTCCTTAGATCTTGTGTCTCATTTGTTGTGGGAACACTAACTTGGAATACACTAGATCAGGATTTAATCATTGTCTATGACTATTCAAAATTTTTTACTTCAATATGCTGATTATTATCTGATATGATCTCACTGCATGCAATATAATTCATTGTGTAGAATTTTATTCTGCTTTATTTTGATTTTTGCATGATTTTTTGTGTGCAGGCATGTTAATAATCAATGGTTTTCCTTCATATATCACCTTTTATAAACTTCTAAGTTTGAAAACTTAAAAATTTAGGGGGAGTAAAGATGATAAAGAGTTTATCGAAATAAATTTTTGGATGAAAAAGGATGATGCAAAAATATTTAAAGTTGTGTGTGTTTGAGATGTTTAAAAAATGAACCTAAACAGTTTTTAAAATATGAAAAGCTTCTTGCAAAGAATTGAGAATGTTTGTCATTTTATAAATTTTTTAAGACTAAAATGACAGGAAATAAGTTAAATTTTTTTTGGGTCAAAAAGTCAAAGTTTTTGGTCAAAAGTCAAAGTTTTTTTTATCAAAAGTCAAAGATCAGTCAAAAAATCAATGTGTTGGTCAAAGTTTGAAAATTTGTTTGATGAACAGTGAATTTATCAAAATTTGTGATTTGAATGATTTTGGTAAAAAATAATACAAGTGTTAGACGTATGGATATCTCATGCGCCTAAACAGTTTTCATAAGTCCTGTATAGACGTATGATGAAATTTCAGTTTTATACTAAGTGTTAGACATTTTGAGTAATCCTCACGCGCCTAAACAATAGTCATAAGTCTGAAATTCTTGGTTAAGTGTTGGGCGTCTTACAAAATCTCATGCGCCTAAACAGTACCAGATATCTCAAAATAATTCCAAAGTGTTAGGCGTTTCTAAAGAGGTCATGCGCCTGAACAGTACGCATGCGCCTAAACAGTGCTCATATGCCTAAAGAGTGCTCATGCGTCTATACAATGCACATGCTCCTACAAATCTTTCAAATGAAATTGACCAAGTGTAACTCATGCGTCTGAGGTTCATATGCCTGAACAAGGGTAAAACGTCTAAACAATGCTAATGCGCCTAGACCTCATGCGTCCAAACAGTGGTCATGCGCCTAAACAGTTGTAATGCATCTAAGGGTTTTCCACACTTGTATAAATTAAACACTTACAAAGAAATTTGTGTTCAAACTGATCAGAATGATGATGTTGATGAACTTGAAGAATTGAAGTTAAGGATTGTTTCTCAAAATGAAGAAATTGAAAGACTAAAGAAAGAAAATGAAATATTAAAAGCAAATGATGAATTAAAGAATGTCATGATGACAAATCTAGAAGAAAAAATAAATACTATGTTTGAAGAAATTGAAAAACTAAAAGTATCCTTACAAGAACCTTCAAAAGAAAGTGAAGCAGTGGTTGTTGAGAAAGAACCGACTCAAGAGCATGAAGAAACACCAGCTGTAAAGTTTTCTGAAGTTGAAAAAGGCAAACAAAAGATGAATGAAGATGAAACATCTAGTGGTCCATTTAAAGTTCAAATTTAGTTGATATAGATGTAGTTGAAGAAGAAGAAATACAAAATACAATTGAAGGTCTTGATGATATAGATTCAGATCTACCAGATGAATGGTATGATGAAGTTCTTGAAGATGAAGATGTGTTTGATATTGTTGAATCGCCAACTGAGAATGTTCAAGATGAAATTCCAATATATTTTGAAGACAGATATAATTATTTGATCAAGAGAAAGTATAATAGAGTTTTTCTCGATGGGCTGACTATAACACAAATAAATGAAGAATATGAAAAATATGTGATAGCAAAATCATCAGCACTAGCAGATCCGAATGAGATAAGTCTTAAACATGGGGAATTGGCTCAATTGAATGAAAGTATAAATATAGATGATATTCATGTGGCTGAATTGCACCACCCAAACCTAGAAGACATAAGCATACCGACTTTAAGAAATCGGTTGCAGTCAAGGAACTATCCGAGAAATAGACTAAATAAGCTGCAAGGTGAATCTTTAAGAAGATTGGTGAGAAGTTGGTAAAAGACTAAGAGGATGCATAACAAGATGATTATTTTGGATATCGATAACCCCTAGTATCTAGAAATAACCAAAAGAATGAAAATGCTTAAACCTCAAGAAATTAAATCAATGGAGTTGGTGAGAAAAACACATGAGCATAGAAAAGATCTTATGAATATGTTTCCAAGTGTTGAACATCAAGGTTATAAAGTATCTCTAGATCAGAAACAATTATGGAATAAAGCTAGATCTGCTAGAGATCTTGTAAGAAATATGCTACAAACAGGACAATCAATCTATGAATTGCTAAATGCAATGATTATGCCTGATAAATCAAAAGAAGTATAGATAATTGCATGAAAGTTTGATGAAATTTTTGATTCTTTTCTTATCAAGAGAGTTAATGCTATATGTGATGTTATCATTTTTACTCAAGTATCATTGCTCTACCGGTTCAAGACTTGAAAGAATTGCACAAACTTTCACTGATTAATACTACCAAGGCTGAAAGAGGAGAGGTATTTGTAAAGTTATTTGATAGGGAATATCAAGGATGGCTGCTTTTTTTAAAACACGATGTGATCAAGAAGATAAGAGTTATTTTGCACAAATGAAGAAGAAATCAAGAAAAGGTAAGTCAAGCAAAGAAATGGATGATTGTTATCTTGAGACATTCAGTGATAAGTACTTTGAACAAATCCTGGATTAAAATTTATTGATGGTACTCAATCATCAAAGCTAATTCTAAGATGGTTTTATGATTCATCTTCTTTTCATTTAAAGTTAGTAAGAAATTTGGAGGATTGTGATAATGATATGATCGGTCTATTTGGTGTGTTTGAACTTAAACTGCTACATCCAAGTTACATTTCATTTTTATCAAATCAATTTATTGAAGAAGTATCATCAGTAGAAGCTAAAAATGATAGGAAGTATTTTCTGACAATTATCAAAGTGATGAATACAGCAATGGAAAGAATTATGCCAACATTGTGAAGAAAGATATAAGTTATTGAATTTATGAGAATATCTCGCAAAGGAGTGCTGGAGATATATACAAAAGAAAATTCAAAACCAATAAAAGTGTATGCAAATGTGGATATTGTTGGATTATCAAAAGAGACACTGATGATGATGGAATCAATGGAGATCAAGACAAATGAATCAAAGCCTGAACAAGGAATTTTGGCTGAAAAGTTCAAATCTTTAATAAAGAAAGCTCTCAAAGAATTAGAAATGTTCAAAGAAAAGCCGATGTTCAAAATAAAAAAAGAACCTGAAGAGTATTTTGGCTGAAGACAAATGCAAATCTTAGGGGGAGTATTGTTAGAAACCTTGAAAGATTAGCATTTTAGTGTTTAGCTAAGTTTTGTGTAAGACCCCGTTTCCGGACACCTTACAGCTGGTGGTTCATCGCACTTAAAACATTACAAAATATACATTAATTTTGCAGCGGAATTTAAAACATTATTTAATAACTAAAAACATGTCAATTACAACATTAGTTTTCATCTCAAAATACATGACATGTCAAAATACGGATGCCAGCCTCAAAATGCTCCCAGTAGCTTATGCATCCATGCCTGCAACTCCTCAGCATCAACATATACCTGCCAACTATCATGCATACAAAAGTCAGCGACGCTGAGTGAATTCTAGTTTTATAATAAAACATACTTTTCTTTTGTTAAAACCGTTCTTTACTTTCTTTCAAAACATACTATACTTTATAACTGTTCGTGATCATACATCATACGTACATACAGATAATATCATTATTATCTTTCGTTACATTCATTAACTTTGTTCGTTCAACGTATTACATTATCGTTCATTTCTCTTTCTAGATCCGGTCAGTCTTTACCCTCTTCGTGGCACTCAGCCACGATTACTGAGGTCGAATGACAAGGATCCTGTTCTGTATATTATTACAATAATTCATTTACGTTCATTCATACGTTCGTTCTTTCATACATGATCGTTCATTACGTTCGTTAATCTTCGTTCATTCGTTCATCTGGTGACATGTACATTCCCCCGAACATTGTGCACGAAGCTAGCCACTGGGCCTGAAGTCTATCATAGACCCCGAACATTATGCATAAAGCTGACTCCAGTACCTGAGGCAAGTACATTCACCGTTCATCCTTTTGGTTCATTACTCATTATTACTCGAATCTTGTCTCTTGCAATATCTCAAGTCCAAAGACTGATGTTGTGCCGGGGCCTGCTCACAAACCCCCGACTCATGTTCGAAGACTAACACAACACTGTGAAACGCGACAAAGATCCCATACGAGTCAATCACAGGGATTGAACTCCATCCGAGTCTGTTGCAACACAAAGTCGCTCACCTCATCATCTCGTCTCATGTAATATCCCCGACTCATGTTCGAAGACTGATACTGTGCCGGGGCCTGACACACAAACCCCCGACTCATGTCTGAAGACTGACACAGTACCGGGACACACGACATGGATCTCATCATCCGTCACTTTCGTCATATGAAATACTCCTGACTCATGTCCGAAGACTGATACTGTGCCGGGGCCTGCTCACAAACCCCCGACTCATGTCCGAAGACTGACATAGTACCGGAGTACGCAATTTGTATCCTGTCTCATGCAATACCCCCGACTCATGTCCGAAGACTGATACTGTGTCGGGGCCTAACACACAAACCCCCGACTCATGTTCGAAGACTGACACAGTATCGGGATACGTGACAAGGACCTCTATCGAGTTTGTTGCGACACAGAGTCGCTCACCCCATACATATGCTTCCAAGCCTTTCTATACTTTCTCTTTTATTCATTCATTTATTCATGCATGCATTCATTCATTACGTTCCTTTTTTCATTATCTTCCACTTTACGTTACATAATACTTTCATTACATTCATTAACGTTCAACGCAAAGCCAATGGAAGACATACATACGTAATAAGGAACATACAAACATAAACATACACCATCACCAATACAGGCACATCATACATGCATAGCACACACCAACAAGCCATCACATCACAACCAGGCCTATCTCCCCATAATACCCCTTAAAAACCACTTAGAAAACCTCAAGTCCAAAGTGGGCGCATGGGTCCTTCCAGGCGCATGAGCATAAAAATTCTAAGTATAAATTAACCTGGGCGCATGAGTACTATTTGGGCGTTTCTGTCCTGTTTAGGCACATCAACACTTAACTATAACACTTTGGGCGCATGGCATAACTCAGGCGCATGGCATGACTTAGGCGCATGGGCCATATGCTAGGCGCATGGCTAGCAAATTGGACGTATGGCCAACTGATGGGCGCATGGGCCATTTGCTTTGGGCACATGGGCCATCTGCTTTGGGCACATGGGCCATCTGCTTTGGGCGCATGGGCCATCTGCTGGGCGCATGGCCAATACTTAGTGTCTGGTCTCTCATGCCGGACGCATGGATACTATTTAGGTGCATGAACCACTGTTCATGTTCATCGAAACATTCTGAAATCCTTTCCCAGGCTACCATTTTCACCTGATAATCATTCTAAGCATACCCAAACATAGATCTAACATACTAAGGTCATCTAAGCATGCTAAACATCATCTCTAACCCATAATCATCACTATAACATGCATACATACATACAACATCCGGACATAAAACTGTAAATCCACGGTTTTACTTGAAAACATCACTTGGTATGCATAATAGCCCCAAATCAGTTAAAAATCAGTAAAAGAGGGGTTCTAGAAACTCACCTTGAGCAGCTTTTGAGCAACACTATTCCCGTTCAAGACCCACTTCAATTCAGCTCTTTGAATCCTGAAAGGAAACTCTAAACAACCGGAACTTCGGTCAAGAACTCAATACTTAACCGAAACCGAGCTCAAAAAAGAAAAGACTTACCTTTTTCAGTTTCTTCTTGCTCTTTCTCTCTCTAGAACCGAGCTCTCTTTCTCTCTCTAGAACCGAGCTCTCTTTCTCTCTCTTCTTTTTAGCCGTGAAGAATAAAATGAAGAAGAAGTAATGGGCACCCATGCCCTTAAAATCTTAAAATAATAAGATTTGAACTTTCTATACTTTTTCCCTTCATTTGTGCACAATTTTCATTCCTTTCACTTACTTTTCTTTTCCTTTTGTTTAAGTAGAAATTTCGGGGTGCTACATTTTGTCATAGATTAGGGACTTATTGTGTAAATATATGTTTCTTTTTGTGTTTTCTTGATTATTAGTATAAATAGGATTGCTATGTATGTGCAGCTAACGAACTTTAGATATTTTTTTCTTAATTTGTACTTTGTAATCCATCTGATATCAATAAAAACTCTATGAATTTTTCTGATATTATGTTTGTTTGATTACATTGTTCATATTATTGTCAATTGCTTGATATTAATCACAGATCAATCCATTTGAACCTATCAACAAAAAAGAATTTAGAATTGATAAACTCAAAAGAACCGTCAACGTTAAACACTCAATGAACTTTTGGTGAACAAGTTTCATAAGTCAACCTCGATTAATCAAGTTTTTGTAAGTTGACCTCGATAAACCTTCAATAATTTTGTTATTCTTCGATAATTTCAATTTTGTTATCCTTCTCATTTATTTTAGAAACGTATGTTTTTATTTTAAAACTTGAGGACCTTAAATTTTGTGGGCCTAAAACAATTGCTTTAATTGTTTACATTGTAGAGTCATCCCTACTAGTTAATTAAATTGATTATTAATGATTTATAATGGAGTTTGCATAAAAATGATAGTGTATATAGGTAAAGATAGCTGAAGTACTTATATGGTGGTGTATATACTTAATTAAAGGTCCCAGAATCACGTTATAGCTTTAGGTCACTTTAGAGCTCCAGGCATCTTTAGGTAATAGGTCCTAGTTACATACCCCACTTGACCCCGTAAATAGTTAAATTTATGTAAAGGATCGTTTACCTTTGGTGAAATGATTGTATATCGTACTTTATACAGTGGTTAGTGTAGTATGAATACAAAGTACCACTAAGACATCCCAATCAAATCAATCTTATTCTCAACCCTTTGATTTTTTTCATCTTAAACATTAGATCGTAACATTTTGTGTCTTTTAATGTGAAAATATAAATATTACAGACATGACAAGTTGAAGGGATGCAATAAGTAATACTTTTAGCATAATTTTTTTATAAAACCAGAAAGACACATTAAAGAGTGTATGAAACTTTTATTTCTTAATTAATTGACAAACACCCCTTGAACGAATCCGGCCAACTAGTTGTTTTCAAATTTTGATTTTCAGTTGATAAGATAAAGAGCATGGATATATAGCCAGAGAACAAGCACTCACATTAAACATTTGTCTTGTAATGTAATGTTTTCAACTGTAAAGATCATTTTCGACAAACTATTATCACGAGGGGATAATGCTTGTACAAGATATAATCATTATTATTCTATATAACATTGCTGGGGTGCACCATTCACTACCTTTTCCCTACCACTTCATCCACCCTTATGTCCCACACTTGTCACTCAACCTCTCATAATCTCTCTCTAGCTACCTGATCAGGTTTTTTCATCTGTTCTTTAGATGACAAGTTGTTGTCTATCTTTTTCTAGCTCTATTTTCTTGTACCCCTTCTCCAAAATAATGTGTCTATCTCAAAACAATTATCCATTTTCTATTACAGCATTCGAGAAGAGGAAGTTGTCGTTGGTATCCGTGGCCATCGTGGCTTGCAGTTTTTTGGATGACGATATAAAGTGAGATCAAGCATGATTTGTCCCAGGGGATGATCGCGCATTGCTAGAAAATGTGAAAGGGATTAAAGAGAAAGCGGAGAGACGTTAGTGGAGGCTTGACTTGATTCCGTGTGTGTGAGCTTCAATTTAGGATGCTCTCACTCAAATATGGTCTTATTGCATGTCTTTCTTTACTTTCCCAGCTTCATTTGTACTTTTAAGTACTCAGATGATCATGTTAACTTTACTTGAAATGATATTAAATATATTGGTAAGATGTCTTTTTCTATGGAAGTGAACCGGAGTTTGAAGTAACAAATAACACATTTATATTTTTGCATTAATTATCATCAATGGGCGTTCAGGCCAATGGTTCCAAGGTATGTCAGAATGAGGTTCATTTTAAGAGGGTGAAGGTTTAAATTTTATGATAAACAATAATGTTGATTTAAAAAGTAGTTTAGATAGCATGTGAATTCACAGTTTAAAAAAACTAATGTTCATTACTTCTCCAAGTTAATAAATAATATTCTATGATTATAAACCCAACTTTGATTCACTCAATGATTTTACCTTTTTAATGCCGTTTGTAAGTTCTCGTAATATCCGACCAAGCCTTCTTGATACACGATGTCAATTGTTTATACTAATTTCGATACTTCAAGTTTTATTCACCTAGGTACACTGTCAAGAAGGAAGTTTATCACTATAGGAAAATCTTTAAGTCAGGTTTAAACTTAGATCTTAAAGATTTCAAGCCTAAACCATCACTCTCATATCATTGGATTAGTTTACATTGATTGTTGTTAGACTATGTGTATTGATTTATTTAGTTAAAATATTAGCTAGGCAAATTTAACTTATTAAAGCCCATTTAAATCAATTGTACTGGTTTTAACTCACCCCTTTTAAGTCCCATTAGAAGCTTGGCTAAACATAAGTTTAAAGCCCTATTTAATTAGGTGTAGTTTTTAACGTCTTATTTGTGTCCAAATCAACAAATTTGATGCCCCCTAAGGACAACACTATGTTCAGTCTCATGTGACCCTTTACGATGAACTCCATTGATAATACTTTTTTGTTGCTACGACTTGGACATACTAAATTCAACAAAATAGTTGTTGTTGGAAAAAATCAAGAAGAGGTTGTCCAGGTTGAGAAACACAACAAAAAAAAACTATCAATTATCCTCGCTAGATATAGAATCAATATGTAACCTAAGACTCACGTAATCATTTCTTCACAGAAAACTCTAAATCCTACGATCAAGTGGAGAAGTTTTTGATGTTCTAAGGGTGTTTTGATGAACTTCGATTCGTGTATTAGTGACTCATGACATTGTAGTTAAGGTTATGTAAAAACATAATTAGCTTAGGTAGTTAGAGTAAATAAGATATAGTATCCATGAGTAAAGTAGCATAAAGTTAGTATTACATGTATCGTCTTTTAACTACTCCCAGTCTTTTAACTACTCCCAGATTAAAGTACCTTATCCTTTGGATTGATTAGATTTAAACAATAATTATCGTAAATTACAATTACTCAAAAGGGACAAGCGAGCATGAAAGTAATAGAAAAGAAAACAATTGATCATTTTTTGGTTTCGGTTTTACCACCACTGTGAATTACCTAATTTATTTACCAAGTTAAAAACCTCACATAAAGATAATATATTCAATGTTTGGAAAGTTTACCAAAATAGGCCCCCTTCTCCCGTCTCTTAAAAAACCCTATAATTCTATAAAATTATCATCTCCGTTTTTCCACGTGATCTACCTGTTAAAAATAACCCGTAATATGTGGCTTACGGATCATTTAAATAAGTTTCACCAAATGATATAATTAGTCACTAATAGTATAATGTGATTATTTGATGGAAATACCTCACAATTATAATTAGGGTTTCCCCTTAGATGTTATAAAAAAAGGAGTAAGAAGATAACAAAAACACACCAATAACTTTTGTCTCAAGATCATCCATCGATCCCTCTAAACATCATGGCTTCATCATATTCATCAAAGATCTCTATTCCCACAAGTAAGTTTTAATTGTTTTGATGTTTAGTTTATATTTGAGATTGAGTAAACATGATTATAGTTTCATGTTTTCATCTATGTTTCTAGATATAATCAACATGTGGTATCAGAGCGTATGTTGATTATATCTTTTTAAGTATTAAAAATAATAATAATAATTCTTTGAGATGGATGAATCGTATTTTGTAAATCAATCCTGTTGAATTGGTTTTTGCCGTGAAGCCTGTCAATCGATAAATAATAAAAAAAAACTTTTCTATAGATTGATCAATCTACATATGATTTAATTTTTTTTGTTTTGCGGCAATCCTTATCCTTCAAATTCTTTCCACCATGAAATTAATTGATTTAAAATTTATGTGAAAAGTTCACCACATGGAAAGAGAATTTATTGTGATTCATTACAATTTACTTATATCAAGAGATAATCAAAACAATCATTACGATTCTATTACTTTATGGAAGTGACGATTATTTTGCTTCCTTATTTAAATTAATATTATCTTGCAAAAATCTTTTATATGAGAGATTTATAATTGTTGATTACACGAATCAATTAGTTTCTTTTTTCTAAAATTAATCTTTAAATATGATTGTCATTAATTTTAATAACTACAAATTATGGATATTTAAATAAATTGATTAGAGTTTAATTATTTGTAATTAATACGTCGGTTGTAAATATTTGTTATTTCTTTCCCGTTTAATTGCTGTTAATTATTTTTCAGCACATAATGTATTAATTATAAATTAATAAGGCATTAGGATTTTACGTGAAATAAAGTTAGTGATTTGTTGAATCACAATAGAATTTCATTATTTAATAATAGTTTTTATTTGTAGAAACATATAATGTACTTATGTTTCATATTTTCAAATAAAACCAGTCTTGCAAAAAGCATATGTCTTAAAATATATTTTGACATAGAAAAAAAGAATGGTAACTTTAATGAAAGATTATGTGATTAATCCCAACGGTACATCACTTGGTTTGACATTAAAGTTTAACGTTATTATTTTATATAATTATATAACTATGTGTATCGTCATATGATAAACCCAAAGGCTAGTTGTTTGATACTACATATGATGAATGTTGGCAAATTAATATAAATATTACACTTCTACCCAAAGGTGATGTGTCATATTTATATGCCTTAGTATAATTTTGTTCATAATACTTGAATGTTAGTTATAGCCAACGCGAAGCCAACATTCATTTAGAACCTTACTTTAATTTGTTCATAACGCTTGCACATTGGTCATAGCCAACGCAAAACCATTGTGCAAGTAGAACGCTACTTTAGTTTGTTCATAACATTTGAATTTTGGTCAAAGCCAACGCGAAACCAATATTCATCTAGAACTTTATTTTAGCCTATTATTTTGGTGTTATAATAGGTTTTATCTTCAACGTATTAATTATGTATGTTTTATTTATTTATTTTGATTACCCTGAAATTTAGCTCACTTTAACTTCTTTACTACTTGTATCAATTTATCATCCACTATCACTCCTAACTTTGGAATTGAAGTTTTAACCGGGGCAAACTTCGTCTCATGGAGGGATTCTATTAAACTTACTCTTAGCATGTTGGATCTTGATTATGCATTGAGACATGACGCTCCTACTACTCTTACTGCTGAAAGTACTGCAGATCAAAAACAAGAGTATGAAAAGCGGGAGAGGTCTAACAGAATGTCTCTGATGGTAATCAAAAACTCCATCTCTGTTGCTATTAGGGGAGCAATACCTGATTCAGATAATGCTAAAACTTATCTGAATTCAGTGGAGAAACAATTTAAAGGATCTTCTAAAGCACATGCGAGCACTTTGATTCTGAAGATGCTTACTACAAAGTATGATGGGTTTAATAATGTGCGTGAACACATAATGATGATGAATGACATGGCTCATAAACTCAAGAGCTTAGACATGGAAATCAGTGATGGTTTTCTAGTATATTTCATTATGACTTCTCTTCCTTCACGCTTTGATGCTTTTAAGATCAACTATAACACCCAAAAAGAAAAATGGTCAATGGGTGAGTTGATAGCAATGTGCGTGTAGGAGGAAGAACGTCTGAAGCTAGAAAAGCATGATGTTGTTCATGTTACCACCATTAAACCATTAAAGAGAAAGGGAAACTTCAAAGGGGAAAGCTCCAAAGTCCGTAAGGCTGGTACAAGTACAGCTTCCAGCTCAAATGCCTCCTTTGGACAATCTCGCTGCAAATTCTGTCACAATAAGAGACATACCCAACGAGATTGCCCTAAGTTCAAGGAGTGGCTGGCTAAGAAAGGTAACCATCTATTTATGATATTTGAGTCCTTTAATGTTAACGTTCCAATTAACACATGGTGGATTGATTCTAGTTCTATGGTTCATGTTACTAACTCAACACAGGGATTCCTTACAATCCGGAAGCTGGAAAGAAACCAAAGGACAATTAAGGTGGGAGATGGTTATGAACTTAACGTTGAAGCCGTAGGAACCATGCTATTAATAATGAAAACTGGTCATTGTATTAAACTTTATGATACATTATATGTACCGAGGATTACTCCGAACTTAGTATCTGTGCCAAAGTTAGACAATGATGGTTATGAAATTTTACATGGTCATGGCAAAGTCACTATTACTTTAAACTCTCATGTCTGTGGTTATGGTTATCTAGATGGAAATCGCTATAAGTTAAAACTAGATGATCAATTTTCAAAATCGTTGTTATCATATAATGTAAATGAAAACATTAACAAACGAAAACGAGATTTGGAAACATCATCCATGTTGGGGCATCAACGTTTAGGCCACATATCACGAGATCGCATGTTAAGACTCGTGAAGGATGAAGTATTACGAAATCTTGATTTCTCTGATTTTGAAACATGTGTTAAATGCCTTAAAGGTAAAATGGCTGATGGATCTAAAAAAGGAGCCGTCAGGATTTCCGGTTTACTAGAACTCATACACACTGATATTAGTGGACCTTATCCTATTGGAATATATGGACATAAATCATTTATCACTTTTATAGATGATCACTCACGTTACATGTACTTGTACTTAATCAAGGATAAATCTGAATCACTTGACATGTTTAAAACCTTCAAGGCTGAAGTCGAAAATCAACTTGATCGAAAAATAAAGGTAGTGAGATCAGATAGAGGTGGTGAGTATTATGGTAAACATACTGATATTGGTCAAGCTCCTGATCCTTTCTTTGAATTTTGTAAAGAACACGGGATTGTACACCAATTTACCATGCCGGGTACTCCTCAGGAGAACGATGTAGCTGAGAGAAGAAACCGTACCCTAATGAACATGGTTAGAAGTATGTTAGTGAACTCCTCTTTACCTGAATTTTTATGGATAGAGGCATTAAAGACAGCTGTTCATATACTAAATAGAGTTCCTTCTAAGTCTGTCCCTAAAACTCCATTTGAAATTTGGAAAGGAAGAAAACCTAGCTTAAGGTATATGAAAGTATGGGGTTGTCCAGCCGAAGCTAAGCTTTATAATCCTCAACAAAGAAAACTTGACATGAAGACAGTCAGTTGTTTCTTTATAGGATATCCTAATCATTCAAAAGGGTATAGACTTTATTGTTCCTCTCATACTACTCGCATCATAGAAACTCATCATGCTGTGTTTTTAGAGGATTCTAAGGTTAGTGGGAGCACTGAAAGTCATGACATTGACTTACAAGAAGTGCAAGAGGAGGGGGGATGGGCTCTCTACACTTACCTCCTATTACACCTCTTGTACTTAACGCTGCACCATTACAAAACACTGTACCATTATCTCATGTTTCCTCAGAAGTTCATGTTGCTCCAAACATTCCTGTAAACGAAGCACCATCAAATCCACAAGAGCAAGTCCCTCATACGACTACTGAAACTGCAAAACCTGAAAATCAGCTACGGAGGTCATCAAGGTCTAGAAGGCCTACTAATTTTGATGATTATGTAACCTACCTAAATGAAGCTAATTTGGATTTAGGAAAGTGTAACGATCCAACCTCCTATAATGAAGCAATTAGTAGTGATCAATCGTCTGAATGGAATAAAGCTATGATTAATGAGCTTGATTCCATGTATAAGAATGACGTTTAGGAATTGGTTGAATTACCCAAGGGTGTTAAACCCGTAGGATGTAAATAGGTTTTCAAAACCAAATTAGACCCGAATGGTAATATTGAACGTCATAAAGCACGATTGGTTGCTAAAGGCTATACTCAAAAGGAGGGAATTGACTATCAAGAAACCTTTTCACCAGTTTCACGAAAAGATTCCTTAAGGATCGTTATGGCCTTAGTAGCTCATTTGATTTAGAGTTACATCAAATGGACGTTAAAACCGCTTTCCTTAATGGCGACTTACATGAGGATGTGTTCATGAACCAACCTGAAGGTTTCAAACCTAAAGGCAAAGAACACTTGGTATGTAAGTTAAAGAAATCCATATACGGGTTAAAACAAGCATCACGTCAGTGGTATTTAAAATTTGACGAAGTTATGAAAAAACAAGGTTTCATAAAAAAATCAAGTGGATCAATGCACCTACCTCAAAATGAGTGGGAGCAATTTTGCTATACTTGTCCTTTACGTAGATGACATTCTATTGGCAAGTAATAGTTTAGATTTGTTGCATGAGTCAAAGCGATTACTTTCACGTAATTTTGACATGAAAGATCTCGGAGAAGCCTCTTATGTAATAGGCATCGAAATACACCGAGATCGAGCCAACGGGACGTTTTTGGTTTATTTCAATGTCCAAAAACAGAGGATGAGAAGGAGCAGATGAAATTGATACCTTATGCTTCAGTAGTGGGAAGTTTAATGTATGCTCAAGTTTGTACTCGTCCTGATATTGCATATATTGCTGGAATGCTAGGTCGATATCAATCTAATCCTAGCCTAGATCATTGGAAAGCAGCAAAGAAAGTATTGCGGTATCTTCAAGGACAAAAGAGTATAAGTTGACATATAAAAGAACTGATAACTTAGAAATGGTGGCCTATTCTGATTCTGACTTTGCTAAATGCAAAGATGATAAGAAATCAACATCGGGGTCTATCTTTATGTTAGCAGGCGGGCCTATTTCATGGAGGAGTCATAAGCAGCAGTTGACAACAACCTCAACAATGATGGCAGAATATGTTGCAGTTTATAATGCAACTTGCCATGGGATGTTGTTAAGAAATCTTATTACCGGACTCAAAATTATTAACTCCATATCACGACCGTTGAAGATTTACTGTGACAACTCAGCTACCGTTAGTTTCTCGAATAGTAACAGTTCGAGTGGAGCTGGTTTATATCTTGATATAAAATATTGTTCATGCGAGAACGAGTAGAGGAAAATAATCTTTGTATTGAGAACATTAGCACAAAAGATATGCTTGCGGATCCGATGACTAAAGGTCTACCACCCAAAACATTCCAAGAACTCGTAACAAGGATGAGTTTTACTAGAGACCTTATATAATAGCATATCAAGTGTGCATTTATGTTTAATGTGATTTCCTCAAATATTTATTTTGTCTATTATAACTTATATGTGCGCTTTATGATCTATAGACAAATTTGTGCAGATAAATACTGTACATTAAGGGTTTATTTAAGTCATTTTGGTTTTATGTTTAATGTTTTATATTGAAACTTTAGTATGACTGTTGGGGGTCTCGGATTAACATTAATTCGAATGACTGTAACTATTTGCTATAAGTTTCAATATGAAACCTGATGAGTGTCTAACTTGGCCATGTATACTCATCAAAATGATCACTCGGCCAAGTGGGAGAATATTAGAAATAACCCGTAATATGTGGCCTACGGATCATTTAAATAAGTTTCACCAAATGACATAATTAGTCCCTAATAGTATAAGGGGGTTATTTGATGGAAATACCCCACAATTATAATTAGGGTTTCCCCTTAAATGTTATAAAAAGAGAGTAAGGAGATAACAAAAACACACCAATAACTTTTCTCTCAAGATCATCCATCGATCCCTCTAAATATCATAACGGGAACGAATCTTAAGATCATGGCTTCATCATCTTCATCAAAGATCTCTATTCCCACAAGTAAGTTTTAATTGTTTTGATGTTTAGTTTATATTTGAGATTGAGTAAACATGATTATAGTTTCATGTTTTCATCTATGTTTCTAGATATAATCAACACTATCCTCTTGAGTGTCGCCTATTTTGACAGAGGTTTTTTTACCAAAATAGTGCAGTTGGAAATTTTATTTACCAAGATGTAGTTTGAAAAATATTTATCAAAATGGTGTTTTAAAAAAAAGTGTTTCTCTCCAATATTTTCGTTGGATATTTTCAAAAAGAAATTTTTATTATTTTTCTTAGTTTCTAGGAATGTTCTTTAAATATAACTTTAATTTATCTAGTAGTCTAGATTTTTTAATTTCTTGCGGTCTCTATTATAATTAATTTATAGTTAATATATAAATTATCTTATTTATTTCCCTGTTTATTTATTAGTTTTTTAATACTAGCGTTAATTTATATTATTGAGAAAAAATATATTTGCTTATGTATTGTCACAGTGGAAATCTCATTTTTAATTTAATGCAATATACTTTGATATATCAAAGATATAATTGACATAAGGTTCAATATATTAGAGTTAACACTAACAAATAATATAATATATTAAAATAAACTAACATAAACTTTAATAAAATGTTGTAACATCTTTATGCACCCTTATGTAAATTGAATATTAATTAACATAAACTTTCACCATTAATAAAATTGTTGGTTCTTAATTAAGTTTATAAAAACCTTTAAAATACTTCTCAGTTATTTAAATGCACAAATGTACCTATATATTTAACTTTCTTATTGTTGTTTTATAAAATAATTCTCTCATTAGTTTTTATAATTTCTAACGATATCTTCCAATATGAATAGCATAGTTTGAAATTAAATCAAGAACCACATATATAATTTGTTTTGTAAAATGAGGGGTAATGAAAAGATAAAGGTTAAACATTTAAAAGCAGTTAGAGAAATTAAAATTTATTATGGATTTTAAAACCACAACTAAAGAAATCAAAAAAATTTTAGTCCAAGACCACAATTAATTTATTTAATAAATCGTTTAAATTATATATCTTGAATGAAATTCTTTTTAGAAACCTAAAATGGTTTTAACTAAAAAACATTTAAAAAGTATTTTATAAAATATCCAATGAGAATGGAAGAGAGAAATAAAAAAATTCAAAACCACACAATTTTAATAAATATTTTTCAACTACACTAATTTGATAAATAAAAATTTCAACTTACACTTTTTTTTTTGAAAAAAACTCGCCATTCGTGGGCTTTTGTTTTCTTCACATGTAAGTGGGCTTTAATTAAATTTGTTAATGAGTTTAATGAGCCATTCGTATACTGGACTTCAAAGTTCAAAATCCTTGTTTCACGAATCACGAGTGAATTCTGTTTCCCAACCTCAACCCTCAAGTAATTCAATGATCAAAATAGTTTCTTTTTTTTAATCGACAATTTATACGATTATTTTTGTTTGAACAACGAAAGATTTTATTAAAATCTAGAAAGGAGCTAGAATCAGTACAAGGGAGAAAGAAAATGTTACAACATTACAACATAAACTTGCACCATAATTCCCAACTCACGTTTACAAGATTTCCCGTATGTTTAATACATAAAAATGACATGTCTTTGATCTCTCCAATAATTTCTTTCGGGCTACGGATACGATTTCAAACACCTTATTCCTGCACTTTCAAATTTTATATACCACCACATATACTTTTGCCTTAATAATTGTTCTTGAGCTTTACCAAGGTGCCCTGATTCAATTTCTTTCGGCAAATCTAGTATAGAATTCGAATAAAACATCGGTAGCCAGCACCAACGTCGGGCGCCTTCCCATGTAACAGAAGCAAATGGATAGTGCATGACCAAGTGGTTTGTCGATTTAGATATCCAGCCGCACATAGGACATAAGGATTTATCCGTGATCCCTCGTTTGCTCAGATTATACGTAACCGGGATTTTGTCCATAATCGCTCTCTAACATATTAAATTAACCTTTAGGGTGAGGAGCTTTGTCAATTCAAATAATACTTGATTATTGGGCAGCAGCACTTGCTCCATAAGATTTCAAACCAAACTTGTAGAGTAGTTCCCTATAATACCCTCCTCCCACGTCCATTTGTCCCCGGCTGCCGATAGTTTGACATTTTCAAGGGACTTTTCCATGCAAGCTAGTTGTGACACCTCTTGGCAGTTTGTGGATCCTTCTTCCATTCCCAATAAAAGCGAGTAACACCATGAGCATGTTCCAATCTATCTTTTATTGTGTAGTCTTTTTTCCTTTTCATTTTAAAGACGCTTGGGAAAGCTTCTTTTAGACATCCAACCTCCGCCCATTCATCGAGGCCAAAATTGAATGACGGATCCATTCCTAAGTTTGCATGACAACATGGAGCCAAAATCAATACCCAAGTGTGAGAGATAGTTAATAGATGAGACAATGTGTCTACACGGTCCCGACAGCGATTTCCTCACATAGAACTTCTATTGAACATGTTTGCTCCCATGAATGGCCTATATTACCCAAACCCATAGAGAGCATTGCTCCATTTTATATCTCCATAACCATTTTGATAGCAACACATTCATTGCTTTTATACTCCTAATGCCCCACCCTCCTTGTTCCTTTGGAGCAAGTAACCGCTTCCAAGCAATCCAACTCATCTTAGGCGTACCATTTTTAATCCCCAAAGAAAATTTCTCTGCAACCTTTCAAGTTGTTCAATAATTTTTTCAGGGGCTTTAGATAGTGATAAAAAATACATGGGTAAATTACCTAACATTGATTCGATAAGGGTTAATCTGCCACCCATTGACAGTTACTCTGCCTTCCAAGAGGAAAGTTTCTTTTGCATTTTCTCAATCACTCTATTCCATTGAGATATTCTAGACATGTTGGAACCCACAAGGAGACCAAGATAGGTGAAGGGAAGATCCATAGCTTGACATTGGACTAAATTTGCAAGAGTGCGCACCGCCTCGAAATCGACTCCAACACCGACCAACCGACACTTTTTAAGATTAATTTTAAAACCAGATGCTATATTGAAACATCAGAGAATAAAGTTCAAATTTTGTATGTTCGTGTCGGACCACTCCCCAATTAATATTGTGTCATCCGCAAAGAACAAATGCGATAAAACAAGCGAATCACAAGGAATATGCAGCCTACGAAAAGTTCCAGTTGACAAAGCAGCTTTCATAAAGACATTCAGAGCCTCCATAACTATTGTAAATAGGAATGGGGAAAGAGGATTCCCCTGTCGGACTACCCTGCTCATGCTAAACTTTTTTTACGGAGAACCGTTTAGCAGAATTGAGGTTCTAGCAGAGGAAAGACATTCCTTTATCCAGTTTCTCCAATTCTGAAGAACACCCTTATGACCTTAAATATCATCCATGATTTTCCAGTTCACCGAATCAAAAGCTTTGTTGAAGTCGACTTCGAAGATCATTGCAGCCTTTCTAGTTGCTTTTAGCCATGCTACTGTTTCATTAATAATCATAACACCATCCATGATTGATCTACCCTCTATAAAGGCAGATTGATTGTAGTTGATAATTAGCTTTAGCACAATCGTTAATCGAGCAGCTATACTTTGGATAAGATCTTGTAGACACAACCAATAAGGGAGATGGGGTGATAATCAAGAAGGGTTAGCGGGTCGTCCTCTTTAGGGATGAGGGTGATAAAAGATGAATTGTTCCCCAAATGTAGGCATTCATTAGTATGGAAATAGACGAGAGCAACTATGAAATCGTCTTCAAACAAAGTCCATCTTTTTTATAAATTTCATAGTGAAACTGTCAGGACCCGATGCCTTTTGCCCCGAGCACTCAAAAACTGCATCCTCTATTCCTTATTTCGTGAAAGGTGCAATTAACAAAGATAATTTCTCCATATTAAGTTTCATAAAGCCATCACATGGTATAGTGGGCCAATGATGTATGGTTCCTTGAATTTATTCTAAAAAACCGTGTACTTCTTCTTTAATCTTTGCAGGATCCGACACCCAAGTTCCGCTTATTGCTAGCCCATTTATCCTTTTCATTTCATAATCGCCTTCACAATTCCATGGAAAAATCTTGAATTTTCGTCTCCTTCTACCGCCCACTTTACTCTTGCCTTTTGTTTAAGATCGAGCGTCTTGCATTTTTCGATTTCCTTGACTTGTTTCCTGAGGTTTAGAAGCCTATTCTGATGCTCATCGTCAAGAAGACTTGATTCAGACAGGTTTCTAACTCTAACATTTTGGACCTAAGAGCAATAACTTCCTTCTCTAGATTGTATCGGTGTGATTTACTCTATTTTTTTATTGCCACTTTAATGGATCTGAGCTTCTGAGATAAGTGAGTAACTGGATCATTTAAGGCTAATGAATTATCTTGAAAAGTGGCAGCAACCTCCATGACCATTTGATCAAAACCTTCAATCCCCAACCAAGAATCAAATAACTTGAACGGGATAGGGCCGTAGTCTGCAGAAATTGTCTTCAACAGAATAGGCGCATGGTTAGATAGCAAGCGCAGGAGGGCTAGTACTTCGGCATTAGGGAAAGTGTCATGGATAGGGCATCATGATTGCACTTCTTCAATCACCCTAGCCTTGACCGATGTTCCATTGCATCGAAGAGTGAATTCCTCATCTATCTTAGTCATGTTGTTTGTAAGTATCAAATAGTTACCATATGAAACATCATATTCTTCCCAAGAGAAGTCTGATTGGGACATAACCATTCCAAAAGCTTCCCTAATTTTGGAGTAGGTTTTGCTGCTTCTGAGACTTGGAGGGAGACCATATATTTGTAATCCAACTATTCGCTGGCATTGTATATCCTCCCCATTCCATAACCAAAGCTTGTTAAAGTGGCTTTGAACGAGGGCTGCTATGTTGTCTAGGAAGCCTTTAACTTCAACCGAGCTTTTATAACGAAACATTAGGTGCAATCCACTCACATATGATAACTCCGCTTCAACGATGTTGTCGGCTTCCACGACTCTTTTAACATTTGTTAGTGATACTATATCCTTCGCTTTAGTTATCACAACAATTTTCTTTGGAGACTAGATTGAAACATCGCATATGTCCACCACCTTGGTCCTCTTTGCTCCCGTTAATACCTCCTTGAAAGTTGCTTTTCATTTTAGTTGAAATCCAAGGGCTTTTGAGTTATAAGTTCTTGATGGATCCATGCTATGAGTGTTAGGCAGCCTTGTCGGTGTAGTAGAGGTGGGTTTCCTTTCTCTCTTGAACTCTCCAGGTTTGCTTGAAGCCGACGGTTCCCAATCTTCACCTTCGATAAGTCACTGGCCAAACGTTCTTCATCATCCACTTGGAGAAACCTAACAAAACCAAAGACTTTGTTGTATTTATCTCTTTTCCTTGCAACATAGGAATCGGCTATCCATCCATAGTACTAACAACTTTCCCATAGCATGCTGCTAGTGCAATCTTTAGGTAGGTTGCTGACAAAGAAGGTTGTCGGAACTCTCAAGTGATCAGCGCCATTGACATGCATCAACTTCTTTCTTCTGTGAATAGTTTGCCACCCTCCGTCTCTCTCCATTAGGGATTTCTCTTATATGATTATTTTTTCTATTGATATGTGTTATTTTAATTTGGTCTATCTATTTGTTTTAGTCAAAATTCTTATTTTTCACTTTTCTTCTCTTGAAACTTTTAAACTTTAAATATAAATGAGTCAGGGTTACTTAAGGGTTTAGATCCATGAATAACAAAGTTTTTCTTTGTGGTAAATTGATTAGACAAATGAATTTTGAAAAAAAACTATAGTGAATCTAAAATTTAATTTACAAAAATATAAAGGCATACAAAAGTTGCAAGCAAATTCATGGATGTTTATTTGAATTTAATACTAGACTTGACTCTTCTTTAAATGACTTTAAGGGACGTTGTCATGTTTGGATTTCAGAATGGTACTATTTTTTAATCGACTTATCTAAGATACATATTTGAACTTGATTGTATTTTCAGTTTAACAAGGTTTAACATGTTTATTTATATGATCACTCTTGGCTATAATATAAAGCTTGATTGTATTGTCAGTTTAACAAGGTTTAATAATGTTTCTTGATCAACATTTATACTCATCATTCTTAGCTATAATATATAATATAAAGTATAGTTAGAGCATTAACAACCCGTTTCATATTTTTACGTGAGTGGTACCCTATATTATAAGGGATGATTGTAAGTGTAAGGCCTCGTTCCTGGAAACCTCACAGTTGGTCAATCATAGCAATTAAAACATTAAACATTATAATTATACAATCTTAAGCAGCGGAAATAATTTATCCAAAAACCATTCATTTCATTTTAATCACTGTGGTTGGGCAATACAACACTGTTTAACTGATTACAAAAGAATCGTTTTACTGCATAACAAAACAACAACAACATAAAGCACGAATGGATGTCAGTCTTTTCCTGCCGAGTAGCTTCACCCTCGTGCCATCCTCAGCAATAATTACCTGCCAACTGAAAATGTATAAAAGTCAGCGTTGCTGAGTGAGCTCTAGTTTTATAAGTAATAAAATACTTTCTATATGTTGTATAAGAAAATACTCTTTTATGAAAAATACAACTCTGTACTGTATATGCGAGCACGCATCAACTATATGAACAGATACTGTTCGTTGTCTTTACTGTATGCCTTGTTTACTCTGCATTCTTTTATATTTATCTTTCACTGTCTATGTGGACCAATGAGCAATACCCCAACTATGTGCGCAATGGAAAACGGGTGATGGGCCATCTATATCCTTCGAAAGGGTCAACTGTATCCCTCGAAAGGGCTCTGTGTACTGTGTACAAGGCCGACTCAATAACCCAGGATACGCTACAAGGGTCTTGCCAATCTGAATTGATTGCCCTGTGTGCACAATAGGTAGCTAACCCGTAGCACAGTTGAGCTAACAACAACACGGTTGTGTCCCTCCTATGAGCTTCCAAGACTTGTTAACATTTTATTAGTGTTCCTCTTCTTTTCTTTATTGCTCTTTTGCTTTATTATTACTAGATACTTTACGTTACGATAATAACAAACCACGTAAAGTCACATACTATAAGTAATAATAACAATACTAATAATAACAATAAAAATAAGGAACATCATATGTAATCATCATGTATGGAACATCATCATTATTCAGCCCTAGTCAACTCTGGTCAAAAGCCAAGGCACAGACTCCTAGAAAACTCAGTAAAATTTTCTAAGTGTTAGGCGCATGGGAACTATTTAGGCGCATGAGCCCTCTTTGGGCGTTTCACCACTATGTAGGCGCATCATCGACAATCATTTTTTAACTTAAGCGCATGAACATCAGGCGCATGGGCACTATTTGTGCGTATGAACACTTAGACGCATGGATAATTCGGATGCATTGGCACTATTGGGGCGCATGGCCCTACACTTAGTTGTCCGACTAACATTTCTAGGCGCATGGGCTGTACTTAACATTTCTAAGGAAATCTTAGGCGCATGGGCTATGTTCCGGCGTATGGACTACACTTAAATCTTTCTAAGGCCTTTTCAGACGTATGAACCTTCTGTGTGATTTGTTCTTAGCATGTTTTCATACCCATTCATCCGACCCATCTGTTCTAAGCTTAACATGACTATCTAAGCATTAAGAACCTATAAACATTCAAGAATTTAACATTTAACCAGCACAATACATACGGGTAACATACATAAACTTTGCAAAAACATTTTAATACATAAAACAAGTAAGAATTGGGGTCTAGAATTCACCTGGTGCAACTTTGGTGTTTTCTTCCTTTTTAACCCACTGCAATGAGTTCAAACACCTAAAACAACACCACATACACACACATGAGCACAAACACAACACATAAGCACATAATCACATAACCGGGATAAAATCCATCATAACCACATAAAAACCGCGAATTCTTACCTTGAATTCGATTTCTTCTTCTTCTTCTTCTACAAAACCGAGAGTTCCTCTGCTCTCTCTCTCTAAAACCGAAGAAGATGATGATGGGAAATGAGGGTGGGTGGCCATGCCCACCTTTACACCAACTTTTCAAAAATTTGTCCTTTTGGACATCTTTGGTCCCTCCACTTGGAACTTATAGCTTTTATTTTCTTTTATTCTTCATTTCATGTCTTTTTAAATAACCGGGTGTTACAAGTCCACCCCCTTATATAGGTTTCGTCCCCGAAACCTGTTATTCCTCGAATAGATGAGGATAATGCTGCCTCATGTCCTCTTCAGTCTCCTATATAGACTCGGATCCCATCCTATGCTTCCATTGTACACGCACAAGGGGAACCACTTTATTCATCAGCCTCTTCTCTTTACGATCAAGGATTGCCACTGGTTGCTCCATATATTGAGCCTTTCATTTACTTTAATGTCATCCAATGGAACAATCATGTCTTCATCAGCTAAGCACTTTCTCAGATGAGATACATGGAATGTCGGGTGAATTCCACTTAATTCATCTGGTAACTCCAATCTGTAGGCCACCTCTCCTACTCGAGCAAGGATTCGAAAATGGCCTATATATCTTGGGCTTAATTTGCTCCGCTTCCTGAATCGGATAATACCCTTCCAAGGTGAGACCTTCAACATAACCTGGTCACCCACCTGGAACTCGATCGGTCTGCGTCGTTTATCGGCATACGACTTCTGCCTATCTTTAGCTGCCTTCATGAAGGCTTTGATCTTCTCAAGCTTTTCAGTCGTAGCCTCGATTACCTCGACGCTCCCTAATTCCTTTTGACCAATATCACCCCAACAAACGGGTGTTCTGCATCTCCTACCATATAGTATCTCGTATGGTGGCATGCCAATGCTGGTATGATAGCTATTGTTGTACGAGAATTCAGCTAACGGTAAGTGGTCATCCCAACTTCCCCCAAAATCAATCACACATGCCCGAAGCATGTCTTCTAGTGTCTGAATGGTCCTTTCTGACTAACCATTAGTTTGGGGATGATAAGCCGTGCTAGTATGTAACCTCGTCCCCATGGCGTCATGGAATTTCTTCCAGAATTTAGAAGTAAAACGGGTGTCACGATTAGACACAATGGACACCAGCACACCATGACGGGTCACAATCTCCTTGATGAATAGGTCAGCCAACCTCTCGGATGAATATGTCACCCGGATCAGTAGGAAGTGAGCACTCTTCGTCAAACGGTCAACAATCACCCATATGGTCATACCCCTTCGGAGTACGTGGCAGCTTCGTAATGAAATCCATAGTGATGTGCTCCCACTTCCATTCCAGTATATCCAAAGGTTGGATCTTCCCATACGGCTTCTGATGTTCACTTACTCACATACTCCACCATGTCACGCTTCATACCCGGCCACCAATAATCTTTCTTCATATCTTGATACATCTTTGTGGCACCAAGATGAATGGAGTATCGAGTCTTGTGGGCTTCGTCTATAATCCTCACACGTAGATCCCCGAGACGAGGAATCCACACCCGTCCAAATCGAGTTTTAACACCGAGTGTGTTTTCACCCATTCCCCAACCAGACCTCTCATTCTTTTAGAGTTTAGATGATCTTCTTTCAATTCCTCATCTTGAAACTTCTTGATTCACTCCATTACATCAGAGGTCATAATCAGTTGATATGCTTTCACCCGAATCGGCTCGGGCCTCTCCTTTCGGCTAAGAGCATCAGCCACCACGTTGGCCTTGCCCGGATGGTAATGGATCTCACAATCGTAATCCTTTATAAGCTCCAACCATTGCCTTTGCCTCATGTTCAGATCCTTTACTCGAAGAAGTACTTCAAGCTCTTATGGTCAGTGAAAATGGTGCACTTCGTCCCGTACAGATAGTGCCTCCAAATCTTTAGTGCAAAGACCACGGCTGCTAGCTCCAAGTCATGAGTAGGGTAGTTGACTTCATGAACCTTCAACTGTTGGGATGCATAGGCTATAAACTTTCCTCTCTGCACTAGTACACACCCTAACCCTAAGTAAGAAGCATCTGAATATACCACCAAATCATCGCTTCCTTAGGGTAATGACAAGACAGGAGCTTAAGTCAACCTCACCTTTAACTCCTCCAACACATGTTCTTGAGCTTGACCCATATAAACTTTACATCCTTTCGGGTTAGCTTGGTCAATGGGAAGCGATTTGGAAAAGTCCTGAGTGAACCTTTGATAATACCCCACCAACCCTAAGAAACTACAAATCTCGGATGGCGTTCTTGGAGACTTCCATTGCATCACAGCCTCCACCTTAGTAGGGTCTACCATAATTCCCTCAGTATTTATTACGAGACCTAAGAATTGAACTTCGCATAACCAGAACGCGCACTTGGAGAATTGGCATACAACTTCTCCCTCTTAAGGTCTCTAACACCTCCCGAATATGACCGCATACTCTTCTTCGCTCCTCGAGTAGATGAGAATATCATCAATGAATACAATCACTGATTTATCTAACATTGGCCGACACACTCGATTCATCAAGTCCATAAAAGCAGCTGGCCAATTGGTCAGGCCGAATGACATAACAAGAAATTCATAGTGACTGTAGCGCGTGCGAAAAGCTGTTTTAGGGATATCCTGCTCCTTCACCTTCAGCTGATGGTAACCAGATCGAAGATCTATCCTCGAAAACCAACAGGCACCTTGGAGCGATCAAACAAATCATCTATTCTTGGTAGGGGGTATCGGTTCTTCACCATCAACTTGTTCAGCTCTCGGTAGATAATGCACATCCTCATACCACCGTCTTTCTTCTTCACAAACAAGACCGGAGCACCCTAAGGAGAGATACTCGGCCTAATGAACCCCTTATCAAGCAGCTCTTGCAACTGCTCCATCAGTTCTTTCATTTCTGTGGGAGCTAAGCAATACGTTGCTTTGACAACGGGTTGAGCACCGGGTATCAGATCAATTTGGAACTCAATTTCGCGATCCGGTGGCACACCAGATAAGTCTTCTGGGAATACGTCCAGAAAGTCGCACGCAACTGGTACACCGGATAGTTGTGGTGTTGGCGCATACACATTCTTTACGTAGGCCAAGTAGGCACTACATCCACGCCTCATGCACTTTCCCGCCACCGCCATCAAAATCACCTTGGGGATCGTCGTGATGCGGTCACCATAAACCGTCACCTTATTCCCGTCAGGCGTTGTCAATCGGATCATCTTCTTGCAACACACGATGTTTGCTTCATAGGTTGCTAACCAACCCATCCCTAGTACTACATCAAATCCACCTAGGGGTATCATATGTAACCTAGCAGCAAACCTATGACCTTCTAGTTCTATGGCACAGTTCTCTATCACATCAGTGATTCTAGTGGACTTACCGATAGCAGTTTCTACATCGAATGGTGCACTGATCTTCCTACTACTAACAGGCAACTTAGCACAGAAAGTAGTAGAGACAAAACTCCTGCTAGCACCAGAATCAAATAAGACAGAGGCATACGTTTGGTTTACTAGAAACATACCTGACACGACATCGGGATCAACTCTGGCTTCCTCCCGGGTCATAGTGTAAGCTCTAGCACTTGCCGTCTGCCTTCCTTCTTCCGGCTTCTTATTCCCCGCTTTCGAGCTCTCCGCCCTTGGCTTCTTACAGTCTTTGGAAATGTGGCCAGGCTAACCACACCTGAAGCATACGTTCATCCCCATCCTGCACTTTCCAACATGCTCCCTTCCAATTTGCCACATTTCTTTCCCCTACACCAGTGTGACCACACGTCAATCACCTACCTTCACCACCTTGTTGTTTGGGGTGGCTCCACCGCGTCTAAACGTTTCCCATTCCAGTTCCTTCCATCCCCACTCGTTTTCTTCACCTCAGCCACCACTACCTCGCGCTCATCATATAATCTACCAGCCAGATCAACCGCCGACCTAAAAGTGCTCGGCCGGGCAACGATCATATGCCTACGGATATCCACTGGCAGCCCTTGGATGTATCTCTTAATCTTTCGGGACAATGGTGTCACTTGATCGGGCACCAGCTGCGCCATCTCATTGAATTTTGTGGTGTACTGCTAGTGTGTCATTGTTCCCACCTCCAGCTACAAGAACTCCCTTTCCACCTTATCCATCTCTCTATGAGGACAGAATTCCTCAATCACTAACTTCTTCAGTTCAGGCCATCTCATTCTCCTAATGGCCCTGCTACCCTCGGCTTGGACAATGTTGTCCCACCAGCACAAAGCCGAGTCCACAAAAGTGGGTAGCAAATTTCACCTTCTGATCTTCACGAAACTCACTGATATCGAGGACAACTTCCATTTCCCTCACCACCGGTGAGCAGCTGTAGCAGTGCCATTCCCATCGAAAGGAGGGGCTTGCATCTTATAAACGCCCCATAGTTGCAGCCTCGGGTCACCTCCGACGCAGGCTCTTCTCTTTCATCCTCATCATCAGAGAGAACCGTTTCCAGCTCTGGTTGTTCTCCTCCTCTCGTGGACCTGTTCCTCTCCTTTCTTTCCCCATCCCTACGGCCTTGATCACTTCGGTCACCACAGACGGTAGAATCTTCTGCATGATCTGGTGCAGCCTCCTTTACTGAGGCTCTCAGATTGGCGCTCTTGTTGCCACCCTCCGGATGAGGGGTCTCTGGTTCCTCATGAACCATTTTCTCGACTTTGGATCTCCCTCTCTTGGGTCGCGGAGCAGCACCGGGACCTCCACCATGAGAGGCTTTTGAAGATCTACCGCCAGCCATCCTCTAAGAGCACACTATAAGATTGAAACACTAACACGGTCATTCAAGGTAACACTCAGTTTATGTCAAGTATAGTAAGTCCCTATTTACAACGGCTAGTTGTGATTAGCCACTTACTTTACTCTTCATACCCCAAACATCTCCTATCCTGGCTTAATCAGTAACTAAATCTACTAAGAGCACATAACAACATAGCATGCACACATAATACCAGTTAACATTAGGAAAAGACATACCTCATGGCATGTAGCTACTCGGGTTGACGTCCCTCCATTTGTCATTTTCAGTTTAAATTTAGGTTTTAAAAGTTTATTTAACCCAATTCTCTTAAATTTGGCTCTGATACCAACTTGTAAGGACCCGTTCCCGGAAACCTCACAGTTGTTCAATCATAGCAATTAAAATATTAAACATTATAATTATACAATCTTAAACAGCGAAAATAATTTATCCAAAAACCATTTAATTCATTTAAATCACTGTGGTTGAGCAATACAACACTATTTAACTGATTACAAAAGAATCATTTTACTGCATTACAAAACAACAGCAACATAAAGCACGAATGGATGTCTGTCTATCCCTGCCGAGTAGCTTTACCCTCGTGCCATTCTCAGCAATAATTACCTGCCAACTAAAAATGTATAAAAGTCAGTGTTGCTAAGTGAACTCTAGTTTTATAGTAATAAAATACTCTCTATATGTTGTATAAGAAAATACTCTTTTATGAAAAATAAAACACTGTACTATATATGCGAGAATGCATCAACTTTATGAACAGATACTATTCGTTCTCTTTACTGTATGCCTTGTTTACTCTGCATTCTTTATATTTATCTTTCACTTTCTATGTGGACCAATGAGCAATACCCCAACTATGTGCGCGATGGAAAACGGGTGATCGGCCATCGATATCCCTCAAAAGGGTCAACTATATCCCCCGAAAGGGCTCTGTGTACTGTGTACAAGGCCGATCCAATCACCCAGGATATGATACAAGGGTCCTGCCAATCTCAATTGATTGGCCCTGTGTGCACAATAGGGTAGCTACCCCGCAACACAGTTGAGCTAACGACAACACGGTCGTGTCCCTCCTATGAGCTTGCAAGACTTGTTAACATTTTATTAGTATTCCTATTATTTTCTTTATTGCTCTTTCGCTTTATTATTACTAGATACTTTACGTTACGATAATAACAAACCACGTAAAGTCACATACTATAAGTAATAATAACAATAATAATAATAAGGAACATCATATGTAATCATATCATGCATGGAACATCATCATTATTCAGCCCTAGTCAACTCTGGTCAAAACCCTAAGGCACAGACTCCTAGAAAACTCGGTAAAATTTTCTATGTGTTAGGAGCATGGGAACTATTTAGGCGCATGAGCCATGTTTGGGCGTTTCACCACTATGCAGACGCATAAGCCGACAATCATTTTTTCACTTAGACGCATGAACTATTCAGGCGCATGGGCACTATTTGTGCGTATGAACACTTAGACGCATGGGTAATTCGGTCGCATGGGCACTATTGGGGCGCATGACCCTACACTTAGTCGTCCGGCTAACATTTTTAGGCGCATGGGCCACTGTTCAGGCGCATGGGCTGTACTTAAACATTTCTAAGGAAATCTTAGGCGCATGGGCTACTGTTCAGGCGCATGGACTACAATTAAATCTTTCTAAGGCCTTTTCAAACGTATGAACCTTCTGTGTGATTTGTTCTTAGCATGTTTTCATACCCATTCATCCGACCCATCTGTTCTAAGCTTAACATGACTATTCTAAGCATGAACAACCTATAAACATTCAAGAATTTAACATTTAACCAGCACAATACACACGGGTAACATACATAAACTTTGCAAAAACATTTTAATATATTTTCAGCCCCAAAGATAGTTAAAACAAGTAAGAACCAGGGTCTAGAAACTCCTAGTGCAACTTGGGTGTTTTCTTCATTTCTAAATGAGTTCAAACACCTAAAACAACACCACACACACACACGAGCACAAACACAACACATAAGCACATAATCATATAACCGGGATAAAACCCGTCATAACCACATAAAAACCTTGAATTCTTACTTTGAATTCGATTTCTTCTTCTTCTTCTTCTACAAAACCGAGAGTTCCTCTGCTCCCTCTCTCTCTAAAACCGAAGAAGATAATGATGTGAAATAAGGGTGGGCGGCCATGCCCACCTTTACACCAACTTTTTAAAAATTTTCCTTTTGGACACCTTTGGTCCCTCCACTTGGAACTTATAGCTTTTCTTTTCTTTTTATTCTTCATTTCATGTCTTTTTAAATAACCAGGTGTTACGGTAAGTGAAGTAGAAAGAAAATTTATAGGGGTTGTATCATGATGTACAAACTCTATAATATTTTTAATATTTTTGAAAGTGGGTATAAGTGAAGAGATAGAAAAAATAATGATAAAAGTATGAAAAAATATTATTTAATTAAAAATAAGAGAGAAAAAAGATAATAATGTATAATTGATTATAAGTATGTGGATGATGGATAGATTGTGAATGCTCTTATAAGTGTATGTTTTCGAGACCAGATTTGTTCATTTACAGTAGTTAGAGGGTGTGCCATATCTTGGCTAAATGCAATTCTGATATGTTTGAAGTAGCATCCTACTTTTTTGTAATGTGTAATAATAAAATCTTGGGTTGAATATATATATGAGCAATAATGATGATTTTAGGGCAAAATGGGTGACAACCATATTCTGTAACCAACATAGCCACCCCCTTCCCCGTTATTCATTCTTCTATGAGAACAATATAAGTCAATGTAAAACCCAAATTTTCAATGACAAAAAGTTATATAACAAAAACATAATAAAAAAATTAATTAAAATAAAAGTAACATAAAAATAATGAAAAAAAAAATAAAAATGTTTCCCTCGTTTTCTTCTTTCATATAAAATAAAAAAATTATAAAAAGTCGTTTTTATGATTTTAGTTTTACACATGTGTAATGTTGAATTTGCACATGTGTAATGATGAATTTACACATGTATAAATTAAATTACACATGTATGATGACTAATTTACACATGGATAATAACGGGTAGACAAACTTTTTATTTCAAAAATATATCAATACGGAACGCGCTGAAAAAAAGAAAAAAAATATTGTAAAAAAAATTATGATCATTTTGAAAAAAATTATGAAAATAACGTGTGATTTGAATGTGATGTTAAATGTATGGCTAATATTAGTTTTTAGTGTTCTATGTTTAAATGTAAACCATAGAATAGGAAAAAATTATTAAACTAAATTCTAACCTTTAATTTGGATAAAGATTGTGGCCTACAATCGAAGTTTGTTTTACAGATCTTGTAAAGTCAGAAAGGTCGAATTGAAAACTACCTTTGAGGGCTTCTAGATGATTAATTTAGATAATCAGATTGTTTCATTACATGAGTATTAATATCTATGATATCAAAAGTTTACTCATTTATTGCTTTTGTATAAACATATGTATGTTTTACCCAATAATAATTGTTGCAATTATTTTGAGATAAACTATTCGTTTGAAAGTATAGTTTTACCCAAAAGTTTAAAAAGAATTAGTCAAAACTCCACGTAAAGTTTATATATCCGAATTCACAAGTGAACCTTTATACTTATTATAAAGTGATACGAGCCTTCTGGCTATGTTAAAGTCATTCAGACATTCAGTTATACTAACAAAGATATCATATGATTCAAGCCCATTTTATACTATTTTAGGTGATATGCATGCTTAATAGAATGATAAAGTAAAGCATGTTACGAAACCAAATTGTCATGTGAAAAGTTTCTCGATATAATGTTTATTAAAAACGTAAATAATTGTTAAAATATGTGAATCTTATTATCCAACAAGAACCACAATCACAAAGAGGTACAACCAAGTTACACCTCAAACGTACAAATCAGACAATCTTTCTCAGACTAGAGCATCAACAAGATGATCTGAAGAACACAATGTCAACACTAGATCAAGACACGGGTCATCAACGTGAAGAAACCCTAAACAGACAAAGAAGACGAGAACGTTATTTTTGAGATGAGAGGTGTTTTCTGAAAGAACACCCACACACAATAATATAACCCGCAACACAGCAGCAGCAAGACAAACCCTAAGCCCAGGAACCTTCTAACCAACAGCAGCCTTCGAGCCCATCAGCAGCCTTCCAGCCCAACACACATGCAGTCCATCAGCAGCTTTCCAGCCTAACACAACGAGCCCAGAAAGCTACACATAAAATAGACAAAAGAACGGGAAAGAACTGGACAATAACAAGAAAGAAAGGATAAAGAGAGATACACCTTTTTAAAACCCCCCGCAGTTCGAACACCGAAAACATCCAACAACCAAGCTAATCACACATGTCCACATGTTGCTTGACTAACAAGCCCTTGGTGAAACATCTGCAAGTTGATCACCGGACTTAACACCAACAGTATAAATTGCTTCTGAAGAAATTTTCTGACAAAGGAAAAAACAAGCACGATTTCGAAGTGTTTTGTCCCATCATGTAACACAGGGTTCTCAGCAACAGATAGAGCGGCGGTGTTGTCACAAGACAAAGCAACTGGTAAGGAACACTCAACCTGCAGCTCACGGAGGATATTAATAACCCATAGGATCTCACAGGCAGCATCACACATTGCTCGATATTCAGCCTCAGCCGAAGATCTAGCAACAATGGACTGATGTTTACATTTCCAAGAGATTAACGAAGATCCCAAAAACAGACAAAATCCAGTAACAGAGCTTCTCGAATCAATGCATTTTCCCCAATCCAAATCATCAAAGGCTGACAATTGGAGACTTACCTTTGTTGAATGACAAACCTTTGCCCGGAGACTACTTTAAGTAATGAAGCAGCCTTAAAGCAACTTGCAAGTGACCTTCTGTGGGTTTATACATGAACCTTCTAAAAAAATAAACTATATATGTTATTTTTAGAAGACTCAAAAGAAGAAATTAAGTGAAGAAAAAGAAAAAAAAGCTATTTAACCTAAGTTGAGGTGTTAAAAGTGTCAAAAGGACAAAATGTTTAAAAAAATGGGTGTAAAAGGTGATGGCCGCCCATGTTGCCTGCCTACACCTTTTCATTCGGGATTTTTGAGAGAGAAAGTGCAGAGCTCTCGGTTTGAAGAAGAACAAGAGTAGAAGTTCGAATTCAAGGTAAGAATTCATGTGTTTAAGGTGTTCTCAACTGGTTTTATCCTCGGTTGTGTGCTTATGTATGTTGTGTGTGTTCGGGTGTGTTTCAAGTGGATTTCTAGGTGAGAACTTGTAGCAATCAGGTTTTGAAGGAAGTCTTACCCGAAGAGGCTGGAAATGTGAGTTCTAGAACCCCTCTTTTACATGTTTTAACTGATTTTGGGGCTGGAATTGCATGTATGAATAATTTTTATAAAGGTGGGTATTGTACTCGTATGTGTATGTGTGTGTATGATGCGGGTGGGGTTTGATTTTGGGGCTATGTATGGGTTTTATGATGTTATGGTTGTGTTTCTGGCTTAGAATGTAAGATTTAAGCTTAGAACATGGTAGGTGATGTTTGGGGACTGAAATCTGATGTTTAGGTGCGAATGAGGCTGCTCATGCACCCAAATAGGGCTCATGCGCCTAAGTTTTAGAATTTGTCTAAGTGTTCCCATACGCCCGAAACTTCATGCGCCTAAAATGTCCTCATACGCCTGGATGGCCATGCGACAAAAGTCAATGAGGATGAAGGTTATGCGACTGGAGGAAATGCGGATAAAGGTTATGCAACTGGAGGAAATGCAGATGAAGAGTCTGCTAGAGAAGAACTGATTGATCTTCCACATTGACGAATGTGGAAGACCAGAAGTGATGCGGACAAGTTCTACTTTTACGCATTGGCAAATGCGGAAGAGTGAAGGAAATGCGGATTATTAGGATCGTGTATTGAACGAAGTACTAACTAATATACGTGTATACCAAGTCAAATAGTGTGGAATCCTATTTGATTGGCGATCTAATCAGTGAGAACGCACGTAGAAACAATTATAGATTGAATCTAAATGTTAAAAATGATTGGTAATCGATCTAGTGCGATCTATGAACTTGGACTGGCTTTCTTGGGCATTCTGGACGGCTAGGGTACGTGTATGAGTTGGATTCTTCAAAGTGTTATGTTTTTCCAAAATTATGGATATTTATAGGTTAGGGTTACTCATTCGTGCGACTGAACCATTCATATGGTTCAATCGTGCGACTGAGTCATGCGGTTGATCCATTCGCACGATTGAGTGTTCAGTCGTGCGATTGAGTCAATCTCATGTAACAATTGTGCGACTGATCCAGTCTCCTGGTTCAGTTGTGCGACTGGTTCTTTAGCATGAAGTTGTTTATGCGTATGGTCCATTAGCATGGGCCATTCGCATGAGAACTTCATATGTCTAAGTTTGAATATGTTTCACAAACATTATTTGACTTAGATCTATTCAAACAAACACAAACCTATATAGTTAGTTCAATAAGCGTTAACATACAATAATCAATGAAATATTAAACATTATAAGCATAAACCACACATTGTATTTCATTCAACCATCCAGTTACATATATGTAAGACATGAAAGACTTTTTACATTAAGGTCATAAACTAGGTACATATGTATCTAGAAACTCCCCTTTGGATGTAGTTTAATCTATCGTCTAACATTCTTCATTAGCTCTTCATATTTCTTGTACTTTTCCTCTCTTGTGACTCCTACATGTATTTCAAAAGCAAAGCAGATTCGTATTACATTCTGGAATTGGAGAGCTTGTACAATATCCTGCGAGTCATAGAACAGTGACCACTTGTATAAGGTGTGAACATCATCAGCCGACAAGTTAGTGAGCCACATCGGGTCAAATACCCTAATAGTTTCCATGTTTCCATTTTTGTTCAAAACTATGATCGCTTCACTTGTTCGCCAGTCATAGTACCACCACATAAAGTGTGGAGTGAAGTCCTGAGGCATTTACCTTAGAGGGATTCTCTCCATTGTGCGCGGAGGACTCCACTTCAGCACAATATTTGGCTTCCCAGTAATGGTATCAACTTCTGATCTTCTGATATACCTCGTTGGTTGTTGAGGTTTGAAGTTGACCCACCGGTGTGGTACTCTCTCTTTAAAGCAGCTTCAAACCAGTCAGACATCTTTCGAGGATCAGCATATAACAGCTTCAACTTGGCCAGCTGGTTAAGCTCAAAACCGGGTAGAGTCTTTAGATCATATGGGAATCTGAAGTACTCTATGCCCTTTTCTCTCTTCAGGCATATACATTCAGATCCTCAAAATGAGCCCATGCGATGTTCTTGCCTGACACCTTTAAGTGTTTCTTGACTTTGCACATCTTGGTGTAGACATTTGGATTTGGTGCAGTGCGCATGGCTCTGATCTCAGCAAAACATGCCGCCCATTCAACCTTTTTGATGTTGACATCAGCGTCTGAGGCTTGGGCTTGGTCTTTCTTGTTCTCTGACTCATGCTCCATCTTATCCAGAGTTTGAAAAGTATCACTAACAAGGGAGTCACCTAGATTGGAGACTACATTTCCCTCCTTGTCAGCAGACTCTGGATAATGTTGTGTAGTGACGTCTTCAATCTCAATTTCATCCATATCGTTAAGCTCATCGTCACTATGTATGTCCACAGTGGGAGCATCCTTCACAATCTTATCGGGATTCAGTTGGACATCTCAGGAAGTTGCTCATCAGTAAGATCGTGAATTATTTCTCCTTCTTCAGGAGTGTAACTCACAGACCTCCTGACGATCCCTTGCAGATCAAGTATCATTGTAAGTTGAGACTTGATCTGCTAAAGGAGGAAACATCATACTCATCTTGCTGAGATGTATGATCTGCTTGATTTAAAACATAAACATTCATGCATCAGTAAATAATCAAGAGATTAAACATCAAATATATACATAAACATTAAGTTCATAATATTAACCCAAAATTCAATTACAAAATTTTTCAAGTACATAAAAATCTAACATTACTTTTCCCCTGAATAGCAGGCGCGTTAGTAGGAGTGGCAGAAGATGAGGCTCCTTAGTCTTGATTTCTCTTTGTACGTCTCTCTTGACCTTAAGCTGATGTAGATGCAGCTGCATCTCCTTCATCATCATCATCATCATTGTCCTGCCTTTCCTTGTCTCTTCCTTCTCACTGGCCTCATCATCATCACTATCATCATCTTCACTATCATCATCATCATCATCATCATCATCATCATCATCATATCATCTCCTTCTCTTATCTTGAGTGGCTCATCCGTTGAGCCCTTGAGCTTGAGCATGATGGTCTTGTTAAAGGCCTCCAACTCCTCTATCTTCTTTGATGAGTGGACATTTTGCTCTTGGAGTGGGCAATTTGTTGAGCTTGATGTGAGATCTGCTATGCTTGGGTAGCGTTTAGCCACAAGCTGACGTAGTTGGGCAGTCTTCTCTTCATCAATAGCTGACAACTTCAGCACCATACGGTTGAGTGGTAACAGTTGTTCCTCTACCCCACTAGGAGGTAGAGATGAACCTGTGTGAAATATTGGGTGGGATGATGGTCCCACTTGATGGCTAGTGGTGGTGGTGGTGACAGAGGTGAATATTGGGGGTGGTATAGATGTGGGTGGTGGTGGGTGAGCTATAATGGTGGTGGATGGGATGTGGGTAAGTGGTGGAGTGGGAGTGGTAGGTGGTTTGGTAGCAGTGGTGGTGGTAGTGGTGGAAGATGTGGCTGAGGTAGTGGCTGTGGTGGTAGATGAGGTCAGGGTAAACTTTAGTCTTTTCCCTTTCTTGCCATAGGGGTGAGCATCCTCTTTTCCTTGTGCCTCTAGGCACTGAGGCTCCCCCTTGGCTGCTGGGCGGGTCGGGGCATATGAGGGATCTGAATCAGCAGCAACATCCCCGGACTCCCCTGGGTGTCCACCAACGCCCTTAATCCTCTCTCTATGGCAACCACCCTGCTGCCCACAGTCGTCGTCAGAGGCTCCTCATCACTCTCTGCCTCCTCATCGGGAGGACAGAAATCCTGGTGAAAGCTGGCAGTGGTAGCATCTGTATGAGTAGGAGGGAGATGTAGTATGAGTAGGGCTGGCCTTAGAAACAGCGGGGCCAGAATCTCCACCCGTGTCTCTGTCATCATCATCGGAGTCATCAGATGGAAGAGCAATCTGCTCAACATCTGAATCACTCTCCTCGTGGTGCCATTTACGCCTTCTCGGCGCCATGTACTCCACCTGGGCCAGATGCCCGATCAGTCTCATAACAGGGGTTTGACCTGCTTTTCCCTGTAGACCTTCATGCGGCCTAGTGTCGTGTCATCCATCACCTCCAGTGACACGCATCCTGGCTCTCCTTAGGCTGAGAGGGCAGCTTCTCATCAATAATCATCTGGAGAAAGCTCGGGTACATGCAAAAAACCTCTTTGCCTCTAGCCTCCAGATTCTCAATCAGGTATGAGAATATCATGCTCAAGAAGCTGAGGGCGGTTCAGTACCAGTGCCATGTAGGCATTTGAATCTGGTCTGAAAGATCATCAAAGCCACCCCTCTCAAAGCTAAGCACTTAAGTATCACATGTGCTAAGTACTTGTACTAGGGACATAGGTTGCTCTTGTTGAGCACACCTGTATTATGTCCCCAGAGTACTTAATCCTGAGGTAACACCCTCTCACTATCAGAGGGTGTAGTCTAGTCGGGTGATCTGCATTGTCACCCAGATCTAGTACTCGACAAATATCAGCAGCAGTCACCTCGATAGCTTGCCCAATATAGTACTCCGGATGCTGTAGGGCTCATGGGATCGATCAATCGATGCCCCCTCCCAGAAGGCCTGCTGTATAGACCTATAGGGAGTGCACAGTGTAGATATGGCTTTGTGGATCCGTGACCTCTTCAGAAAAGCTATAATACCAGCAAACTCGACAGCATTCCAAGTTGTGGCATCTAGATGTGCACAAATATTGTGCTTGGGGTTTATGGTCCACCTATCAGCCATCATCTGTAACACAAGGAGCATACAAGTAGTTCATCACACAACAAAAACCATTTCTAATTAACTTGTTTGAAATTTGTAACACCCGGTTATTTCTTATAAAGAAAAGAAAGAATAAGAGTTGAAGAATAAAGAAAGGAAATGTCAATAAACCCAAGTTGAGGGATTAAATGTGTAAAAAGGACAAAATTATAAAAGTTGGTGTAAAGGTGGGCATGGCCGCCCACCCTCACTTCCCATAACTTTTTCATTCGGATTAGAGAGAAAGAGTAGAGAAACTCATGGTTAAAGAAAAGAAGAAGAGATATGAATTCAAGTTAAAAAATTCGAAGTTTTAAGTGTTCATGTTGGGTTTTTGTCTCGGTTATATGCTTATGTGCTTATATGCTTGTGTTTGTGTCCGTGTGTGTGTGTTTTGGTGTCTTTTTAGATGTTCGAACTCATTTGCAAATGGGTTAGAAGGAAGAAACACCGATGTTGCACCAGGTGAGTTTCTAGGCTCCGATTTTACTTGTTTTAACTTTTCTTGGGGCTAAAAATGTATTAAAACGATTTTCAAATGTTTTGTATGTATACCCGTATGTATTATGCATGTTTGATGATGATTCTTAAATGCTTATAGGTTGTTCATGCTTAGAATAGCCTTGGTAAGCTTAGAACAGATACGTTTGATGTTTGGATTTGAAATTATCCTAGAATAGGTTGAACAGAAGGTTCATGCACCTAAACAAGGTCCATGCGCCTGGAATTTGCCATAGAAATGATAAGTGTATCTCATGCGCCTGAACAATGCCCTCATGCGCCTAGAAAATTAGTCAGACGCCTAAGTGTAGGGCTATGCGCCCCAATAGTACCCATGCGTCTGAATATTTCCATGCGACTAAGTTTCCATACGCCCGAATTAACCCATGCGTCTAAGTGTCCATGCGTCCGAATGGGTCATATGCCTAAATAGTATCCATGTGCCTGAATGGTTAATGCGCCTAAGTGTTAAAACAACTAAGTGTTGGCTGATGCGCCTGTATGGTGATGAAGCGCCTAAACAGGGCCCATGGCCTCCTAAATAGAATCTAAGCGCCTAACACTTAGAATTTATTACAAAATTCTTAGGAGTTTGTGCTCTTAGGGTTTTGACCAAGGTTGACTAGGGTTTATTAATGATGGGTTTCATGCATGATTATGATTGTTTTATGATTGCTCTTTATTTTATTATTGTTATTAATAATATTATTAATAATAATATTATTATATTAGTATGTGACTTTACGTGGTGTGTTTATATTCGTAGCGTAAAGTATTACTAATAATAAAGAGGAAGAGCAATAAAGAAGAGAAGTGAAACTTTAATAAAATGTTAACAAGTCTTGCAAGCTTGCAGGAGGTACACGATCATGTTGTCGTTAGCTTAACTGTGTTGCGGGTTAGTAACCTATTATGCACACAGGGCCAGTCAATTGAGATTGGGGACCTTTGCAGCATATCCTAGGTGTCTTGGTCGGCCTTGTATACAGTATATAGAACCCCTTGTGGGATAAAGAGGGCCCAACACCATTTCCCCCGCGCATACAGTTTAGGGTATTGCTTATTGGTCCATACAGATAGTGAAAGATAAAGATAAAAGAATGTAGAGTAAACAAGGCATACAGCAAAGAGATAAAGCATTACCTAATTGTATAGTTAATGCGTGCTCATGATAAAGTGATGAAGTTTTCATGGAAAGAGTATTTTCGATATATACCTACAAAAAGTATTTATTTTCTTTTAAAGTTAGAACTCACTCAGCAACGCTGACTTTTTTTCAGTTGGCAGGTAATTATTGCTGAGGATGGCACGGGGGTGAAGCTACTCGGCAGGGAAAGACTGACATCCATTCATACTTATTATGCTGTTGTTTTGCAATGCAATTAAACAGTTCTTTTGTAATCGATTAAACAATAGTGTATTGTTTAACAACTGTGTTTTATGAATGAATGGTTTTTGTTAAGATGATTCCGCTGCTTAAGTTTGAAAATTTTATGTTTTAAGGTATTTAATGCTTTGAATGACCAACTGTGAGGTCTCCGGGAACGGGACCTTACAAGTTGGTATCAGAGTCAAAGTTTAAAAACATTGGGTTAAATAAAATTTTAAAACCTAAACCTAAACTGAAAATGGGACAATTGGAGGGCTGTCAGCCCAAGTAGCTACATGCCATCTGGTATGTCTTTTCTTAATGTTAACCGGTATTATGTGTGCATGCTATTTAATTTATGTGCTCTTAGTAGATTTAGATACTAATTAAGTCAGGATAAGAAATGCTTGGGGTATGAAGAGTAAAGTAAGTGGCTAATCACAACTGGCCACTGTAATTAGGGACTTACTATATTTGACATAAACTGAGTTGTTACCTTGAATGACCGTGTTAGTGTTTGAATCTTATAGCATGTTAGTGGATGGCTGGACGAAAATCTTCCAAGACTCCTAGAGGCATAGGCCGTCCGCGTGTGACTAGGAGTAGTGATAAGGCTTCTGAGACGACCCATGAGAACCCCGAGGTACATGGTCGGAGCGAAGAGAACGAGAATGCTAGCTTGAATGCCTCAACTAGGGAGGCGATTGCTGATGAGGTACACCAGGTCATGCAGACAGTCTTACCGTCTGTAGTGACTGAAGTCATCAGGGCTATGAGAGGCGAGGAGAGGAAGGAGAAGGAAAATAGAAAGGATCAATGGGCAAGGGAAACAGAATGGAGGAGGAACAACTAGAGCCTAAGACTGTGTTGTCCAAGGAG
Organism: Flaveria trinervia; assembly: GCA_025506515.1. Taxonomy (NCBI): domain Eukaryota; kingdom Viridiplantae; phylum Streptophyta; class Magnoliopsida; order Asterales; family Asteraceae; genus Flaveria; species Flaveria trinervia. The sequence continues at coordinate 20,790,410 of CM046444.1, forward strand.
GAGGAGGATGATGTAGTGGGGGTAGCAACCAGAGGATGCAGTTATGGGGAGTTCCAAAGGCGTAAGCCCCTGAATTTTGATGGCAATGGAAATGTTGCTGCCGAGGGAAATGGAGGCAGTTTTGGAGGTCAGTGAGTGCCGCGAGGACCAAAAGGTGAAGTTCGCGACTCATTCGTCGATTTAGGCACTGTGTTAGTGGGACAATATTGTCCAAGCTGAGGGTGCTAGAGCCATCGGGAAAATGCGATGGAAGGAGTTTAAGCAGTTGGTGATCGAGGAATTCTGTCCTCACCGGGAACTCGATAAAATCGAGAGGGAATTCTTTCAACTTGAAGCGGGAACCATGACCCACCAGCAGTACACCACCAAATTGAACGAGATGGCGAGGCTGGTGCCGGATAAGGTGACGCCGTTATCAAGGAATATCAAGAGGTACATCCAGGGACTGCCGGTTGATTTTCGCAGGCACCTGATTGCTGCTCAGCCAGGTACCTTTCGATCGATGGTGGATTTGGTGGGTAGATTGTATGATGAGCAAGAGGAGACTGTGGTGGAGGTGATGAAGACGAGTGGGGATGGTAAAAACTAGAATGGGAAGAGGTTTGGACATGGTGGTTTTACTCCAAATAACAAGAAGATGAAGGTGGATGACCGTAGGGTGTCGTCAAGGTCAGGGTTGAAAAGGTGTGGCAGATGTGGAAAGGAGCATACCGATGAGTGCAGGATGGGAACAAATATATGCTTCAGGTGTGGCAAGCCTAGCCATATCGCTATAGATTGTAAGATGCCGAGGGCGGAGAGCTTTGAAGCGGAGAAGAAGAAGCCGGAGGAAGTAGGGCAGATGGCAAGCGCTAGAGCTTACACCATGACCCAGGAGGAAGCCAGAGCTGATCCCGATGTTGTGTCAGGTATGTTTCTAGTAAACCAAACTTGTGCCTCTGCATTGTTTGATTCTGGTGCTAGTAGGAGTTTTATTTCCACTACTTTTTGTGCTAAGTTGCCTATTAGTAGTTGAAATGTCAGTGAACCATTTGACGTAGAAACCGCTATTGGCAAGTCCACGAGAATTACCGATGTGATAGAGGACTATGCCATAGAACTAGAAGGTCATATGTTTGCTGCTAGGTTACACGTGATGCCCCTAGGTGGATTTGATGTAGTACTGGGGATGGACTAGTTAGCAACCTATGAAGCAAACATCGTATGTCGTAAGAAGATTATTCGATTAGTTGCGCCCGATGGGAGTTTGGTTATGATTTATGGAGATCGCGTTACTATGATCCCGAAGATGGTTTCGATGGCGGTGGCAGAGAAATGTATGAGACATGGATGTAGTGCCTACTTGGCCTACGTGAAAGATGTGGATGTGTCGGTACCGCAATTATCTGAGGTGCCAACGGTGTGCGACTTTCCGGACGTATTCCAAGAAGACTTACCCGGCGTGCCACCGGATCGTGAGATTGAGTTCCAAATTGATTTGATACCCGGTGCTCAACCCGTTGCCAAAGCACCATATCAATTAGCGCTGACTGAGATAAAGGAACTCATGATCCAATTACAGGAGTTAATGGATAAGGGATTCATTCGACCGAGTATCTCTCCATGGGGTGCTCCGGTACTGTTTGTAAAGAAAAAGGATGGAAGTATGCGAATGTGCATCGACTATCGAGAGCTGAACAACTTGACGGTAAAGAATCGATACCCGTTACCGAGGATTGATGACTTGTTCGACTAGCTCCAAGGTGCCAGTTGGTTCTCGAGAATAGATCTACGATCTGGCTACCAACAATTGAAGGTGAAGGAACAAGACATTCCTAAGATAGCTTTCCATACGTGTTATGGACACTACGAGTTCCTCGTTATGTCTTTTGGTCTAGCTAACACGCTAGCTGCCTTTATGGATTTGATGAATCGAGTATGCCGACCGATGTTGGATAGATTAGTGATTGTGTTCATTGATGATATCCTGATCTACTAGAAGAGCGAAGAAGAGCATGCCGGTCACATTCGGGAGGTGTTGGAGACATTAAGAAGGGAGAAGTTGTAGGCCAAATTCTCCAAGTGCGTGTTCTGGTTGCGGCGAAGTTCAATTCTTGGGTCATGTGGTGAATCCTGATGGAATCATGGTGGACCCGGCAAAGTGGAGGCAGTTGTGCAATGGAAGTCTCCAAAGACGCCATCCGAGATTCGTAGTTTCTTGGGGTTGGCGGGATATTATGGAAGGTTCATTTAGGACTTTTCCAAGATCCCTTCTCCACTAACCAAGTTGACCCGAAAGGATGTAAAGTTTATATGGGGTCAAGCTCAAGAGAAGCATCGATGAGTTAAATGCGAGGTTGACTCAAGCTCTTGCTCTGTCATTACCCAAAGGAAGTGAGGATTTGGTGGTCTACGATGATGCTTCCTACTCAGGGTTTGGGTGCGTGCTAATGCAGAGAGGGAAGGTGATAGCCTATGCATCCCGATAGTTGAAAGTTCATGAGGTCAATTATCCCACTCATGACTTGGAGCTAGCAGCCGTGGTCTTTGCACTAAAGATTTGGACGCACTATCTATACGGGACGAAGTGCACCATATTCACCCACCACAAGAGCTTGAAGTACTTCTTCGAGCAAAAAGATCTGAACATGAGGCAGAGAAGATGGTTGGAGCTCATAAAAGATTATGACTGCAAGATCCACTATCATCCGGGCAAAGCCAACGTGGTGGCTGATGCCCTTAGCCGAAAGGAGAGACCCGAGCCAATTCGGGTGAAAGCACACCAACTAATCATGAGCTCTGATGTGATGAATCAAGTCAAAGAGTTTCAAGATGAGGCACTGAAAGAAGATCATCTTAACTCTGAAAGGATGAGAGGTCTGGTTGGGGAATTGGGTGAAAACACACTTGGTGTTAGAACTCGATTTGGACGAGTGTGGATTCCTCGTTTAGGGGATCTACGTGTGAGGATTATGGATGAAGCTCACAAAACTCGATACTCCATACATCCTGGTGCCACAAAAATGTATAAAGATATGAAGAAAGATTATTGGTGGCTGGGTATGAAGCGTGATGTGGTGGAGTATGGAAGTGTCTTACTTGCTTACAGGTGAAGGCCGATCATTAGAAGCCGTATGGGAAGATCCAACCTTTGGATATACCAGAATGGAAGTGGGAGCACATCACCATGGACTTCATTACAAAGCTGGCGCGTACTCCAAAAGGGTACGATGCCATATGGGTGATTGTCGACCGTCTGACGAAGAGTGCTCACTTCCTACCGATCCGCGAGACATATTCATCTGAGAGGTTGGCGGATCTATTCATCAAGGAAATTGTAACTCGTCATGGTGTTCTGGTGTCTATTGTATCTGATCAGGACACCTGGTTTATATTTAAATTTTGGAGGAAATTCCATGATGCCATGTGGACGAGGTTGCATATTAGCATGGCATATCATCCCCAAACTGATGGTCAGTCAGAAAGGACCATTCAGACACTGGAAGACATGCTCCGGGCCTGTGTGATTGATTTTGAGGGAAGTTGGGACGACCACTTACCATTAGCTGAAATCTCATACAACAACAGCTATCATGCTTGTATTGGCATGCCACCATATGAGATGCTATATGGTAGGAGATGCAAAACACCCGTTTGTTGGGGTGATATTGGTCAGTAGGAATTGGGGAGCGTCGAGGTCATTGAGGCTACAACAGAGAAGCTTGAGAAGATTAAAGCCTTCCTGAGGGCAGCTAAAGATAGATAGAAGTCGTATGCAGATAAACGACGCAGACTGATTGAGTTCCAGGTGGGTGACCTAGTTATGTTGAAGGTCTCACCTTGGAAGGGTATCATCCGATTCAGGAAACGAGGTAAGCAAAGCTCGAGATACATAGGACCCTTCCGAATCATTGCTCAAGTAGGAGTGATGGCCTTTAGATTGGAGTTACCAGATGAGTTAAGTGGAATTCACCCGACATTCCACGTATCTCATCTGAGAAAGTGTTTAGCTGATGAAGACATGATTGTTCCACTAGAAGACATCAAAGTAGATGAAAGGCTTAATTTTGTTAAGCAACCAGTGGCAATCATCGATCGTAACGAGAAGAGACTGAGGAATAAAGTGGTTCCTCTTGTGCGTGTACAGTGGAAGCACAGGAAGGGATACAAATCTACATGGGAGACTGAGGAGGAGATGAGGCAGCATTACCCTCGTTTGCTTGAGGAATAACAGGTTTCGGGGACGAAACCTATTTAAAGGGGGTGGACTTGTAACACCAGGTTATTTTAAAAAGAAAAGAAAGAATAAGAGTTGAAGAATAAAGAAAGGAAATGTCAATAAACCCAAGTTGAGGGGTTAAATGTGTAAAAAGGACAAAAGTGCAAAAGTTGGTGTAAAGGTGGGCATGGCCACCCACCCTCACTTCCCATCACTTTTTCATTCGGATTAGAGAGAAAGAGTAGAGAAACTCATGGTTAAAGAAAAAAAAAGAAGAGAATTGAATTCAAGTAAGAATTCGAAGTTTTAAGTGTTCATGTTAGGTTTTTGTCTCGGTTATATGCTTATGTGCTTATGTGCTTGTGTGTGTGTCGTGTGTGTGTCCATGTGTGTATGTTTTGGTGTTTTTAGGTGTTCGAACTCATTTGCAAACGGGTTAGAAGGAAGAAACACCCAGTTGCACCAGGGGAGTTCTAGACCCCGGTTTTACTTTTTTTAACTTTTCTTGGGGATGAAAATGTATTAAAACGATTTTCAAATGTTTATGTATGTATACTCGTATGTATTATGCATGTTTGATGATGGTTCTTAGATGCTTATAGGTTTTTCATGCTTAGAATAGCCTTGGTAAGCTTAGAACAGATAGGTTTGATATTTGGATTCGAAATTATCCTAGAAACAGGTTGAACAGAAGGTTCATGCGCCTAAACAAGGTCCATGCGCCTGGAATTTGCCTTAGAAATGATAACTGTATCTCATGCACCTGAACAACGCCCTCATGCATCTAGAAAATTAGTCAGACGCCTAAGTGTAGGGCTATGCGCCCCAATAGTACCCATGCGTCTGATATTCCATGCGCCTAAGTTTCGTACGCTCGAATAAACCCATGCGTCTAAGTGTCCATGCGTCCGAATGGGTCATACGCCCGAATAGTGTCCATGCGCCTGAATGGTTAATGCGCCTAAGTGTTAAAACAGCTATGTGTTGGCTGATGCGCCTGTATGGTGATGAAGCGCCTAAACAGGGCCCATGCGCCTAGATAGTGTGTAAGCACCTAACACTAGAATTTATTATAGAATTCTTAGGAGTTTATGCTCTTAGGGTTTTGACCAAGGTTTGACTAAGGTTTATTAATGATGGGTTTCATGCATGATGATGATTGTTTTATGATTTCTCTTTATTTTATTATTGTTATTAATAATATTATTATTAATGATATTATTATTATTATTAGTATGTGACTTTACGTGGTGTGTTTATATTCATAACCTAAAGTATTACTAATAATAAAGAGGAAGAGCAATAAAGAAGAGAAGTGAAACTTTAATAAAACGTTAACAAGTCTTGCAAGTTTACAGGAGGTACACGACCATGTTGTCGTTTGCTCAACTGTGTTGCGGGTTAGCTACCCTATTATGACACGGGGCCAGTCAATTGAGACTGGGGACCTTTGCAGCATACTCTAGGTGTCTAGGTCGGCCTTGTATACAATATATAGAACCCCTTGTGGGATAAAGTGGGCCAACACCGTTTCCCCCGGCATACAGTTTAAGGTATTGCTTATTGGTCCATACAGATAGTGAAAGATAAAGATAAAGAATGCAGAGTAAACATGGCATACAGTAAAGAGATAAAGCATTACCTAATTGTATAGTTAATGCGTACTCATGTATAAAGTGATGAAGTTTTCATGGAAAGAGTATTTTCGTATATATACCTACAGAAAGTATTTATTTACTTTTAAAGCTAGAACTCACTGAGCAACGCTGACTTTTATACATTTTCAGTTGGCAGGTAATTATTGCTGAGGATGGCACGAGGGTGAAGCTACTCGGCAGGAAAATACTGACATCCATTCATACTTATTATGGATGTTGTTTTGCAATGCAATTAAACAGTTCTTTTGTAATCGATTAAACAATTGTGTATTGCTTAACAATAGTGTTTTAATGAAATGAATGGTTTTTGTTAAAATGATTCCATTGCTTAAGTTTGAAAATATATAACGTTTTAAGGTATTTAATGCTTTGAATGACCAACTGCAGGTCTCTGGGAATGGGGCCTTGCAAAATTAGTCTTGTTCAATCATTCGATTGAACCATACGACTGGATTCAGTCGTTTGACCTAGCATGCGACTAGATACAATCGGGTGACTAATCATGCGATTGAGTTCAATCGGGTTCAATCGGGTGACTAAACCTGTGATTGGTTCAGTCGGCCGACTGAGCTCATTCGTACCATTTATTTGGCCGACTGAGCTTATTCGTACCATTTATTTGGCCGACTAAGTCATTAGTCTAGCTCAGTCGGGCGATTGAAGTTCATCCGGGTGTGCAGTCACATGACCCACTGTTTGTTCGATTGAAAATCGAATTTTGACCAAATCTAAACATTAGACATCGTGGGTTGGTTCAATAAACTCGCAATAACCCTACTAAATGTATTATAACCTTGATTTCAACATTTTACTTAGTTTTATTAGGTTATTTGTCCAATTTAACTCTCGGTTCTTGTTAGGGCCGAATGTTGTCATTTTGGAATCAAATCGACTGAAATTTGGTGAGATAGCACTGCATGGTACCTGTGTAAACACCAGAAATCGTCAGATTATGAAATTTGAGGTCAAGAAAGGTCAGAGGAAATTTTGGCAGAGTAACAGTAGGTTGTGCGATCTTAGGGCAAATGGGGGTGATGAGTTTATGCAATCGACTATGGCCCTATTTATACTGAATCTGATTTCAATCGGGTGACTGGACCCATTCGCTCTTTTCATTCGGGAGATTGGATCTCAATCGTGTGATTGGTTCAGTCGATTACATCCATTTGGCCAACTGGGTTTCAGTCGGGCGACTGACTCATTCGCACAACTCCATTCGGCGACTGGCTCAATCTTGTAAGCCATTCGTGTGAATGGTTCATACTCATGGCCCATTCGGTTTTCTAGGGCATAAGTATGGTCCAATCGTACGATTGGTCCATACTCATGGTCCAGTCGTGCAAATGGATCAAACTCATGATTTTGACTTTATGACCATTTGACATTTAACTTCATTTGACTATCGAATAAACATTTTCAGCATATGATCATCTCAGACATGATCCTTTTAACTTTGAAAACTTTTGATCACCTCAGTCGTGATCCTTTTAGACAAAACACATTTTGTCACCTCAGATGTGACCCATTAACATTTGAAAACACGTTTGGTCACCTCAGACGTGACTCTTTTAAATGATTAAATCCCAGAATGAATTCCATGACATACTCCGACATATAACCTAAATTGACAAACTTAAACAAAAGAAACTACTAGAAATTAAGGCATATTTTTGTGATTTTGTGGGAGGTGGAAATCCTAAGATTGAAATCTAACAGATTTATTTCTTGAACAGGCAGCTTCAAGTTATCTTGACCATAAGAGGAATGATTCATCATGGAATCATACAGGGAATCAAATCATTCAGGACGTGTTACCAAAATCATTTGATTCTAGATTCTTGTTTCCGTCGAGAGTCATTAGCAAATTAAGGAAATCATACTAGTACTATGAGACGCACACTTTGATTTGGACTTTCAAGAATTGCAGCCATGATGATTGTCAGTATACTTGTCCACTTAAATCCATACACAGACTTTTGACACAGATTGGTGATTGTTTAAGGTTTAATTATTTCAACGAGCAGTTGTTGATCCCACACTTATATAGTAATCAACATTCCTCAGGAGATTTTTTTAGCGGTCTAGGGTAGTTTGACAAGAAGACATTATTCTTAGAGCTTTCAAAGAGAAGCCAAGCCTCAGTTCAGTGCCACCGCACAACAAAGAGGTGGCAAACAACAATGAATTCTAGAATATATAGGTTATGCTTATCCTCAAGTCGGTGCCACCGCACAGCAGAGAGGCACATAACCTATCTTCTTGTTTGAGCAATTTATTTTGTTGCACAGATCGCACCAACAACATAGGTTATCAGTTTTATTGCTTTTGTATTATTCATCATGTGCTTTGCTCATATTTTGGTCATCCGCACACATTTGTGGCGTTTATTTTGCTCGTCACCCCTTATTGGAACTCTGTTGATTGTGTTAACCAGGGATAAGATGATGACCCACAACTTGTTGAACAACTTAGTTTGATCTTGAGATCACCAAAGAGGTCTACTTATCTATTGTGTTGAATCTACCGACATATCATCTAATGGTATAGCAACCTCTAGGTCTACTTTCTCCGTGTTACCTTAGTAGTCGCTAGTTTTACTATCATTTTTCCTTTTATTTTTTCTTAGACTTCTCAGACTTATACTTTGAATTTTGCATCTAATTCAATTTAAATCTTTTAAAGTCCCAAATGCTTTGTTCCTGTGTACTATCATTTTCCATAGTCGTTGAATCGATCTCTCGGATACGATCTCATTTCTATTAGCTTGCCCTGTCCTCCTCCCTCGTTATTTTAATACTAACTTAACCTATTCTCCTCCTAAAATTCTAAAACCGTAAACGATTTGCGTTTTTAAGATTTTAATAGGCGAAGAATTAAAATCAATAAAATAAATAAAATAAACTAGAATAAAAGAAAAGAAAAGAAAAGAAAAGAAAATGGACTTGACGCATCGGACTAGACCTGTTCATCGTCTGGAATTACATCACTTTTCTTTTTAACGCCGTTGACCTTTAACAAATATAGAAAACGTGGTTTATCAAAGGCTTTTGTATAGAGGTCAGCGCGTTGAAAATCCGTATTTATTTTAACAACATTGACTAGATTCTTTTCAAAACAATCACGTATAAAGTGATATTTTATGCCGATGTGTTTGGTATTAGGTTGTTGGACAGGATTTTTAGTAACGGCTATTGCAGCAGAATTATCAACAAATATAGGGGTGTTAAAAAATTGCAAACCGTAGTCCCGCATCTGCTGTTGAATCCGGATGATTTGAGAACAACAGCTTGCCGCAATAACATATTCAGCTTCACAAGTTGACAACACAACTGATGTCTGCTTCTTACACTGCCACGTGACTAATCTTCTCCCAAAGAATTGACAACCTGCTGAGGTGGATTTGTAGTTCATCTTGCAGCCGCCATAATCCGAGTCACTGTACGCGGTTAGCGCGAAGTCATCATCATGAGGATACGACAATCCAAGTGTGGGTGTACCCTTCAAATAACGAATATCCTTTTGACTCCAATAAGATGGTTAACCTTTGGTTTTGCCTGATATCTTGAACAAAGACATGTTGCATACATAATATCAGGTCTTGAGGTAGTGAGGTACATGAGGGATGCAATCATTCCTCGGTACATGGTGGCATCAACCAGATCACCATTCTCATCGAGTGCTACATCATGATTTGTAACAAGTGGAGTCCCAGCTACGGAAGCATTCTCCATGTCAAACCAACTGAGAATATCCCCTGCATACTTGTCTTATGCAGAAATATTCCCTTTGGTTTTTGATCCACCTGTAACTTGAGAAAGAACTTCATCTATCCGATGGCACTCATTTCAAATTCTACCTTCATTATTGTTTCAAATTCTTTATATAATTCTTCATTCTTGGAACCAAAGATTATGTCATCCACGTAAATCTGAACCAGCAGCAGATCGCCATCTTTCTCTTTGATGAACAGTGTACAGTCAATTACACCTCTGCGAAATCCATGTTTCACCCGGTGAGTTGAGAGTTTTTCATACCAAGCTCTCGAGGCTTGGTGAAGCCCATAGAGAGCCTTATCAAGTTTGTAAACTCTGTCCCGATGATATGGATCCTCAAATCCTTCAGGTTAACTTACATATACTGTTTCCCAGATTTCACCATGAAGAAATGCACTTTTTACATCCAATTGATAGACTTTAATCGGCATAGGCTAGGAAGATACGGATTGCTTCCATTCTCGCCATAGGTGCAAATACTTCATTGTAATCAATTCCCTCGACTTGTCAAAATGCTTGAACTACAAGTCGAGCCTTGTTCCTGATGATGACACCTTGGTCATCTTTCTTACATTTCAAGACCCATTGGTGCCGATGACCTTAGCACCTTTAGGTCTATCTACTAGTGTCCATACACATAACTTCTTGAACTGAAGAAGTTCTTCTTGCATGAAATTCACCCATGCCTCATCATTTAGGGCTTCACTGACATATTTTGGCTCAAACTGAGACACAAAACATCGATAAGCACTATGGTGAAGGTACCCTTTCTCCATTACCGTGGCATAATCAGCTGAGTACAGCTGATTTCTAATCTGAACTCCTTATCTGACATCCCCAATGACATTGTCCAGAGGATGATAGACATTTAGGCGTGATCCAGGAGTGGTGGGAACAACAACCTCAGAAGCTAGATTATGAACATTTGGTTCCGTATATGAGGCAGTACGAGTATGAGGTTCCGAAGACTCAGAGGCATTAATGTCAGATGCTTGTGGACTTGTAGTAGGAGGAACCTATTGCTCCTGAGTGTCCTGATCATTCTCCACGGCTTCATCGTTAGAGGAAGAGTCACTTACCTCGAGTGCTCCCCCTAAGTTGGTTGGTGATTCACCTTGTGAGCCAGAAGACGTAGATTCCTGGGATGGTGTGTTTAGAACATCATACATCATTTTGGCTGCTAATTCATCTTCAGACGTGGAGAGAGGGATGTTAAAGGACTTGAAGAATCCATCATAGTCGAAAAAGAAGTCGGGTCCTTTTCCAGTAGGAGGGGTGGTGTATCTCTAAACATCAACGTTACACCACACCTCTACTTGACCCGTTGGGTTGTTGTAAGCTCTCTTATTCGATATGTTGTATCGTAGAAAGATGCCCTCTTTAGCCTTTTCGCTAAACATCCCATCCTGAGTTTTCTTCAGCAACGTGCATGGTGCTCCAAACGGTTCCAGATACTCCAGATTTTTTTTACATCGTTGAAGTAACTCGTAACTCGTCTTGCTATGAAATTTTACTACCAGAACTCGATTTAACGTGTAACACGCATTGGCTACCGCCTCATTCCAAAATTGGATAGGCAGTTTTGAGTCTGCTAGCATTGTGCGTGTGGTCTCTATTAAGCTGTGATTCTTTCTCTCAGCAACCTCGGTTATCTGAAGAGTGTAGGCGGAAATGAATTGGTGCACAATTCCCTTTTCTTTGTAGAAAGCCTCCATCCATTGGTTCTTGAACTTGGTTCCCTTGTCTGCGCGTACTTGTCTTACCTTCAGCTTGTAGGGAGACTCTAGTGTAGTTACCAATTCTTTGAATGACTCAAATGTTTCTGATTTTGATTTTAGAAACATCACCCAAGAAAATCTTGAGTAGTCATTTGTAACTACATAGCAGTACAAGTCACCTGCGATGCTTCTTGTACTGACTGGACCAAACAGATGCATGTGAAGAAGCTTAAGAGGCAGTTCTATAGAATTAAATTTCTTTGCCTTATGAGACTTCTTTGTCTATTTGCCTTTCTTGTAGGCGACACAAAAATCCGGGAGTTGGAAGTTCTTGACATTGACTCCTCGCACTAAATCATTCTGGATGAAGTGGTTCATCTTCCTTGGATTGATGTGCCCCATTCTCCTATGTCAGGAGATAGAATCTTTCTCAGTAGCTTTTGACAAGAAGCACTAAACTTGATGATCAGTTGTGGAGGCCTTTGATAGATCCAAGACATAAAGGTCATTATATCTTGAGGCTGACATTAATACTTGTTCCTCCAGAATCACATAGTTCTTTTCAGGACATAACACTTCTTATTATCGAAAACTACCTTAAATCCTTTGTCACATATTTGGGAAACAGAAAGTAGATTATTCTGAAGTTGTTGAACGTAGTTTACCTTGTCAAACTTAACTTTCTGGTTCCCTACTTCTCCTTGAGTTGTGATGTACCCTCCTTTGTTTCCAGCAAAAGAAACATAACCTCCTTTGATTTGTTTGAAATTTGATAGGAGTGCCCGGTTTCTAGTCATGTGCCTTGATTCTCTGCTATCTACAATCCAAGTGTTGTTTCAGCACTATAGCAAACACCCTACACATGCAATTGAAAACATTAGTTAAGCTGAGGGACCAAGCCTTAACCGGTTTGGGTGTCCCAGAGGCATCACGCATCATAAAATCTACCCATTTTCCATTAGAGGGTGAGGGAAGATCAACCATATTATTGTTCTCATTTCCAGACACAGACTTTTCTTCCATAAGCCAACTTTGTGTAAGGCCTGTTTGTGATAAACAGACGACTGGCTGATAGGTTGAACTTTAGGTCACTGACTCGCTTGGTGGAGTCATGGAGCTTCTTTTGGAAGAGCTTGCTTTAGTGTCATAAAGTTGAATCTTTTTCTTTGGTGTCTGAAAATACGGACAATAAGACGCTATATGCCCATACTTTCCACAGTTGTAGCATGATGTAAGGCCCCGTTCCCGGGCACCTCACAGTTGGTCATTCATTGCACATAAAACATTATAAAACACACATTTGTTTTGCAGCGAAATTTAAAACTTTCATTAATAACTAAAAACATGTCATTTCATTCATTTACAACATTTGTTTTCATCTCAAAATACAAAGGCATGTCAAAATACGGATGCCAGCCTCAAAATGCTCCTAGTAGCTTATGCATCCATGCCTGTAACTTCTCAGCATCAACATATACCTGCCAACTATCATGCATACAAAAGTCAACGACGCTGAGTGAGTTCTAGTTTTTATAATAAAATACTTTACTTTCGTTAAAACCGTCCTTTACTTTATCTCAAATCATACTATACTTTACATCGTTCGTGATCATGCATCATACGTACATACAGATAATATCATTATTATCTTCGCCATTATGTTCGTTAACTTTGCTCATTCAATGTATGACATTATCGTTCAATTCTCTTTCTAGATCCGGTCAGACTTTACCCTCTTCGTGGCACTCAACCACAATTACTAAGGTCGAATGACAAGGATCCCGTTTAGTACTCTATTACGATAATTAATTTACGTTCATTCATCTCTTGCTCATTACTCTTTATTACTTGAATCTTGTCTCGTGCAATATCCCCAACTCATGCTCGAAAGCTGATGTTGTGTCGGGGCCTGCTCACAAACCCCTGACTCATGTCCGAAGATTGACGTAGCACCGAGATACACGACAAAGATCCCATACGAGTCAATCACAGGGATTGAAGTCTCTCCGAGTCTGTTGCAACACAAAGTAGCTCACCTCATTATCTCGTCTCATGAACAAAGACCTCTGTCGAGTCTGTTGCAACGCAGAGTCGCTCACCTCGTAGGCAATCTCACTGATTGCACACTATCTGAGTGTGTTGCAACCACAGAGTTGATCACCTCATGGCAACTTCATGATAGCACGCTATCCGAGTCTGTTGCAACCATGGGGTTGCTCACCCCAATTGCCAATTTCAACGATAGCACGCTATCCGAGTATGTTGCAACAACAGGGTTGCTCACCTCAAGGAAACTTCATGATAGCATGCTATCTGAGTCTGTTGCAACCATAGGGTTGCTCACCCCAATTGCCAATTTCAACGATAGCACGCTATCTGAGTCTGTTGCAACAACAGGGTTGCTCACCTCATACATATGCTTGGCTTTATGCCACACCCCCGAAGTTATACGTAACTCGGGTAACCATCATATATTTTACCCCGAACATTATGGGTAGCAACACCCCTATCGAAATGGGTAACAACACCTCCATCTAAATGTGTAACAACACCCCCACAGAAATGGGTAACAACACTCCCATCAAATGGGTAACAACACCCCTATCGAATGGGTAACAGCACCCCCATCGAAATGGGTAACAACACCCCCATCGATATGGGTAACACCACTGAAGGTCAGTGACAAAGACTGGAACCCTTGCGTGCACACTTTAGGATTAGCTGAACCTCACGCGGTAGAGCTTAAGGCATTTAGAGCCGTGCACCTCGGTACATATTGCTTGCAAGCCTTTCTATACTTTCTCTTTTATTAATGCATGCATTCTATCATTATGTTCCTCTTTTCATTATCTTCAACTTTACGTTACATAATACTTTCATTACATTTATTAATGTTCAACGCAAAGCCAAAGGAAGAGATACATACAATAAGGAGCATACACATAATCATAAACATACACGATCACCATACAGGCAACATCATACATACATAACACACATCAAACATAAGTCATCACATCATAACCAGGCCTATCTCCCCATTTTACCTCTTAAAAACCACTTAGAAACCTTAAGTCCAATTTGGGCACATGGGACCTTCCAGGTGCATGAGCATAAGAATTCTAAGTGTAAAACAGTCTGGACGCATGGGCACTATTTGAGCGCTTCTACCCTGTTCAGGTGCTTTACCACTATGCAGGCGCATCAACACTTAGCTGTTTCAATCACTTTGGACGCATTGCACTATTTAGGCTCATGGCATTATTTAGGCGCATGGCCAACACTTAGACGCATGGCCAACATGCTGGGTGCATGGGCCACTATTTAGGCGCATGACCCACTCTTGGGCGCATGGCCAAACTTAGGCGTCTGGCCACTCATGCTGGACGCATGGCCATTATTTAGGCGCATGAACCACTGTTCATGTTCATCAAAACATTCTGAAATATTTTCTATGTTATCAACATCACCCGATTATCATTCTAATCATACCCAACACAGATCTAACATACTAAGGCCATCTAAGAATGCTAATCATCATCTCTAACCCATAATCAACATTATAACATACATACATACATACATCATTTCGAACATAAAGTTGTAAACCCACGGTTTCTTTCAAAATGTTTACTTAGTATGCATAATAGCCCCAAATCAGTTGAAAATCAGTAAAAAAGGGATTCTAGAAACTCACCTTGAGCAGCCTTTGAGCAACACACTTCAAGTTCGAGACCCACCTTCGATTCAGCTCTTGAATCCCGAAAACAAACACTAAAAAACCAGAACTTCGGTCAAGAACTCGAAACCCAGCTAAAACTGAGCTCATATAAGAGAAGACTTACCTTTGAAGCTATTTCTTCAACTTTCTCTCTCTAGAACTGGGGCTTCTCTCTTCTTTCTTCTTTTCAGCCGATTGAAGAAGATGAGGAAGAAATATGCAACCATGCCCCCTTTAAACCTTAAAGTAATAAGGTTTTGTACTTTGTACACTTAATACCCCTCCACTTATGCACAATTTCTATTCTTTCTATTACTTTTCTTTTCCTTCGTTTAGATAGAAATACGGGGTGTTACAAGTCTACCCCACTTAAAGAGGTTTCGTCCCCGAAACCTGTCGCTTCTCGAACAGTTATAGGTAACAGTGTCTCACCTCTTCTTTGATCTTGCACTTAAACTTAGATCCCTTTAGGCTTCACTGCACCCGCACAAGTGAAACCATCATCCTCCTTAGCCTATTCTCTTCTTCTTATTAGTAATGGCCACCAGTTGCTTCTCGTGGTTGAATGCTTTGTCCATCTCAGTGTTCTCTAGTAGCATGATCATATCCTCATCGGTTGAGCTCTTTCTTAGACGAGATGCATGGAACATCAGATGAATTCCACTTAACTCATCGGGTAGCTCCAGTTGATGTGTCACTTCTCCTACCTGAGCAACAACTAGGAATGACCCTCTACACTTTAGTATTAGGTTTACTCGACTCCAAACCAAACAATCTGCTTTCCTGGTCGAAGCCTTCCTCATAATTCATTGTCGTAAGTCATCACCGAACTCTGGTTGTGCACGGTTGAGCAATCATCTTCTTGCAACACTTGGGGTTTGAGTCATAGACTATTGAACAACTCACCCGGAGATGTATGTCTACCTACCTATGTCTGTCTTGAACAGCTTAGCAGGAACAAACACTCTCTCTTAATTCTATCGCGGAATCCTCTAGGGCATTAGGTAACCTGGTAGACTTACTAATAGCAATTCTTACATCGAAGGGCTCATCGATCTTCCTACCCCTAACGTGCAACATCATAGAAAATAGCGGCAACGAAACTACTACTAGCGTCACAATTAAAGCATAGATGCATAAATCTAAACTTGCAAGAACGTACCTGACGTTACCTCGGAGTCTGACCTAGCCTCCTCCCGGTCATAGTGAAGGCTCTAGCCTTCACCCTCTGTTCTCCTTCCTCGTACCAGAGCTTCCTCCGATCTTCTTCACTCCCGAACCATCCGCCCTCAGCTTCTTGCAATCCCTGCTCATGTGACCTTCCTCACCACAGGAACTCACCACAGGAATAACACCTCCCCATACCGCAGTTCTTCGCCACATGTCTGGTCCTCTCATAATGGAAACAAACATGCCCCCGAATCTACATTCCCCGGGGTGCATGTGTCCACACTTGTCACACCTTTTCGACCCCGCACCAGTTATGACCACACGCTGATCATCCACTTGTGCACCTTTGCCACCTGGAGCGGCTCCGCCACGTCCCAATCGCTTCCCGTTCCATTCTTGATCACCCTCTCCTTTCTTGCTACTTTCAGTCACCATCACAGATCTTTCATCATACAATCTCCTCGCCAAATCAACCGCCGACCTAAACATGCTCGGTTGGGCAGGGATCATGTGCCTTCGAATGTCCACCGGCAAGCCCTGAATGTACCTCTTGATCTTACGTGAAAGAGGTGTCACCTGATCCGGCAGCAGATGTGCCATCTTGTTGAATTTAGCGGTATATTGCTGATGTGTCATCATGCCCGCCTCCAGCTGCAGGAACTCCCTCTCAACTTTATCCATCTCACGATGAGGACAGAACTCCTCAATCACCAGCCTTTTCAACTCCGGCCATCTCATCATTCCGATAACCCTGCTTCCCTCAACCTGGAAAATATTTCCCTACCAATACAAGGCTAAGTCCACAAAAGAGTGGGAAGCAATCTTTACTTCTGGTCCTCACGGCACTCGCTGATATTCAATACCGTTTCCATCTCTCTCACCCATCGGTGAGCAGTAGCAGCAATGTCGTTTCCATTAAAAGTCGAGGGCTTGCATCGTTGAAACGCCCTATAGTTACAACCTCGTGCCACCTCCGGCGCAGGCTCTTCCTCTTCTTCCTCTTTGTCATCGAAGAAAACCGTTTCAGTCTCGGGTCGTCTCCTTTCGCCCGAAGGTCTACCCCTTTCCTGTCTCTCCCCATCTCTAACAACCTTTATAACTTCGGTCACCACACACGGTAGGATCGTTTGCATGACCTGATGCACTTCCTCCATGACTGCCTCTCTCATCGAGGCCCTCTGATTAGCATTCTCATCACCACCCTCCTGATGAGGGGTCTCGGGTTCTTCATGAACTACTCCCTCAGCCCTAGACCTTCCCCTTATGACCCGTCATTCAGCACCATGTCCGCTGCCACCTCCTCCTCGTGAAGCTTTCGAAGATCTACCACCAGCCATCTTCTAACACACTATAAGATTCAAACACTAATGCGGTCATTCAAGGTAATAACTCAGTTTACGTCAAGTATAGTAAGTCTCTAATTATAGTGGGTAGTTGTGATTAGCCACTTACTTTACTCTTCATACCCCAATCATTTCCTATCCTAACTACATCAGTATCTAAATCTACACAATAGCACACAAGCCACATAACATGCACACATAATGCCGGTTAACGTTAACTTACTATAAACATTTACATAAAACCTTTACTGTAGGCACGTAGCTACTAGGACTGGCATCCCTTTTCCGTTTAGTCCCATTCTCAGTCTAAGATTAGGTTTTTCAAAATATTTATCCAATTCACTTAAACTTTTGCTTTGATACCAACTTGTAAGGCCCCGTTCCCCGGGCACCTCACAGTTGATCATTCATTGCACATAAATATTATAAAACATACATTTATTTTGCAGTGGAATTTAAAACTTTCATTAATAACTAAAAACATGTCATTTCATTCATTTACAACATTTTTTTTCATCTCAAAATACAAAGACATGTCAAAATACGGATGCCAGCCTCAAAATGCTCCCAGTAGCTTATGCATCCATGCTTACAACTCCTCAGCATCAACATATACCTGCCAACTATCATGCATACAAAAGTCAATGACGCTGAGTGAGTTCTAGTTTCTATAATAAAATACTTTACTTTCGTTAAAACCGTCCTTTACTTTATTTCAAATCATACTATACTTTACATCGTTCGTGATCATGCATCATACGTACATACAGATAATATCATTATTATCTTCGCCATTATAACTTTGCTCATTCAACGTATTACATTATCGTTCACTTTTCTTTCTAGATCCGTTCAGACTTTACCCTCTTCGTGGCACTCAGCCACGATTACTGAGGCCGAATGACAAGGATCCCGCTTAGTACTTTATTACGATAATTCATTTACGTTCATTCATCTCTTGCTCATTACTCTTTATTACTCGAATCTTATCTCGTGCAATATCCCCGACTCATGCTTGAAAGCTGATGCTATGCCGGGGCCTGCTCACAAACCCCCGACTCATGTCCGAAGACTGACGCAACACCGGATACGCGACAAAGATCCCATATGAGTCGATCACAAGGATTGAACTCTATCCAAGTCTGTTGCAACACAAAGTCGCTCACCTCATTTCTCGTCTAATGGACAAAGACCTCTGCCGTGTCTGTTGCGACGCAGAGTCGCTCACCTCATAGGCAATCTCAACGATTGCATGCTATCAGAGTCTGTTGCAACAACAGAGTTTCTAACCTCATGGCAACTTCATGATAGCATGCTATCCGAGTCTGTTGCTATAACAGTGTTGCTCACCTCATGGAAACTTCACGATAGTACGCTATCCGAGTCTGTTGCAACCATAGGGTTGCTCACTCTAATTGCCAATTTCAACAATAGCATGCAATTCGAGTCTATTGCAACAACAGGGTTGCTCAACTCATACATATGCTTGGCTTTATGCCACACCCCGAAGTTATACGTAACTCAGGTAACCATCATATCTTTCACCCCCAACATTATGGGTAACAACACCCCTATCAAAATGGGTACCAACACCCCCATCGAAATGTGTAACAACACCCCCACTGAAATGGGTAACAACACTCCCATCAAAATGGGTAACAACACCCCTATCGAAATGGGTAACAACACCCCCATCGAAATGGGTAACACACCCCCATCGAAATGGGTAACACCACTGAAGGTCAGTCACAAAGACTGGAACCCTTACGTGCACACTTTAGGATTTGTTGAACCTCATGCGGTAGAGCTTAAGGCATTTAGAACCGTGCACCTCTCTACATATTGCTTGCAAGCCTTTCTATACTTTTTCTTTTATTAATGCATGCATTCTATCATTATGTTCCTCTTTTTATTATCTTCCACTTTACGTTACATAATACTTCATTACATTTATTAACGTTCAACGCAAAGCCAGGGAAGACATACATACAATAAGGAACATACACATAATCATAAACATACACCATCACCATACAAGCAATATCATACATACATAACACACATCAAACGTAAGCCATCACATCATAACCAGGCCTATCTCCCTATTTTACCCTTTAAAAACCACTTGGAAAACTTAAGTCCAAATTTGCGCACATGGGACCTTCCAGGCGCATGAGCATAAGAATTCTAAGTATAAAACAGTCTGGGTGCATGGGCACTATTTGGGCGCTTCTGCCCTGTTCTGGTGCTTTACCACTATGTAGGCGCATCAACACTTAGCCGTTTCAATCACTTTGGATGCATGACACTATTTAGGGGCATGGCACTATTTAGGCGCATGGACAACACTTAGGCGGATGGCCAATACTTAGGCGCATGGGCCACTGTTTAGGCGCATGGCTAACCCTTAGGCGCATGGCCAACACTTAGACGCATGGCCAACACTTAGACGCATGGCCAACACTTAGACGCATGGCTAACATGCTGGCGCATAGGCCACTGTTTAGGTGCATGACCCACTCTTGGGCGCATGGGCAACACTTAGGCATTTGGCCACTCATGCTGGATGCACGGGCCACTTTTTGGGTGCATGAACCACTGTTCATGTTCATCAAAACATTCGGAAATATTTTCTATGTTATCAACATCACCCGATTATCATTCTAATCATACCCAAACACAGATCTAACATACTAAGGCCATCTAAGCATGGTAATCATCATCACTAACCCATAATCAACACTATAACATACATCATTTTTGAACATAAAGCTGTAAACCCACAGTTTCATTCAAAATGTTAACTTAGTATGCATAATAGCCCTAAATCAGTTGAAAATCAGTAAAAAAGGGGTTCTAGAAACTCACCTTGAGCAGCCTTTGAGCAACACCCTTCAAATTTGAGACCCACCTTCGATTCAACTCTTGAATCCCGAAAACAAACACTAAACAACCAGAACTTCGGTCAAGAACTCGGAACCCAGCTGAAACCGAGCTCATATAAGGGAAGACTTACCTTTGAAGCTGCTACTTCCACTTTCTCTCTCTAGAACCGGGGCTTCTCTATCTTCTTTCTTCTTTTCAACCGATTAAAAAAGATGAAGAAGAAATGGGCAACCATGCCCCCTTTAAACCTTAAAGTAATAAGGTTTTGTACTTTGTACACTTTATCCCCCTCCACTTGTGCATAATTTCTATTATTTCTATTTACTATTCTTTTCTTCCGTTTAGATAGAAGTTCGGGGTGTTACACATGATCTGCTTTCAACTTGACGATTTACCTGTTTCTGTGGAGAATTATGTGACACACGAGTGACTTTACTCTATTTGGGTTTTGACACTTCTTGTTTAGATGTTTTCTTTTGTTTAACAAAATTAATTGTTTGGACATAGTTAACATCTTTTCCCTTTTGTTTGTTTGGACCTAGACATGAAGCATGTGATTGGTTAATTTGTTTGGTATTTCTTGGTTCAGAATTAGACTTTGTTGAACCTGTCTTTATGTTATCCTTGTCAAATTGTTCATCCTGATTAACACAAGGCATTTTACCTTTTGATTTTGAAGTGGCCTCCTTTTGTTTAGTGACATATTCATTTGGTTTACATGCGGAATCTAGATCACTTACAAGAGGAGTGGACACCACGTGATCCTTGATTGAGTTATTATTTAATGGTTTACTTTTTGCATTCATCAAGGTCTCATATGGTGGTGGAACCACTTTATATCCCAAACCCTCCCCATTGTTGCGTTTTCTCACTAAGTGTTGGACAATGTGAGAAGAGCTTATCCAACGATGCAGTTTTTGTTTTAATGAATTTACTTCTACTTCCAAAACTGCCTTTTGTTTCTTAGTGTCTTTTAGGGAGTTAAGATAAAACTTAATGTCATTAGCTTGATTAAAGGCTACAACTTCAGTTTCCCTAAGTTGTTTATTGGCTTCAGTGCACAGTTGTAAGTCCTTTACTAAGTTATCATTATGGTCTAATAACCTAGCAAATTTCATATCAATGCTTTCCCTAAATTTATTATAATCAGAACAAGCATGATTATTAAAAATTTGATTAGTGGTACTTACCTGAGGAGGTGTGGTTGAATCAGCCATTAAAGTAGTGTCTGACTTCTTTGGTTCTGGTGATTCTGGACTTGTTGGACTTGTCCCTTATTCAGGCTGGTGATCAACTACTGTTGCAGTTTCTTCAACATTTGACATTACAAGCTCCACTGCAATATCACCTTCACTTGCTGAGTCGTCATCTAGATCCACAACACTAGCAATGTTGGATTCTCCCGGAGACACAAACCGGAAGATCCAATCTTGTCCTTCGTCATCATTAGCTGTTAAGGCTTTAGGATCCTTGCTTGACGAAGTAGGACTGTTGTGGGCTTATCCTGATGAGTGAAAATGAGAATGGATTCCCATTTCCCGTCTTCTTGGGCTTCACACATTCATGTTTGAAGTGGCCCTTTTCCCTACAGTTGAAGCAGATGACTTTTGTCTTGTCAAAGCCAAAAGTTGTGTCCTTTGTGGCAATCAGATTTTGTCCGGTCTTCTTGACAAACTTCTTTGCTTTCCGAACAGCACTTGCTAAGGCCCACATGATGTCCATCCTTTCTAACTCAATCTCGTCTACCTGCTTGTAGTCCTCGTCTGCGAGATGGTAGTTCCCAATTTTCCCAGCAACTAGCCTGTCATAGGAGTGAACCACAGCCGCTAAGAGATCCATGCGCTCCTTTGCTACCTCTACTTTCACATTCCTCAGATTTTTGGTCTTCAGTTTTGTAGCATTTGCTTTAGGTGCTATGTATTGGGTACCAAACGACCCTGATGTGTCAGATCCTGAAGTAGTAGCTTGTGATGGACCAGCTGAACTCGACACAAACGCAATTTGAAGTGGTGCTCTAGACGTTTTGGCTTATGGGGTTGAGTTGTACAGTGTTGCTAAAGCGCCGTATTGGTTGGTTCATTATATTGAGTATCTCTCCTTGGGGTGCTCCGTTCTTATTTATGAAGAAGAAAGACAATAGCATGAGGATGTGTACAGAGTACCGTGAGCTGAACAAGTTGATAGTGAAGAATCGGTACCCGTTACCAAAATTTGAAGATCTTTTTTATTAGCTTCAGGGTGCCAGTTGGTTCTTATGAATAGATCTTCAATCTAGCTACCATTAGCTAAAGGTTAAGGAGCAAGATATTCCTAAAACAGCTTCTCGCACACGTTATGGACGCTACGAGTTTCTCGTTTTGTCTTTTGGTGTGACCAATGTGCCAACTGCTTTTATGGACTTGATGAATCATGTGAGTCGGCCGATGTTAGATTAATCAGTGATTGTGTTTATTGATGATATCCTGATTTATTCGACGAGCGAGGAAGAGCATGGCGGGCACATTCGGGAGGTGTGGAGACGTGAGAAGGGAGAAGTTGTATGCCAAATTCTCCAATTGTGCATTCTGGTTGCGCGGGGTTCAGTTTTTAGGTCATGTGGTAAATATCGAGGGGATAATAGTGACCCGACAAAGGTGGAGGCGGTGATGCAATGGAAGTCGCCAAAGTCGCCATCTGAGATTTGTAGTTTCTTGGGTTTGGCGGACTACTACAGAAAATTCATTCAAGACTTCTCTAAGATAGCTTCTCCCTTGACTAGGTTGACCCGTAAGGATGTAAAGTTTGTATGGGGTCAAGCTCAAGTGAAGGCGGAGCATCAGAAGCCATATGGAAAATCCAACCCTTAGATATACAGAAGTGAAAGCACATCACCATGGACTTTATGACAAAGCTGCCGCGTACTGCGCAAGGGTATGATGCCATATGGGTGATAGTCGATCGTTTGACGAAGAGTGTTCAGTTCCTACCAATTCGCGAGACATATTCATCCAAGAGGTCGGCGGATCTTTTCATTAATAAGATCATAACTTGTCATGGTGTGCTGGTGTCTATTGTGTCTGATCATGACACCCGGTTTACATCTAAATTTTGGAAGAAACTCCACGATATGATGGGGACGAGGTTACATATTAGTACGACTTATCATCCCCAGACAGATGGTCAGTCAGAAAGGACGATTCAGACGCTGGGAGATATGCTTCGGGCATGCGTCATTGATTTCGGAGGAAGTTGGGATGACCACTTACTATTAGCTGAGTTCTCATATAACAACGACTATCATGCCAGTGGTATGCCCCTTATGAGATGCTATTTGGTAGGAGATGTAGGTCACCTGTGTGTTCGGGTGATATTGGTCATAAAGAGTTAGGGAGCGTTGAGGTAGTCGAGGCTACAATGGAGAAACTGGAAAGGATCAAAGCCTTTATGAAGCCAGCAAAAGATAGATAGAAGTCGTATGCTGATAAACGATATAGACCGATTGAGTTCCAGGTGGGTGATAGAGTTATGTTGAAAGACTCACCTTAGAAGGGTATCATTCAGTTCAGAAAGTGGGGCAAGTTAAGGCCAAGGTACATAGGGCCTTTTCGAATCATTGCTCGAGTAGGAGAGGTGGCCTATAGACTAGATTTACTAGATGAGTTAAGTCGAGTTCACCTGACATTCCATGTATCGCATCTGAGAAAGTATTTAGCAGACGAGGATATGATTGTACCACTGGAGGATATCGAGGTAGATGAACGGCTCAACTATGTGGAGCAACCAATGGCAATCATTGATCGAAAGAGAAGAAGCTAAGAAATAAAGTGGTACCTCTTGTGCGTGTACAGTGAGAGCACATGAATGGATCTGAGTTTACGTGGGTGACTAAAGCGGAGATGAGAAAACATTACCCACGATTGTTTGAGGAATAACAAGTTTCGGGGACGAAACCTATATAAGGGGGGTGGACTTGTAACACCCGGTTATTTTTAGAAGACTCAAACAAAGGAATTAAGTGAAGAAAAATAAAAAAAAATCTATTTAACCCAAGTTGAGAGGTTAAAAGTATCAAAATGACAAAATGTTTGAAAAAGTGGGTGTAAAAGGTGATGGCCGCCCATGTTGGCTGCCTACACCTTTTCATTTGGGATTTTTGAGAGAGAAAGTGCAGAGCTCTTGGTTTGAAGAAGAACAAGAGTAGAAGTTCAAATTCAAGGTAAGAATTCGTGTGTTTAAGGTGTTCTTAACTGGTTTTATCCTTGGTGTGTGCTTATGTATGTTGTGTGTGTTCGGGTGTGTTTCAAGTGGGTTTCTAGGTGAGAACTTGTAGCAATTAGGTTTTGAAGGAAGTCATACCTGAAAAGGCTACTAAGGTGAGTTCTAGAACACCTCTTCTGTGACATCCGTCGCCTTAAGGTCCGTCGAACAACATAATTAAGCATAGAATTATTTTAATTATTCTTCCTCTTCTTCATGAACTCCTGCTTTAAAGAATCATGTCTGCTTTATTACCCTTGTGCATATACTTCCTCCGTGAACTTGTGCTAAGCATAAACCCTTTTTATAAATTTTATCACCATTATCACCAAGTGTATCATTTTAATTATAACCATTGCCATTAATAAAACCACTTTAACCTATCAATTACCATTAAACACGCTTTTAACCTTAATACAAGGAATATTTTAAGGTGGTAATCAACCGAAACAAATTTTGGGGAACTCGGGGTTAAGTGCAGGGACTAAACTCGCCGTTTTTGCAAACTTGGGCTGGGTATATAAACCCATACTCCAACCCTTAATCTCATTTCATCTTCATCTCCTTCATCCTCTTCACCTTCTTCTTCACATCTTCTTCATTCTAGCACCAAATCCAACCCGCTTGGTCTTGTTCTCATCGTCTAGACTCCATCTACAGCCTAGTCTACTCTATTCTAGCAGGTAGACGACCTTGGTTGTCCCTTTTCTTGCTTATTCACGGCTGTCCAAACTAGGGTTTCGGGTGTTCGGATTCAACCCGAACACATGAGGTCGTGTGGGTGCGTGTGAGGTTTTTCTGCTTTTGTTTCATGTTTGTGTATATTTGTAGTGTGCTTCTGGAGGTCCTTGTTGTGTAAGACCCGTGCTCGGAGCAGCCGAAGGCTGCTTTGCACTTCGGCAGTCGTGAACCTGCAGCTCAAGCGACTGGGTCTGTCATGCGACTGAGCCGTGCGACTGGGTGAGTCGTGCGACTGAGTCATGCGATTGTGTCTTTCGGGCGACTGAGTTGTGTGACTGGGGACGTCATGCGACTGAGTCGTGCGATCGTATGTATGTGTGCGAATGAGTCATGCGAACGAATCAATGTGTGCGATTGAGTCAGGTGACCGATTGAATGTATGCGATTGTGCGTGTTTCGCACGACCGGAGTCCAATCGCACGAATGAAGGTTCAATCGTACGAATGAAGCTGATCCGTATGATTGAAGGTTGATTCGTGCGCATGGAGGTTGGGTTGTGCAAATGTGTGTTGTGTGGTACGACTGAATGCCAGTCATGCGAATGAAGACTCAATCGTACGAATGAAGCTGATCCGTACGATTGAAGGTTGATTCGTACGAATGGAGCGTTGAGACGAGCGTCTGGTCCTGTTGTGTGACGGATGATGTTGAGTGTGAATTTCCTCTTGAACGTCTGATGATGATAAAGTAACATCAATAAAAGTGTCATTGCTTGACCACAAAGATTAAAGTCAACGCTATCAACATGCACATACTATTTCAATTGAAATCAACCTAACATTTTACAATTACCGACAACCTATTTGGAACTACAAATACTTAACAAGTGCCATCTTTCATAACAATGAGATCTTTACAAGGATGTCATAAGCAATGACGACTACTCTTAGTACTTGGATCTACATAAGATCTGATGCGTGTGTCCGCTTGTGTGTGTGCTACCCACGACCGAACCGATACAACCCGAACCGACCAAACATTACTATACGCTTTATACACGTCATTAATGCTTAACAATAACTGTCAAATAGGTGTTTGACCGATCATTGCATTCAACTGTTGGAAATCTTGATCATTCATACCTACCACTAAACATGTGAGTCTCGTGGCCCCTTTTTATGCTTACACTACTTTACAAACATTTACAAACATGGGAGAAAAGTATGCTCGCCCGTTTTCTATGTTGTACAACATACATACATTTTACATACTTGGAATCAACGTGCTACTATTTTGTGGGTACTTATCTGATACATGCTTGAGTATGCTTTGTGGTTCTTTCTTACAACCATTTAATTCTAGTGTGGGAACCGACAGATAGGTATTGGTAGTACTACTGGGTTGACACCCCCACCCTCGTGTTGGTATACTAGTTAGTACCAACAAAAGCCAGGAACGGGCCTTGGGTGAATATTTTCCGACAAGATTCTTTGTGTACATCGTTAGGTTTGGTTGTAAAGCTCTTGTCATGTGATTTTGCTTACTTATAACTGTATGCACGGTATTCTGCAACAACTTTATACAGTATCATTACTTATTTACTTTTAAACCTGCGAGTTCACTAATAATTTTGTTGACCATTTTGAGCATATCTTTTCAGGTGATCATGCTAGCTGAGGTTCTAGGTGTGTTGCCTTAGTGGAGACCTAGGATGCATTTTCGGGCTAAACTTGTCATTTTGAAAACAATTGTTCTATCTATTTCAAACAACATTACACTTTGTAACTCGTTCCCGGGTTGTGGGAATTGCATACAATGTTATTATCTATGTTTATCTTATATCATGTTTATGCTTATGGCTATGTTGTCGTGAATACTGACTAAACACGACACAAGTCCCCTTGTTGTCAGGTGTTGTCATGACACGCTTGTCATCATTATTATTATCGCATCTCTATCGCTTACCATGTGTTATGACGATTCCCGTCTCGTTACATCCCGTGTTTCCGCTCTTAGCGGGGGTGTGACAGACTGATATCAGAGCCATTGGTTATAGAGAATTAGGCAATACACTTGACCTAGACTATAACCTAGGAACCTTCATGTAGATTTGCATGCCAGGGCTATGTGCATTTTATATCTCATACGTGTTCCTCATTACTTGTTGGATTAACTATCTGTTTCGTGATCATTTCACCCTGTGAGGGAGCCCTTGTGCTCACTCTTTACGGGATGCTTGTATTGGATCTTCCGTTTCCTCTGTGCACCGAGTTGTTTTATCAATCCGGGTATTAAACCCAAAGAGATCTTCATAGATCATGCTATTGCGTTTGACCTTAGACACTGGGATTTACCCCGAGGAGGTTATGTCTGAGACCTCGAGAGAGGAGGAAATAGACAACCTTCGCTAGACTAAACTTGATTTCATGCATGGATATGCCATTATTATGATGGACTACTGTTTGGACATTACTTATACATGGTGTGAGAACTTCATGATTTGTAAGCGATGTGTGACAACCATAAGTATGGTCTTAACCCGGAAAGTTAGACCTTAATATGGCATGGATAATGTGCCCTGGAATGTTTAAAACTTATGCATTTGCTATTCTTATGATTAGAACATGCCGCCTCGAAGAGTTACCCGCAGCAACAGTGGCGGAAGTGAGCCCGAGCCCCGAGAGCAGAGGCAGAGGCAGAGGTAGAGCACCGAGAACAAGTGATGGTCCTACCAATGTCACTCCAGGAACAGGAAACGCTCATATGGCAGCCTTAATCGCTCAACAGCTGGCCGCACTGATCCCGACTATCGTGGCCAAGTGAGCGATGCTCTTCAGAATTCTCACCCCCACGGGGACGGTGGCAATGATAATAAGGATAACGGGAACCCGACTGGGAACGAAAGCAATCAGGAGTCCGGAAATAGTGGTACAGCCGGCAACGAAACAGGAATTGTTAATGAGACCGGGGTTGTGAATGCTAGACAGGGATGTTCATACAAGGAATTTGTGGCTTGTAAACCAAGAGAGTTTGATGGCAAAGGTGGAGCCATAGCCCTGACCAGATGGCTTGAAAAGATGGAGGCCGTGATCGACATCAGCGAATGCCTCGACAGTCAAAGGATTAAGTATGCCACGTGCTCACTACAGGGCAAGGCACTAACGTGGTGGAACACTCAGATTCAGGCTAGGGGAAGAGAATCGGCGATGCAAATGTTGTGGGATGAGTTCAAAGCCCTAATTACCAAGGAGTACTGTCCTCTTAACGAGATGCAAAAATTGAGCATGAGTTCTGGAATCATGCTATGGTGGGGGCTGGGCACGCAACTTACACTGATCGTTTTCACGAGCTAGCAAGGTTGGTTCCGCATCTAGTCACCCCGGAATCAAAAAGGATAGAGAGGTATATTTGGGAACTTGCACCTCAAATCCGGGCAATGGTAACCGCAGCTGCTCCTCCTACTATTCAGAGCGTAATTCTGAAGGTTGGTGCTCTAACTGATGAGATGGTGAGAACAGGGGTATTGGGCAGGGGAGCAGAGAAAAGGAAAGATGTTGGGGAAATGAGCGGTCGAGTGCTGGGAAATTCGAGAAAAGGGCCAAGACAACCAGAAATTTGTGGCCGTGACCCAGGGCAGGCGAGAGTATGTGGGTCCGCACCCCAGATGCAATAGGTGCAACTTTCATCATCCCCCAGCTATGCCGTGCCGGGTGTGTGCTAACTGTAGATGCCAGAGGCATTTAGCAAGGGGCTGATACGAGTGTGGAAGCCCTGATCACTACAGGAACATGTGCCCCAAATTGAATCAGGCACCGGGCCAGCAAGGGAACAACCAGCGTCAGACGATGGCTATAGCTGGAAATCAAGGCCCGGGAAATCAAGGAAATACGGCTCGGGGACGCGCTTTTGTCATTGGAGCCAATGATGCCCGTCAGGACCAAATGTTGTCATGGGTATGCACTTACTCAATAATCACTTTGCCTCTATATTGTTTGATACTAGGCAGACAATAGCTTTATATCTTATGAGTTTGCGCGATTGTTTGACGTGAGTCCTAGTAGGCTAGAAACTAGCTACTCTGTAGAAATGGCCAACGGTAGGGTTGTTCAGGCTGATGAGATTATTAGAAAGTGCTCATTGATATTGGAGGACCATGCCTTCGATATAGACTTGATACCCATTGAGTTAGGAAGTTTCGACGTGATTGTGGGAATGGATTGGTTGTCGAAACACGGAGCTGAGATTGTCTGTCGGGACAAAGTGGTACGAATCCCCATGCCAGACAGAGAGGTACTTAGAATTTAAGGAGAAAGAACGGGGAGAAACTTAAAGCTTATTTCCTGCATGAAAGCACGCCGGAGTTTACGAAAACAGTGCTATGCTTTCCTGGCTCATGTGGTAGAAAAGAAGGAAGAGGAGCAGAAATTGGTAGATATCCCTGTGGTACGGGATTACTCAGATGTATTTCTTGATGACTTGCCTGGTTTGCCTCCTCCACGGCAGGTGGAATTTCGTATTGAGTTGATTCCTGGAGCTACACGGTAGCAAAGACACCGTATCGATTGGCACCATCTGAAATGCAAGAGTTATCTATCCAGTTACAGGAACTACTGGAGAAGGGTTTTATTCGGCCGAGTCACTCGCCTTGGGGAGCATCGGTGTTATTTGTCAAGAAGAAGGATGGGTCGTTCCGTATGTGCATCGACTACCGTGAATTGAACAAATTAACTGTGAAGAATCGGTATCCTCTCCCCAGGATCGATGACCTGTTTGATCACTTACAAGGAGCTTCGTATTTTTCCAAGATCGACCTTTGATCTGGATATCACCAACTAAGGGTTTCCGAGGAGGACGTACCGAAGACAGCGTTTAGAACTCGTTATGGGCACTATGAGTTCTTGGTCATGCCGTTCAGATTGACTACCGCACCAGCTGTGTTCATGGACCTGATGAATCGGGTGTGCAAACCTTACTTGGATACGTTTGTGATCGTATTCATAGACTACATACTTATCTACTCTCAATCGAAAGAGGATCATGAAGAACACCTTCGGGTAGTACTGGAACTGTTAAGGGAAGAGAAAATTTTGGCCAAGTTCTCGAAGTGCGAATTCTGGCTGTGAGAGGTGAGTTTTGGGTCATGTGGTTAACAAGGACGGGATTCATGTAGATCCCGGCAAGATCGAAGCGGTAAAGAGATGGGATACACCCCAGACACCTTCACAGATACGGCAGTTCTTAGGATTAGCCGGATACTATCGTCATTTCATTGCAAAATTTTCAAAGATCGCTCAACCGTTGACATTGTTGACTCAGAAGACAAGAAGTTTGATGGGGACATGCACAAGAAGGGGTGTTCCAAACGCTGAAAGATAAGCTGTGCAATGCACCGATATTGTCCCTCCCAGACGGAACTGATGATTTTGTGGTATACTGTGATGCTTCACATCAAGGTTGGATGTGTACTAATGCAGAAAGATAAGGTGATTGCCTACGCTTCGCGACAACTTAAGGTGCATGAGAAGAACCACACGACTCATGATCTTGAGTTGGGCGCTGTAGTATTCGCACTTAAAATGGGAGGCATTACTTGTATGGAACCAAATGCATCATCTGCATAGATCAAAAGCCTTCAACATATTCTGGATCAGAAGGAACTCAATATGCGACAGCGACGCTGGGTAGAGCTTCTTAGTGACTACGATTGTGAAATCCGGTATCATCCGGGGAAAGCTAACGTGGTGGCTGATGCTCTAAGCCGCAAAGAACGCGTGAAACCACTACGTGCTCGAGCTTTGGGATTGACCATTCAAACAAATTTGAAATCCCAGATCCAAATTGCACAAAGTGAGGCGTTGAAAGAAGAAAACCTTGCGGGAGAAGAATTCCGAGGGTTGGATAAACAACTGATGTGCAAGGACGATGGGTACAGTACTTCGTGGGATATGGGTACCCAAGTGGGGAGGTGTACGTACCTTGGTCATGGATGAAGCACATAAGACGCGTTATTCTATTCATCCTGGCGCAGACAAGATGTACCACGATATCAAAGATCTGTATTGGTGGCCAGGCCTGAAGAAAGACATTGCCACGTACGTCAGCAGATGCTTGACATGCTCGAAAGTTAAAGCTGAACATCAGAAACCATCGGGACTATTACAACAACCTGAGATTCCCGAATGGAAATGGGAGAACATATCCATGGATTTCATTACCAAACTCCCTCGAGCGAGCAACGGACATGACTCGATATGGGTGGTAGTGGATCGAATGACGAAATCAGCACACTTCTTGCCAATCCGAGAAGACTACAAGATGGACAAGTTGGCGAGATTGTTCATAAAAGAGGTCGTGACAAGACACGGAGTGCCGGTGTCAATCATCTCCGACGTGACGGCCGATTCACTTCACGATTTGGCAGACACTACAGAAAGCGATGGGCACTCGATTAGACATGAGTACCGCCTATCACCCTCAAACAGATGGCCAAAGTGAACAAACCATACAAACACTGGAAGACATGCTGAGAGCGTGTGTAATCGACTTTGGTGGTAGTTGGGATACTCATTTGCCGTTGATTGAGTGCTCTTACAATAACAGCTACTATACCAGCATTGGGTGTGCTCCGTTCGAAGCGTTGTACGGAAGGAAGTGTAGATCACCCGTTTGTTGGGCGAGATTGGTGAAAGTCAGTTAACAGGCCCAGAGATCATTCAGGAAACAACCGACAAGATCTTCCAAATCAAAGATAGACTGAAGGCCGCTAGAGATCGCCAAAAGAGCTATGCCGACAATCGTCGAAAGCCTCTAGAATTCAACGTTGGGGACCAAGTGTTACTCAAAGTCTCTCCTTGGAAAGGAGTTTTTCTGTTTGGAAAGAAAGGGAAGTTAGCCCCAAGATACGTTAGACCATTCGAGATTACAAAAAGAATTGGTCCAGTGGCTTACCGATTAAGGTTACCACAAGAACTCAACGGTGTGCATGATACTTTCCACGTGTCGAACGTCAAGAAGTGTTTGGGTGACGAATCACTTCACGTACCAATTGAGGATATCAAAATCGACGAAAAGCTTCATTTTATTGAGGAACCCGTTGAGAACATGGATCGTATGGTCAAACAGTTGAAGCGCAGTAGAATACCAATTGTTCGCGTAAGGTGGAATTCAAGGCGAGGGCCAGAGTTTACATGGGAACGGGAAGATCAAATGAAACTCAAATACCCACACCTAGTCGTGGATGACACTCAACTAGGGGATACTGTGACATCTGTCGCCTTAAGGTCCGTCGAACGATATAATTAAGCATAGAATTATTTTAATTATTCTTCCTCTTCTTTATGAAAAAGTGGGTGTAAAAGGTGATGGCCGCCCATGTTGGTTGCCTACACCTTTTCATTTGGGATTTTTGAGAGATAAAGTGCAGAGCTCTTGGTTTGAAGAAGAACAAGAGTAGAAGTTCAAATTCAAGGTAAGAATTCATGTGTTAAGGTGTTCTTAACTGGTTTTATCCTCGGTGTGTGCTTATGTGTTGTTGTGTTCGGGTGTGTTTTAAGTGGGTTTCTAGGTGAGAACTTGTAGCAATTAGGTTTTGAAGGAAGTCATACCTGAAAAGGCTACTAAGGTGAGTTCTAGAACACCTCTTCTGTGACATCCGTCGCCTTAAGGTCCGTCGAACAACATAATTAAGCATAGAATTATTTTATTATTCTTCCTCTTCTTCATGAACTCCTGCTTTAAAGAATCATGTCTGCTTTATTACCCTTGTGCATGTACTTCCTCCGTGAACTTGTGCTAAGCATAAACCCTTTTATAAATTTTATCACCATTATCACCAGTGTATCATTTTAATTATAACCATTGCCATTAATAAAACCATTTAACCTATCAATTACCATAAACACGCTTTTAACCTTAATACAAGGAATATTTTAAGGTGGTAATCAACCGAAACAAATTTTGGGGAACTCGGGGTTAAGTGCAGGGACTAAACTCGCCGTTTTTGCAAACTTGGGCTGGGTATATAAACTCATACTCCAACCTTAATCTCATTTCATCTTCATCTTCTTCATCCTCTTCACCTTCTTGTTCACATCTTCTTCATTCTAGCACCAAATCCAACCCGCTTGGTCTTGTTCTCGTCGTCTAGACTCCATCTACAGCCTAGTCTACTCTATTCTAGCAGGTAGACGACCTTGGTTGTCCCTTTTCTTGCTTATTCACGGCTGTCCAAACTAGGGTTTCGGGTGTTCGGATTCAACCCGAACACATGAGGTCGTGTGGGTGCGTGTGAGGTTTTTCTGCTTTTGTTTCATGTTTGTGTATGTTTGTAGTGTGCTTCTGGAGGTCCTTGTTGTGTAAGACCCGTGCTCGGAGCAGCCGAAGGCTGCTCTGCACTTCGGCAGTCGTGAACCTGCAGTTCAGGCGACTGGGTCTGTCATGCGACTGAGCCGTGCGACTGGGTGAGTCGTGCGACTGAGTCATGCGATTGTGTCTTTCGGGCGACTGAGTTGTGCGACTGGGAACATCATGCGACTGAGTCGTGTGATCGTATGTATGTGTGCGAATGAGTCATGCGAACGAATGAATGCGTGCGATTGAGTCAGGTGACCGACGGAATGTATGCGATTGTGCGTGTTTCGCACGACTGGAGTCCAATCGCACGAATGAAGGTTCAATCGTACGAATGAAGCTGATCCGTATGATTGAAGGTTGATTCGTGCGCATGGAGGTTGGGTTGTGCAAATGTGTGTTGTGTGGTACGACTGAATGCCAGTCATGCGAATGAAGACTCAATCGTACGAATGAAGCTGATCCGTACGATTGAAGGTTGATTCGTACGAATGGAGCGTTGAGACGAGCGTCTGGTCCTGTTGTGTGACGGATGATGTTGAGTGTGAATTTCCTCTTGAACGTCTGATGATGATAAAGTAACATCAATAAAAGTGTCATTGCTTGACCACAAAGATTAAAGTCAACGCTATCAACATGCACATACTATTTCAATTGAAATCAACCTAACATTTTACAATTACTGACAACCTATTTGGAACTACAAATACTTAACAAGTGCCATCTTTCATAACAATGAGATCTTTACAGGATGTCATAAGCAATGACGACTACTCTTAGTACTTGGATCTACATAGATCTGATGCGTGTGTCCGCTTGTGTGTGTGCTACCCACGACCGAACCGATACAACCCGAACCGACCAAACATTACTATACACTTTATACACGTCATTAATGCTTAACAATAACTGTCAAATAGGTGTTTGACCGATCATTGCATTCAACTATTGGAAATCTTGATCATTCATACCTACCACTAAACATGTGAGTCTCGTGGCCCCTTTATGCTTACACTACTTTACAAACATTTACAAACATGGGGGAAAAGTATGCTCGCCCGTTTTCTATGTTGTACAACATACATACATTTTACATACTAGAATCAACGTGCTACTATTTTGTGGGTACTTATCTGATACATGCTTGAGTCTGCTTTGTGGTTCTTTCTTACAACCATTTAATTCTAGTGTGGGAACCGACAGATAGGTATTGGTAGTACTACAGGGTTGACACCCCCCTCTCGTGTGGTATACTAGTTAGTACCAACAAAAGCCAGGAACGAGCCTTGGGTGAATATTTTGCGACAAGATTCTTTGTGTACGTCGTTAGGTTTGGTTGTAAAGCTCTTGTCATGTGATTTTTCTTACTTATAACTGTATGCACGGTATTGTGCAACAACTTTATACAGCATCACTACTTATTTACTTTTAAACCTGCGAGTTCACCAACAATTTTGTTGACCATTTTGAGCCTATCTTTTCAGGTGATCATGCTAGCTGAGGTTCTAGGTGTGTTGCCTTAGTGGAGACCCTAGGATGCATTTCCGGGCTAAACTTGTCATTTTGAAAACAATTGTTCTATCTGTTTCAAACAACATTACACTTTGTAACTCGTTCCCGGGTTGTGGGAATTACATACGATGTTATTATCTATGTTTATCTTATATCATGTTTATGCTTATGGCTATGTTGTCGTGAATACTGACTAAACACGACACAAGTCCCCTTGTTGTCGGGTGTTGTCATGACACGCTTGTCATCATTATTATTATTGCATCTCTATCGCTTACCATGTGTTATGACGATTCCCGTCTCGTTACATCCCCGTGTTTCCGCTCTTAGCGGGGGTGTGACATCTTCTACATGTTTTAACTGATTTTGGGGCTGGAAATGCATGTATGAATATATTTTATAAAGGTGGGTATTGTACCTGTATGTGTATGTGTGTGTATGATGCGGGTGGGGTTTGATTTTTGGGCTATGTATGGGTTTTATGATGTTATGGTTGTGTTTCTATGGCTTAGAATGTAACATTTCAGCTTAGAACATGATAGGTGATGTTTGGGGACTGAAATCTGATGTTTAAGGTGCGAATGAGGCTGCTCATGTGCCCAAATAGGGCTCATGCGCCCAAATAGGGCTCATGCGCCTAAGTTTTAGAATTTGCCAAAGTGTTCCCATACGCCCGAAACTTCATGCGCCTGAAATGTCCTCATGCACCTGGATGGTCATGCGACTAAAGTCAATGTGGATGAAGGTTATGCGACCGGAGGAAATGAGGATGAAGGTTATGTGACTGGAGGAAATGCAGATGAAGAGTCTGCTGGAAAAGAACTGATTGATCTTCTGCATTGAGAAAATGCAGAAGACCAGAAGTGATAGGGACAAGTTCCGCTGTTATGCATTGGGAAATGCGGAAGAATGAAGGAAATGCGAATGAACAATAAGAAACGCGGATGAATAAAGGAAATGTGGATGAGCAAAGTAAATGCGGATCAGCAAAGGAAATGCGGATGGGCAAAGGAAATGCGGATGAGCAAAGGAAATGTGGATGAGCAAAGGAAATGTGGATGAGCATAGGAAATGCAGATGAGTAAAGGAAACACGGATGGGCAAAGGAAATGTGGATGAGCAATGGAAATGCAGATGAGTAAAGGAAATGAGGATGACCAAAGGAAATACGGATGAACAAAAGAAATGCGTTGAGTAAAGGAAATATGGATGAGCAAAGGAAATAGGAATGAGCAAAGGAAATGCGAATGAGCAAAGGAAATGCGGATGAACAATAGGAACTGCGGATGAACAATAAAAAATGCGGATGAAGACATAGAATATATTTATGATTTCCGGGGGAAAAGTGTTATGTAGGTGTTGACTTGGGAGGTTCCCAGGGGCATAGTAAGTGGACTTTTGAGGTCATACATGATGTGATAGGCATGAATGATATAAGACAATGATTGATGATGATGATGATGGTATGTATGATGTATGTTATGTATGTATGATGGTGCCTTGTATGGTGATGTTGTATGTGTATGTTGATGTTCCTTACATTGTGTGTTTATTTTTTCGGTGGCTTCACTTTGTATGTTAATGAATGAATTGAAAGTTTTATGTAATGTAAAGTGGAAGATAAATAAAAGAGGAACATAATGATAGAATGCATAAAGAAAGTCTTGCAAGCCTTGTATGTTGATTCACGCCCAATGAAGGGTGTTAGCTCAATGGTGTGTGGGCTAGCTACCCTAGAAGGATGCACACTGGGTTCCTTCTTTGTGATTTCCATTTGTATAGAACCTTTATCGCTTACCCTAGTATTGTGGTCAGGCCACTGGGCGCAATGTATGGGGGTCTAGATAGTCCTCGACCCAGTACCGCTTTATGCGTGACGGTGGGGTATAGCACAAGACAATGGTACACTTGAATTTACCCTAGTACTATGGTCAGACCACCGGGCGCAATGTATGGGGGTCTAGGATAGACCTCGACCCAATACCTCTTTATGCGTGACGGTGGGGTAAAGTTCATGGTTTTGGTATGGAATGTAAAGAAGTAACGATGAACGTACGTAATGAATGGTAAGGAAGATAACGAACGATGATCCAAGATATTCATGTTATTACCTATGTGTATGTATGATGCTTGATCGATGATGCTTGATCGCGTAAGAATGTAAAGAAAGTTTTGAATCGGAAGTAAAATATCTCATTTTATAAAACTAGAACTTGCAGGATCGGTTTATGTCACTAAACACTTGGTTTTCTCTCAAACTCACTTAAAAAACACTCGGATGAAAGCAGAGTCTCTAAGAGTTTATAACAATATAATAAGTAATTATCAAACACATGTAAGATTCAAGGTACTTGCATATATTGCTTCTCAACTCAAATATTACAAGACTTTTACAAGCATACATGTTATGAGTTATATTGAGAAACTATAAACAATACCACCTATAACTGGATATATTTTGATACCCGCTAGAATCCTCTAACTAAAGCAGATACTACAATGCTATAGTTTAAGGTATCCCAGATAAGACTTTATCTGAGATATGCTAGTCAGGACATGTCCCTGACTTACCTTTTGTCACCAACTAAAGTTGGTAACTTGTACTAACATAAGAAGGTGAACTATGGAATAAAGTATGGTTAACTACATGGCTCTTTGAGAAAACGCCATGTAGTATTATAGGTCTGCAGCGGAGTGTCAGAGACCATACTTATGTCCACTAGTTCATAGCAGTGTCTTCCGAAAGTTAAATGGCTTCGGAAGAGCAAGTAGTTCCGAAGCCACTTACACTTCGGAAGAGGCTACTTCTTCTGAGGCTTAAGGACTTATTCTTTCTTCATACTTTGGAAGTAGTCTTCTCATTTCTTCTTTTGAGACTTGATCTTTGGAAGTGAACACTTTGTCTTCGGAAGTAGAGTTTTGTCTTCGGAAGCAAACCTTTCATTCTGTCTTCAGAAGAACTCTACTTCCTTCCGAAGTTCCACACTTGGCTTCGAAAGCCTTTGTAAGTAGCACCACAATTTGTCTAAGTGATTTGGTTTTGGTTGCACCAGCCTTCTTCTTGATCTAACAAACACCCTCTTGGCTGATGCTACTAAAACCTCACTTGTTTCTGCTCCTCAAAACTTTCAGCATCAAGGAGAGTAAATACTTATCAGTTTCCTTGTTCTTCCCTGATGTGGTGTTGAGAAGTTTGTATAAATCTTTGGTTGATAGGATCTCCAGTCTATCACCTTGAATGATATGTACCCTTTGTTGTGGTCCTTTGAAAAGAGTTAGTTGATGGGAACTGCAATCATATTCCGATCAAACTATGATTCCAATTCAGGACCCTCCACCATCTGTAGAAGGTTGTGCCCTTGGTGGGAGGTCTATCCTTGTCTTCCCTTCTTCTCAACTTCAACTCTTCTTCAATCTTGGCTTTTGCAGTTAACTCTGCCAGATGAAGACTTCTAAGATGGTTTCTGATGTGAACAACAGTTTCAAAGTTAGAGGGGTTAGAGAATAGTTTCTCTGCTAACTCAGCAATATCAAATCTGCTAGAGTGTAGCAAAGTGGTGGCATTCAGCCTACTGACTTTGCCATTCTCTCTTTCCACAACAAAGTTGTGAGTAGCTTCATCGAACCTCCACTGGATTATATTCTTTCTAGGCACAAGAGACTGACTAGGAATCTTGTCCTCTTTCCTTGTATCCAGTAGAGTCCCTGCTTCCTTCTTAGTCTCTTCTCTTTATCATTTAGTGAGTCTGAGTTGAGGCATAGAAGTTTTGCAGCACAGTCCAGTGTTCCTCTGGGCAGATCAAGAAATTGATCTCTTGTGAGGGAACATGAAGATCAATTAACATAGGTTAGTTTGATGGAGTCTTCCTCACAGAAGAAGTCGCTTAGGGTTGTGCAGTTGGTGAGCCTAGTCTTGATCTTCTTAACTCTTCTAGAGAAAGATGTTTGGAAGGCTGAGGGGATGGTTTGGAAGATTGTTGGGTAGGATGCGGTGTGGTGGTTAAGAGTTTTGGGTTGAAGGATGTGCAGTTTTGGTGGTTGAGGTGAGGAAGCGGATGAGAGTAAAGGTGTGGGTTCAGGAGTGTAAGGAATTTTGATGGTGAATGGAGAGGGGATTGGTTCAGGTTGGGGCTGAGTGGTTAGTGTGAAGGTTTTCCCCGGTATCCGACAGTACATCTCTCTCCTTTTCCCCAAACGAATGTCAGCTTTGATCTCACTAATAATTCATTGGAGTGTCATTTCAGACATGGGACCCACTTGCCTTCCAGAGAAGAAGTGAGCCCAGAGATAGCCTTTCATCCAGGCTTTGTCACCTATCTTCTTGGTTGCAGTGGCCTTTGCTTCTTCTTCCCTTTTGTAAGGCCCCATTCTCGGAAACCTCACAGTTGGTCAATCACAACAGTTAAAACACTACACATTATAATTATACAAACTTACGCAGCGGAAATGATTTATCAAGAACCATTCATTTCATTTAAAACACTGTTGTCAAGCAATGCATCATCATAAATTGCTTACAAAAGAATTGTTTTACTGCGTTACAAAACAACAGCAACATAGAATACGAATGGATATCAGTCTTTCCCTACCGAGTAGCTTCACCTCGTACCATCCTCAACAATAATTACCTGCCAACTGAAATGTATAAAAGTCAGCGTTGCTGAGTGAGTTCTAGTTTTAAAAGTAATATAAATACTTTCTATATGTTGTATATGAAAATACCCTTTTCTGTAAAATACAACTTTGTACTGTATATGCGAGCACGCGTTAACTATATGAACAGATACTGTTCATTCTCTTTACTATATGCCTTGTCTGTTCTGTAACTTTTATCTTTATCTTTCACTTTCTGTATAGACCAATGAGCAATACCCCAACTGTATGCGCGATGGAAACGGGTGATGGGCCATCTATATCCCTCGAAAGGGTCAACTATATCCCTCGAAAGGGTCAACTGTATCCCTCGAAAGGGTCAACTGTATCCCTCGAAAGGGTCAACTGTATCCCTCGAAAGGGTTCTATGTTCTGTATACAAGCCGACCCAATCACCCAGGGCATGCTGCAAAGGTCCTGCCAATCTCAATTGATTGGCCCTGTGTGCATAATAGGGTAGCTAACCCGCAGCACAGTTGAGCTTACGACAACAAGGTCGTGTACCTCCTATAAGCTTGCAAGACTTGTTAACATCTTATTAATGTTCCTCTTCTTTTCTTTATTGCTCTTTCTCTTTATTATTACGATATACTTTACGTTATGATAATAAACATACCACGTAAAGTCACATACTATAAGTAATAATAATAATAGCAATAGCAATATTAAGGAACAATCATAACCATGCATGAAACATCATCATAAATAAGCCCCAGTCAACCCTCGGTAAATCCCTAAAAGCACAGACTCCTAGAAAATTCTGTAAAAATTTCTAAGTGCTTAAGCTCTTTGGCACTATTTGGGCGCATGAGCCCTGTTTGGGCGTTTGATCACTATATAGGCGCATCAGCCAACACTTAATCATTTTATCACTTATGCGCATGAACTATTCAGGAGCATGGGCACTATTGGGGCGTATGAACAGTTAGGCGCATGGGTTATTCGGACGCATGGACACTTAGGCGCATGAGCCACTTGGGCGCATGGGCACTATGGGGCGTATGGCCTTACACTTAGTCGTCCGACTAATATTCCAGGCGTATGGGCTGTACTTAAAACATTTCTAAGGCAATCTTAGGTGCATGGGCTACTGTTTAGGTGCATGGGTTTCACTTAAATCTTTCTAAGGCATTTTCAGGCGCATGAGCCTTATCTAGGTGCATGGACCTCCTGTGTAACATGTTTCTAGTATGTTTTCAAACCCAATCATCAAACCCATCTGTTCTAAGCTTAACATGGCTATTCTAAACATGAATAACCTATAAGCATTCAGAATTAACATCCAACATGCACAATACATACAGGTAAACATACATAAGCTTTGAAAATCGTTTTAATACACTTTTAGCCCCAAAGATAGTTTAAAAACCAAGGTCTAGAAACTCACCTGATGCAACTTGGGTGTTTCTTCCTTCAAACCCTTTTGCAAATGAGTTCAAACACCTAAAGCACCACCAAACACACACACCCGAGCACATACACAAACCCATAAGCACATAAGCATATAACCGGGATAAAACCCGTCATAAAGACTTAAAAACCACAAATTCCTACCTTGAATTCGACTTCTCTTCTTCTTCTTTTCTTCAAAACCCGAAGTTCTGCTCTCTCTCTCTCTCAACCGAAAGAAAATGTGATGTGAAGGGAGGGTGGGCAGCCATGCCCACCTTTACACCAATGTTTTTCGAAGATTTTTCCTTTTGGACACTTTTAGTCCTTCCACTTGGACTTTATTGCTTTTGTTTCATTTATTCTTCATGTCTTGTCTTTTTAAAATAACCGGGTGTTACAAGTCCACCCGCCTTATATAGGTTTCATCCCCGAAACCTGTTATTCCTCGAACAGATGAGGATAGTGCTACCTCATCTCCTCCTCCGTTTCCCACGTAGATTCAGCTCCTATCCTGTGCTTCCACTGAACACGCACAAGGGGAACCACTTTATTTCTCAGCCTCTTCTCTTTATGATCAATGATTGCCACTCGTTACTTCACATAATTGAGCCTTTCGTCTACTTTGATATCCTCCAATGGAACAATCATGTCTTCATCAGCTAAACACTTTCTCAGATGAGATACATGGAATGTCGGGTGAATCCCACTCAACTCATCTGGTAGCTCCAACCTATAGGCCACCTCTCCTACTCGAGAAATGATCCGGAAAGGGCCTATATATCTTGGGTTCAACTTGCCCCGCTTCCTGAATCGGATAATACCTTTCCAAGGTGAGACCTTCAACATAACCCGGTCACCAACCTGGAACTCAAATGGTCTGCGTCGTTTATCAGCATATGACTTCTGTCTATCTTTGGCTGCCCTCAAGAAGGCTTTAATCTTCTCAAGCTTCTCAGTCGTAGCCTCAATGACCTCGACGCTCCCCAATTCCTTCTCACCAATATCACCCCAACAAACGGGTGTTCTGCATCTCCTACCGTATAGCATCTCGTATGGTGGCATGCCAATACTGGCATGATAGCTATTATTGTACGAGAATTCAGCTAACAGTGAGTGGTCATCCCAACTTCCCCCAAAATCAATCACACATACCCGAAGCATGTCTTCTAATGTCTGAATAGTCCTTTCTAACTGACCATCAGTTTGGGGATGATAAGCCATGCTAATATGTAACCTCATCCCCATAGCATCGAGGAATTTCTTCCAGAATTTGGATGTAAACCGGGTGTCACGATCAGACACAATGGACACCGGCACACCATGACGAGTTACAATCTCCTTGATGAACAGGTCAGCCAAACTCTCGGATGAATATGTCTCGCAAATCGGTAGGAAGTGGGCACTCTTCGTCAAACAGTCAATAATCACCCATATGGCATCGTACCTTTTCGGAGTACGTGGCAACTTCGTAATGAAATCCATGGTGATGTGCTCCCACTTCCATTCCAGTATATCCAAAGGTTGGATCTTCCCATACGGCTTTTGATGTTCAGCCTTCACTTGCAAACATGTATGGCACTTACTCAGATACTCCACCACGTCACGCTTCATACCCGGCCACCAATGATCTTTCTTCATATCTTGATACATCTTTGTGGCACCAGGATGAATGGAGTATCGAGTCTGGTGAGCTTCATCCAAAATCCTCACATGTAGATCCCCGAAACGAGGAATCCACACCCGTCCAAATCGAGTTTTAACACCAAGTGTGTTTTCACCCAATTCCCCAACCAGACCTCTCATTCTTTCAGAGTTTAGATGATCTTCTGTTAATGCCTCATCTTGAAACTCCTTGACTTGCTTCATTACATCAGAGGTCATGATCAGTTGATATGCTTTCACCTGGATTGGCTCGAGCCTCTCCTTTCGGCTAAGAGCATCAGCCACCACGTTAGCTTTGCTCGGATGGTAATGGATCTCGCAATCATAATCCTTTATAAGCTCCAACCATTGTCTCTGCCAAATGTTCAGATCCTTCTGCTTGAAGAAGTACTTCAAGCTCTTGTGGTCAGTGAAAATGGTGCATTTCATCCCGTACAGATAGTGCCTCAAATCTTTAGTGCAAAGACCACGGCTGCTAGCTCCAAGTCATGAGTAGGGTAGTTGACCTCATGAACTTTCAACTGTTGGGATGCATAGGCAATAGCCTTCCCTCTCTGCATTAATACACACCCCAACCCCGAGTAAGAAGCATCTGAATATACCACCAAATCCTCGCTTCCTTCGGGTAATGACAAGACAGGAGCTTGAGTCAACCTCACCTTTAACTCCTCGAACATTTGTTCTTGGGCTTGACCCCATATAAACTTTAC
The DNA here is from genome assembly GCA_025506515.1 of Flaveria trinervia. Taxonomy (NCBI): domain Eukaryota; kingdom Viridiplantae; phylum Streptophyta; class Magnoliopsida; order Asterales; family Asteraceae; genus Flaveria; species Flaveria trinervia. Next base: position 20,834,072 of record CM046444.1, read on the forward strand.
ATCCCATCGGGTCAACTTGGTCAGTGGAGAAGCCATCTTGGAAAAGTCCTGAATGAACCTTCGATAATACCCCGCCAACCCCAAGAAACTACGAATCTCGGATGGCGTCTTTGGAGACTTCCATTGCATCACAGCCTCCACCTTAGCAGGGTTTACCATAATCCCCGCGGGATTTATCACGTGACCTAAGAATTGAACTCCGTGTAACCAGAACGCGCACTTGGAGAATTCTACATACAACTTTTCCCTTCTTAAGTCTCTAACACCTCCGAATGTGATCGGCATGCTCCTCCTCGCTCTTCGAATAAATCAGGATATCATCAATAAACAAATCACTGATTTATCTAAAATTGGCCTTCACACTCGATTCATCAAATCCATAAAAGCAGCTGGCGCATTGGTCAGACCAAATAACATAACAAGGAATTCATAGTGATTGTAGCACGTGCGAAAAGCTGTCTTAGGGATATCCTGCTCCTTCACCTTCAGTTGATGGTAACCAGATCGAAGATCTATCCTTGAAAACCAACTAGCACCTTGGAGCTGATCAAACAAATCGTCAATCCTTGGTAAGGGGTATCGGTTCTTCACTGTCAGCTTGTTCACCACACGGTAGTCGATGCACATCCTCATGCTACCGTCCTTCTTCTTCACAAACAGGACCAGAGCACCCCAGGGAGAGATACTCGGTCTAATGAATCCCTTATCGAGCATCTCTTGTAACTGCTCCATCAGTTCTTTCATTTCTATCAGAGCTAACCGATACGGTGCTTTGGCAACGGGTTGAGTACCGGGTATCACATCAATTTGGAACTCAATCTCGCGATCCGGTGGCACACCAGGTAAGTCTTCCGGGAATATGTCCAGAAAGTCACACACCACTGGTACTTCGGATAGTTGCGGTACCGAAGCATTCACATCTTTTACGTAGGTCAAGTAGGCAATACATCCACGTCTTATGCACTTCCCCGCCACCGCCATCGAAATCTTCTTCGGAATCGTAGTAACATGATCCCCATAAATCGTAACCAAACTCTTATCGGGCGCAACTAATCGAATCATCTTCTTGCGACACATGATGTTTGCTTAATAGGTTGCTAACTAGTCCATCCCTAGTACTACATCAAATCCACCTAGGGGTATCACGTGTAACCTAGCAGCAAACCTATGACCTTCTAGTTCTATGGCATAATCCTCTATCACATCAGTAATTCTAGTGGACTTACCAATAGCAGTTTCTACATCGAATGGTGTACTAACCTTCTACTACTAACAAGCAACTTAGCACAGAAAGTAGTGGAAATAAAACTCCTGCTAGCACCGGAATCAAACAATACAGAGGCACAAGTTTGGTTTACTAGAAACATACCTCACACAACATCAGGATCAGCTCTGGCTTCCTCCCGGGTAATAGTGTAAGCTCTAGCACTTGCCCTCTACCCTCCTTCCTCCGGCTTCTTCCTCTCTGCTCCAGAGCTCTACGCCCTTGACTTCTTACAGTCTCTAGCAATGTGGCCAGGCTGGCCACACCTAAAGCATACGTTCATCCCCATCCTGCATTCACCAGTATGCTCCCTTCCACATTTGTCACACCTCCTCAGCCCTGATCTTGACGACACTCCACGGTTGTTCACCTTCACCTTCTAGTTGTTTTAAGTAAAACCACCATGTCCAGATCTTTTCCCATTCCTATTCCTTCCATCCCCACTCATCCTCTTCACCTCAGCCACCACTACCTCGCGCTCATCATATAATCTACCAGCCAAATCAACCGCCGACCTGAAAGTGCTCGGCCGGGCGGCGATCATATGCCTACGGATATCCGCCGGCAGCCACTGGATGTATCTTTTAATCTTTCATGACAGTGGTGTCACTTGATCGGGCACCAGCCATGCCATTTCATTAAATTTAGTGGTGTACTGCTGGTGTGTCATCGTTCCCGCCTCTAGCCGCAGGAAATCTCTTTCTACCTTGTCCATCTCTCTGTGAGGACAGAATTCCTCAATCGCTAACTTCTTCAGTTCAAGCCATCTCATTCTCCCAATGGCCCTGCTACCCTCGGATTGGACAATATTGTCCCACCAACACAAAGCCGAGTCCACAAAAGAGTGGGTAGCGAATTTCACTTTCTGATCTTCACGGCACTCACTGTTATCGACGACAGCCTTCATTTCCCACACCCACCGGTGAGCAGCTGCAGCTGTGCCGTTTCCGTCGAAAGTAGGGGGCTTGCATCTCATAAACGCCCCATAGCTACAGCCTCGGGTCGCCTTCGGCGCAGGCTCTTCTTCTTTCTCCTCCTCATCATCAGAGAGAACCGTTTTCGGCTCTGGTTGTTCTCATCCTCTAAGAACCTGTTTCTTTCCTTTCTTTCCCCTTCCCTTATTGCCTTTATCACTTTGGTCACCACAGATGGTAGAATCGTCTGCATGACCTGATGAACCTCTTCCACCACAGCCTCCTTTACTGAGTGTTGGACCAAAAGAACCAATGAGCCAAGATTAGAAAACCTCTAAGTCCCACATGGTATCACAACAACTGCTGAAAGATTCATCAGCAGTTTGACAAGTAGTGAAGACTTCAACAGCTGAAGAACTAAAGTGCTGAAGTACAACAGCTGAAGACACAAGCACTGAAGCTAAACAACTGAAGAACACAAGTACTGAAGCTGAACAGCTGAAGAACACAAGTGCTGAAGCTGAAGTTCAAAGTACTGAAGTACAACAGCTGAAGAGTTTACAAGTACTGAAGATCAACAACTGATGTACAAAGTCTAAAGACAAAGACTGAAGAGATCAGCTGATGATATCTACTGAAGTCATCAGCTGATGAAACATCTGAAGTTCAAGTCTGAAGACCAAGTACTGAAGTTTCAGTAGTTTGTCACAACAGCTGAAGAATACTTCTTCAGTAGTTGTGATATCAGTAGTTTTTTTTACTTTCAGTAGTTTTGTAAAACGACTGAAGAGCTTGTTCTTCAGTCGTTGTAGTTTCAGTAGTTTTATGTTTTTCAGTAGTTATACCAACTGATAACACTTAGCATTTTTGTAAGGAGATGTCAGCTGTTTTGACATCTTCAGTAGTTGTGTTTCAATTGTAATAAATCTGTTAGATGTCACTATCAAATGACATCAGCAGACGTCACATCTCTTATATAAGAGGTGTCGACCTAATTGTAATTGTGACATTCTGTTACCACGAAAGCGAATATTGAATGAAATATATTTGCAGAAATTCTCTCTCCATAACCGTGTTTGTTCTTCATTGAATATCGTTTCGTTCTTGTGAATTGGCTAATTCATTGTTCGATTTCCGCTGCTATACTCTTTAATCAATCAAACATAGATCACTGATCCTAACAAGTGGTATCAGAGCAGGTTATCATTGATCGATCTAACAATTGATCATTGAAACTGCTAATTGATATCTGTGTTTGATTGAATTAGCGTATTCGCAAGAACTGGTTATAGATTATTGAATTTTTGTCGCTTTTGTTCATTGATTTTGAGATCTTCTGGTTCAATTGGTTGTTGCGTTTTGTTCTAAATCTGTTTTAGCTTAATCGAATTTGATTGAATTGAAATGACTACTCCTTCTAATGATCCTCACAATACCGGTTCCTCAACCAAGCCTCCGATGCTGGTTAGGACCGAGTATAACATATGGCAACGAAGAATGCTTCATCACCTGTCTGTTAACAGTTCAGGTTGTTGGACATCTGTGGTACATGGACCACATAAGCCTATGGTGAACAATCCGGAAACCAATCAAATGGTTCCGAAGAAGAAGGAACAATACTCTGATGAAGATCGGAAACTATTTGAGATTGATGCTAAAGCCCATGGAATTCTGGCCATGGCACTGCCTAATGAAATCTATTCTGGGCTTATGCATCATGAAACTGCTCATGATCTCTGGAATGCCCTGAAGGAACAATTCGGTGGCACAGATGAGGTCTTAGCAAACAATAGAGAAATCCTTGCCCAACAATATGAGACATTCTCTCATAGAAAGGGTGAGACACTGACTCAACAGTTTGAGCGTTTCTCTGCTTGATCTCTGAGCTGAAAATGGTGAAACAGGAATACACCAATAGCCAGATGAACAACAGATTCCTCAGATCACTGCCTGAGAGATGGGACACATACACTATTGTCCTACGCTCCAGTGCAAATCTGAATAGCCTATCTCTCACCCAACTTCATGGGAAACTGCTTACATTTGAAAGAGAGATAGAGCAGAAAAGGAAACTGTCATCTTCAGGAAAGCTCACTGATGACTTTGTACCGGGCAATACTGCCTTGGTTGGTCATGAGTCAGAATATGCTTCATCTGAAATCAATTATGATGAGCATATAGATTTCTCTTCAAACAGTTCTGATCATGCATTTGTTGGTATTGAGAGTCATTCTGGCAGTAATAGTGACAATCTATGCTTCATTATGGATGATCTGAAAGGAATAGCTGATGATGATCTAGAAGAGATGGATATTCTGAGCAAATGGCATTGATTAATATCAGATCTCAAAATTCTATAGAGAACTGGCAGGAAATTTCCTGGACTCTCTGGCAAAACCAAAGTTGGTTTTGACAAGAGTAAGTTGAGGTGTCACAAATGCCAAAGGCTAGGACACTTTGCAAGAGAGTGTAGATCAACTGGATCTAACTCTTCTGCACCCTTTGTGACTTTTCCTAGTACTAGTCCACAAAACAGAGGGCAACATCCTGCTGGTTCTGGTCATCATTCACATCCTAGATCTCCTGCATACTTTGTTCCCCAGGGTCAAATGTCATATCCTTATCCCTGCTATTATATGCCTCAACCAAATCCTGTTCAAGCTCCAATTGCATAACAACCACAAGCATTGCCTGAACCACAACCTTCCCAATCTCATCAACAAACTCAACCTCAACAACACAGCTTCTTCACCCAGGAGTTGTGACTGGAGCAGTTTACCAGATGACTTGTCTGGTCATGAACAACTGTTCTCAGGTGCTGGTCAACATGGTGGTGAAAGTCCTTTTGGAAATCTAGCTCTTATGGCTTTGGATTCTGCTGATACTTCATCCACTAATGCCTCTACATCAAAGGTATCACAGGTATCCTCTGAGGCAAAAGCCAATTATGTTCTGAAACATGCATAGCAGCATTTGCATCTATTAGAGAAGCAAATGTAGCTTTAATCAACAAGAACATTGAGCTAGAACAAATAATTTCCAAAAGCAAAGCTGAATTTGAGTCTGTGCTTAATGATAAAAATGATGAGATTTACAAACTGAAATGCCAAATAACTGATGATAAGGCTAGGGAGAGATACTTCTAGAGAAGTATAAAGATCTCAAAGAAACCCTTGCAGTTACCCAGGTAGAGTGTGATAGATGGGTACAATCATGCAAAGGTTTTGAAATGCTTCTTAGTAAGCAATCTGCTTCCAATGTGAAGTTTGGCATTGGTTACAATCACACTGCTCCACCTACAGATTTTACTCCAAGAGCAGAGGTAGAATCTGATGGTGAGAGTAATAACCAATCCATCTCATCATGTGATCTACTTTCTGATACAGCACAATCAGAAGTAGAAGTCAGCATCAAGCCCTCTCAGAACCTATCAGCTGATGTTGATGGTTCAAATGCTGACACTCACATGATCAATGAGTTGATCAACTCAGGAGTTAATTCTGAAAGTCCTGAAAGGACTAGAGAGCAGGATTTAACACCTGAAGTTCAAACTCCAACTAGTCAGTACTGAAAAGAGAAAACTGTCAGTAGAAAGAGTTTGAAGGCTACTAAAGAGGAAGTCAAGAAAGCAAACAATGCTTCCAAAGCACTGAAGAGCAAGTCTCCAGTTGCTTCACCCTCTTTAGTTGATGATCAACCTAAGATGAAGAAGAAACCATGTGAAGTATGTGTTTGTTCAATCATCTTACAGATGATTGCTGGTACAAAAGAGGTTCCAAACTCAAACAAAAAGAAGAAATTAAAGAGAAAATGGTAAAAATGAAAACTGAGTTTGAGACCACATTTGTATCAGCACATCAAATCCTGTACCCTTAAGTCCTCAAAGAAATCCAAAAAGGAAGGGGTTAAACAGGTGACAGCTGAGAGTGCTCAGAAGAAGAAGGTGCAACATAGGAACTTATCAAACTCCACTGGCAATGTGTCTGATGAGCTGAAAGCTTTATCACAAAATCAGACACAGCTGGTTATGATGGTTCAACATCTGTGGGTAGAGTTAACCAATTAGATGCTCCTATGTTGAAACCACAGAAAAGGAGATCCAAGCCAAAGGATTCCTCTTCTTCACCATCTTCTTCCTCTCAAGCTGTTGTTACTAATAAACCTGTTAGTTTACCATCTGTTGATGAGACCGGGCCCAAAACCAAAAGGTTTGGGTCTCTAAAACTAACTGATTGTTTATTATTGCAGGGTTCTCCAACATGCCAAAGTAGCATCTGGTATGTAGACAGTGGGGGATCTATGCACATGACGGGAACAGTTCTCTTTTCATGACTACTCTCAAGGAAAGAAGGGTTTGTTTCTTTTGGCAATGATGCTAGGGGTTACATCATTGGAAATGGCTTTGTCTCCAATGGAGAAATCAAGTTTGATGATGTAATCATGTGGAAAATCTCAAGTACAATCTCTTGAGTGTCAGTCAAATGTGTGATAAAGGCCATGTGCTCTTTTCACCAGTCAGAACTGTAGGATTCTGTCATCCAAAGTTCTGCATTTGATTGATAAGGTGTTGGATGATCACACTCTCCTGAGAGCCAACAGGACAGGAAGAGTGTATGCCTTAGATCTTTCCAAGAAAATAGATCTCAGAGGCAATCCTTGCCTATTTTCCAAAGCCTCTTCTCAAGAATCTAAACTGTGGCACAGAAGGCTGGGTCATGTTAATTTCAAAAACATGAATCAGCTTACCCACAATAGTTTAGTCAGAGGCTTACCAATAAAGGAGTTCCACTGTGATGAAACCTGCACTGCTTGTTTAAAAGGAAAACAGCACAAAGTCTCATTTCCTCCTATTGAAGAGCCTAAGTCCACTGCTTGCTTGCAATTACTGCATATGGATCTATTTGGTCCTGTGAGAGTAATGAGCATGGCAAAGAAGAAATACTGTCTGGTAATTGTGGATGATTACTCCAGATTTGTATGGACTTTCTTTCTACATTCAAAGGATGAGGTGCTCAGAAGATTATTCACTTTGTGTTGTATATTGAGAAGCAGTATTCCCTTCCAGTCAAGTGTATTAGGAGTGACAATGGAACTGAATTCAGAAATCATACACTTGATGACTTCTATCTTTCAAAGGGAATCAAAAGCAGTTTAGCACCAAGGACTCCAGAACAAAATGGAGTAGTGGAGAGAAAGAACAGGACCCTCATTGAAGCTGCAAGGTCCATGCTGGCTGACTCTGGTTTGCCACTGACCTTTTGGGCTGAAGCTGTTCACACAGCTTGCTATGTGCAAAATAGAGTTTTAGTAAATCAGAGGTTGATGAAGACTCCATATGAAGTTCTCCATCACTTGGCTCCTCTAATTTCATTTTCAAAGCATTTGGGTGTCCCTGTTTTATTCTCAACACAAAGGATCAACTCCAAAATTTGATCCTAAGGTGGATGCAGGGTATTTTGTTGGTATTCATCTACTTGCAAGGCATACAGAGTCTTCAACTGCAGAACAAAGATAGTTGAAGAGACTTTGCATGTGAAGTTTAATGAATCTCCTTTGGACAAGATTCCACAAAACCCTGTGGAGTTGTTTGATTTGGACATACTGCAATATGTTCCTTATCAACCTCCAGCTGTTGCAGATCCTGTGGATAAATCATCTTCTGCAGCATGTCTTCCACCTGGTGGTATGATGATGATGATGAAATATCAATACTCACCTATTCAAGTTTAGTGACCAACTGCCTGTGTCTGCTAAATTTGATGTTCCTGTAGCTTCAGCAGTTCCATCCACAACAAATGCTGATGAGATCTCTGTTTCCTCTACATCTTTTGAGTTACCATCTAATTCTTGGTTTCAAGAGTCTACATCAACATCTGCTGCTGCTGAAGGTTCTACAAACACTTGCACAGATCTCATTGTTTATCAAGAACTGAAGAATCACCCAATGTCTCAGATTATTGGTGATATCAATGCTGGTGTTTCAACAAGAAGTCAATTGTCTAACTCTGCTTCTATGCTCTCTTCATCAGTCAGCTAGAGCCAAAGAACTACCATGTTGCTTTGAGAGACAATGGATGGGTTGAAGCTATGCAGCTTGAGCTACTTCAGTTCAAGAAACAGCAAGTGTGGGAACTGGTTCCTCTTCCCCCAGGTAAGTGTGCAATAGGCACTAAATGGGTGTTTAGGAACAAAACTGATGAAAATGGGCTTATTTTTAAGAACAAGGCTAGACTGTTGTACAGGGGTTTTCACAAGAAGAAGGTATTGACTATGATGAAACCTGCCCCTGTAGCCAACTAGAGGCAATCAGATGTTCTTAGCCTATGCTGCATTCAACAATCTTAAAGTTTCTCAAATGGATGTCAAAAGTGCATTTTTATATGGTAAAATAAAGGAAGAAGTTTATGTGTGTCAACCACCAGGCTTTGAGGATAAAACACATCCTGAATGGGTGTATAAACTTGATAAGGCTCTTTATGGGTTGAAACAAGCTCCTAGAGCCTGGTATGAGACACTCTCTACTTTTCTTCTTAAGAATAATTTCACTAGAGGCTCCATGATAAAACTTTGTTTATTAAGAAGGTGGACCAGCATAAGCTACTTGTTCAGATTTATGTTGATGATATTATTTTTGCATCCTCTGATCCCCAGTTGTGTGATGATTTTACAACATTAATGAAAAAGAGGTTTGAAATGAGTGCAATGGGAGAATTACAGTTCTTTCTAGGCTTGCAAATCAAACAAAAGGCTGATGGAACCTTTATTCATCAGTCAAAATATACAAAAGATCTTTTGAATAAGTTTGATTTACAAAACTGTAAGCCCTGTTCTACTCCCATGTGCAACACCACAACTGGATGCTGATCAGAAAGGTAAAGCTGTTGATGAAACGCTTTACAGATGTATGATTGGGTCTTGATGTATTTAACAGCTTCTAGACCAGATATTATGTTTGCTACATGTGTTTGTGCTAGATTTCAGGCTGCTCCTAAAGAGTCTCATTGATTGCAGTCAAGAGAATCTTTAGATATTTGCAAGGTACACAATCTCTGGGTGTATGGTACTCCACTGGACACTCTTGCAATAGTTGCTTTTTCAGATAGTGACTATGCAGGGTGCAAGTTAACTAGGAAGTCAACTTGGTGGTTGTCAATTCCTAGGCAACTGTTTGATTTCTTGGCCAGAGTAAGAAACAAACATCTGTTGCTACATCAACTGCTGAGGCCGAGTACATTGCTGCTGCAAGTTGTACTTCTCAGGTACTCTGGCTCAGAAACAACTCTGGATTATGCATTACAGAGACTAAATAAGACTCCATTATAATGGATAGTGCTTCAGCTCTGTGTTTTGTCAAAAATCCAGTCCAGCACTCTAGGACCAAACATATAGAGATCAGACATCATTTTATTCGGGATTGCTTGAAAAGGGATGATTGATCTAAGTTTGTGCCTAGTGCTATGAGCTTGCAGATATTTTTACTAAGCCTTGGATAGTTCTACTTTCCAAACCTTGTGTTAAGGCTGGTATGCTGCAGCTAGAATAAGTGACAACTACTGATGATTTCAGTAATAATTACTGGTGATCTGGTACCCATGTCACATATAAGTACTGATGAGTCCTTTCACCTTCAGTAGTTTTTATAACTACTGATGGCTAAATGCCTCAAGTTACTGAAGTACTTTATCTGTTCCAAACTACTGATGTAGTTACAACTAGATGTAGTTACAACTACTGAAATCAGTACAAACAGATAAGTACTGACGTCCTATGAACCACCTTAAAAGCAGATGCAAAGTCTGATGAGTAAGTGTTGAGGACAGTATGAAACAGCTGAAGGCTATGAATTGACGAAAACTACTGAAGATACTTTCTCTTCAGTTGTTTCAACAACTGCTGTTTCATTCTAAACAACTGAAGCAAAACCATGTCTTCAGTAGTTTTATAACTACTGATGATAATACCAAGTCTTCAGCTGTTTACAACAACTGATGACAAAACCACTGTCTTCAGTAGTTTCACAACTACTGATGACAAACACCAAGTCCTCAGTTGTTCATCATCTGATGTCAAAACCATGGCTTTCAGTAGTTTTCTAACTACTGATGCCTAACACCACGACTTCAGCTGTTTCAACGTCTGAAAGGGTAATACCATGTCAAAGTCGTTTAAAACTACTGATGACTAACACCACATCCTTCAGTCGTTTTCTAACCCGTACCTATATATATCCCTGACCTAATCCTTCAAAGCTTCATCTTCTTCAAACCTAACGTTCCTCTCCAAAACTTCTCTCTTCTAAATGGCGTCCATGCAAATCAAACCGCGACACAACTGTGTAGCTTACCTTACTAAATCGCCATCTGGGCTAAGTTCGATACTGCTATCGATCTTATGGTCCAGTCACAATACAAAACGGCATTTCTTCCAATCCCATCCTCCATGCCGAATCCTCAAACAGTTTTGGATGAACGTCACCATCACCACTGGGGAGAACAACACAGCATCTCTCCGGTCGGTCGTCAACAACAAAGAAGTGGTCATCACTCCCGAAATACTTCGCCAAACTCTACATCTGGATGATGCCATTTCTCTGCTAGATATCCCAAGGGCACAACTAATTTATCCTTTGCCCATCATGGATATCAGGGCAACGTTAGTGCCTCCACTATAATGAAGAAACATTTCCATGACGCTGAACGCCTAATTTTTCACATGGTAAATGCCTGTTTGGCTCCTAAGACTTCGTCTGGGATCAAATGTCTACGAAGTGGCAGCAGGTAACGTATTCTATTCTTGAGCAACAGCCTTTAAATTTTTCAGAAATAATATTTTCAGAGCTCAAGGATATGGCTCAAAAACTAACTGCTAACCGTTGGATATTATATCCGCGGTTCATAATGGCCATAATACAAACCAGCTTCACGCTGAGGGACTTGTTGGCCGGAGTCCTGCTACGGCTGTTTTGCCTGAAGTATACTCCCGGCACAACCTGACCACACACTCAAATTGGCTGCAAACCTGCGAAACCCACGCAGCTGGAACCCACAGCCACCACCTCCAAATCAAAAGTCCCCACCAAACCCACCAAAAAGAAACCCAAAACGGCTACTCAGGGAAATGAGTCCCCTGAGGATGCCCCTGCAACACAAACGCGGGAGATATCCACTGGTCAACCCCGTAGTGGATATAAGGACTCTTCCAGCCATAGCCGCTCAGGATTCCTCTCAACAGGAGCCTGCAGCAACCACACAAGGGGTACCCACACATCTGGGATCTTCCTCACTTGAGGGGATTGCCATTGAAGAGCACCATCCTCCCCAGGTGCACACTGCTTCTATCCCTTCACCCCATGCAACCGCCCCCCAAAGCCCAACATTGCTGTTGCACAAGTGTGACTCAATTGCACTCCTCACCCCTCCCCAGATACCAATTACTACTGGGAACACCTCTACCATTGAGGGGGAGGACCAAAGTGCAATTGAGAACCACAGCATAGGGGTTTACCACTTCTATCTCCTAGTGTAGATAGGGAGATTAGAATATCTAGTGAGGCTGCCACCTCTTCTGCATCAGCACATGATCAGAATGAGGCTGGTAACATTGCTAAGACCTCACTAGAGGCAACAGCTGATGATGGACATAGTCCTGAGGCTGGAAGTCCCCAGTACCAAGACAAAGGGGCACATGCTACAACTGGTCTACACCCAGTGCATGTACATCCTGCTCCAAGCAGGAGGTCAGGTGATTTAGCTTCTTGTGATGATGACCTGGGCTTTTTCTACGATGTTCTTGCCCAGAACACAATCCTTGAGGAGGAAGTCAGTAGGCTGCAAAACCTACTTGACCAACTCTCTCAGGAGAAAGACCATCTGCCTCCACCAACCACAGATGGCACCTTCAGTTGAAGGTTCCACAAACACTGAGCCACTCCCAACAACTCAGCCACCTGCCTCTGCTTCTGGCACTATTTCTCAGGAACAGAACCCTCCTGAGCAAATAGTTGCTGTCCTTCAAAATCCCTCCCTCTCATCACAACCATAATCACTGACATTGTGACTAAAGCATTGATGAGAGGATTTCCTCAACTTTACAACCATTGATTGATGCTGCTGTGCAAAAGACACTTTCTGCGGTACAAACCCTACCACCAATGCATCCAAAAAGGGGGAGAGTACTGCAGTGAAAGAAAAGAAGAGGAAAAGAACAGAGGATGAGAAGGCCCAAGAGCAAGCCTAGGAGTTGGAAAAAGAAAAGCAACAAATGATCACATAAACGAAAGAAAAGTGTGATGATCAACCTACTGCTGAAGAAAAATCCTTGGAAGAGCTGGTAAAGATGTGATGATACACACAGCCGATCCATGGATAAAATCATTGAGCAACTCTTCAGGCAAGGTTTTGATACAGCCACATTAGATAGTGAAATCAGGAAGTGGAAGTGGAGGAGATTCAAACCCGATGGGCTGGGTATGATGTAATGGAGAAGGAAAGATTGGAGATCATGATCCGTTTCATTGCCAAATACTTAGGACGATCTTTGATGGAGATTCGTGCGTGGACCAGAGACAGTATTCTGGCTATAGCCACCAGAATCTGTCTGTCTGAGCAATTCCACAAGGGGATTATCATTGAAGCCCTTGATGAGGCTGGGGCTGGAAAAAGGTTGAAATGGCAAGACTTACAAAGGCTAAACTCACAACAAAGATGCTGGAACAACCTTCCCTTCCACCCACTCAAAAACATCCTACCCCTCAATCTCTAAACCAATCTCAAAGCCCAACTCCAAACAACCACAATCACAACCCACAAAACCAACTCCCTTACCATCTAAACCAATAGCCAATGATGCACCCAAGAAGAAGAAGAGAAGGATGTTGAGGCTAGAAGAAGAAGAAGAAGAGGATGATGTGGAAGAAGATAGGATGCCTCTGTCTGCAGTCCTAACATGGCGAAAGCCAAACCTATGCCATCACTCCCACCTCACAGATGGATGTTGTGAGAGTAAAGATTGAAGAAGAGGAGCAGCAAAAGCTTCATGATGATGAAATGCTGAAAAGCATTGACAAAACTTATGCTGCTTCGTCATCAATTATCAGCATAAAGAAAGAAGCTCTGAGATTGTACACTCTTGCCAACACATTTCAATATCAGAAGGAAAGGGTGAGAGTATGGCCTGATCCGAGGGTGGCTCACAGGATTGTAAAGAAAGACATTCCTTCGAGATACAAGGGTCAAGTCAAGAGGATCGTAGATGAAGAGATCACAGTGGCCTTGTAGTATCACCCTGGGAGATTGTCGAAGATTTCAAGAAGGCCTACGAGACTAAACAACCACCCCAGAAGATGCTAGAGAACAGAATTATTAAAAAGGGGTTAGTCTACAAGAGGCTTGAGAACTTCAAACAAAATGAGCTCAGTCTGTTACTCGAAGGGAATCATCCTGATGAGTTTGCATACAGACAAATTACAACAGTTGAGCTCAAAATCGACAAACAGGCCAAGTACATCTCAGAGCTGTATGGGTGAGAAGGATTTTTGATGGTGAAGCCGAGAACCTGACCATGGAAGAACAAATCATGTTTCTCAGAGCCTACACAGAGATCCTACAGGCTCATACACGGGAAGTAGATCTCATGAATGGGATAACAACTCTATGTCCAGTTCCCCAAAACAGAGTTCCCATTCATATCTTGCCAAACAACATCTGAGACTTCTTCCCAGGCCGAAGCTATATGGGTCATCTTCTCTACTGATCAGAAGGAAAAAGACCAACCTTTTGCCAACAATAAGTGGGATAATAAATAAATTAGAGGTTTTGGCTGCATTGGTTCAGGGGGAGTTTGTTGGACCAAAAGAACCAATGAGCCAAGATCAGAAAACCTCTAAGTCCCACATGGTATCACAACAACTGCTGAAAGCTTCATCAGCAGTTTGACAAGTACTAAAGACTTCAACAGCTGAAGAACTAAAGTGCTGAAGTACAACAGCTGAAGAACACAAGTAATGAAGTTGAACAGCTGAAGAACACAAGTACTGAAGCTGAACAGCTGAAGAACACAAGTGCTGAAGCTGAAGTTCAAAGTACTGAGGTACAACAGCTGAAGAGTTTACAAGTACTGAAGATCAACAACTGATGTACAAAGTTTGAAGACAAAGACTGAAGAGATCAGCTGATGATATCTACTGAAGTCATCAGCTGATGAAACATCTGAAGTTCAAGTCTGAAGACCAAGTACTGAAGTTTCAGTAGTTTGTCACAACAGCTGAAGAATACTTCTTCAGTAGTTGTGATATCAGTAGTTTTATATTTTTACTTTCGGTAGTTTTGTAAAACGACTGAAGAGCTTGTTCTTCAGTCGTTGTAGTTTCAGTAGTTTTATGTTTTTCAGTAGTTATAACAACTGATAACACTTAGCATTTTTTAAGGAGATGTCAGCTGTTTTGACATCTTCAATAGTTGTGTTTCAGTTGTAATAAATCTGTTAGATGTCACTATCAAGTGACATCAGCAGACGTCACATCTCTTATATAAGAGGTGTCGACCTAATTGTAATTGTGACATTCTGTTACCACGAAAGCGAATATTGAATGAAATATATTTGCAGAAATTCTCTCTCTATAACCGTCTTTGTTCTTCATTGAATATCGTTTCGTTCTTGTGAATTGGCTAATTCATTGTTCGATTTCCGCTGCTATACTCTTAATCAATCAAACATAGATCACTGATCCTAACACTGAGGCTCTCAGATTGGCGCTCTCGTCACCACCTCTGGATGAGGGGTCTCTAATCTTCATTAACCACTTTCTCGACTCTAGGTCTCCCTCTCTTGGGTCACAAATCAGCACCATGACCTCCACTACGAGAGGCTTTTGAAGATCTACCGCCAGCCATCCTCTAAAAGCACACTATAAGATTCAAACACTAACGCGGTCATTCAAGGTAATACTCAGTTTATGTCAAGTATAGTAAGTCCCTAATTACAGTGGCCAGTTGTGATTAGCAACTTACTTTACTCTTCATACCCCAAGCATCTCACATCCTAACTTAATCAGTATCTAAATCTACTAAGAGCACATAATCAAATAGCACGCGCACATAATACCGGTTAACATTAAGAAAGGACATACCTAATGGCACGTAGCTACTCGGGCTGACATCCATCCATTTGTCCCATTTTCAGTTAAGTTTAGGTTTTAAAAGTTTATTTAACCCAATTCTCTTAAACTTTGGCTCTGATACCAACTTGTAAGGCCCCATTCCCGGAAACCTCACAGTTGGTCAATCACAACAGTTAAAACACTACACATTATAATTTTACAAACTTAAGCAGCGGAAATGATTTATCAAAAACCATTCATTTCATTTAAAACGTTGTTGTTAAGCAATGCATCATCATAAACTGTTACAAAAGAATTGTTTTACTATGTTACAAAACAAGAGCAACATTGAATACGAATGGATGTCATTCTTTTACTGCGAGTAGCTTCACCCTCGTACAATCCTCAGCAATAATACCTGCCAACTGAAAATGTATAAAAGTCAGCGTTGCTGAGTGAGTTCTAGTTTTAAAAGTAATATAAATACTTCTACATGTTCTATATGAAAATACCCTTTTTTGTAAAATGCAACTTTGTACTATATATGCGAGCACGCATTAACTATATGAACAGATATTGTTCGTTCTCTTTACTGTATGTCTTATCTGTTCTGTAACTTTTATCTTTATATTTTTACTTTTTGTATGGACCAATGAGCAATACCCAATTGTATGTGCGATGGAAACGGGTGATGGGCCATCTATATCCCTCGAAAGGGTCAACTATATCCCTCGAAAGGGTCAACTGTATCCTCGAAAGGGTTCTATGTTCTGTATACAAGGCTGACCCAATCACCCAGGGCATGCTGCAAAGGTCCTGCCAATCTCAATTGATTGACCCTGTGTGCATAATAGGGTAGCTAACCCGCAGCATAGTTGAGCTAACGACAACAAGGTCGTGTACCTCCTGTAAGCTTGCAAGACTTGTTAACATCTTATTAATGTTCCTCTTCTTTTCTTTATTGCTCTTTCTCTTTATTATTACGATATACTTTACGTTACGATAACAAACATACCACGTAAAGTCGCATACTATAAGTAATAATAATAGCAATAACAATATTAAGGAACAATCATAACCATGCATGAAACATCATCATAAATAAGCCCCAGTCAACCCTTGGTCAAAACCCTAAAAGCAAAGACTCCAAGAAAATTCTGTAAAAATTTCTAAGTGCTTAGGCGCTTTGGCACTATTTGGGCACATGAGCCCTGTTTAGGCGTTTGATAACTATAGGCGCATCAGCCAACACTTAATCATTTTATCACTTAGGTGCATGAACTATTCAGGTGCATGGGCACTATTGGGGCGTATGAACACTTAGGCGCATGGGTTATTCGGACGCATGGACACTTAGGCGCATGAGCCACTTGGGCGCATGGGCACTATTGGGGCGTATGGCCCAACACTTAGTCGTCCGACTAATATTTCCAGGCGCATGGACCATGTTCAGGCGTATGGGCTATACTTAAAACATTTCTAAGGCAATCTTAGGCGCATGGGCTACTGTTCAGGCGCATGGGTTTCACTTATATCTTTCTAAGGCATTTTCAGGCACATGAGCCTTATTTAGGCGTATGGACCTCCTGTGCAACATGTTTTTAGTATGTATTCAAACACAATCATCAAACTCATCTGTTCTAAGCTTAACATAGCTATTCTAAACATGAATAACCTATAAGAATTCAAGAATTAACATCCAACATGCAAAATACATACGGGTAAACATACATAAGCTTTGAAAATCGTTTTAATACATTTTCAGCCCCAAAGATAGTTTAAAACAAGTAAAAACCAGGGTCTAGAAACTCAACTGATGCAACTTGGGTGTTTCTTCTTTCAAACCCTTTTGCAAATGAGTTCAAACACCTAAAAACACCACCAAATACACACACCTGAGCACATACACAAACACATAAGCACATAAGCATATAACCGGGATAAAAGCCGTCATAAACACTTAAAAACCACGAATTCTTACCTTGAATTCGACTTCTCTTCTTCTTCTTTTCTTCAAAACCCGAAGTTCTGCTCTCTCTCTCTCTCAACCGAAAGAAAGTATGATGTGAAGGGAGGATGGGTGGCCATGCCACCTTTACACCAACTTTTTTCAAATATTTGTCCTTTTGGACACATTTAGCCCTTCCACTTAGACTTTATTGCTTTTCTTTCATTTATTCTTCATGTCTTGTCTTTTTAAAATAACCGAGTGTTACACTTTTTCTTCTTCCCCTCAACTTGTCTCTTGTAGCTTTTTTTCTCTCTTTCTCCAACTGATCCTGCTCTTTGTTAAAGAGCCATAGGATCGTTTCATTATTGTGTGGAGATAGATCTTGAAGAGAGAACCCTCTAGAGGTTAGGAAGTGTATCATTTCTCTCCTGAGCTGCATGTCAGCTTTCCTCTGTTCCTTTTCTTTCTCTTCCTCTAAGGCCAATCGTGCTGCTTCCTATTGTAGACCGTTGCCTTTTCCAGTTCAACCAACTCCTCTAATGGTAGCAGGAGTGTTTCTTCATTGGCAGCTCCAAGCTTGATGAGCTGGTCAATGATCTCCTCTCTCTTTTTGTTGTTGACTGCCTCCTGGTTTGCTGCCGCTACTTTTGTACTTGCAGCTAACAACTTCTCAGTTGGAAATCTTCCTTTTCTTTTTAGCTTTTCAATCTTCTTTGCTTCCTGAAGCTCTTCCGCGGTCATCTTCTTCTTTCCTTTGTCATCTTTTGAAGAACTTGACTTTGGTGGTTCTTGGAGAGTGGATTCGGATTGTGAGATAGGCAGAAAAGGTGTCTGGACAAGAGGTTGATCCAGGAAGTTCTCACTATTCACCTCAGATGCCAGCTCTAGGATTGCATCTGTGATGATTAGTTCCTCGGACATTATGAACAGTCCTTTTGCAGCTTCCATTTCAGCTTAGGAAGATTCGGCTTGTTCTTCCAAGGCTTTAACTTTAGCTTCGGAAGTTTGAGGGGATGCAAATTCTATCCCAACCATTTTAGTTGCTAGGCCATCAGTCCCCATTTCCCCTTCGAATTGATTCTTAGGTTCCATGTGGACTTTAGGTTGACCAACTTCTTCCACAGTGGTAGAAGGTGCACTTAGCCTTTGAAGTTCTTCAGCTCCGAAATACATAATTGCTGAATCAGGGCTTGGCTAATCAAGAGAAGATCTCAACAAAAACATGGAGAAGAGTCTGTAGAGATCTTTGAGCATCCTTTGGTCAATTTGCAGTAAGACTTGGGATGGCTCAAAGAAAGTTGTAATGGGAGCCAAGAATTTTGAAGTTGAAGTTTGGCTCTATGGTTCATCAGATGTTTGTCTCTAAACACTCTCCCTCTTTTTGGTAGCATCATCTTGAGAGCTAGATGAGCTGGAGGAAGAGGTCAGAAGACCTGAACAGGTACATGCCTAATAGACCTTTCAATCTGTTTCTCAGCTAGTTGAGCCTTGAGATAGTCAATCTCAAGTTGCTGAGTGGCAGACCTTTATTCTAAAGTCCTAACCTTGGATTCAAGGTTTGAGACTTTAGATAGTAGGTCTTGAATGAAGATTTTCATTCTTCCCTCATCTTCTTTTGAAGAATCATAGGGAGATGAGGTAACATACCTAGTATGTTCAGCCTCACCATCAGAAGTGGTTTCTTGGCACCCTGGTTTCCCCTGCTTAATGATGTCTCTTTCAGAGTCATCAAAAGGAATGGTTGTTGTAGATTCAAACTCAGAAATGTTACCACTGTCCATAAGGTCCATTGAGGCACCTTTTGTAGTGGCAGCTGAATCTGTATGAGTCCCCTCCACATCAGTGGGACTTACCTCAGTAAGGGTTTGCTGATGGGGGCTTGAGATAAAAGGTTTCTCTAGGCTTGGTTGATCTTGGAAAGAGTGTTGTAGATCAACTTCATTGCCATGGAGGGACATTATCTCTTCATCAATTTTGAAGAGAAGTTTAGTGAAAGATAGGGAGGTTCCACCTACTGACCCGGACCTTGGTCAATGTCTACAGGAATTGAGCCTCTGATGGGGTTGTCCCTTATTGGCTGCTTAGAGGAGTGTAAATACTCACCCTGAGAGCT
Organism: Flaveria trinervia; assembly: GCA_025506515.1. Taxonomy (NCBI): domain Eukaryota; kingdom Viridiplantae; phylum Streptophyta; class Magnoliopsida; order Asterales; family Asteraceae; genus Flaveria; species Flaveria trinervia. The sequence goes on from CM046444.1 coordinate 20,853,410, forward strand.
TCCAGATTCGGTAGTGGGCTCATAGGTTTAAGAATGAGGAGACTCAAGACACATATTGAGGTCAAAGGTGAAGGATGGTGAGACCTCAGACTGAGTGGGAGCCCAATGTTTCACTCTAGCCTTTTTAGTTGAACAGGAGGAGCTTGTTCAATCAGAGTTGATTGAACAAGGGTTCGTTTGGGGCATCTTTTGTAGGTGATGGTGATGGGAGGAGAAGGTGAAATTGGCATTATGGGGGCGGTTGCTAGTGTGGGTTCATCACTTGTGGGTTCAACAGGGATGTCACTGGGAGCTATTTGCGCAGTCATACTAGGAGGTAAAGAAGTGTACCTTCTAGTGAATTTGGTGGATACCTTCTTTAGTGTCTTGAACATGGTTGGCCTCATGTGAGGGACAGACAGAGTGGCTGCACAAACAAGCCGACTCTGGTCCAGCTCATAGTTGATAATATGCTGTAGAAATCTGGGATACATGAAGAATGTTTTCCTCTGTAGATTTCCAAAGAGATTAGTCAACACAAATATTGAGTATTTGAAGTGGGGGCCTCTCACCAATCCATGAAGTAAGCACCCTAGTTCATATAGGATTTGGTCCCACCCCCCAGATTTGTTTGACAGACAGTGAAGGACAACGTGTAGGAGGAACTTCCAGTTGTAAGAGAAGTTGAATTTGTAGACAGTCGATCTGCTCACGTCTCCATCATAACCCATGACGATATAGGTGTTGTCTAAATCTACCTTGGGGAACTCAGTAGGGGCACCCTCATCATGAAGCTCCAGACGCTCCCTGATAAGTTGTTCAGTGATGACCAACTCCTGGCCACAAATGTCGGATCGTATTACACGAACCCCATTAAGGGTTTCAACCTGACTGTTACTCCAAAATTCAGTTATGTAATTGAGGTAAACCATGGGATTAATAGTCAAGGCGGTGTAGTAAGATGATTGGGTGAGGAATGATATGATTTCAGAGAAGTCTGCATCTCTTGAAGAATCAAGAAGTGCGACTTGGTTTTGTTGAAGATTTAGGGCCATTGAAAATGTGAATGTAGAAGAGTTTGAGCTTGGGTGAATTTGGGGAGAAAAGAAACTTTTTGGGCTGTAAAAACTTGTGGTAAGAAGATGAGAGTGAATAGTCAGGATTATTTAAAAGAGGGTGAAATGGTGGTAATGTGTTAGGATAATGTGATGTGATGTTTTACTGATGAAGTGACATGGGCGATAAGGTTAATTCAGTTAAATAATCCGACATCATTAACAATATTTTTACTTTTTACAGTGTGGGGCCCAAGAGATTTCTGTTACAGAGTAAAATTTCTCTTCGAAATATAAAACATTTCCGATGGTAATTTGTCTCCGAAGGCAATTCCTACTCCGAAGGTAAAAGTTACTTCCGAGAGTAAAGATTGATTTCTGAGTGGAGAGTTTTGTAAGCTTCGGAAGTAGATCTGATATGAAATCAATCGCTTCTTCCGAGAAGAAAAATTATCTTTGGAGAAATTTTGCTTCGGAAGATATGTAAAATTTCTACCGAGGGTTAATTTCTCTTCGGAAGAAATTTAGAAAATTTCAGAGAGATCTTTTGTGATAGGGCTTAGATTGTATTGACATAAGACATTCCATATTAAAAGTTTTTCAAAAGAGTTAAGCTAATCATATTTATCATGCCAATAGCTGCTATGAGATACTTAAATCTTTGTTCATCAAAAGCTTTGGTGAACAAATCAGCATATTGTTCATTTGTATCAACTTTGATTAGTCTAATCAGATTCTTTTCATGAATATCTCTAATGAAATGATACCTGATATCAATATGTTTTGTCTTGGAGTGCTTCACTGGATTTTTCAGTAATGGAGATAGCACTATTGTTGTCAATATGGATAGGAGTGCTCATAAAGTTGTATCCATAGTCTAACATCTGAATTTGAATCCACGGCAGCTGAGCATAGTAGCTAGCAGTAGCAATGTATTCAGCTTTAGGAGTTGATGTAAAGACACAAGATTGTTTCTTGCATTGCCATGCGATGATCCTTCCACCAATAAGTTGACACCCTCCTGATGTTGATTTCTTGTCAATGTTTCAGCCACCATAGTCACCGTTAGAGTATCCATAGAGATTACAATCACTATTCCTTGGATACCAGAGACCTAGTTTAGGTGCTCCTTTGAGGTATCAGAGGATTCTGTTGGCAAAAGAAAGGTGAGACACCTTTGGAGCAGCCTAATATCTGGCACAGATGCAAGTTGAAAACATAATATCAGGTCTACTGGCTGTGAGATACATCAGAGAACCAATAATCGCCCTATTCTGATGTTGATCAGTATCCTCCCCCTCAAAGTCAGGACAAAGATTATGGTTATGGATATGGGTGTGTTGGTTGGCTTACAATCTTTCATCTCAAATCTTTCTAAGATGTCATTAACATACTTAGATTGATTGATGAAAAACCCTTCCTTCAGTTGCTTCACCTGAATTCCAAGGAAAAAGTCCATTTTCCCATGGAACTCATCTCAAACTGCTTCTTCATAATGCTTTCAAAGTCCTTACACATTTGGTCATTTGAAGAACCAAATATGATGTCATCAACATAGACTTGAACAAGCAAAATGTCCTTACCAGACTTCCTTATAAAGAGAGTCTTGTCAATGGTTCCTCTTATGTAACCACTCTTCAGAAGAAACTGGGACAGAGTCTCAAACCATAGCCTAGGTGCTTGGTGCAGCCCATATAGAGCTTTATCCAACTTGCACACATAGTTAGGATGTTGTGGGTCTTCAAATCCTAGAGGCTGGCGCACATACACTTCCCTATCTATATCCCCATATAGAAAGGCACACTTGACATCAAGCCGGTACGCAACATAAGCAAGAAAGATCCTAAACTGGCTCAAGTCTTGCAACAGGTGCAAATACATCAGTATAATCAATTCCTTCCTTTTGAGTGTATCCTTGAACTACCAGTCTTTCCTTGTTCTTGATAATCAAGACTTTGTCATCTCTTTTGTTCTAGAAAACCCGTTGAGTGCCTATTGTTACTTGACCAGATGGTAGCGGACATAGGTTCCAAACCTTCTGTCTTTTGAATTGAAGCAGCTCCTCTTGCATCGATTCAACCCAGCAACTATCTTTCAAGGCATCTTCCACCTTATTGGGTTCCATCTGGGATAAAAAGCATGAGTACAAGCAGACATTCCCATAATGAGTCTGCCCTCTTGTTCTTACACCTTCAGTGACATCCCCAATGATGTTCTCAGCTAGATGAGTGTTGTGAATCCTTAAGTGAGGAATCACTTCCAATTGCAAGGATAACTCCATATTAGACATATTTTGCTCAGGAACAGGAACACTTTGTCCAGCTGTTGTTTAAAACTCATTCAATGAGGACTGATTGAATGAATGAAAAACATCATCAATTGTTGGTTGTGAAGTAGCATTAACAGTTGCCTGTTCTTTCAAAATGCTACTTCCCTCAGCTTGGTGTTGTGTTCGAACTACTGATGAATTTTGAGGATCAACGGGTGATTCACTGGTTGAAGCTTCACTATTCCTTAATATGGTTATACTATCTGATCTTTGAATAGTGGTATCTTTATTTGTTGCAGCTCTTAGAGAACCTGGAAGAGGTCTGGGTAGCTCAAACAGTTGATCAGTGTCAGCATCAACATCAACATCATTTTGAGCACCTGTTTCATCTAAAACAATCTCACAAGAAGGTTTAGAATAGTTTGAAAACAATTCTAAATCAAAGATATGATCAGGGCCATTCCCCTTAACACAAGAAGTGTGCTCATTAACAACTATATTTGATGACTCATCAAATTGTTAATTCTTAATGTTGTATACTCTATAAGCTTTAGAGCTAGAAGAGTATCCAACAAAGATAGCATCATTTGACTATTCAGTAAAAATTTTGCTAAATTGTCCTTTGTTTTAAGCATGGTACACCTACTGCGAAAGGACCTAAGAAAGCCAATGAATGGTGACCTCTTGTTCCATAGCTCATAAGGGGTTTTTCCATGTTGCTTAACTACAAAAACTCTGTTATGCACATAGCATGCAATGATGAATGCCTCTGCCCAGAATGTTAGAGGTAGTTTGGAATCATCTAACATAGTTCGAGTGGCCTCAATAAGCGTCTCGTTCCTCCTCTCAGCAGCACCATTTTGTTGAGGAGTTCTGGGAGCACTATATTGTCTGGCAATCCCTTTTGAGTTGCAGAATGAGTCAAGAATGAAGTTCTTAAACTCAGTCCCTTGATCACTTCTAATAATCTTAACATTGTGATCAATTTGATTTTCTATTTTAAGAATAAAAGATTTTAATATTTCAGCAGTTTCATCTTTAGTTCTCAAAAAGAATACCCATGTAAATCTAGTAAAATCATAAACTATCACAAGGCAGTATGATTTCCTTCCAATGCTCATTATACTTGTGGGACCAAAAAGATCCATGTGCAATAAGTGTAATGGAGTAGTGATGGAGTTAACACTTTTGGATTTATGAGAGGCCCTATGTTGCTTCCCTTTCAAGCATGCAACACAGTTGTCTTTGCAGAAAAATTCCTTTTTAGGAAAACCATGTACCAAGTTATTTTTAGCCAATTTATTCATTGTCTTAAAATTTACATGACACATATGTTTATGCCGAACTTTTGACTCATCACTATTAACTTTGGAAAGAAAGCATGATACTTCACCCATTGGGGAAGCATTGTTCATATCCAGCTTGTACATATCTCCTTTCCTGGGAGATCTAAGAAGCACCAATTCTAGAGGAATTGTCATCCCTGGTTGGAGGATAACACACTCATGTTCTGTGAAAAGCATTTGATGCTTTTGAACACAAAACTGAGAAACACTTAATAGATTGTGTTCAAGCTGTTTGACAAAGTTAACTTTGTCAACCTTTAACTTACCGTTGGATATACTCACTCTACCAGAAAAATATCCTCCGGCCTCACCTCCAAATTGGACAAGACCTCCATCATAGTGTTGAAACTACTAAAGGAGATATCTAGTCCCTGTCATGTGCCTAGAGCATTTAATGTCCACAATCCAGACATTGTTGTTCTTGTCATATGGATGTCCCTACACACAAGATGAGATTATTAGTTTTCATTAGAGACCCAAACCTTGTTGGTCTTGGGTTCTTCCAAAGATAGTGAGATAATTGAACCAAAAGTTAAGCATGGGGTTCAATGGATGTCTTTGAAAATGAAGTTTGGTTGCAGCATCTTTCTTGATCATCCAATCCATCCTTTGGTTGATCATGGAAGATGTGCTTGTAGAAGCTATTGCAGCATGGCATTCTTCCGAAGCTTATTTCTTCTCGGAAGAATCCTTCACCACCTTTTCTTCCGAAGCAGTCTTCTTCTGGGATGGTTTCAGGGGAACTTTTTTGTTCTTCAGAATTTTAGCAGCTTTTGCTTCCAAAGCCATTTTCCCTTCGGAAGAAGGATTTTCTTCTGAAGACAACTTGCCCTCAGAGACTAGCTTTCCCTTTTTCATCACGTGGACCATCTGATAAGGTCCAAATGAGAAACCTTCCCTAACTCCTTCCTTTCTAAAATTATTTGCATAATGTGTGCTAGTAGGATTGTAGTAACAATCTTTAGCCGTTTGGTTTTGCAGACCACACATTATGCATGTAATGATTGTCTTTTGGGAGCTTGCAGGTTGATGTTTCTTACTCTTTTTCTCTTTGTCAGCAACCTTTCCCTTCAACTTCTGATCCTTTGGTAGGACAGGAGTGCTCGTACTACACTCCTTTCCTGAATCAGAAGTACCTATCACCTGGAATCCAGCTGAGATAAAAACACCCTTTTGTTTTGGGTCAATCATCAGCTTAGACTCAGCCACTTTCTTAGCAGTTCTTCTAGCAGCTTTAGCTCTGCTTCTTCTAGCTTTGGTGGTTAGGGTTTGATCTTCACTGGGAGAGGTGGGTTGATTTACCTGTTCCTTCCCTGTGGTGGCCACTATTGTTGCATCATTCTTCAACTCAGGTGAAGAAGGTTCAGTAGATGAGACCTCTTGCTCTTCAAGGAGGATGATACAATAATAGCTTGGAATTCATTGGTCCCCAACCCTCCTTTATTCTGATAATACATTTTTGAGTGGGAGGATGATACAATAATAGCTTGGAAATTCTGCTAAAAAATAGCATACTTCCTGGCTTGACCTTAGTTATGACAAGCTGGGCATGAGCCTTAGACAATGTGGATATTAAATCCTTTATTTGAGTCTTGTAGTTGGTGTGTTCATGTTTTAATAGAGAAACAATTTTCTCTAATTCTTCAATTTTCTTTTGATAGTCAGATTCAGCCCTTTTACAATCAGATTTCAAAAAATTTAAAGACTCAATATCAAATTTAATTTCCTTATTGTATTCCCGATATAATTTAACCTTAGCTATACAGGCAGGAGTACACAGATGTTCATATACCTGGTTAGCATCTGTTCCGGCCATGAGAGCTTGAGCAAGTTTCACATCCTGTACCATAAAGCTCCAGTCGACTTCTTGAGCCATTGCAACTGTTTCAGTCAACTTTCTAGTGGGCTTTGATGCAAAGGGATGTGTGGAGGCCTGTGAGGTTCTCGGGTTTGATTTGGGACCCTTACATTCCCTTGTAAAGTGACCAAGCTGGTTACAGTTGTAACATTTGGCCTTGGTCTTGTCAAACCCAAACTTGCTGCTAGTTGGGTTTTAAGGGAATTGCCTTCTAGTTCTCTTAAATAACTTCTTCTCTTTGTAGGTTAAAACAGCCATTTGTTGATGATGTCAACATACTCTACATCATCTGGACTGAAACACTCTAGATCATCAAAACAGTATTGAAATCAGCAGAGTGTCCACTTCCTGAGACAAAGGCACAGCTGTCCTAAAAGGAACTATGCTGAGCCCGTTGAGACCTTGGAGTCTCAGGGAAAGTGATGTACGGTCCAATAGAGCAGGATGGCTGATGGTTGTATGTCAGGTATTGTTAAGGTTATGGGGGTACTGAGCCTTCAGCAACCATTAGAGCGTTGCTAGCAGGAAGGCTCAGACCATAGAGTTCAGTCATAGTAAGAGTATTCAAGTTCTCTGTCCTCTTGATAGAGACACAGTAGAAGTCCACTCATTTGGAAGAGCACTCAAGAACTTTCTTGTGAGAACTCTAAGTTCAGGAGTGATCTTCACAGACTGAAGAGAATAAATAAGATCCATATACTTGAAATACTGTTGGTTGAGGGTCTCTCCAGCGATATAAGTGAAGTTCTCGAACTGCGGCTTCAGTGAGTCCTTCTTGGAGTCGTTGGAGCTTGAATACATCTAAGCAAGTGCATCAAACAATTCTTTAGCAGAATTACAATGCTCAAACCCCACCATGATGGAGTTGGGTATTGCAGTCATCAGAATGGTCATTGCATTGCTGTCAAAGTCCATCTTCTTCTGGTCTTCTTCAGATTAATCTTCGACAACCTTTTCTATCATGGCATCGTTTCCATCAGGTGCTGCCACCTTGGGTTTATACGGGCCGTTGACAATGGGGTTCTACATTTTGTTGTCTTGGTATCTTATAAAGCCTTCCATTCTTCTGCTCCAAGACCTAAAGTTTTCAGGAGTGATGATGGGAGCTTTGGTCATGGTTCCCATCTCTACTTTGGATTTTTTAAGGGTTTTTTTTGTGAGAGTTGTAAAGAGGAGAGAAAAACAGGTTGATTTTTATGGTTAGATCTCACATTCAAGAGCCTAAAAATCACATTCAAGAGCCTAAAAAGCTCTGATACCAATTGCAGGATCAGTTTATGTCACTACTTGGTTTTCTCTCAAACTCACTTAAACAACACTCGGATGAAAGTAGAGTCTCTAAGAGTTGATAACAATATAATAAGTAATAATCAAACACAAGAAGTAATTTGCAAGGTACTTAAAACTAAAATATTAGAAGACTCTTACAAGCATACATGTTATGAGTTACAATGAGAAACTATAGATAATACTACCTACAGTCAGATATACTTTGATACCAGCTGGAATCCTTTAACTAAAGCAGATACTACAAAGCTATAGTTTAAGGTATCTTAGATAAGACTTTATCTGAGATATGGTAGTTAGGACATGTCCCTAACTTACCTTTTGTCACCAGTAATGTTGGTAACTTGTACTAACATAAAAAGGTGAACAGTGGAATAAAGTATGGTCAAGTACATGACTCTTTGAGAAAACACCATGCAGTATCAGAGGTCTGCAGTGGAGTGTCACAGACCATACTTATGTCCACTGGTTCATAGCAGTGTCTTCTAAAGGTTAAATGGCTTCGGAAGAACAAGTACTTTCGAAGCCACTTACACTTCAGAAGAGGCTACTTCTTTCGAGGCATGAGGACTTTTTCTTTCTTCATACTTCGGAAGTAGTCTTCTAATTTCTTCTTTTGAGACTTGATCTTCAGAAGTGAACACTTTGTCTTTGGAAGTAGAGTTTTGTCTTCGGAAGTAAAACTTTCATTTTGTCTTCGGAAGAACTCTACTTCCTTCGAAAGTTCCACACTTGGCTTCGGAAGCCTTTGTAAGTAGCACCAAAATTTATCTAAGTGATTTGGTTTTGGTTGCATCAGCCTTCTTCTTGATCCAACAGAACTCACTAAGCAAGGCTGACTTTTATGTGTTTCTAGTTGGCAGGTAAAGGTTGTTGAGGATGGCACGGGGTGGCTACTTGGCTCGTTTTGGATGACATCTATTTTTATAATGCTTTTGTGTAGTAATGAAATATGTATTTTGTAATTTGATAACAATGTATTGTTTTGCAAAGCTTTTGAAATGCAATGAAATGGGTGTCTAAATGTTTCCACTATAATGCTTTTATCAAGTTAATGAAATTATATGTTTTATGTGCAATGATTCACCAGCTGTAGCATCCTGAGGAGACAGAGGAGATGATGAGGAAATGGATGGAACACCTTTAACCCCAACAGAGTTGTTGGACTGAACACTCCTTTGGGGTTGATTTCCCCGTGGCTTGTAGCTAGGAGGGTACCCAACCAACTCAAAGCATTTTTCAATAGTATGCCCTAACTCATTACAACGAGAACACTTCACATTAGGATTAGGTCCTTTAGAATTTTTTCATTTATTATCTGAAAATTGATTTTGTTTTTCAATTTTTGGTTCGGCTTTGCAGCAAAACCAGCTACTTGACGTTTAATAGAGGAGGACAAGGAGTTTTTATGGGACTCCTCTCTAGAAATAATAGCAAATGCTTCTTTTATAGTGGGTAGAGGATCCCTCAACAAAAGATTTGTTCTTACTGGTTGGTACACTATTGATACCCATAAGAAATTACATAAGTTTTTATCATGTGATTAAAATCATTGAATGACTTTGCATCTTGACAAGTGCATGAGGTAAGCTGGAGCATTTGGTCTAATTGTTTCCACATAATATTCAACTTATGATAGTATTCTGAAACAAATGTGCCATTTTGAGATAGTGAGTTTATTATTTGATACAGATTCCATCAATCAACTTTTAAGTCAACCCATATTTCTGAAGCTAACTTGGAGTAAACTTGACCCATGTATAACTCTTCTTAAAATAGAATTAAGAATCCAAGTGATAACCACTAAATTGCGCCTATCCCTTTGTTTACAAGGTATTTCATGAGTAGTTTTCTTTTTTACCGAGCCATCAATGAATCCATATTTATTTTTCACTTCTAAAGTTAGTTTCATAGCATTTGCCCATCAGGTGTAATTTTCAGTACCTTTGAAATTTATAGAAACATAGTTAGGTTACTGGTATCACTTGGATGAAGGTATAATGGCTCACTGGAGTCAAGTTTACTTATCAAGGTTTAAGAATAATGCCAGATTTAGCCATAACAATAAAAAAGATAATCACAAAGAAGCAAGAAAAACAAAGGCACACACGAACAAGCAGAAGCAACAACTAACCAAAACCAGAAACAAAAGAAAATTGGTACTCCTAACCTGGCCAAACTACACCTAACACAAGAAAATAATATCAAAAAAACCAGAAAATAAGAGAGGGAGAAGAAATTCCTCACAGAGCACTTATCCAAGTACAAGATTAACCAACCGAACTGTGAACCTGTAACCTTCGAGGGTTACAACGAATCATATAGAAGAAAGAGAGTCCGACAATGAGCGAAGCAGTATGAGAACCATTCCGAGCAAAATCCTTTGAATAGGGATCTCCGTCGTCAAATCACTTGAGATATGCAATACAGAATAATAGAAGCCCTCAATTAGAGCCTTCAAAAGAAATAGGGTCTGGCTTGATCAAACGCTATTTACATGATACTTATTTCTTGATTGAAGAACAGCGGAAGCGATGAATATTAGAGTCATAGTTCGGATACCATGTCAAAATATGTGAATCTTATTATGCAACAAGAACCATAATCACAAAGAGGTCCAACTAAGTTACACCTCAAATGTACAAAATCAGACAATCTTTTTCAAACTAGAGCATCAACAAGATGATCTGAAGAACACAATATAACACTAGATCAAGACATGGGTCATCAATGTGATGAAACCCTAAACAGACAAAGAAGACGAGAGCGATATTTTTGAGATGAGAGGTGTTTTCTAAAAGAACACCCACAAACAATAATATAACCCACAATAGAGATGCACAAACCGGGTTATGGGCCGGACCCAAAACTGGGTTCAAACGGGTTGGGCCCAATCGGGTTTTTTTGTACCCGTGTATGGGTGAACCGGGTACGAACCCCGGTCGGGTTCAACATGTATAATACCTTACCCGACCTACCCGGTTAGGGTCGGGTTGGGTACAAAAACCGGGTACAACCGAGGGTTTTCTTTTAGTTATTATTATTATATTATTATATTATTATTATTATTATTATTATGATTATTATTATTATTATTATTATTATTATTATTATTATTATATTATATTATTATTATTATTATTATTTATATCATTTACTATTTTCGGAAAAACATCGTATTAAAATAACTTAAAGAAACATCTATAACAACATTATAAAAACATCTATAACAACATTATAAAAACATCTATAACAACATTAAATAAACATTAATTTATCATCTATTTATTAAAACAACTTAAAGATACATTTAGCGAATCAATAAAAAATAATATAAAACTTTTATTTAACTTATCGTCTAATATTTATTTTCTTCGAAAGGCTTCATCAAATACTAATTCTTCGTCATATATACCAGAAGGTACTCCTTCTTCTATCTCTTTATCGTGTACTTTAGATTCGAGTGCAATTTTATCTTCAAGGTTTGTTTTGTCTTGTATACGATCCATCACGTCTAAGTGGTCCTTTAAACAAATGCACATCTCCACCGCTTCCGGAGTTAATCTTGTTCTCTGTAATGATATTACCCTACCACTAAGAGAAAATACAGACTTCAAAACTACTGTAGAAGCTTGGACACCTAATAAATCACGGGCCATGGCGGAAAGAATCGGAAATTGGGATTCCTTTCCATTCCACCAAGCCAAAATAAAAATTATAAATTATTTTCAAACTTTTATTAAAAATTTCTTTTGTCGCGGTTGAAAAATTGGGGTTTTCGTTATGTATATCCAAATTGTCATTTATCTCGTCTATCAGACATTCAACCCCGCAACATTTAAAAATGATTTAATGTAGCTACACAAGTAAAAACGGATGGTAACTCAACAAAATATTTTTTTAACATTTCTGTCATTGGTTATATCATTTCTCTAAACATATTATTTTTATTTTGAAAATTTTTAAAATTCAAAGCCATGATATATAATTCTTGAAGCATCGAATAATTAGTGGGATAATAAACTCCCGATAATTTTGTAATTAAGTTTTTAAACAGGTCAAGAAATTCGGATAAACATTCAATATTTTCCCAACCCATATCTGAAAACAGGTCGGCTCCGCAATTATCCGAAAGACTATTATGAAAAGGTTTTAAAGTGGCTTTTTGTTTTAAATCACAATCAAACATGTGACAAGTCGAATTCCACCTAATAGATACATCCCAATTAGGCCCTAAAAATATAGATTTTGTATCCTTACAAAGTTTTTATAATGTTGATATCTTTTTCTACCTTTTTTAAAAACGTCGTGTAACATAAATCGAAAAACTTTTATAAAGTTATCAACAAATGGTACGGATAGGTCATCTTGCACTACTAAATTAATAATAAGTGCAACACGAGAATGAAAATATCACCGTTTGTAATCAAAAGATATTTTAATTTTAATTTTCTAACCGCGGTTGTGTTATTGGAAGCGTTATCAAATACCATTGAAAATATTTTAGTTTTTAAATTAAAAGTAGTTATTACGTTATCCAAAAAGTAAAATAAAAACTCTCTGGTGTATGGATACGGAAATAGATCAAATGCAATCGTATGTTTCATCATTTGCTATGAACTAGGATCTACCCAATGAGCGGTGGCGCAAAGGTACGATTTGGGCAAACCGTGCGGAGCCGACCAAACATCACTAGTTAAGTTTACACCGGTATTTATATTTTCATATAATTAAATCATTTTTTGCTTGCTTCCATAATTTTAAACAATAAAGTCCAAGTGTAGTACGACCTACGTGAGTGTAACGAGGTTGAAGCGTCTTTTAAATTAAGTTGGTTAACGAGGGTTGTCGAAGTGACTAAAAGGCAAAGATACTTGAATCACGAACTTCGCCATTCGATCTCGAACCTCATTAACTCATAATTAAAGATTCCATCGTCTCCACCTAATTGTGTTTGTTGCGAATCCAGATTACTTTTCAACGACTTACAAAACTTCTTGCTAATGTGTTTGCTTAAAGTCATGTTAGAATCTTTAGCAAGTAAACTCCACAAAACTTGCAACGAGCCTTTACAGACTCGTCACTTAACTCAATCATATCCCAGTTACACCAAACATCCATGTTATAATTGTGTGCATGAACACGAATGACTGTTAAAGAGTTGGACAAACCTTGACCAACAGAAGATTGAGAGTGAGCCATATTGAGAGTAAAAGTGTAAGATCAGAGAGTGAAAATGTAAAATGAGAGTAAACGAGAGTATTTTTTGCGTGTTTTGCGTATGTTTTTTTGCGTTTGAGGCTTGGGTACTCAACCATATCTATCCACACCTATTTATACTAAATTAAGGGCAAAAAACAACAAAAACGGTCATAAAAGGACCCTAACGGCTATATAGCCGTTAAAAATGGCTAGTTTTAAAAAAACGGTCAAAACGGGGTTGGACCCGAGTACAATCAGGTCGGGTCCGGGTTGGGTCAGGTAAGGTTCGGGTTGGGTCTTGGAAAATTCTCCAAATCTAAAACCGGTTCCTACCAACTGGTTTTTTCGGGTTCGAACCGGGTACATACTATACCAGGTTGTACCCAAACCCGGGTTCGAGTCGGGTCCGTACCCGGGTTTTTTGTCCATCTCTAACCCACAACACAGCAGTAGCAAGACAAACCCTAAGCCCAGGAACCTTTTAACCAATAGCGGCCTTCCAGCCCAACACACCTGTAGTCCATGAGCACCATCCAGCCCAACACAAAGAGCCCAACAAGCTACACATAAAATAGACAAAATAGACAAAAGAATGAGGGTAGACTTATACTTGGAAGCTATATCTATGTAACTTGTTGAAAATTATGTTAGAATAATGAAGGACACGATATTTTGGTTGTAGTGATTGGTTATACAGTATGCATAATTATAGGAGCTTTGGCTATATGGTATGTATGATTATAGTAGGTTTGCCATACGGTATACATTTTTAAAATAACTTCTATTATTATATGTGTATGCTTATAGTTCTCTAGCTACTTGATAGGAAAGGTTACAGTAAGTTTGGCTATACGGTATGGAGTGGTCTCGATCACTCATAGCGTGCACATTTTCGATGTTATGTACGTGGGGAATGAATGTCGTTGATTCTTCTATTGAAAAAGGGTCATGAAAAGTAAAGTAAAAGGCGTTATGTTTTATAAACGAAATGATATGTTGTAGTATGTGATTTTATTTTTGTTTGTAGAGGTCAAACCAACATGATCGGGAAATCAGAACCTGGTCAGTCATGCAAAAACATGTAAAAATAATTGAGAACATTGGCTGATATGAGAACATGAGGATGCAATAACATGTGTAATGGTAGAATAGTTTGTTATGTAATATAAATAGTTGCTTGAGCTTTGTACTAAGTAGAACTTGTCATTTCCTATTTTATAAAGTTGATTAGCAACTTGAAGTAATCATAGAGAAACTTACTTACCTTGTTCTTTAGATTTGACTTATTGTAAGCGTGTTACCATTTACATCATTCATCCCACATTCAATGTAAATTATTCAATCCTAGTTTGTTTATTGTAAAGAATTCTGGGATTATATAATTAGTATTAGAGCTCTGGTGCTCATGATCGATTTGGTGACACTTTCGAGTTTGATTTAAAGAAGTTCACATGGTTTTAAGCTTGTTTGAGTGAAAACTATGGAAGTTGATTGATATTTGGTCATTTAGAAGCTACTAATAGGTTTGAAAAGGTTTGGTTATGAATTTTGGAGAGTTTAAAGGTGAAAATGAGACAAATTGAATAACTTTCAAGACAAGTAGATGTTTAATTGTTCATAATTAATTCACCTTAGCTCTAAGATAATTTGGTTAGATGGAACAATTGAATTTTTCTCGGATTGAAGAAATCATACCATGCAAAAACTCTGAAAAAATGAAGACATGAAGAATGATTTCGCTAAGAACTAGGTGTTGTCGCAAAGACGGTTACTGGAGCAAGTTTTCTCATGAGGTTTTTACAATCAATATGTTTTTAAGCTAGAAGTCTTTTGAAGAACTTTAAAATCTTGCAAATAAATTAAAATCTTGCGAAAACTTTCAAATTTTAAGAAAGAGTTAAAGGCGGTTTTTATCTCTAATGTTTCATAAAAATTGTCATTTGATTCTAAACGTTTAATTTTGTAATTTACATCCAAATGTTTCGCAAAAATTATCATTTGAATCCATTAAACTAGTTCTTATCAACACAGTTAACATTTTCATTAAGTTCCTGTTATTAAAGGTATTTTTATCAAAAAAATTTACAAAATAAAAAATCAACTTTACATGAAAGGTTTTATGTGTTTAATCTCATTTGGTAATCGCCATTAAGATTTGAATATACCTACAGATAAAATAAAATATAATGATAACCACTTAAAAGCGACTCATTTCTAATTTTATATAATTTGCAATACAAAAGTTATATAAATAAACTAGCACACAGGTTTCACGTCGTCTGCTTTTTTATTTTGTAATCATTTTGAATGAAAAAACCAACATACATAAAAAGTTTTATTTCTTTGGTCTCTTTTGGTAACTACAGTTATAATTTGACTTCATGACAGTTATTTGTTGTTTTATCTTGTTAATGTATTTTGATTTAGTAGTCTTTTTACTTTTGCATATCTTGGTAAATAATATATATGGTTTAAAGTTAATTATGATTACGATGTTTGATATTTTATTATTATTAATAGAATGTTAATGTCATATTGTTTATTATTTTCTTATACTTTTATAATATTTGTCTTTTATGGTTATAATTCAAATATTTTGTATCATATGACTTGTTTGTTTATTTATATAATTTCGTGGTGTATATTTTATAAAGTTTGAGATGAATCACTTTAGATGGTTATTATTATATTCTATTTTATCTCATAAGTGAATTTAAATCACAATGATGATTACCAAACAAGATTGAACATATAAAACCCCTCACATAAAGTTAATTTTATATTTCTTGATTGTTTTGACAAAAGTACAAATAATGTAAGAAACTTAATGAAAAAAAATTAACGTCGTTAGTTAAGAGTAGTTAAATAGATTCAAATTACAATTATTGTGAAACATTTAGATGCAAATGGTAAAATTTAAACTATTAGACTCAAATGGCAATTTTAATGAAACCTCGGTAATGAAAAACGCATTTGACTCTTTAAAAAATTTATCAAAGTCAATTTGATTTCAGAAATGGCATCTAATATAAAAATGAAAAATATCAGTGCTTCACTAAATTTAAATATTTAGACTGGCACTAGTACAAAACCCTTCGAGATCGTTCAATGAAGATGATTATGTCAATTGAGCATATAGTTTTGAAGATGAGTCCAATCTAAAAAGTTCTACTAGTCAAAACTTTTGTTCCAGATCCTCATCTCAACCTTTGAAGGTAAGAACTATGACAGATTTTTAAGAAAACACATGTGAAATGGTGAGTCAAGTTTGTTAGTTTTGTTACCGTTAGTTATTTGCCTATTTATAGTTCTAGCTTGTTTCCATTAAACTGTATTCGGTAACGAATATAGATTACAATAAGTTGTTTTACTTGCATCTGGTGTTGACTGTTGCATACTAAATTTCTATACCATCATATGTTACCTTCATTCAAACTAATATGAAAATGGTATGATAATATTTAGGCCTAACTCAATGTAAAAAGTTGATTTAACATAATAGTCTGTATTAGGCAACGATTTATTTGCATTATTTAATGTATAATACAAAAAATATGTAAAAAATCAATATTTTCTTTGAACGTCAACGACAACTAAACAAACGGACATTGCATGTTAACTTATCCATCGTTCTGCCCACTACTAGAAAAAATAAAATATGCGACAAATATTGTTGTAAAAAATGTGTCACCAACATGTGTTTTGCAATTAGTCTAAGATAAAATGATTTTTGTCGCAATGGGACTTGTTGTAAAGTTCTTGCGACAACTTATTAACAAAGATACACGGTAAGTTTGTGATGTGTCAATGTTTATCAATGTATTTAAAAGTTTAATTACATGTTTTTAATGTGTTTAATAATGTGGAACACAATTACTTTGAATTAAATATGCAGGGATTAACTTTAGAGGCTTGGGAAATCAAATAAAGATGATAAAATATAGTCACGCGAGAACTTAAAGTATCTATGCGAGAACTTGCATTTCGCGCAAGAATTCTAGTTTGTTAGTATAAATATCTAGTTTTTGATATAATTAAGCCAAGCTTTTCTCATTTCATGATTTCACACTTGCATGTAATCATTCCAAATCAGAGAGAAATATACATGAAGTTTATTTACATTTGTGCTTATCTTCTACTTGTTCAATCTCTTGCCATGAATGATTACATTCCACATGATATCAATTTGATTTGTTATTGTTAACCCTTACAATTGGTATCAAAGCTTGGTATTCTCTAGATCTATTGAAAGATTGATGAGTTTGTGAAGTGTTCCTGAGTTACAAATTTGAATTCCTTTTAAGATTACTTGATTTATGCTGTTTGGGGTCATTATTGAATATGTTTAGAGCTGATATTCATTAGATTGAAGTTGTTATGGTGTTTACTTGATTAATTGAGTTTAAGTGAATCAAACTAGAGACAAATAGAGAAAATTTTTGAACAATTTGGGAAAATTTTTGAACAATTTGATGAAAACTTAATGTTGGAAACTTGAGATTGCACAAAATCAACCAGGAAAAAAGTTTGTTCTCACACGTGAAAAGTGTGTGTTTCGCGTGACAAGTTCATATTTCATAGAAATTTATTGAAAGTTTGTTGGAAAGTATTCCTTTAAAAACTGTTCACGCAAGTGTTTTAGAACCTCTCTCAAATATCACTTACAAAACTATGTGTGCGAAAACTTTGTGTGATAAGCTGGTGCGAATAGTGGTTTTAAAGACTGTTCACATGAGAACTTCAAGTTTCAAGAACTTTTGAAAAGTTTAACTCTCGATTTTCAGAAATGGCAGATCTGAAAAACATTACTGCTACTCTTAACCTTGACAATAAGATCAACACAAGCACAAAACCATCAAGACTTCTCAGCGAAGAAGATTATCCTGATTGGGTTTACTGGTTCAAGAATAATGTCACATACACCGAACCCCAAATGATGCGGTCAATCAACCAAGGATCGTACATTCCTGTGTAAAAAATGACAAAGGAGAGTTGGTACCTATACCATAACATTTTTAGGATGAAGAAGATATGAAGAAGCTTAAGCTTGATGACAAAGCATATGTTGCAATCACAATGGCACTTACTACTGAGATAGCCTAAGAGTTTAAGGATTTCAGAAGAGCTAAGGAATTATGAGATGTAATTGAAGAACATATCAGGGGTAACAAGGACATGCGGAAAGCAAAAAAGATTTATTGTACCAAGATTTTAACATGTTTAACCATGTGTTGGGTGAAACATTGGAGGTTCAAATATCTAGATTTATTAAACTAATAACAAAAATAAAAAGTGTAGGAATTACATTGAAGAATATATTTGTTAACAAAAAACTATTTAAGTTCATTACCTTAACAACACCTTCACCAGGATCAAAAGAACAAAAGATTTGTTTACATTGTCTCTCAGCGATACAATCTCCACTATTAAGTCTTATTAGATAGATGACAAACAGACAACTACAAACCATTTAAACACCATGGGACTTAAAGCATCTGCATTGTACGCAAAGATAGCTAGTAATGCTAATTACTATGTTATCTACTCCTAATTGTGTCATCAATCATCCAATTATGTCATTCCAAATGTCAAAGAAACAAATTCCTTATTTCCAAGCCTCTAATCAATAGAAATTCTCTCACATGCAAACTCAATCCTAAACTTAGGTTTATCCACACATTCAATCCTCACGACTCACTCAACAAGCATTTGTTTTCAATTCTAATCCATCCAAGCAAACAATTCAAAGTGCTAAAAAGCATCTGGCTTTGATCACTTTTATGAATAGTTATGAAGCATTAATGGCCATAAAACTAAGTGCACCCAACATCTTAGTTGATAACTTGCAACAATTCAATCTTGATAATGTTGAAGAAAGCGACATTAAGTACCAAATGGAAATAGTGGTGTATCGGGCTAAAAAATATGATAGGAGAACGAGGAGGAAGATGTTGGTTTAACCAACTCAAACAGGATAGGGTTTGACAAAACAAACCTAAGATGTTACAACTAAGATAAACCAGGTCATTTTGCTAGAGAATGTACACAAGGAAAGACAAACTAAAATGACAGTGGTAAGAAGATGGTGACAATAGAGGTTGAATCAAAGGAAGATAAGGCAAGATCTTCAAATAACAAAGTACTACTTTTTAAACCAATGGAGAGTATGATTGGTAAGATTAGATGGAGATCTTGGATATTAAATTTTCTACCACTTTGTTAGTAGAAATTCAAAATGATGAAGAAAGTGTTGAAGAATTCATGTTTGCTAAGATATCTGATGATCTACTTAGTGGGGTTTTGCTAAAAAAATCAAGAAGAATGAAGAGGTACTTAATGAATCAGTTGTTGAGACTACTCTAGCGTAATCAATGAAATCTGAAAATGGAAGGGAATGAAGAAAGGAAGAAAGTGTTGAGAATACTCCAACTATGATTGAAAAGAAAGTGATTGTTGTTCAGGAAACTCTAACATCTTCTCACAATGATATTGTCAATGTTATTGACATTACTCTTGCAACTAAAGTAGAAGAAGTTGGTTTGAAGGCATTTATGGTGAATGTCATACCAAAAGAGTCTGCTAAGTATGAAGAAACACATGAGGTATACACTAATCTTTGTTCAAATACATGTATAGAAAAAATTCAAGGATACATAGTTCGTAACAAACACTTGATCTTAGAAGTTTAAATAGTTCAATATCAAGTTTGTAAATATAAAAAGGATGAGAAAGTTTTTAAAGAAAAGAAGAAGGATTAAACAAGTCTATTTATCAATCAAAATTAAATTTTCATGATAAGGATTTAACATCAGTGATTTGAAGACACGTAATAATGAACTATCTTTTAAAATCAACAAACTTAACAGTGAACTCTTATCTAAGAAATTGAAGATTAAAAAGTTTGAGTTATTTTCAAACATGATTAAAGGTATAATCAAGTCTCAAATGACTCATATCTAGTTTTTGATGTAATTTAGCTAAGCTTTTCTCCTTTCCTAATTTCACACTTATGTGTAATTATTCCATATCAGAGAGCTATATACATGTAGTTTATTTACATTTGTGTTTATCTTCTTCTTGTTCAATCTTGTTACCATGAATGATTATATTTCGTGTTTTCATCACAAGATCGATTTGATTTGTTATTGTTGATCCTTAAAAATTGATATTAAGTTTACGGAACTAAAATGGACACATGTATGGTGTTTTTAGGGAGTTAGAATGGAAGCCAAAAGTTCACGAAGAAAGCATAACTTGAAAATAGATGACGTGAAGGAAAACTGTTAGGGACGTAAATTACGTCTTATGTTAGAATCAGCCAAAAGAAAGCACACAGAGCAGGAGGAAAAAATATTGATTCAGGGTGGGCTAGTAAATTACATCCCTACACATGTAAATTATGTACCCGAGGACATAAAATACATCCATGTGAAGTTAGATACGTGAATTTAGGATTTTGTGATCTATTTGAAGGGGAAAATAGGGGGCTACGGAAAGACTCTTCACCAAGTCATTTGCAGGACCGTTTAAGGGTACTTGCTTACAACACAACAACACAAAGAGAAGAGTGTGCACTAACACTTAAGAGATCAAATGGGAAACTAGAAACTAGTTTCAATGAGAACTAAGAAACACAAGTATTCAAGAGACGGAACAAGAACAACACGAGTAGACAAGAGACAGAACAAGAACAACACAAGTAGTTCAAGGATGATGTATATTGCTCTCTAGTTCCTTACAAGTGTTTTCAAAGCAATGGTTTAAGATACAAAGAACCAGATATACTTATACTACAACCTACAGCCAATCATACTTTGAAGGCCAACCAGATACATGATCTAGACAACAACAAAATCAATGTAGAGTCAAAAGGCAAATTGCTTTTTGACTAGTGACTACGACATGTCATAGCTCACATCTTAATATCTTACAAAAAGGATAAACGTACATAAAGTAGAAAGGTACACACTCAAGACCTCAATGTACAGTTACCAAAAGCATGGACCTTTCACCAACTTATGTAAAGTTGGTGTCTAATCAGAGTTGCAGCGAATGTCCAGCTTTACAAAAAAGGTACATGAGATAAAGCATGTGTTCAAAAGTCTTCGGAAGAAATCTGTCTTCAAGTGTTGGCTTCGGAAGACTTTGTCTCGGAAGCTTGGAAGACTTCATGTTTGGCTTCGGAAGATAGAAAGTTTTCACACTAAGAATATTTTCTAAGGTAGAGTGTGAAACTTCCAAAGCATTCTACTTCATTACACTTGTGCATGCATGCAGGAAAGACTTTGGGTGTTTGGGTTGCATCAACCTTATATGAAACCTTACAAACTCCCCCTAGGCTGATGCTACCAAAATACTTGAAGACTTCAAATATCAACTTTCCTTATCATGATGATGACCATCGCTTTCTTCATAATATGATCAGGATCACTTAGACTCTTATAGTGTCTTCTCATGTCAAAGAGATCATGCAGAGGCAGATTGAACATGTCTTGCCATGTGTAGACATCTTTAACACCTTGATCTCTAATAACATACCATCTTTCTAGATTTGTAGTGTATGTCCAGGACACGATGGGTCTTCCTGATGCTAGAGGAGCCACTTGGATTGGAGTTGATTGGGCTGAATCTTCATGTCTCAGGTTGATCTAAATCATCCTAAGGTATGGATATAGATTGTTTAGACGTCTTCTTTTTCTTGAATTTGTTCTAGAAGCCATCCTCTTCCTCCTCTTTGAAGACTTTAACTGGTCTGCAACACCTTGTTGACCAGTCTAGTCTTACTCAGTTTGGTTTCCTCCCTTACCGGTTCAGAAGGAGAGGCAGTTTGACCTGGCTGTGGATCAGAAGATGAAGCTTGATGAGGCTCAACAGGAGATCCAAGTTGTGTTGTCTCAAAAGGTTCAACCTTAACCTCCACTTCTTGAGGGACCTGGCTTGGTAGGGAGTGTAAATCAACAAGTTCACATCTTTGAATCTTTTGCTTGATCACCCTAAAGTGCTCATCCATAGTGGACAGAGACATAGGGCCAAGTATCCTTCTGGAGAATCCATACAGCTTCGAAAAGTTCATCATCCTCTGCCTACCAGTTGACTTCTTCATACTTTTCTGGATCTTGGCTCTTGACTTTGCAGCTTTTTCCCTTAATATTCTCTTTGTTGCCTTATGTTCTTTGAGTACTTCAAGCTCAAGTTGTTTGAAATACTCAAACTCTATATACTCAAAGGACAAAGGAAGAAGTGCAGATGCCTGATATAGGCATGTGACACTCAAGTAGTTGATCATATTGATCATATTGATCCTATCAGTCTTTTTGTCTACTTGAGGTTCTTGTGGAGCCATAACCTCTTGAGCAGGACTTTCTTGAACTGGAGAGAGAGTAGGAACATGCTTTTATAATCTCTTTTTTCCCTTCTCCACTTTGATTTGGAGAAGTAACTTTGGATCCTCTGCTTCCTTCCTCTCTCTTGACACTTTCATGTCAGCCTATTCATTAAGCTCTTCTAAAGGGAGAGATATAATCTCATCAATATCATTGTTCCTAGTTTGCAGGTAAGTAATCATGACTGCCCTCAACTCATCATCTTGATTGTTTGGTCTGGGGACTACCCTGATTGTAGCTTCCATGAATCCTGCAGACCCAAAGGAACTTATGCCCCTTAGCTTCCTCTTCCTCTCTCTCTCCTCCTCATTTCTTTAGGAGTCCTTTACCTTTTCCCTTTTTCACTCACCGACCTTTGTGACTCAGGATAGAGAAAGCATTGGCCTTCATTGCTTGGTGTAGCCTCCAAGCTCTAGCCAGAGAGAGATTATGATACACCTTCACCAGCAGGTGTTTCATTAAGGGAATGAATTGCTAAAGTAGTTGTAGGTGTGATAGGGCTCTCAGGCTCTACTACTGGGCCTTCAGTCATGGTTTCCCCTTTGAAGCTAATCTTAGGGTCTGCCTCAACATCCAGTTGACCAATAGCATTACCGGATTGCCTTTGTCTCCTTTTAAGTCTGAACTCTTCAGTAATTCTGTCTTGTATCCTTTGAGCCAGACTGTCAGCGTGTCTAGATTGGCCCGGGTTGGCAAATGGCATGCTAATAAGGTCAAGGCCTTCATAGTAGTTCAAGGTCTGAAAGTTAAAGACTTCTTCTTGCCCTTGAACTCTTTGAAGAATGAGGGTTTTTCTGTTGGCATCATACATCTAGCTTATGATCTAGTTAGACATTCCTTGAGGTGGAGATGACATTGCCCTTGAGTGTTTGGTCTGGGGACTACCCTGATTGTAGCTTCCATGAATCCTGCAGACCCAAAGGAACTTACGCTCCTTAGCTTCCTTTTTCTCTCTCTCTCCTCTCCTTAATTTCCTCAGGAGTCCTTTACCTTTTCCCTTTTTCACTCACCGACCTTTGTGACTCAGGGTAGAGAAAGCTTTGGCCTTCATTGCTTGGTGTAGCCTCCAAGCTCTAGCCAGAGAGAGATTATGATACACCTTCACCAGCAGGTGTTTCATTGAGGGAATGAATTGCTAAAGTAGTTATAGGTGTGATAGGGCTCTCAGGCTCTACTACTGGGCCTTCAGTCATGGTTTCCCCTTCAAAGCTAATCTTAGGGTCTGCCTCAACATCCAGTTGACCAATAGCATTACCTGATTGCCTTTGTCTCCTTTTAAGTCTGAACTCTTCAGTAATTCTGTCTTGTATCCTTTGAGCCAGACTGTCAGCGTGTTTAGATTGGCTCGGGTTGGCAAATGGCATGCTAATAAGGTCAAGGCCTTCATAGTAGTTCAAGGTCTGAAAGTAAAGACTTCTTGTTGCCCTTGAACTCTTTGAAGAATGAGGGCTTTTCTGTTGGCATCATACATCCAGCTTATGATCTAGTTAGACATTCCTTGAGGTGGAGATGACATTGCCCTTGGTATCTCTTTCACAAAAAGACTCTGAATGAAGGAGTCTATAGAGTCCACATCAATGTGAACTTGAGAAAGTTACTGAGTATGGATAGTTGCAAGTGAAGATGGTGAGTCTTCTATGTCCATGCCCTGTGAAGAACTCATAGGTTTTATGTGTATGATGACTTTCTCTCCCTTTATGGTAGAGTAACCCACTTGCATAGGTGAGCTAAAGGTTAGATCAACCATATTCATAGGTTCTTGTGTTCCTGGTTGAGCTCTTCTTAAAGGTCTTCCAGCTAGTTTTTTCTTAGGATAAGATATCTCAAGTTGCTGATCATTGAACCTGCTTTGCATGGAAGTCACTTGAGATTCAAGATAACTAACCTTAGAGACTAGATCGGTGTATGTTTGTGACAGTTTTTGCACCTTTAGCCTCAGATTCCCCTCTTCTTCATCAGAAGAATCATTGGGGATGAGAGAATCAGAGCAAAGTCTTTTCTCTCAACCCCAGCTTAGAGTTCTTGGCTGCTAGTTTTCCTCTGCTCGATGACATCTTCAGTTAAAGTGTCAATGGGTTGAGTTTCCATGGTTGAGGTTTGAATGATGTAATCACTTGTTGAAGTGAGATCCTCTTCCATATGGATCTCCTGAACAGGTTAAGAAGGAACCACCTCAGTGATAGGTGACTAATGTGGGCTAGACATATGTGAGTCAGAAGCACTTATCTCTCTTTGAGTAGGGGAAGAATAAAGAGGCTTATTATACTCACTGAAACCTAAGTCATCATCAGTATAGAAATCAAGGTTCGGAATGGGTTGGTTTAAGTCTAAAGGCTAGGGATGGTAGCAGTCCCCTAAAGGTTGTTCACTTGAGTGTTGAGACTCAGAGTGAAGGCTTAAGGCAGCTTGCGGTGCTTATGTGATTGATTTTGGAAATAATTGGAAAGTTCATCTACCATTGGTCGAATTCTCGTACAACAATAGTTATCATACTAGCATCAAAGCAGCACCATTTGACGCATTATATGGGCGAAAGTGTAGACCACTAGTTTGTTGGGCGGAAGTTGGTGATAGTTAATTTACTAGGTCTTGAGTTGGTACACGAGACCATAGAGAAGATAGTACAGATACGAAACCGCATGGCTGCACTGAGAGACAGACAGAAGAGTTACGCAGACAAACGACAGAAAACTTTGGAGTTTCAAATCGGTGACAAAGTTTTGCTGAAAGTTCCACCGTGGATAGGTGTGATTCGGTTTGGTAAGACAGGCACGCTTAATCCAAGATATGTTGGAGCATTTGAGATTCTAGAAATAATAGGTTCGGTGGCGTAGCGATTGGACTTACAAGATTCACTGAGTGGTGTACATAATGCATTTCACATCTTAAATCTAAAGAAGTGCCTATCTGACGAGACATTGATTGTACCACTCGAGGATGTACAAATAGATGACCATTACGATTTGTGGAAGAACCCGTTGAAGTAATGGATTGTGAGGTTAAGTCTCTTATGCAAAGTAAGATACCTATAATCAAAGTTTGTTGGAACTCAAGGCATGGGCTGGAATTTACGTGGGAGCGTGAGGATCAGATGAAGCTTAGGTATCCTCATCTGTTCGCAACGACAACATCCGGGGAAGGTACTGATTAAATTTCAGGACAAAATTTCTTTCAACATGGGGATGATGTGACAACTCACTTCATTTTGTTATGCCAATGCAGTAAACCAGGGATGTAGCACAACCATGTAACGCAATTTTCGAGATGAAAATTCTTTCAACATGGGGATAATGTGACATCTGGTAATTTTCCGTTACCAAACTCCGTTAGTTCTGTTAAGTTTTGCATACACTTGTCGTGAGCACACACTAGTTGTCGTTGAACGTTGGTGACTTAGTAATAATAATCTATGATAAACAATAATAATCTAATTAATAATATTGATTATTAGTTGTGATTATGTGTTTCATGAATTTATAGAATTTTAAACATTTATTTTGTGAATTTTACGTGATAACGTATTATATATATTTCATGTGTTGTGTGACTTGTTATACATGTTTGTGATTATGATTATTGATTAATAATAATTGTAATTTTTAGTTAAATTTATTAAAAAAATGATAAAGATATTAACGTTTACAAAAGTTGGTTAAAAGGGGGTTTATATGCAAAAGTCTATTTATGTTAAGTTGAAAAATCCTAACCCTAGTCTCCCACAACCCAATTTCGGCTACAAGCAGCCCCAAACCCTTCATTATTTTTGAAATTGAGCAAGAACAAGCACATACAAGTTGATTTTGATTAGTTCCAAGTGGTTACAAGGTGTTTTTCAAGTCTAATTCTTGATTTCTACACGTTTAAAGGTTAGATTTCATCAAGTTTTCACAGTTTTGATTCATGATGAACCCTAGTTCGAATTATGTATGAGGATATGGTATTAATGATTGTTAGATGTTGATATGATGTCAGTTAGGTTGTATGAATGCTAGATTATGTTGATTATGCAAGAAATCCATAGTTTTATCATCTAGTTCATACATTGCCTAAAGAAGAAACTTTTTCTTCATAGAATTCATGTTTTGATGATTGGAATATGTTAGATGGATTGTTATGATTGCTATAAACTAGATTAGGGATGTTATTAATGAATTTGAGATTGAATTTGATGAAAATATGGATTTTGGATATGACTTTCCCAAAAAGGAAACTTTATTGATATGAAATGTATGATTTTGTGATTTAATCATGATTTGATGATTGTATGATGTTAGTTGTATTGCTTTGATGTTAGTTTACATGAATTGTGCAAGAAAGATCATGAAATCTAGTAGTTGTTTATACCTTTTTATAAGTAGAAACTTTTTGATATGAGGTTTGTAAATTATGATAAATTGATGAGGTTAGTCATGCCTAGATGATAGTTATGAACTTGATTAGGTATAAAGTTGATGAATTTTGATGTTAGATTGATTTTGAGTGTTACTTTCCCGAAAGGGAAACTTTATTTCTGAGAAACGTTGGATATGGTGATTAGGTATGTTCATGATATCAAGATCATCTTAGAATGCTTGTTGGTGATGTCTAATATGGTGGAATATGGTAATTGGGTTATATGGATACTTGATTGATCATTTAGGGAATTTAGGTTCTTGATTATTATACATAATGATGGATTATGGTGAGTGATTAGGGAATCATGTTTGAGATTGAACTTCATCATTGTCGATCATGTTGATTGTTTGAGATTCATATGAGTTGTATGATAATCTAATGTAGTATGATGACACTGGTAGAAGTTGGGTTGATGATGTGATACACGTTTAATATGTATGATATTTATGTATGTTAAGTTGATATGGATGGTTAAACAATATTGCATTTAATATGTCATCAACTAGTCAAACGGCTCAACTAGGTCAAATGAGTATTGCATTCCAAAACCTTGGATCAATGTGTTTATTGAGAACCTAGGGTTGTTAAGTTTTTTGTGTACATGTAATTATGTACTTGCATGTTTTGGTAACCTTTGAAGGGTTGTCTTTCTATCCGTGTTAGCTTTAATCATTGTTCGTTGTGCATCAGGTGAGTTCATGCCCCTCTATTTTATAAACCTTCTTCTGGGGGAGGTAGCATAATTGTACTCAAACACTATTTTATTATTATAAGTTGTGTATGTTTTAACATAGTGCTTAATACCTTGAAAAATCCTCACACTTTCAGATTGTTAATAATGGTAACAAGCGGGAAATCTTGGGTAGTAATACTGGGTCTGATGAGCCCCACCTGGGCTACTCAAGGTCAAACGGGTGCAATATTGTCCTAAACACAAACATCGTCACGACCTGGTAAGTCGTGACGGGAGACAACAAATGCAACACAGTTAGCTTCGATCGCAAAATCATTATGGTTATTACTTGTGAACATAGACTAGCTATCTATTTCAATATACTTCTTATGTTATAAAAATGTTATTGTTTATGTTAAACGCAAACTCTTGAGCTCACCAACCATTGTGTTGACATTTTTAATATGCTATTCTCAGGTCATTAACTAAGCTTTCCATTAGAAGCACAACACGGGTCCAGCATGCATTCTAAGACTCTATTTTAAATACGTATTTGTTGTTCTCATTATGTGTTTTAAATATTGGGTTGGTGCATGTTTTGCCAAATTATGCATTTGTATACTTTGGGTTTGTCTTATTTACAAAATGATTCCACATGGTTTTAAATTTTGAACTTTGGTTGTTTTATTTTTAATATGGCATATAGTGTCGTTCTGAGTAACTAGTGACTGTGATCCTGGTTTGTTCACACGCCTCATGGTAAAACTCCACATGTGGATTTTGAGGGTGTGACAGTAAGTACTTCCACTAGGATGAGACCTTCCCTTTCCTGAAGGTCGTTACAAAGAAATCCCCTTCATAGCCCATCTGCTGGAAGGACTGGTTAACAGCTTCTTTGGGAAAGGACAACTCACCTTCCTCATCATCCAGCTGTAGATGAGAATTTATGATGGCTGGAGTGATGAAGATTGTCCTCCGCTGCACCGTAGCAAATAGTGCATTCTCCCCATCTAGAACAACCTCTTGACATGTTTTCCAGAATTCAAGCAGATGATCCTCTTAAAGAACAAGATCAATGGTAAGGGAGGTGAAATAGTTGGAAAGAGCCAAGAATTGGCAAACCTCTGAGAAGTGTGGATCTTTCTCAGAGTTAACAGAGCAACCTTGTTGTGTTGCATGTGTAACTGCATGGAGAAATCTAGGTCATTCTTCGGTTAAGGTTGGCCTTTGAGAAAGCTTAAAAGTGAAGGAAGATGAAGAAAAAAGGTGGTTTGGGTGAAAAAAATATGGGAATTTAGGTTTGGAGGAAAGATGAAGATGATAGAAAGAGGAGGAATCATTAGGTTTATGTATGAAAAGGATTTAAGATAAAGTTAATGAACGAGGGTAAACTTTGAAATCCGGATGTCGGTCCCACCTCTAAAAAAGTGGTTTGCTTTTTGCTCAAAAGTACTTTTCTTGGAAGTGGAAAAAGCTTCCGAAGGTAAATTGCCTTCGGAAGTTTTAATGAAAAAGCTTCCGAAGCCAAAATGACTTCGGAAAAATTTCCTAAAAGTTTTAAAAATTTTGCTTTGGAAGAGAATTAAGACTTGGATGTTTTGTTTAGCAGAACAAAACTTCCGAGAGTTAATTTTCTTCGGAAGAAAATTGTTCTTAAAAACATATAAGTGCCTGAGAGAGATTTTAAACTTCGGAAGATATTTCAAAAATTGCTTCCGAAGAAAATTACTTAGGTAGTTATTTGTTTTGAAGGTATAAGTTTCTTTCGAAGATAAAATCATATCTTCCGAAGGATCAAGATTTTTCAAAAATCTAAGGAAAGTCTTCAAAAGGTATTCATCCAGAGAAAACAAGAGCTTATGAAGGTGATAAACTAGAAAACTTAGGACACACAGATTTTAAGAAATAACATGAATTGGTTTTAAGAAAAAGCTACTCAAAATTAATCATCCCAATAGTCTAAGTGAATGGGAGTCTCCTTAAAGTTTAATCCATTGGTCAGTATCTGATTTTGAATCCAAAGCACTTGAGCACAGCAGCTTGCAGCAACAATGTATTCCGCTTCAGCAGTTGACGTAAAGACATAGGAATGCTTCTTGCATTGCCATGAGACAACCCTTCCACCAAGAAACTGACATCCCCCAGATGTAGACTTTACAGTCATATTATAACCACCATAATCATTATTTTTATATGCATACAGATTGAAGTCAGAATTCTTTGGATACCAAAGACCAAGTGTTGAGGCACCTTTGAGGTATCTTAGAATTCTCTTAACAGTGATGAGGTGTGACATCTTGGGGTTGGCTTGATATCTTGCACAAATACATGTGACAAACATGATATCAGGCCTACTAGCTGTAAGATACATAAGAGACCCAATCATAGCCGTGTAACAATGTTCATCCACAAACTCCCCCTCAAGATCAGGCCCAAGGGAGTGGTTTCTTGCTATGGGTGTCGTAGCAATCTTACAATCAAACATGTTGAATCTTTTGAGTATGTCCTGAACATACTTTGACTGACTTATGAAGATGCCATCTTCAACTTGCTTCACTTGAATTCCCAGAAAGAAATTTAGTTCCCCCATGGCACTCATTTCAAATCTTTCCATCAGCTTCTCAAAGTCTTTTGCAGAGTCTTGGATTAATTGAGCCAAAGATGATCTTATCTACATATACTTGAACTAGCATCAAGTCATTTCTCTGTCCTTTGATGAAGAGAGTTTCATCTATAGTACCCCTTCTATATCCATGCTTGCAGAGATATTGAGATAGAGTCTCATACCACTTCCTTGGTGCTTGGTGCAACCCATAAAGAGCCTTATCCAGCTTGCAGACATAATCAGGATGATTAGGATCTGCAAAACCAGATGGTTGTTTGACAAACACCTCTTCATCAATCACCCCATACAGAAAAGCACACTTGACATCATGTTGCTAGACCTTGAAGTTCTTGGATGCAGCAAATGCCAAGAATATTCTAACAGCTTCCAGTCTCGCTACAGAGCAAAGACATCAGTGTACTCATTTCCTTCTTCTTTTGTGTACCCTTGAACAACTAGTCTAGCTTTGTTTTTTATGACAATGCCTCTATCATCTTTCTTATTCCTAAACACCCATTTGGTTCCTATAGTAATCTTCCCATGAGGAAGAAGACATAGGTTCCAAACCTTTTTTCTTTTGAATTGAAGCAACTCTTCTTGTATAGCTTCAACCCAACTTCCATCCTTTAGATCCTCATCAATCTTCTTGGGCTATATTTGAGATAAGAAACAAGAGTGAAGACAAACATTTGCTTCATGGGTTTGTCCTCTTGTTCTTACCCCTGTGTCAACATCTCCAATGATGTTTATGGTAGGGTGAGACTTGTGGATCCTTAGTTGAGGGATCATAGCAAGTTTTTGAGAGAGCTCTAAATTAGAAAAATTTAGATCTGGCATTGATGCTTCTCCCACCACATCAGCATAATTATCAAGAGAGACTTGATTCAATGAGTGTGTGACATCATTGATGTTTTCATCTATGGAGTGGTTATCAGCATCAAGAAATTCTTGATCACTATCACCACCACCATTGTCCTCTACATTTAAAGCTTCTTTATCTGGTTGTTGAGCCTCTGAGCTAGAATTTGAAGGCATATCTGATGTATCAGCTGAATTTGTCATTGTTGTGCTGATAGAAAGTTCATTTGCAGAAGTAGTTACAACTAGAGTTGAATATGTATAACTTGAAGGTCTTCTTAGCTCATATCTTGGATCAGGATCACCTAGAGGTAAGATATCTGTAGATCCTAAAATATTCTCACAAGATTTGCTAAAACCGTTAGTAACTAAATCAATATTAAATTGCCAATCAGGACCAGAACTAGCTACACTAGGTGTATGTTCATTGAAAGTCACATTGGCTGACTCCTCAACAATTCTACTTCTGAGATTGTATACTTTATAAGCCTTAGCTTGAGAAGAGTATCCAATGAAGTATCCATCATCTGATTTCTTAGCAAATTTGGCAATTTGATCTTTGGTATTCAAGATGGTGCAAGGACATCCAAATGACCTAAGAAAACCAATGAAAGGTTTCCACTTGTGCCAAAGTTCATAATGAGTCTTGCAATGAGTCTTAACCACTAGAACTCTGTTTTGCATATAGCAGGAAGTGTTGACTGCCTCTGCCCAGAAGCTGATGGGCAGCTTAGAGTCAGACAACATGGTTCTTGCTGCTTCAATCAGTGTCATGTTTGTCCTCTCAGCAACACCATTTTGCTGAGGAGTCCCAGGAGTACTGTGTTGTCTTGTAATACCCTTTTCATCATAAAATGTATGAAGGATTTGGTTCTTAAATTTAGTTCTGTGATCACATATTATGGTTTTGACGTTGTGATCATATTGATTTTCAATCTTTAAGATGAAATTCTTCAGAATCTCAGGAGCCTTATCCTTAGTTCTAAGGAAGAAGACACCAATGAATATTGTAAAGTCATCTGTGATTACCAAATAATAAGTGGTCTTCCTAGACTCATTATACTGGTGGGGCCAAAGAGATCCATATGTAACAAGTGTAGGGGTGTAGTGATGGAGTTTCTTTCCTTAGGTTTGTGACATACCTTGTGTTGCTTCCCTTTCAAGCATGTAACACAATGATCATCACTTGTAAACTATTTCTTTGGTATTCCAGTTACCAAATCATTCTTAATCAGTTTATTCATGTTCTTAAAGTTTACATGGCACATTTTTTATGCCAGAGAAAAGACTCATCATTATTAGCTTTAGATAGAAAGCATGAAACTTCTCCTGAGGGAGATGTTTCTTCCAAATTCATCTTGTACATGTTCCCTCTCCTAGGGGCTCTGAGCAGGATATGATCATGAGGAATGACCACCTTGGGCTTGAGAACAATGCACTCATGCTCAATAAAAAGCATGTTACGACTCTAATCACAAAAGTTTAGGATACACTCAGAAGATTGTATCCAAACTCCTTGACAAATTTTACCTTCTCAATGCTGAGCTTACCATTTGTGAACTTGCCCCTTCTAGAAATGTAACCACCTTCATCTCCTCCAAAAGCAATTGGTCCTCCATCAATTTTTTCAAAATTTTAGAGTAGTGACTTATTGCCTGTCATGTGCCTGGAACATGCACTATCAATGATCCAAACATACTTATTTGTCTTGAGCTGTTCTTGCATAAAAATTGATTATTTACATTTGAAAACCCAAGCCTTATTGGTCTTGGGGTCATCAAAGGAAGTAGAAGGTAATGAAACAGTAATAGATCCTATAGTTGTGCTTTGGGGATCTTTTGTTGTTGTTGATGGAGAACTTTCAGTCACTTGGTCTTTCTTTGACTTCCACACCATCTTTGGAAGTTTGGACTTGACCTTTAACACTTCAGAAGTTTTTAAGACTTCGAAAGTTTTAATGACTGAACCTTTGAAAGATCCTACTAACACTGCAGCAGACTTTAGTGATTCGGAAGTAATCCTTTCTTCCGAGACCAAATATTCTTCCAGAGGTAATTTTCCACTTGCTTTCTTCTTCACTTTGGACTTCCGAAGGAAATGGATTTTCCTTCCGAAGCTGTATTCTTCTTTGAGCTCTTGGAAGTCTCTTTCTTGGTCACATGAAGAGTACCTCTTAGATTGTATGGACAATCCTTAGCAAGATGAGAAGTACTCTCACACATAACACATTCCATCTTCTTCTTCAGAAGAGCCTTCTTCTGAAAAACAAAGCTAACTTTGATCACTTCCCTTCTCCACCTTCATCTTTGCAGATGCTGAGACAGTCCTTTTAGGGTGAGAACTGTTTTTGGAGTTGGATGGTTCAGAATGTGTAGCAGTGGTACACAATGAATTAGCCTTCGGAAGACATTAACCTAAACTCTTGTACAAAGAGTTCGGTTCATGTTCAAATCATCCAACTCCAGTATTAACCACTTCAAACCCTATAGAGATAAAGACTTGTTTCTGCATAGAGTTAAAATTGGCCTTGATCTCTTGAGCCTTCTTAGGTTTTCTCTTGCTCTTTCTGATCAAGTTCTTCCTCACAGATTTTATTATCACAGGCTTCTTGCTTTCCTCAGAAGGATAGTGACCCTTCTTAGAATCCTCCTCTTCACTCTTCTTAGAGGAATTCTTCACTATTACTTCTTCATCCTCTTCACTCAAGGGGTCTATAAGAGGAAGCTCATCTTCACAAATTCCAGACCTAGGTGATCTTACAGACAAGATTATGTGTGGAGGAGCTATCTCACTAGATCCTAATCCCTGCTTATTTTGATAACAAACTTTTGCATGCAAGGATGAGGATATAATGTTCTTGAAGGTCTCTTCTTCAAGAACACATTTTCCACCCTGGCTTTGCTGATCACAAGCTCAGCCTGGCATTTAGTCAACTTGGTTATGAGATCCTCTATCCGAGTCCTATAATTGGTATGCTCATGTTTTAGAACTGAATTGGTTTTCTCCAAGTACTCTATCTTTAACTTATATCTTTAGCCTTTTTGAAATCAAATTTTAAGATGTTCAAGGACTCAAGATCAGATCTCATCTCTAAGTTGTAGGACCTGTATCTATTGACTTTAGCAATACATTCAGGAGTACAGAGATGTTCCAATACCTTGGCTTTATCATGGTCAGCCATCAATGCTTGGTTTGGAGATGCATCTTCCACTTGAAAGCTCCGGTCAAAACCTCATTCTTCAACAACAACTACATCTTGCTGCTTTGGCTTCTCATCAGGTCATAGTTATAACACCTAACTTTGCTCTTATCCAGCCCAAACTTTCCACTGGCTGTATTGTTGGGAAACTTTCTTCCTGTCCGCTTGTAGAACTTCTTGGATCTATGAGTGAGAAGAGCCATTTGCTGGACTATCTCCATATGCTCCAGATCATCAGGATGGATACAGTCCACGTCTTCAAGGGTGAAGAGAAACCTGCCACAACTTTCATTAGAAGACACAACGGCTTGAGAAGAACTTTTCTCTTGGAATGGGCTTCCTTGAGCATAGTTCTCCCTTGGTGTCTCCGAGAATGTGATGAAAGGACCCTTTTATGAGTTGTCAGGGTAGCATATAAGATGATGTTGGGGTTCTATGCTATCCCTTTCAGTCACATGCAGGGATGAACTCATTTGACTACTGGAGTTACCAAATGAACCTTGCATGTTCATCTCCATTTGGTATCCACTAAGAATGCCATACAACTCTGTCAAAGTGAGAGTCTTAAGGTTCTCAGTCCTCTTAATAATAACACAATAATATGTCTATTGCCTAGGAAGAGAGGACATGAACTTCCTTACAATATCCTTATTTTCAAGAGTTACTCTAACATCCACTAGAGTATCCATAATCTCAACATATCTGAAGTATTGTTGAGTCATGGTCTCACCTGTTTTGAAGGTGAAAATTTTAAATTGCTGCTTCAGGAGATCCTTCTTGTTCTCATTAGCTTCACTGAAACTCACAGACATCATTTTCAATGCATCCCACAACTGCTTAGCTGTTTTACATTTCTTGAAACCTCTGTATACAGAGTTTGAAAGAGCAGACTGAAGGGCTGTCATGGCCTTTTGATCAATTTCTACTCTCTTTCTATCTTCATCTGAGTAGTTAACCACAACCTTGAGGATCATACCACCTCAGCAGCAGCTGAAGATGTGCTTGGTATGTAAGGTTCAGAAATAACAGACTCCCACATTCTTGAGTCCAGAGACTTGATAAAGCCTTCCATTCTTTGGCACAAAGTGTCAAAGTCATGAAATGTGATCATTGGGGACTTTGTGATGGTTCTAGTTTCCATATCAGCTTTAGAGATAGCTACCATTTGAGATGTTAAGTATTTTGTGTGTGAGGGATCTTAAGATGGTGAGATCTTATATCAAGAGCCTGGAATGCTTTGATACCAATTGCAGGATAGTTTAAGGGTACTTGCAGATCAAATGGGGAACTAGAAACCAATTTCAATGAGAACTAAGAAACACAAGTATTCAAGAGACTATACAAGAACAACACAAGTAGTTGGTTTTCAAGGATGATGTATATTGCTCTTTAGTTCCTTACAAGTATTTTCAAAGCAACTGTTTAAGATAAAAAGGACCAGAGATACTTGTACTACAACCTACAGTCGGCCATACTTGAAGGCCAGCTGGATACATGATCTAGACAACAACAAAATCAATGTCGAGTCAAAAGGCAGGTTGCCTTTTGACTAGTGACTATGACATGTCATAGCTCACATTCTAATATATTATAAAAAGGATAAAGTACATAAAATAAAAAGTTAATGACTCAAGACCTCAATGTACAGTTACCAAAAGCATGAACCTTTCACCAACTTATGTAAAGTTGGTTTCTATTTAGAGTTACAGCGGAAAGAGGTCCAACTTTATGGAATAGGTACATCAGATAAAGCATGTGTTGAAAAGTCTTCTATAGAAATCTGTCTTCAAGTGTTGGCTTCAGAAGACTTTGTCTCTGAAGCTTCAGCAAACTTC
Organism: Flaveria trinervia; assembly: GCA_025506515.1. NCBI lineage: Eukaryota > Viridiplantae > Streptophyta > Magnoliopsida > Asterales > Asteraceae > Flaveria > Flaveria trinervia. The sequence continues at coordinate 20,889,354 of CM046444.1, forward strand.
ATGTTTGGCTTCAGAAGATATTCTTCTTGGCTTCGGAAGTTTTCACACTTGGAATATTTTCTAAGGCAGAGTGTGAACCTTCCGAAGCATTCCACTTCAGTACACTTGTGCATGCGTGTAGGAGAGACTTTGGATGTTTGGGTTGCATCAGCCTTATATGAAACCTTACATCATTTTTGGCCATTTAAAGGGAAAATTTAAGAGCAAAGAATACCTATAGATCCATCCTTTCATGCAATCAATTCCTACAACAATCGATTTCAATTCCATGACAACCGATAACGCTTAAGCCACCCGTGATCTTCTCCAGGTGTAGGGTTTGTGTTTACGACAGTTGTTTAACTTTATTTGTTCTGAAGTTGGGTTAAAGTGTTGATTGACATGTTAAGCCATATGATTTTATTTATTGGGTTATTACTTTAAACGGTTTTTATTTGTTTTGAATCTTAATCTAATTCGCATAAGTTTTTGGTTTCTTTACCTCATGAATATTGTAAATGTTAGGTTTTGATTAGCATATTGAAATTGATAGTTTGTGAATAGGTTTGTTTACAACCCTTTCCATCCCTATAACTGAAATATATCAAACTAATACAATTATGTCAATATGATTGTTTGATAAGTATAACTAGGTTACAATTTGTGTTTTACAAACTTGAAACTCGAAGTGGATCTTTTTTCTTTATTGTTTTCGCAATCAATCAAGTTTATAAATTTGCAATCTTGTTTTCTAAATAAATATTTAATTTAAAATTATTTTATCATAAAGTTAAATGAAACTACAAATATACTTTTCATATATTTCTTGTATAGATGATCTTACTTACTAGTACTAATACTAGTAAGTGAACTAAGTCTTAAATTAAGACAGTAGAAGATAATAATCTATATCAATTTGCAACACTATTTTGTGATACGTATTATTATTTACTAATTTTTAAATTTTTTTGACAGTTAGGGACATAATGATTAAATTTGGTGCCACAAATTTGAGACGATATCTATCATTTTATTTTGCGATAGTTTTTTTTAAATAATTGTTTTTAGTAAAAGATAATTTATAATATGAAATAATTCAAATGTTTACACCTGTTTAAACTCAATACAATTCAATTATATCATTAAACTATAATCTAAATACATTACTTGTAAAAAAATGTTGTTCATAAATCTAAGAAATATACAATAACTAAAACAAAAGGATGCATGATAACTTTATCATGTGTTATGCTTGGTCATGACGACAACCAAGAGCTTTACTGGGTAAAAGTCATGAAACATACAGCTTAAGTGACATAAGACATCGTACTATCTTGATTTGACAAAATCATGAGATTTTGTATCTTAAGAGCTGGTACATATAATTGTTTGTGTCTACACGCATTTACTTGACGTGTTACTAAAAACGTTTTTTGACTCTTTGTTCTTGTTTCAAATTCTTAAATGATGCTTCACCTGAAGTGTTGAAAGTGGGTATATTTTCTTAAGCGTCATGGTGGTTCTTTATCTTAATTCTTATGATCACATTTTTTCTTAAGAACATAAAGCTTGTCCAAGCCATATTGAAGAAATAAACGTCTTAAAGTAGTTCAAGTTTTTAATAATTTTTAAATAGTAATTACAACATGGTAGAATGTGGTGAGTTTATGTTATCAGCATGAAAAACAGGAGTCGATTTTCAATTAGTAAAAGGACCACATGAACGAGACTTGATATATGATTGTATGAGCAACTACATGAATATATGATTCTAGAAGCATCAGCATATCTTTTAAGTTAACAATTTTATAATTAACATCTTAATTTATTTCTTTCCTAGGGTGCTGATATCATTGACGATGACTCATTTCGGGATATATATTTCTACAATTCCACATAAAAAGGTCAGATGTGTTTGTTCTAAAATATATTTCAGATAAAAAATCTAAAGCCAATCATGTCACACCAGCTATTAATGAAAAAGAACAAAATTAGTTATTATTCTACCTTTGACAATGAATTTCCTAAGAGCTCAATTGCTGCGAAGTTGTAGAATCTTTATGAATCTTTTATGTACCATTTTATTATCTTTTTTACCAATTGATGATATGATACTTTAAAGGAAAATTATATAAAACATCTTTTAACAACATAAAAGTTGAATGTAGGTGAAAGAAAAAGAAAAAAAAAACACATCGTAGTTAGGTGTAGCTCTACTTTAATGTTAATCTTTAGTGTACGAATGGAGTTTTTTTCATTCATATTCTGGATTCCGACAAGTGCTTATTTGAATTAGACTAAAACTAACAATTTAAATGTTGACGTTTTGTGCTAAGTGATCGTTAGATGGATAATGCTCGATCCCCATGGTGATATTCATCTTTCATGTTTTGTCACAAGCTGTATAGTGTGATAAAGTTTAAAGAATTTTAGGCAATTAAATAACAGGTGTGGATTTTGAATTTTTCTAAAGACTAATAGAAAATAGACAAGAGTAAATGCTGATCTCATAAAAAGATATTTAATACTTGATAAACAGTAGAATCATACAACCTTAAAATAGTCAATCAACAAGAGATTCATATGTAAACATATAAAAATATAATCATGCAAGCCTTTACTCCAATCAATTTTTAATGTTTGGTATCTTATCTTTGACGGGTGTTAAATCGTTATTTAGTTTAACAAACTTATTTAAGGTTTATAAAAGCATCACCAATGAAAATATGTAAAAACAATAGGTGGCACCAACACCATTATTTATATTTCCTATCCACTCACAATCCATAAAATCACCTTCTCTCTTCTCTCTTCTCTTTTTTTCAATTAACTCACGTACTCATAAATTAATGTTTTTAAAAAAGAACTTCAATTTATTATCTTTCTTCCATAGTATCCCTTCTCTTTTTCACATTACATTCTCTTTGCTAAAAAACACCAACAAACCTCTCTATTAGGGATGGTCTTAGCAAAATAAAAAGTGTCACCGTACTTATATAAATTCAATGACATTACCAAACAGATTATGCCTTTAATGGAAAAAGAACTCAAGGTTTTAGATAACTAAATGTAAATATATAATTGTATAAGCAACAACATATCTTTTAATAAATTTGTGTCTTAATTCTTATTTGTTTCTTAGGTTGGAAAGTCAATGTTGGATTGATGGTGACTTAGATACTTTTCAAAAGAGTAATTACAAGGATGATCCCCGAGTTTTATTCATATTTTCTTTTACGTCCTAGGTTCCAGAAATTACATGTTTGGTTCAAATATTTGGACGATCATCACACATTTTGTCCCTCGATAAAAACATCTATTATCAAGTTTTTGTTAAAGTCATGTAAAATTACATATGTAACCCAATAATAATATATATTATAACCATGTATGTACCCATCGGACATTCACATTGAAAACCTAGCCCACCTGCCACCCAAAAAAAACATGAACTGCTGGAAAACAATGTTCTTCACTGACTGCAGGTTGCTTTGGACCATTCTCTCAAAGCAGCAAAGGAAGAAAATCCATTTTTTGAGGGTGATGGGTATTCTTCTGTCGAACAAGTAGATCAACATGGAGGAAAATGCAAAAGTGAATGAAGACCAACTTTATTCCCCATAATTACCAGTGATTAATGTACCAATGGTTATAGAACTTGAGACAGGGGTCCAAGTTTATTAAGTATTATACAATTGAATTCTACTAGTTAATTGCTAAATGATATTCAAGAAATCGAAGAACAATTTGTTTTTCATTATGTTGGTGATCTGAAGGGTCTAGAATGTGGAGTTCATTAACATTTTTGATTTGGTGACACTTTTTGATGATCATCAATGTGCTTTAGCTTTCAAAAAACAAAATTGACGAACTGGTGGTCCATCTTCAGTCTTAGCTGGAGTAAGTTTGGGTTTGGGTAACACGACGTTTTGCTTTGTGCCCAGGCAAAGAAAATAGGGTGCTGGTAATACTAGATCAACTTCTAAAGGAATGAAAGTAGTAGCATGAAATGCTTCAATTATAAAGAGTGATCACTGACAGTCGGAATGTAAGAAGGCTGGAAAAAGACAAATGTTTGATGATCCTAAGGAATGGGAAGATGGTGGTAATGCTGATGAAAATTATAAAGACACTCTAGTATTTGATGAAGAGATTGAGTATGAAGACGATTAGCCGGCTGGAGATGTGGGAACATGGCTTGTAGTTAGATGCTCGTGATATACACCTAAGGCAAATAACACTTATTATCATAAGCACAACACTTTCATTCAACATGTATCATGTTGGGGAAGGTTTGTACTTTTGTTATTGATTCACAGAGCTATGATAATATAGTTTCTGAATCGGCTGTTAGAAAGTTGGGTCTGAAAATAAAGAACCATGTTAAGCCTTATAAGCTCCAAAAGCTTAAGAAGGGAGGTGAGGTGCTAGTAACTAAACATATTATTGTTTCTTTTTCAGTTGGTAAAATATATGTAAGGCCCCATTCTCGGGACGGTCACAGCTAGTCAATCATCGCACATAAAACATATAATTACATTAACTTTACTAAAATCCCGCAGCGAAAACGCTTTAAACAAACATTTCAGTTCCTTTAAATAAACACTTTTGCAAAATAATACATCGTTCATTACAAAATATAGTTCATTCGTATTGCAATGCAAAAATGTTATACAAAAGAATTGTTGATACATGTATGTCCCTAGATCATGATATGAAATGTAATAGATTTTGTTTATCTAATTCTGGTGTAATTTGATATGATTAATGAAATGGTATCAATTGATTGTGATTTGTAATGATTAATATTTCATTAATGCGTTGATATAAAATTGTTTAATTAGGTTAGTGGTTGGTTGAATGTTTACATATAATGTTTACTAATTAATACATTCAAACTTAAAATAATGAAGTTCTCATGCGAATGGACCATAAGCATGAACAACTTCATACGAATGACTCAGTCGCATGACTGAACCGGGTGACTGGATTAGTCGTATGATCGACACATAAGATTGGCTCAGTCGCACGACTGAACACTCAGTCGTGCGGATGAAACAACCGCATGGTTCAATCGCACGACTGAACCATTCAGTCGCACGATTGAATAATACCAACCTATAAATACAACCAAATTCATGAAAAATAATGACTCTCGATTAATTACGATTCTAGACGTACCCTAGCCGTCCAGAAGCCCCCAATTCGTTCTCCAAGTTCACAGAACACATTAGATCGATTCCCAATCGATTTCTAACGTTAGTTTCAATTCCTGATTGATTCTTCGTGTGTTCTCACTGATTGGATCGCCAATCAAATAGGATTTCGCACTATTTGATCTGGTTTACACGCTAATCTCCATGTATTTCGTTCAAATACAAGGTCCTAACAAGTGGTATCAGAGCTTTGGCTCTTGATTACGTGTGATTCAATCAAGATTGATAAAAAGTTTGTGTTTTTGCACTAAAAACGCAATCTTTTGTGTCAAAAGTGATCTTGGAAGTTCCCTGCTCATCAAAGTTTGGTTTCTACGGACTTAGGCGATTAGGCCATGCGAAATTTCGAATTGTTACGGCTAAAACACGTTTAACCTAGAAATTTTCGCAAAACAGCAGCTTCAGTCGCACGAGTGAGCCATTCGCACGACTGGACCTCATTCGCATTGCTCAGACGCACGATTGGACATAGTCGCATCTATTCGTACGAATAAACCTTTCGGGCATACTGTTCATACGTATCAGATTCATTCGCACGACTGAGCTAATCACTTAGTTCAGCCGCACGATTGAACCAGTCGTAGAGTCCATACGCACGACTAGTCCATTCGCACCCTTCAGTCGCCCCAGTGACAATTGTTTTATTAGACTTAAAGTTATTCGCAATGGAAGATCAAATGTCAGCCTTTACTGCTGGGAAGGACTCTAGAATCCAGAACCTGCTGTTACTTGAGAGTGAGGTGGGTAATCATAATAAACCACCAAAGCTTTTAACGTTAGATGAGTTTCCCCACTGGAAACAACGTTTTGAGATCTACCTCAATGGAGTGGATCCGAATCTGTGGGAAGCCATCGAGATTGGATACAGTACGCCGGTGGGAGCCGATGGAGTAAAGCTAACCTTAGGAGGGATGACAGACGCGCAGAAAGTCAAATATAATGCAGAGAAGAGGGTTTATGCATTGATTACACAGTCTATCCCTAAAGACATATTCCACCAGTACTCAGAGAATAAGCAGTCCAAGAAACTATGGGATGAGCTAGAAAAGAGGTACGACGGGAATGCTTCGTTGAAGGCAATCAAGGCTAAGGGTTAAAGAAGGAATTCGATAACTTCTCATCGATGGGAAACGAGAGTTTGGACGATGTTATAGATAGATTCTACCATCTGATGAGTGAACTGCATACACATGGGGTGGCTACTACCATGGAAGAGAAAGTTACTAATTTTGCAGACGGATTGCCTGAAAAATGGGCTTCATTCGTGTCTAATCTTAGACAGAATGGAATGCTAGTAAAACTGGATATTAATGACTTCATCCTTAAGTTGCGAGAAGAATCACTTAGGATGAAGTACAGAGCTCAGAAGTCTACGTACAATCAAAATCCAGCTTTATACAATGCCACGCCTCAAGCTAAGACATCTGGAGCACCTCTCCAGACTGCATTTGTGTCTAGCTCATCGGGTCCTACACATGCACCTCCTTCAGGTCTTTCAGGTCAGACAAGTCGGGACTTCCTTGTTCCCACTATATTGGATCCGAAGCAAGTGCTACTAAACTGAAGACCGAGAATCTCGGGAATGTGACTGTGGAAGTAGCTCGAGAACACATGGATCTATTGGCCGCAATGGTCCATTCTTATGATGAACTTATTGCTGGAAGATTGGAAACTGCCATCTGGCAGACGAGGACTACGAGCAGGTGGACGAAATGGAGCTTGAGAGAATGGATATAATGTGGGCTTTAGCTAGTGCTGTCCGGAGGGCAAAGAAGTTTGTAAAACAAACCGGACAGAACTTAGTAGCGACTAAGGATACCACATTCGGCTTTGACAAGAGCAAAGTGACCTGCTTCAACTGTGGAGAGAAGGGGCACTTCAAAAGAGAATGTGTCAAGCCTAAGAAGACGGGTAACGGGAACCCGTTCTCATCCTTCACTCGTCAAGACAAGCAAACTGCCAGTTCTACTTCATCAAGCAAGGACTCAAAAGCCTTGACTGCTCATGATGATGAAGGACAGGATTGGAGCTTTAGGTTTGTCTCACCAGGGGAATCAAACATTGCAAGTGTAGAAGATATTGACAGTGATTCCGCTAGTGAAGGAGATCTAGCAGTTGAGATAGCGATGTCACATAGTGAAGAAGCAACTGCAACCGAGGTCAGTTACAAACCAAAAGCGGAGACTACCATGTCAGAGACAGAAAAGACAGAAGCACCAGAACCAGAGACATCTGATGCTGCATTGATGGCAAACGCTTCTGAATCAACTCAGGTAAGTACTACTGACACAATGTTTAATAATCATGCTTGTTCTGATTGTGATACCTTTAGGAATAGCATAGATGGTAAATTTGCTAGGTTATTAGATCATAATGATAACTTAGTAAAAGATTTGCAACTATGCACTGAGGCTAATAGGGTTTTAAAACAAAATGAGCACAGTTATAAAGAAAAGATAGACCTTTTGACTAAACAGCTTAGGGAAACCGAAGTAGTTGCCTTTAACCAAGCTAATGACATTAGGTATTATCTAAACTCCCTAGAAGACACTAAGAAGCAAAAGGCAGTTCTAGAAGTAGAAGTAAATTCATTAAAACAGAAACTGCATAGTTGGACTAGTTCTTCACACATAGTCCAACACTTAGTGAGAGAAAGGAACAACGGGGAGGGATTGGGTTATAACGTGGTTCCACCACCACCTGAGACTTTGATGAACACTAAGACTAGACCAATAAATAGTAATCCCATCAAGGATCATGTAGTGTCTACACCTCTTGTTAGTGATCCAGATTCCTTATGTTCATCTATTGACTCTGGAAACAAACAAAAGGAGGCCACTTCAAAGGCAAAGGGTAAATTGCCTTGTGTTAATCTGGAAAAGGAATTTGAAAAGGTTAACTTAAAGTCAGGGTCAAACAGAGTCAAATCAGAACCTAAAAGGACTTCTAAGGATAATCTTTCGCATACTTCAAGTCAAAAACCAATTAACCAAAAAGAAAAGGATGTTAAACAGGTTAAAACAGTTAACTTTGTTAAACCTGTGAAAACAACCAAAGAACCAGAGTCAAAACCTAAAGTGAGTTATGTATATTTCTCCACAAAGAAAGTTTAATCATAAAGTTGATAGCAGGGTGTGCTACAACTGTGGAGAATGTGGACACATTGCTTCCCACTGTTCTTATTATCAGACACCTAGGAAGAAGATTGAACTTCAGGACTCAAAACCTAGGTCTTCTAAGAGGAGCTCTTTAACTCCACCTAGAAGAACTAGTGAACAGAAAGTTCAACCCGTTAGCCAGTCGACTGTTTATCACAAACAGGCATTGCACAAATCTGGCTTATGGAAAGAGAAGTCAACCTCTGTGTCTGATAATGATGACAAGAAGGAACCTGAGATACCCTCACCTTCTAAGGGTCAATGGGTTGAATTTCTGATGTGTGATGCCTCTGGGAAACCCAAGCCAGTAAAGGCTTGGGTTCCTAACCAAACTAATCCTTTACTTGGTGTGTGCAGGGTGCTCGATACAGTGCTGAAACTAACACGTGGATAGTAGACAGCGGAGCATCCAGGCACATGACAGGAAACAGAGCTCTTTTATCAAACGTCAAGCAAATAAAAGGAGGGCATGTTTCGTTTGCTGGAAACAAGGGTGGCTATATCACCGCACAGGGAGAAGTGGGGAATCAGAAAGTTAAGTTTGATAAAGTGAACTACGTTCAACAACTACAAAATAACTTACTTTCTGTTTCCCAAATATGTGATAAGGAATTAAAGTTATCTTCGACAACAAGAAGTGTTACGTACTAAAGAAAGACTACGTGATCCCAGAGGACCAAGTTTTGATGACTGCTTCAAGATATAAAGATCTTTATGTCTTGGATCTGTCAACAGCTTCTACAATGGATCATGAGGTTCAGTGCTTTCTATCTAAAGCTACTGAAAAGGACTCCATCTCCTGGCATAGGAGAATGGGACACATCAGTCAAAGGAAGATGAATAACTTGATTCAGAAGGATCTGGTGAGAGGTGTTAATGTCAAGAACTTTCAGCTTCCTGACTTTTGTGTAGCTTGCAAGAAAGGTAAACAGACAAAGAAGTCTCATATGGAAAAGAAAGTTAATTCAATAGAACTTCCTCTTGAACTTCTTCACATGGATCTGTTTGGTCCAGTCAGTACAAAGAGCATTGCAGGCGACTTGTACTGTTTTGTGGTCACCGATGACTACTCAAGGTTCACTTGGGTAATGTTTCTGAAATCCAAATCAGAAACATTTGAATCATTCAAGGAGTTGGTAACCACACTGGAATCTCTCTACAAGCTGAAAGTTAGACAAGTACGCTCAGACAACGGAACGGAATTCAAGAACCAGTGGATGGAGGCATACTGCAAGGAAAAGGGAATTGTGCATCAATTCACTTCTGCCTACACACCTCAGATGAATGGCGTTGCTGAGAGAAAGAACAGGAGCTTGATAGAGACAGCACGGACTATGCTGGCAGACTCGAAACTGCCTATCCAATTCTGGAATGAGGCAGTGGCAAATGCTTGTTATACACTGAATCGAGTCCTGACAGTCAAGCGCCACGGAAAAACATGTTACGAGCTACTACAAAGACGCAAACCGAACTTGGAGTATCTCGAACCATTTGGGCGCCGTGCACACTTCTGAAGAAGACACAAGAGGGTAAATTCAGCGAGAAGGCAGATGAAGGCATCTTTCTAGGATACAACATACCGAACAAGCGAGTTTACAACAACTCAACGGGTCTAGTAGAAGTGTGGTGTAATGTTGACGTTCAGCGATTCACCACACCACCTACTGGCAAAGGACCCGCCTACTTCTTGACTATGATGGATCTTCAAGTCATTCAACATCCTCTCTCTCTCCTCGGATGACGAATTAGCTACACGAATGATGTATGATAGCTTGAATCCACCAACATCTAGCTCACAGGGAGAATCATCTACTCAGTCAGGGGGAGTAGTCGACGACAGTGACTCCTCCTCTGAAGATGAAGCTGAAGAAGATAACCAGAACAGTCAGGAGGAACAGGTTCCAGTTCCTGAAAGTCCACAAGCATCTACCAGTGATGCACCTTCGACTTCAGAGCCTCAAACTCCAACTACCTCAGATGCAGAACCAAATGTTTCTTGGCTCTGAGGTAGCTGTTCCTACTACTCCAGGATCACGACTAAACGTCTATCATCCAATAGACAATGTCATTGGAGATGTCAGATCAGGAGTACAAACCCGAAATCAGTTATACTCAGCTGATTACGCCTCAGTTATGGAGAAGGGATATATTCATGATGGTGCCTATCGGTGTTTTGTCTCACAGTTTGAGCCAAAATATGTCAGTGAAGCACTAAATGATGAGGCGTGGGTGAGTGCAATGCAAGAAGAACTTCTTCAGTTCAAGAAGTTAGGTGTATGGACTCTGGTTGATAGACCTAAAGGTGCTAAGGTCATTGGCACCAAATGGGTTTTAAAATGCAAGAAAGATGACCAAGGGGTCATTATCAGGAACAAAGCTCGACTGGTGGTTCAGGGTTTTCGCCAAGTCGAGGGAATTGATTACAATGAGGTGTTTGCACCCGTGGCAAGGATGGAAGCCATTCGTATCTTCCTTGCCTATGCATCGTACATGAAGATTAAAGTCTATCAATTAGATGTGAAGAGTGCATTTCTTCATGGGGAAATCAGAGAAACAGTCTATGTCAGTCAACCCGAGGGATTTGAAGATCCTTATCATCGGGATAGAGTCTACAAGCTCGACAAGGCTTTATACGGGCTTCATCAAGCTCCAAGAGCTTGGTATGAGAAACTCTCGACTCATCTTGTGAAACACGGCTTTCGCAGGGGAGTCATTGACTGCACGCTGTTCATTAAAGAAAAAGATGGCGACCTACTGCTCGTACAAATCTATGTTGATGACATAATTTTCGGTTCAAAGAACGAAGAGTTATGCAAAGAGTTTGAAGCAGTTATGAAGAAAGAGTTTGAGATGAGTGCTATGGGGGAGATGAAGTTCTTTCTCGGGCTACAGGTGGATCAAACACCAAATGGGATCTTTCTACATCAGACCAAGTACGTAAGAGACATTCTCAATCGCTTTGACATGGAGAATGCATCTGCTGCCGGTACTCCACTTGCTACGAATCACGACATAGCACCTGATGAAAATGGAGATCTTGTGGATGCCACGATGTACCGAGGAATGATTGGATCCCTCATGTATCTCACTGCCTCTAGACCTGATATCATGTATGCGACATGTTTATGTTCTAGATATCAGGCTAAACCTAAGGTCAATCATCTGATCGGGGTCAAAAGGATTTTTCGCTATCTAAAGGGTACACCCACACTTGGGTTGTGGTATCCTCATGATGATGATTTTGAGCTCACGGCGTATAGTGACTCGGATTACGGAGGCTGCAAGATGAACTACAAGTCTACATCAGCAGGGTGTCAATTCTTTGGGAGAAGATTAATTACCTGGCAGTGTAAGAAGCAGACATCGGTTGCATTGTCAACCTGTGAAGCCGAATATGTTGCTGCTGCAAGTTGCTGTTCACAAATCATCTGGATTCAACAGCAAATGCGGGATTACGGTTTAACGTTCTATTCTACTCCTATTTTTGTAGATAACTCTGCTGCAATTGCAGTAACTAAAAATCCGGTCCAACATCCTAAGACCAAACATATCGGTATTAAATATCATTTCATACGAGATTGTTTTGAAAAGAACTTAATTGATGTGGTAAAAATTAATACTGATTTTCAACGCGCTGACCTCTATACTAAAGCCTTTGATAAACCACGTTTTCAATATTGCTAGAGGTCAACGGCGTTAAAAAGAGAAGTGAGGTTATTCCTGATGATGATCATGTGTAGTCCGATGTAGCTTAGTTAATTCTTCATTTTATTTGAGTTTTTTTGGTTAAATTAGTCTGTTTAAAATTAAACTTATGTTATTCTGCTGTTTATTAAAATCCTAAAATAATGAAACCAGTTATGATTTTAGTATTTTAGGGGGAGAATAAGTCAGCAAGCAACATTAAAAAAAAACGAGGGAGAAGGAGTGGAAAGCTGATATAAGGTAGATCGTATCTGTGATACCGATTCAAACCCTTTGGAATATGATAGTACACAGGAACAAATCAAGAGGGACTTTGAAATTTTAATTTAGAAAAGGTGCAAAACATTCAAAGTATAAGTCTGTGTAGTCTAAGCAATATCAAAGGGAAGATGATAGAAAAACTGGTAACTCTAAGGTAACACAATGAGAGTAGACCTAGAGGTTGCTAGACCACAATTGATATGTCGGTAGATTCAACACAATAGATGATTAGACCTGACTGGTGATCAAGATCAAACTAAGTGGTTCAACTGACTGTGGGCTCCCATCTTATCGCTGGTTAACACAATCAACAATATTCCAATAAGGGGCAATGAGCATGTAAACGCCACAAATGTGTGCGGATGACCATAAATAGAGCAAAGCACCAGAAAAAAATGAATAAAAATGCTATCAAGCTAATGACTTATGTTGTTGGTGCATTTGGTGCAAAATAAAATTAAGCTGCTCTAACAAGGAGATAGGTTGTGCGCCTCTCTGTGTGCTGGCACTGACCTGAGGATAAGCATAACCTAGATATTCTAGAATTCATTGTTGTTTGCCGCCTCTCTGTGCGATGGCACTGACCTGAGGATTGGCTTCTCCTTGAAAGCTCTAAGAATAGTCTCTTCTTGTAAAAATAACCGTAGACCGCTCAAAAGCTCCTGAGGAATGTTGATTACCATATAAGTGTGGGATTCACAAATGTTAGTTGAAATAAGTAAACCTAAATCTATCACCAGCTTGGGTCAAAAGTCTGTGTATGGATTTAAGTGGACAAACATATTGACAATCATTGTGGGTGCAATTCTTGAAAGTTTGAATCAATGTGGTAATCTAAGAGTTTCAGTTTGATTTCCTAAAGTTGCAAATGACTCTGGATGAACACCAAGAATTGAGCATCAAAAGATTTTGATAACAAGTCCAAACTGATTTGAACTGCCTGTATGATTCCAAAATTGAATTGGTCCAGGTATGGTAAATCTGAGTTAAAGCTGTCTATTCCAGAATCAAATCCAGTAGATTTCCATCTTAGGATTTATCTCTCACAAAAAGCCAATAACAAGTTTTATTTTTGTATGTTAGTTTAGTTAGTCCTTTAGTTTTGTTTGTTTGCCGGACTACATCATGAAAATCGGTAAGGGATCAACTCACTAAAAGGGTCATGTCTGAGATGACCACATATGTGTTAAAAGCTTAAATCAGTCACGTCTGAGGTGATAAAAGGGTTCTCAAGTCAAAACGATCATGTCTAATATGATCAACTGCTCATAAAGTAAATTTCTGCAATTAAAGGGATTTTAAAACGTTAAATATTCAAACTGGCAGAAAAGTTAATAAATATGACCTATTCGCACGAATGGACCATCCGTATGGACCAATCATACGAATGGAAGCTATTCGTGCGAATGGACCATGAATATGGACTATTCAACCGAATGGCCCATACGATTGGCCCAGTCGGATGATTAAGGGAGAATGAGTGAGTCAGTCGCACGACTGAGATTCAGTCGGACGACTGAAGAAGGACGATTGAACCAATCGCACGACTGAGTCCCACTCGCACGACTGAAAGGTGCGTATGAGCTCAGTCGCACGATTGAACCTAGGGTTGATATAAATAGAAGGAGAGTCGGTCGCAGAGACTCACCACCTTCAAAAATCACCCTGAATCGCACGTATTAATCCAACTCTGAAAAAATTTCAATCGATCGCAAAACCTCTGTTTCTTGATTACTGACCAATCTACATTGACTCTACAGGTAATTTACTGTATACATGCACTTCCATAACGTTCATTTGATGAAAAACACGGTAGATTCGGACTCACAAAGTACCGAGACTTAAGTGATTTGAATCGAACAGTCGTTTTCATGCGAATGGAGCATGATGAACTTCAATCGCATGACTGAAGGGCTCAAATGCCCTACGCATGGCTGAACCATGCGTATGAAGTTCAGTCGCACGACTGATGTAACCGCATGAGGGTATATACGTAGGAGCCCATCGCACACTCGAGGATACGGAGGTTCAATCGCACGACTGAATCCCATTCGTACGGTTCAATCGTACGACTGAACCCCTTTCGCACGGTTCAATCGCACATTTGAACTCAGTCGCACAATCTCAATCGCATGACAGAAAGATGTTCTTCAAGCTTAAGGATTTCATGACTTTCTTAGTAAATGATACTAATGTTTACTATCTTTGTGTAACAGATGGCGAGTAGATGGATTATGAGCACAAAGCACAATATATGTGCTCATCTGGACTTAACATCCAGAAACGCTGCAGAATTCTCTGGCATAATCACATTTCTATTGAGATCACGGATTGCACATGCCATCTCTACCCCTTGCACCCCATATCGATCCATTCAACAAGCCTTCTGGGAAGGCGCTACAGTTGATAGATCATCTGAACCTCACTGCATCAGAAGTACCATATTTGGCGAGGCTATTACAGTTTCAGAGGAGGATCTAAGGATTGTACTACAATTGGGGGATGACGCTGACTGTCCAACCGTTTACACCCCCTCACTGTCAGAGGATGTTTTCTCAGAGCCAAATACTCTGGGGACATCAATTCTGGGGTACTCAACAAGAGTAATCTCTGTCCCCAGTTTAAATACCTTGCACACGTGCTGCTCAAGTGCATGGCTTCAAGAAAAGGTGGTTTTGATGAGCTGTCGGACCAGATGCAGAACGCATACGTTGCGTTGGTGCTGAACCATCCGTTCAGCTTCTCTAAGATGATCTTCACCTATCTGGTGGAGAACATCGAGGGGAAAGGGAAGGAAGCCTTCTGTATGTACCCGAGGTTTATGCAAATGATTATAGATCAGAAGCTTCCTTCCTGCCAAAGAAAAGGAGGATTCGGTAGTCTTGGAGGTAATGGATGACCACACCTGGGAAGGATGAAAGTATACCGGGGAAAGCAAGTGAAGCCTCCTGTCAGGAGGTTGTTTGGTCATCTTGCCAGAGAGGACTATGTGGTGCCGGAAAAGAGAAAGTGGCGTCACGAGGACAGTGACTCTGATGTGGAACAGATAGCCCTACCCACTCATGACTCAGATGAGGATGACAGTGGGGATGCTGCTATTCCACTCAGAGGCACTGTGTCTGATTCTGTACCTCCAGTGTCCGTCACATCTGGAGAAGTAACTGAGTCAGCGGGATTTCATCATGATTTTGTTCTTGATGCGGAGGAGGAGGATGAATCGGATGAGGAGCCACTTACACGAACTGTGGGAAGGAAAGTTGTCCCACAGAACATGGGTTAAGGGTGGTTGGTGAACACCGAGAGACTCCGGAGATACAGATACTGACCCAACCTATGCTCCGGGGTCCTCAGGCGGGGTTGTAGGGGGAGCTTCCTCCTCAACTGGAACAAGGAGGAAGAGAATGGCCAAACCCCATGGCCAGAAGAAGAAGAAGCGTAGGGTGACCTTCATCATCACACACACACATCCACCACATCACCACACACCACATCCACCACAGCCACCACATCCACCACACCACATCACCACATCCACCACATCCACACATCTACCACAGCCCCCACCATACCTCCACCACAGCACAGTTTCCCTCCACCACAGCACAGTTTCCCTCCACCACCACATCCTTTACTCCCTCATCACCTCCACCACTATACAGACCTATCTTCACTAACGCCACCTCCACCACCACGTCACACCAATCAATGCCCTCAGCCCATCCCTCATACACTTATGATCTCCTCTACCTCCAATCGGGGTAGAGGAACAGTTGTCAGCGCTTAACAGAATGGTGATGCGCTTACTGGCGGCTGATGAGGAAAAGACAGCTCAGATCCGCCAGCTTACTACCTGACTGCTGCACAATCTCATAAAATTGCAGAGCAGGATCGAGTAATTGAGGAGCAGGCCCAGCAGTTGGCTGCTCAGAGCACCAAGATGGACCAACTCCAAGCTCAATGTGTCGCATCAAGTAAGCAAATAGAGGAGCTGGAGAAGGCAAGGAAGTTGATCCTGTTAAAACTGAAAGGGTCTAAAGAGGAGCCATTAAAGATCAGGGAAGGAGACAGAGATGAAGATGATGAAGATAGTGATGAGGATGATGAGAGTGCTACTGAGGATGATGAAGAAGCAGAAGGAGAGGATGCACCTGCATCGGCCACTGCTACAGGTCAGGAGAAAAGGACAAAGAACAGACAAGATCAATCAGCTTCTACCTCTGCTCCTCCAAGTGATGAAACCATGATCCAAGATAAAAGTAACGATTAGATGTTTATGTATTTATCTTCTTTTGTATTTGAATCATGTAATTGAACACAATGTATTTAATGTTTATATTACTTTAATGCTTTTCTGGTTGATTAACTACTAATGATTTATGTGTGGAATGTTTAAACCAAACAGATCAATCTTACCAAAGAGATGAGTTTGATGTTGCTCCCCTTCAGCAGGTTAAGTCTCAGCTAACGATGATACTTGATCTGCAAGGGATTGTCAGGAGGTCAGTGAATTACACCCCTGAAGAAGGGGAAATAATTCATGATCTAACTAATGAGCAACTCGCAGAGCTTTTCGAGCTAAATCCAGATGAAATAGTAAAAGATGCTCCGACATGCGATTCGACTAGTGACGAAGAGTTCAACGATGTTGATGATGTAGAGATCGAAGATGTCACTGCCGAGGAGTATCCTCAGTACGCTGACAATGAGGGTAATGTGGTCCCCAATCTGGGTGAATCCCTTGTCAGCGATACTATTGAGGTGCTGAACAATATGGAGCAAGAAACAGAGAAAGCAGAAGACACAGCCCAACCTTCAAATGATGATGTTGACATTCGAAAGGCTGAGTGGGCTGCATGTTTTGAAGAAGTTAGAGCCCAACGTACTGCACCAAAGAAGGATTCCTACATGAAACTCTATAGAGTCAAGAAACATCACAAGGTGTCAGGAAGAATCATAGCATGGGCGTACTTTGAAGATCTCAATGCGTATGCAGTTAAGAGAGAACAGGGCATAGAGTACTTCAGATTCCCACATGATCTGAAGACCTACCAGGTTTTGAGCTCAACCAGCTGGCCAAACTAAAGCTTTTGTATGCTGACCCGAGGAAGATGTCAGGCTGGTTCGAGGCTGCCCTAAAGAAGGAGTACCACACTAGATGGGTTAACTTCAGACCTCAACAGCCTACTAGGTATATCAGAAGGTCTGAGGTTGATGCCATTACTGGCAAGCCTAAGATAGTGTTGAAGTGGAATCCTCCGCGCACAATGTCAAGAATCCCACTCAGGGAAATGCCACAGGATTTCACTCCACACTTTAAGTGGTGGTACTATGATTGGAGAACAGCTGAAGCGGTCATAGTCTTAAGCAAAGAGGGACAAATGGATACTATCAGGGTATTCGACCCGATGTGGCTTACAAACTTGTCAGAAAGTGATGTATATACGCTATACAAGTGGCCACTGTTCTATGATACGCAGGATATTGTACAAGCCCTCCAGTTCCAGAAAGTTATACGACTCTGCTTCACGTTTGAGATTCACACGGGAGTCACAAAAGAGGAGAAGTACAAGAAATACAAAGAGGTTATGCAGAAAACAGAAGATTAGAGAGATCTAGGTCCAAGGGGGAGTTTTGATACATGTATGTCCCTAGATCATGATATGAAATGTAATAGATCTTGTTTATCTAATTCTGGTGTAATTTGATATGATTAATGAAATGGTATTGGTTGATTGTGATTTGTAATGATTAATATTTCATTAATGAGTTGATATAAAATTGTTTAATTAGGTTAGTGATTGGTTGAATGTTACATATAATGTTTACTAATTAATACATTCAAACTTAACATAATGAAGTTCTCATGCGAATGGCCCATGCGAATGGACCATAAGCATGAACAACTTCATACGAATGACTCAGTCGCACGACTGAAACGGGTGACTGGATTAGTCGTATGATCGACACATAAGATTGGCTCAGTCGCACGACTGAACACTCAGTCGTGCGGATGAAACAACCGCATGGTTCAATCGCACGACTGAACCATACTAATGGTTCAGTCGCACGATTGAATAATACCAACCTATAAATACAACCAAATTCGTGAAAAATAAGGACTCTCGATTAATTACGATTCCAGACGTACCCTAGCCGTCCAGAAGCCTCCCAATTCGTTCTCCAAGTTCACAGAACACATTAGATCGATTCCTAATCGATTTCTAACGTTAGTTTCAATTCCTAATTGATTCTTCGTGTGTTCTCACTGATTGGATCGCCAATCAAATAGGATTCCGCACTATTTGATCTGGTTTACACGCTAATCTCCAGGTATTTCGTTCAAATACAAGGTCCTAACAAGAATGCCATCCAAAAATGTCAAGTAGCTGCCCCACGCCATCCTAAGCAATGCTCACCTGCCAACTGGAAAATGCATCAAAAGTAGCGTTGCTGAGTGAGTTTTAGTTTTACAAAAACATTATATTACCTTTCATTTGTTAAAACATTTTCATTACTATCGCACGTGATCACACATCGTACATACATCAAGGTAATCATTATTATCTTCATCATCATTCGTTTCGTACATTCGCATGTTTCGCACGTTTCGCACATTTCGTACTTATCACACTTTTCATACATTTGTTATCTTTCACTTCTATCTAGGTCCTGTCATGTGCTTAACCCACCTCTAGAGCACCAAGCAATTCATCTAGCGTTAAATGACAAGAAACCCATATCACACGTACGGAGTGGTCACTAGGACAGACTCCACTGTGTGTGTGAACTCTTATGGGAAATCACATGTATTGGAGCAGTCACCAAGACTGAACTCTTACTGTGTGTATGAACCCTTATGAGTTAGCCAAAATCGCACACTGTAGACACACACAGTTGAGCTAACAACTCCTAATGAGTTGTGAACCTCCTTTCATTTGCTTGCAAGGCTTTTCATTCGTTCCTTCATTATGTTCCACTTTCATTATCTTAAATCTTTCACTTCGTTAAGATAATGCTTTACGTTCGTTATCATAATCACACCATATAAAGTCACATCATCATACATAATAAGGAACATAAGAAAACATATCATACATAACATACATAATCAACATACATCAACATAATCATACATAGCATCAATCATACATCATCCTAAACACCATACATCGTACATTCACATACATAACATATGCACAAGTAGCATAAATCATCATAAAACATAACTGACCTACCGCGGGACAACAGGGGTTCGGGAGCGGCAGCCCCTGACAGCAGGGTCCTAGGGGCAACAGCCCCTAGTGGGGTCCAAGGGGCAACGCCCCTGACTGGGGCCGTGCTGCTAGTTCAAAACCTTTAAAATAGGGGATCTAGAACTCACCTAGACTCAATAAGTAGCTTCTCAATCAAGCTTTCAAAGCAAGGGTTGCACTACACCGCCTACAGATAAGTTAACACTCCAATGAGTTAATTTCTGCCTAATTTCGCTGTAAGATCAGCAATTTCGCTGCTAGTTTCACCGGCAGTTTCGCTGCTAATTTTGCCAGCAATTTCGCTACTAGTTTCGCCAGCAGTTTCGCTACTAGTTTCACCAGCAGTTTCGCTAGCATCTTCGTTGGCAATTTTGCTGGCATCTTCGCTACGAGTTTCGCTGTCAGTTTCGCCCAACTTTCATTGGAAAACCATGTATGCGAAACTACCTTCGAAATTATAGTTTCATAGGAAGATCGACAGTTTCACCGGACGAATACTTAATTTCGTTGGATGAACACCCAGTTTTGCAGAACGGGCTTAAAATTACAAACCAACCCATTTTTGACCAAAACTTCAATATTTTACACCCAAAACTTTGGTTTATCACCCAATAAGCTTATCTAAGCTTCTTACATGTTTTCTTGCATAAAAAGGTGAGTTTTGGGTGAATATTTACCACTTTTAAAAACCCAAACCCTAGAATCCGGGTTTACATCAAAAACAACGATTAAATGATGTTTCTTACCTGGGTTCATGGTGTTTTCTTGTTGTTTGGATGCCAACGAACACCGATCTTCAATCCCGAGATCTACCGAGTCTTCAATCTTCGAATATTGTCTAAGCCCATTATTATTATTTGGCTCGCTTAGACATTATTTGGGGCATTACAATATATAAGGATAAAGTCTTGTGTGTTATTGTTCCCATGGATGTGTGTCATTTACCGTTGGGTAGGCCTTAGAATATGATCATAATATAGAACAAAATGGACGGTATAACACTTATAGTTGTTCATATGATAATGTGAAGATAACATTGTTGCCCAAAAACCCAAGGAACTAGTTACCAAACACACTGCAACATTGTTGTCTTAGTTTAAGAGCGATTTGGAGGTTGGAGATGATGTTTATGTGCTGACAGGTAAAGAAGTTATTAAAGATGCTAACATGTGGAAGCTACAATTCCTTTACTTGGAGAATCTTTGATGTTTTCCTATTGAATTGCCTAATGGGTTGTCACCTTTGTGTGACATCCAGCATAATATGATCTAGAACGTAGATTACAATTGCCTAATATGCCAAATTACCGATCGAGCATAGCAAAGCTTGAGGAGTCCCATAGATAGGTTGAGAAGTTGATTTCTAAGAACCTTGTTTGTGAAAGTATAAGCTCTTATGTTGTTACTGCTTTATTGACTCCAAAAAGTAATGGTACTTGTGTGTGTTGACAGTCGAGCTATCAACAAGATTACTGATGTGAATGTGTTGGAATGATATTTTAAGTGTTTAAATATTAAAATTAAATATGAATACTCGTATTGTGCATTTGATTTTGTGGAATAGGTAACTAGGAGTTGGAAGTAATTTTGTAGGTAAAATGATCAAGTTGGAAGATTACATGATATAACAAGGCATTGAATGGGTCAAGAAACAAAGATAGGCTCCCACCATGGCCTACGGTAGCCAATGTAGGCTATGCTAGCTCCAACTTCAGAATAACAGAAAAGTACCTAGTGTAGGCTACGCTAGGGCCTTCATGAACCATCTATAAAATCGTGTTTTTATTATGTTTCACCAAACACTTGCCCCCCATTCCCCCATTCCACCATTCCACCATTCCACCATTCCACCATTCCACCATTCCACCTCACTAGAACAACGTGCAATCATTTGATATGCAATTCAACAATGGTTTTGAAGATCAAGAACAACAAGTGGGCTAATCTTCTCATGATCTGCTTTGAGTAATTGGTTTTGTGTGATTAGGTTCTCATTTATGTTTGACTTGTTTTGGGATTAGACTTTAGAACCCGTTAAGTTCTTTTATATGTTTATCATGTGTTTTGATTATTCAAATAATTTTTTGGTTAACCTTTATTTAAATATCATATAATCTTACATGAATTTTAGGAGTTCCTAGGTCATTAGTCACCATTTCACCTCTCTCCAACAACATACAATCATACATTATGCAAATCATCAATCATTTTGAAGATTATTCATTAACGATGAGCAGTTAATCTTCTTGTCATCTATTTTAGGTAATAGGTTTTGTGTGATTAGGCTTTTGTTTCTGTTAACTTGTGTTGAGATTAAATTTTAGAATACATTAAGTTCTTTTATAAGTTTAACTTGTGTTTTTGTTATTAAACATTTGTTTCTTGTTCACCTTTATTTAAATGTCATATAATCTTGCCTGAATTAGATGGTTGCAAAGTTTAGGTTGCTAATTGAATTGGTATTGTTTACTAAGACCCGTCAAGTTTTGGTTATCTATATTATTTAATTATTACACGCATAGAATACTCATTAAGGATTATTCTCAATTTTAATTATTTGCACACTTGTTTTCTTGGTTAACTAGTTAATTCATTCAAAATTTTCAAATATTTATAGTCAAAACACAATAGTTCAGTTTTAATTAAGTAATTTAATTATATAATCAAACGAATCGTATAACAATAACCACATGCTCCTTGTGGATATGATACCTAACTTACTTTAGCTACTAATGATTCAATATATAATTTAACTTACTAAACCTACTGATTGATTTGATTTAGCTTACTAATTGATTGTGCTTTGTAACTTCTTCATTCTATGTGGTTTGATTCATAAGTAGTTTAATGTGATTGTGTATAATGCGAAAGATTCTGGGTACCGAATTTCCGATATTGTTGCCATTGTTAATAGCAAATAAATTCATACTTCCATCTTTGCAGCTCAAACATGCTGCATGTAGTGGTTAATGATATTGATCATGTTATTCAAAATCAAGCCTACATTATGCTCCTTCCTATTAGTATTTTAAAACAAAAACACAGAAAAGATTTTTTTTTAAACCCAAAGGTTCTACATTCCAAAAAGATAGATTTCATAGTAGAGTATGACTGTTAAAGAACAGTCACGAGTAAAGATGACTAGAGAGGGTGATCGATATAGGGTGAGCAGAGTGGTGGTAGGACAAAGTTGGAGTAAATTTGTAACTTTATACGAAGGGGTGTGTGTTTTGAAGGGTAAATGGTCATTTTGGAAAAGTTAACGTTCAAAACTAAAAAACCCTTTGATCCAGAGACGAAATTTATGATGTTCGTCCAAATATATGAACCAAACCTGTAACTTCTGAAACCAAAGGATGAAAGGTAAAATTCAACTAAAATTCAGGCATCATTTGTGTAATTTACTCTTTCCAATATGTCAACAGAAGAAAGGTCTTATGTGTTTGTTCTATATTTATTTCACTTCAAAGATTTCAAGCCAATTATGTGAGACCACCTATTCGAAAATGATTGATATAACTATATGAAGCCAAATATGTGTATTGAGTTCCATGTCAATTTCGTGGAAATTAAACCATTTTATTAATAAGCAAAAATTGATTCCGTGGATATTAAACCTTCTGAAAGAAATATCTCGAAGTGCAGTTGCGTATTTAAAACTGTTAAGTGGAAAGTAAATGGAGCTTATCCCATGTATGTAGAATAATAAAACTTGGTCTTTGGATGGTATATAAGTAGGAACTTTCTATGGAATTTGTTTTCTTTAAAGTAAACATACTAGCTAGCGGATTAATGCAGGGACACACTATTAGGGTGCATACATGTGCGCGTAGCATGAGCGTAGTCTGGCGCTTTGAAGATGTTCAACACTATTTATCGTTTTGTTTAATTCTTGATTAGGTTGTTTTAATAATTTTTAATATAAATACTAAGGCTCGCTTTAGTAGCAAAACACATTTGAAGTCCCTTGCAATTTATGTATACTAATAAAAGAAAGATTTTTCGTGACACATGGCGCAATCATAGATATTGTAAATTAGTTATGGTTTTTCTTTCCTAATACATGATTGCATTAACTCCTAATAATCTTAATTAATTTATTTTAGGACTAAAACTTTTTTTATTAATTAAGAAAAGATATATATTTATAAATGCGATTTCTAAATAAATAATTTCTTTATTATATAAGAAATTCTCTAAATATCAAATTTTTGAAACAATAAGAAATATTATAAAACTTGTGTTTGTTAAAAAATATTTTTTTAATGAAACAAAATGATTAAAATTCAATCTTTTCATAAATTTTTTTTAAAAAGGCACTAACTTTTCAAAAAGTACTTTTATAAGTAAAAATAATAATAAAATTTAAAATTTTAAAAATAATATCAATGTTTATTATTTAAAGTATTTACTAAGTAATTTTAATAATATCATATCTCAAGATCTTGTTTTATAAATCCAAAATTTTCATTATTAACTATTTAATATTTATTTATACAACCCGTGTATTACACGGGATACTAACCTAGTTCTATATACAAACAAGTTCAATTTCTCTTCATGCTTTAAATGTTTTTGTTCTATCAAAGGTAATCGATCGCTACCTTAGGCTCAAAATATATTTTCAATAAGCCCATGTTAAACGCATATTCTCAGCCACAAACACCCTTTAATGTTCATTATGGATCTTCATCTTCTATCTTACTTTCTGTTGTTTTTTTGTAGATGATAAAAGTGTTTTAATTATTTTATTACTGACATTCCTGTTGGATTAGTTTGCATGGTTTCTTGGCAAAAAATGATAAGTTGTTTTAATTGGTTTGTAGCATTGTATGTGAGTAGCGTATGTGTCTTATAGGTTGCACACCATGACAAAAGCACATGATGAAATAACAAAAGCCAAGGGGTCTCACATAAGTCACTTCCGCTACTTCTACTATCTACTAACCTAGAACACAAAAAAAAACTTATTTTTCGGCCTAGAAACCATCATGAAATCCTCAACTCAGCTGGAACATCAAAAAATTTGAAATTGTGCTCAACCATCGTTTCAAGATAATTAGTTATGTGTTGTATCTCAAATGCTCTTAATGTTACAACTTGATAATCTTGTCTGAATCGATATCTTCTAAATACGAAATAGACTTTATTCATGATACCATAGAAATGAATATATAAAATACTGACCCTAATTTCCTTGTAACTTCCCAGCCTTTTCAACGAAAGAATTCAACATCCATCAACTGCATAGTATATCCCCGTCATTGTTTTAGCTTCTTGGTGTTGCTGTCGTTTGTTTCTCTTCAAGGTTGCATCTCTTAGAAATTAGTAATTAAATAAGGTCAATGATTTTAAACTGTCAAATCACACAACCAATTCCATCTATATATACATATTCAGTTGATACTTCAGAAAAGAGAAAAAAACAATTCCATATTCAGAAATATACATAGATCACACAGATTACTGAGTTCGGACAACTTTGATAAGATATGGAAATTACTAGACGCATTTTGCGCGCGTGCTTCTTTGTGCTCTTTCTTCTGTTAGTTGCTGATCATCATCGAGCTACTGAGTTCGTGACCGCATCTACAGCGACAGCAGAAACCAGTGAGACATATTCTAATAGATGGATCCAAGAACAGATCAGCGGGACCCTAAACGTATGCTCAGGTACGCGGCATGTAGTTATAGATGTATGCTAATCTTTGATATTCTGGTCCCTCAACTCTCACCAACATATCTTGAAAGCACTGCCGTTGCTTCTATTTTCGTGCACATGTAATTTAATATCTTTTGTTAATTAGTTCAAGTTCCTATTTTAATAGTATATATAGGAGTATTTGTTTTAGAAAAATCACTTGCACTTGTAGATCGATCGTTTTTAGGGATACATATTATAAGACTAGGTTAATGCCTCTTGTATTATACGTGTTTAATAAATAAAATATTTAATAGTTATTAATTAAAAATAATGAATTATAACACAATCTTTTTATATAAGATATGATTTATATTACGTATGAGTGATAAAATTTCATTCTTTAAACTTTGGTTTGATTTTTTTGTTATTTTAATAAATTTATTTTAAAAAAATGTTTTAAAA
Organism: Flaveria trinervia; assembly: GCA_025506515.1. NCBI lineage: Eukaryota > Viridiplantae > Streptophyta > Magnoliopsida > Asterales > Asteraceae > Flaveria > Flaveria trinervia. The sequence goes on from CM046444.1 coordinate 20,915,031, forward strand.
AAAAACATTGTTTTAAAAAGTGTCAATTTAATAATTTCTTTATTATAACTTTAAAATATAATTAATTTTGTTTCATAAGAATTTTATTTTTTTTAAAAGCAACAAGTTTTAAACAATACTGTGCTTTTTAAAAAGTTTGATATTTTTTTTGAAAAAAAAATCTTATTTTATGAAAAAATTATTTCTTCACAAATTGCATTTGTAGAAATTTTTTTTAATTTAATAAAAACGTATTTTTAGTATGAAAAATTTAATAATATCATTTGTAGATAATATGATATTTATTAAAAGATAGAAGCAATAAAATAAAATTTAGGAGGTTTAAAATTGTGATAAGTGGTGTATAAAAACGTTCTTCAATTAGTATAGATAGACTAGAGGTGCTATATATGGCCGAGCGAATTCTGAAGGTGATTTAATTGAAACAAAAAAAAAGATTGAATTTCTTTCTCCTCTTTTGAATATACGGGCATATAAAAATCTATTTGGGTTAATTTAGTTTTGTCCTAAGGTTTTCTTAGTTTTACCATTTCAATAGAAACTTCAAGTTTTTTTCTAATTTAAAGCTTGAGTTTTAAAAATTTAGGACATTTGTCTTTTTGCCTAACGAAGTCAAATAGACACGATCTTTTGTAGCTGACCTTCAAAAGAAGAACATGTTCCCTATGATACAAGAATAATCCAAATGTTTCCCAGTGTTGAAAAGGGGTCGTATTTATAAAGTTCAATTTGATTTGGGGTCAAAACGAGTTTTAAACAAACTAGTAATATAAAATGATTGAGTTTCTTTTTATCAAAAGAACTTATTTCAACTTGGGTCCATTTCTTTTAAATTTACCGGGTCAAACAAGTTTAAACGAAATCATACAGTCATTTATATGTATTCTTTTCACTTAACACATATGTGTTTTTTAGATAATGGATGAGATACTTATAACATGTAAATAAAGAGAAGTCATTGGTTCAAGTCTTACTCTAAGCAAAAAATGCTTAGAGTTAAGTCAGAGATTTTCTTATTAATGAGTTTTCTCCTGAGGGGATTGTTGTGCGATCCCGGCTGGAAAAAATAACACTTATCATCCGAAGCATGGTAATAAATTTGTCATTCAAAAAAATAAAATAATGTGTGATACACCAAACAATAAGCATCAATTCCACTTTAATTAGTGTAATAAAAGACGTCCCAATGTGTAATAATTATGTTTATAGATTAATTACAAAATGCAATATATGCATACGTAATATTATGTTTACAGTTTCTCAAAGGTTCCACGCCTTAAATTAAAAGATATAAATCAGCATTAGAAGAGTCCCTTGAATTAACAGAGTTTTTAATCTCTATCTATGTTGTAAAGTCTAATTGTTTATTGCGGATAAAGATATTTTAGAGGTAGCATGGAAGAATGACACCAACAAAACATTACATCCAAATGCAAGTCAGCCGTTCAATGTATGTGTGCCAAAGAAAGCAGCTTTCCATGAATTCATAGATGTCAGACAAGATGGTAAACTTAAAGGAGGATTCTCCATAGCTATATTTTGCTTAGCATTACAAGAATTACCATTCAAGATTCAACCTGTTTTTAAACTAATCAGAAATGAAAGCTATACTCAGGTTGTTCAGAAACTTGAAAGCAAGGTACATGAAATCGAGTAAACTTTATTAGATATAATATGGCTAATGGGCATTCACGAATATCATCTTGTAAACGTATTGTGATTAAAATAACTTGTTTTTTTAAAACAATCCTGCAGGAATGTGATGCTGTTGCTGGAGACATTACTATCACTTTAAACCGAACACAATATGCTGATTTCACCATAGCATATATGAGTTCCAAAATATACATGCTCGTGCCAGCTAAAAGAAATTGGAAACAAACCATACTAACTTTGCTAAGACCCTTTACAATGAGACTTTGGGTCTCAATAATTGTTGCATGTATACTTATAGGAACAAGTATTGGATATTTGGAGTACCGTGAAAAGAACCCTACTTTTTATGACGTTTCTTTCTACCAAAAATATTTATGATCATTTGGTTTCCTGTTTCAAAAATTTTCTTCCAAGAAGGTACGTATATTACTAATTAGAACTTAAGCCTGCATTAAGCAGAGCTAGCGGAAAAGCAGGCTACTAACTACATAATGTTTATCATGATTTTGTTGTAGGAGAGATAAGGAACAAGTGCTCTAAACTTGTTCTTGTTACATGGCTTACGACAATCTTCGTAGTTATGCAGATCTTCACGGCATGCTTATCCTCATGGCTGACCGTAAATCAACTACAACCCAAACTTCCAAAGCAATATAAAGAAATTGGATATCAAAGTGGTTCTTATATCTTAGATATGGTAGAAGCAACGCCACTAGAATTATCAAGTGTGGATGAATATAAAAATGCATTGGACAATGGCAGAGTAGATGCTATTTGCGATGAGGATCCTTACATAGACATATTTCTAGCCAAGTATGGAGATAATTACGTGAAGGTTGGACCAAAGGCTGATGAACCTGGATTAGGATTTGTGAGTTTCTCACCCTTAAATAACTTGTTTACTTGATTAAGTAGCTTGAGAAACAACAAAATACAACCAATTACTGAATATAGGCAAAACATATCGGGAAAACTATGTAAATCAATAACATCTTAATGTTTAAACATTAACTTAAAGTCTAATAGATATGCAAGTGTAAGGATCAGTTGTATTTGTGGTCCTGATGGTATATAGTGTATTCCCCTTTACCAATCTAATAAGGGCTCAAATCCTTTAGTGTGCCGGTTTGATGATGGTGTTAAGAATAGTTAATATGAGTACATTAGGTGCTAGTTAAAAACACCTTTGGCGCACAACACTTTTTTCCATTTGTTGATTGTGTTGCCCTTATTTTATGCCATCCGGATACACTAGCTTCTAGAATAGTGGTTCGAAAACAACGAACCAAGTAGAAGTTACTGCACATTTCCAACAAAATATCTACGCAGAAGAAAACATTGATTTAACACCAATATACCAACAACCATAAAAAAACATTGATAACGCGTCAAAATATTTCAGACCTTTCCTAACCAATATAAGTAACACCAAATTTTTTCAATATATTTTATATTTTTCAGAAATGTTGTAGAAGAAATATGTTTTGGAAATACGTAGGAAAACGTTTTACATAAAAAGTTTCACATGATGGATTTTCCTACAAAATCATTTTATTTGGTATGTAACATCTAGTAAACTGTATGTATCTTTCCTATCATCAATAACTAAGCACACACACAAATATGTACAAAGAATTAGATGACTCATTAATCTAAGCGTGTTCAATTCTCTCAGGCTTTCTCTCGTGGATCTCCTTTACAACAAAGTTTTTCAAACGCCATTATAAAAGTAACCGAAAGTCCATTTATGACTCAAATGAAGAACAAGTATCTCGGAGCTCAAACTCCTCCTACGACTGATCGTCTCATTCCAGAAAGCCTCGACGTTCATAGTTTCTTTTTACTCTTCCTATCCATGGGTCTTGCAACTTCAATGGCTATTATCATTTCAGAAGTCTCACTCATGCGCACTTGTAGCAAAAAATGTAACGAGTCAAGAGAAATGGTTACTACACCTGAAATTTTAATACCGAATGGTCCGTAAGTTGTTCTAAACAGGAAATATTTCAGCCTACATGGTGGATATGTTACTATATTTGAAGCTTGCATATATATATATATATATATATATATATATATATCCAAGCTTCTAATATATATGATAATACTATAGATTCATACTATAGGAATTATCTCATTGAAAATACCCTATGTAAAAGGTTTAGACTGGATTGAAATACATATTCATGTGTGTATATAAACGTTTTGTGGATTGTAAACGGAAATGAATAGGTCTATCCGAATACATATGAAGTTATGGAGTTAGAAAGTTTGTTATATTTAAGAACTAGTTTATATTTATTGCATTGTACTATAAAATAGAGGTAGATCGGTAGCATATTAGTGATTTGATTTCCTATATCATAATATCCAGGTTTTCAAAGTCTAATTTAGCAACATCAAGTCACGTAGATAACAACACATGAAATCACAATATATGATAATTACTACACATACAAGCCGTAAAAAAATACTCACATGATTCGATTCTACCCATCACACCCATCTCCGGACGTAGCATCACAAAATAATCACAACTTCATGATTCAATTCTGGTACATGTTGAGGCCCTTTCAGATCGATTATGATGGATCAATTTCATGGATAAACAACATCAAGGGTATGCATAGAAGTGCAGTGATCTGGTGGATAAACAAGGGTGAAAACAAACACAATACACACACAATAAACACACTGTTATTCCACACAATTGTCGATTACAAGATGTCCTATTTATAGGCCAATATGGTGTTTAATAACTAACTAAACTAACATGATTAACCCCTTAAATTACCTCCAATTTACAACAGTTGGACTTTCTGTTTGACTTTTGTTTTGACTTCTAATTACACTAAAACTAATTAAGATTTTTGATTAAATTACTTCCAACATTCACTCCCCTAATCAAGATAATCTTAATCTCATTTAGTTTGTTCTTGTTCACCCGATTTTGCATTCCTTTCTTTGTTTCTTCTTCAGTTGACTTTCAAATTCCAATTTTGACTTTGACTCTCCAGATCCTTTCATCAAGATTAAACGGTGTTAATGTTGTCTTTGTCGAATTGAATCTGATTCGCTATGATATAAAGAATGGCTCTCGATAATTATTGATTGGTATCTGAATTGAACAATCAGTTCAATTGTTTCGGTCTTACGATTGACAATTAACGATTCCACTTCCGTAATAATTTAAAGAAACAAAGATACATGCACATGAGTATTCAAACTTTTGTCATATAATCAGTTTCGAAGAAAAAGATCAAAATTCTTCCATTTCCTCTTCAAATACTAAGCTACAGATAAAAGTTCTTTTATCACCTTTCTCATCTTATAAACAAACTACCAACATTGAAGGACTCGAACTCCCTACGACTCGAATATAAAAATGAAAGAAAGCCTTGTTAACGCTTCACGAAAAAACCCTCTACATCAAGTCAACTCACGCATACTCTTTTAGCCTCTCTCGATTCAGTTCTACGCAAAACCGATCTCGCCGGAAGTTGAAAACCGATAGCCAACAACCACCGGTCCGACCCACCTCAAAATCAGGTCCATAATCGGTTTGCTCGATCGTACCGGTTTCTAAGACGCAACAGAACCATCAATGTGCTAACAAGGAGTTCTGTTTACGTGTCGTATGGCATTGGAGTATTGTTCTTTACATCGTAAGGTACGAATACTAACCTTTCATCCCGGATGAATTTTACGAATGAAAAAGGACGACTAAATCTTCTAATAACTGAAAATTAGTCTCAAAAGTGGATCTTGATTTCTTGAAGCAAGCTACGTGGGTAGTATAATTATTGATTTAAAACCATAAGTTGGGTTTCTAGATAATTTATTTTAACAGTATTAAGAAGGAATTCAACCTTGGAAAGTTGTAAAATTTAAAAACTCATGCAACCAATCTATCAGATCCCAGCGGAAACGTGAGAAGCTTGAGGATGAATCGTCGGTTTAAAACACATTGATCATTATAACATGCAAATCACAAAATAAACTAGATATCATTTCATTAATTTATGATTATAGGATTACATGGTTACAAATTTAGTATAATATTTTAGACTTATACTTTTGTAATCATATTCTAAATACATGTCTTTATCATTTCATTCATTTTTCAGCTAGTAGTGCACATGAACATCCAAAAAGAGATTGAAGTCCGACAGTTCGATAGTCAACCAAATACACAACTTTCCTAAATAGCCGTGTCAATCACTAAACATGTTGAATGTGTACACGAGGTTATAATACATTATGCTAACCTAAAAAAGCATACACAAAATAGTTAACATAAAGTTGGTAAGAACATAAGTTTAATCAACAACATAAATCATTTTGAATTGATGCAACACAATCAAACTCACAACCAAATATACTCACATATCAAATGATTCATAAATATCACATACAAATCATAGAATCAAATAATATAACGCCACTGCCCTCATCCGGCAAATGCAGGTTGACATATTCCTAAGTAGCGCTACATATATTATTTAACAATTCGTCATCTATATTAATGGTTGTGTCAATATGACAGTAACAAATCAAATTCTCAAATTTGCATCAATTTCAAACACAAACAGTACGTTTTTTCGTCAAAAATTTATAAATTAAAAAGGAGCTATGTTACTCCCCTTTATTCCAGTCACAAATCAAATAATTCCTAAAATAATTATTTGTTAGAAATAAATCTTACTTTTTTAAAATTTTCAGCATTTAAATCACTAATTCTATTAAAATTTCTAATTGATAGTTACTTTTATCCAAAAATTACCAACTTTTACCAGAAACATTATGAAACCTAAATTATCTCGTAAAATATTTAATCTATAATTCATTATAGCCAATTTACTAGAATTTTAACAAGTTTCACAATATTTGACAGAAATAGCTACATATCTCTAAAAATTCTGAAATTTATACACACTGTTCATTTCAATCTGTCATAATTTATGTATATTTCCAAGATTTATCTTACTGTTTTACTATTACTTCTATATTTTCTTCTGATTAAATATTCTAAAATATGAAACTTATTCATATATACAAATTAATTCACGAAATTTATTCTAAAATTTCAATAAAATATAAATATTATTACATAAAGTTTTCCAAATTTGTATTGATTATGGATCTTCTGTTTTATAATTTTCTTTCACTTTATTAATTAATCATATAAATTAATATATTCAATATAATTATTTCAAAATTTACAAATTATTATTTCTAATATTTTCTTACAAATTCCTAAACTTTATTCCTACGATCACAATCATTTAATTATTTAATCTAATTTATCATGAATATCACATATTTCAACCCTTTAATCTTTTATTTTGTTTAAATCCAAGTTTTTTTAAACTTTTCAAAATTTTAGTTTTTGAACTTCTTTTCATTACTAATTTTTGATAGAAACCAAGAGTTCATGAGTTTTTTGTGAATAATTGTCACACCCCCAAACCACAGCGGTTTCCCGCGGGGTGCGAACATCATGATTTCATAGTCACTGATCGACCACTACATGGTTTTATAAAACATACATCTCAAATAAGTTTAAAATACATCATTGTTCAGAGTTAAATTTGCGGAAGCAATAGTAATGAGGTAAATTGTTTCAAAACATGACAATTACGAAGATGAATGTCCCAAATAGCATGAATGGCCCTATACATGAGATGTTCCATGCTAGCTTAACTTGATGCATCTATCAATTACCTGAGAAAACATGCATGAAAAATGTTAACATAAAGTTGGTGAGTTCACAGGTTTGAAAGTAATAGTAAACAGTGTAATGGACCACAAGTCTTTCCATGATTTTATTGTTGATCATACAATACTACAATATTATATAAGCACCGCAACCGAAGCTAGACTGTAACTGTAACAAATTGCCCCTCCCCATGCCTACCGTAAGCATGAGTGTGAACAGGCTAATAATGCACCCGTTTAGACCTCCAGTCAAGATTAGGGTAATTAATCCGGGTGGGGGTAGTCAAACCCAATAGTACTATCCATGATTACCTCGCTTTGGGAAATAAACTAACGGTTCGATAACAGGGGACTTTATACGGTAAGTAAACAACTTATATAACATGTGAAATCATTGACAAGTAAATGTGTCCAAGTAAATTAGTAATTTGCATGTAATCTCCCCCCAAATGGAAAATAAGTGAAAACGGGGCCGTGAAACTCACCTCAATTGCACGCGTGAATACTAGCAATAGTCTGTATGTACGATTGGTCTAGGAATTTCCTAAACACAATCACAATATATTCATGAGGTTATGATTACTAACCCTAGATGGTCATGCATAACTCATCCACAAAGGTAGCTTTGAAAATGCCAATTGACTAATTAGTCATGTCGGGTCGTAAATGTTTTATTTAGATTCTCGTCTTCATCTTTATTTTCCTAAAGATACATAATGCATTGAGGGTGTTTTATATTAAGTATAATGGTATTATACTTTCCATGTTTATGGGTTTCCCCTTTTTTTTTACCAAATATCTCTAAAAGTTTACCTTTATCAAATATAGGTATTTGACAGCATCAAGGGAATTTCTTGGGTCTGGTTGTCATCCTCTTTTCATGGTACAAAGAATTTTTATAAAATCTGATACTTTTATCATATCTAGGTATATGTCTTAGGATTCCAAAAAGGTATAGCTTGTATCCTACAACTGAGTTTAAGTGCCTTTAAATGGTTAATGAAGCAACAGATGTCAGTGCAGCACTTTCCTGTATATGTCTATGGAATTTACCTTTTTGAGAGGTCAAAACTTACATTCACAAATAGAGCCTATATTACTTTTAAACCTAACACGTTAAGCTAAGTTACCACAGAAGGAAAATCTTCAATTTATTACCTTAAGCATAACTTATGCCTCATTCTTTCTGCCCTATTTATTCTGTCAAAAATTCAGGTTCAGCACTTTAATTTGTTTGTACGTTTTGGAAGGGTTATACTCATCTATAAATTTCAAGGTTGGATGGGTTAGAAACTAGACATCCTAAAGTTAATGGTAGGCTCAAGAATCGGTTCATTTGACCATGTTTAGGTCGAGTTATGGTCTTGAAAACACATAACATGAATCTGCCAAAAAGTGTTTTACATGTTTTGTTACTTTTTAAACTTTGTTAGAGCACTTTTGGGATGAGGTAGTGAACATGAACACATCATGGTGATGTATGGAAGATTAAAAACAAGGTGCTAACCTTAAACAAGCAAGGAGAAGAGATGGTAGTCTTGAAATGCAAGGAAAAGAAGGTTTGATCCTTTGAACTAAGAAAACCCAACAAGAAAAGGTGAAGAAGATGTTGTAGGATGTTTGGGAGCTTCAAAACTCACTTGATCTTCAATAATGGCACTTGACTCACCCAAGATTTGTGGAAAATGAGTTGAAAATAAAATGAAATGGTGGAGGTGGTGTCTTGGCCGAATTTGGAGAGAAGAAAGAAGGAGAAGAGTGTGTTGGTGATTTGTGTGGATGAAGTGTGTGAATGTTGCTTATATTTGTAAGCTCTACAACTCCTAACTTTGTCTCTTGGTCAACCATAGGGAAAGGAGCTTCACACATATGGAAAGGAATCATGTAGCTTTGTTCATAACCTTTTCCTTAACACTAAAATGGCAAATCTTGAGCTTCACAAAAGACAACTTGTCTTGTAAGGATTTGACAAGGGAAGAAGACTAAAATAAAAGTGAGGGGAGGGGGGTAAGGGGACGGTTATGGGGGGTGGGAAATGGGTTGATTTTTCAATTTTATGTAGTATTGGGTATTTGGGTGGTATTTGTTGTATTATAGTAATATATATATATATATATTCAATATTTTTACTCCTTACTTTTTAAAATACATTTAGAATTGTATAAGTACTTGTATAATATCATATATATATAAATATATATAAATATTGATGGTATGCTAATGATGCATCATGTAGTTAGTAGATCCGTTAAAAGGATTCGTTCCGGGTAAAATATTAATTTACGCGATTAGGTGTATTTATAAAGTCAAGCTTTTCCAATGCATTTGGTTTGGAATCTAAAATACTTTGAACCATCTAAATGAATTTATTAGTACATGTATATGAATTATGACCAATGTTCATGTGTGCCGGTTGTATCGCGTGTAAAAATGGTAATTACGTCGAATCACCGATGCATGAAATGTAATGCGTGAAATTTTGCAATGCATAAAACGGTTTCAATAATTGGAATTCAATTGAAAATCAAGTATTATAGGGGTAATTATAACCAAGTCAAGGTCGGGTATTGACCTGAAATTGCCGGTTGTCACATACTCCCCATGTTAGAAAGAATTTCGTCCCGAAATTCAGTTAGGGTTGTCTGCAGATGCCAGAGTTTCAAACAAGTAAAGGTAGTTGAGCTTCATTTGGTATTCGCGTTCCCAAGTAAATTTGGGTCCTCGTCTGGAATTCCACCGGACCTTCACTATGGGAATGCGGCTTCGTTTCATCTTCTTTACCTCTCGATCTAGGATCTCCACGGGTTTCTCAATAAAGTGAAGTTGTTCATCAATCTGAACCTCATCGAGTGGTATAACTAGAGTTTCATCTGACAGGCACTTCTTCAGATTTGACACGTGGAAAGTGTCATGAACAATACTAAGTTCTTGAGGAAGTTTGAGCTTGTAAGCTATAGGGCCAATCCTGGTTAGGATTTCAAATGGTCCAATGTATCTAGGATTTAGCTTACCACATTTGCCAAAATGAATGACTCCTTTCCAAGATGAGACTTTGAGTAGAACCTTATCTCTCACTTGGAATTCCAATGGTTTACGTCTCACATCAGCGTAGCTTTTTTTGACGGTCACGCACAGCTTTGAGTCGGTTCTGAATTTGAACGATCTTTTCCATGGTCTCGTGTATGATCCTGGGACCAGTGAGTTGACTATCACCAATTTCTGTCCAACATAGTGGTGATCGACACTTCCTTCCATACAGTGTTTCAAACGGAGCGGCTTTGATACTGGTGTGATAGCTATTATTGTAAGAAAACTCAGCTATGGATAGATGAGTATCCCAACGGTTTCCAAAGTCTATCACGCAAGCTCTAAGCATGTCTTCTAACATCTGAATAGCCCATTCACTCTGACCATCTATTTGAGGGTGGTATGCGGTACTCATATCCAGCCGTGTACCCAAGGCCTTTTGTAAAGATTGCCAAAATCTCGAGGTAAATCGACTGTCTCGATCGGAGATAATGGAGATCGGTACTCCATGTCTCGAAACAACCTCTTTGAGATGAACTCTTATCAACCTTTCCATCTTATCAGTCTCCTTAATTGGTAGAAAGTGGGCAGACTTTGTCAGTCGATCCACAATTTCCCAAATCGTATCACAACCGGTGGGCGTCTTGGGTAGTTTTGTGATGAATTCCATGGAAATCTACTCCCATTTCCATTGCGGAATCTCCGGTTAGTGCAGTAATCCAGATGGTTTTTGGATATTACGCCTTAACCTTCGAACACGTGAGGCACTTGCTAACATAAATGGCTATGTCAGCTTTCATGTTCGGCCACCAGTATAACTCCTTAAGATCCTGATACATCTTATCAGAGCCCGGGTGGATGGAGTATTTTGATTTGTGTGCCTCATTCATTACAAGTTCCCGTAAGTTCCCATAATTTGGCACCCAAATTCGATTCATAAAGTATCAAGCTCCATCAGACTTGATCTCGAATTGCTTATCCATGTCGCGAAGAGATTTATTTTTCAAATTCTGTTCCTTTAGTGCTTTAGACTGAGCATCACAAATTTGAGTAGTTAGACTCGTATGAATCGTCATTCCCAACGCTCGCATCCGTAAATTTTTGGTTCGTTCTTTCCTACTCAGAGCGTCTGCTATCACATTCGCATTTCCAGGATGATAACAAATCTCGCAGTCATAATCGTTCAGTAACTCAACCCACCTGCGTTGTCTCATGTTTAATTCCTTCTGATCGAAGATGTGTTGAAGGCTTTTATGATCAGTGAATATAGTACACTTGGTACCATATAAGTAGTGTCGCCAAATCTTTAATGCAAAGACAACAGCTCCCAATTTGAGATCGTGAGTATTGTAATTTTTCTCATGCACTTTCAGTTGTCGTGAAGTGTAAGCAATAACTTTGTCTTGTTGCATCAGGACACAGCCAAGTCCTTGTCGTGATGTGTTGCAGTACACGACAAAACCATCATTCCCCTTTGGTAGGGACAAAATTGGTGCGCAACACAATTTATGCTTTAACAATTGAAACGCTGCTTCTTGCTTATCACCCCAATCGAATTTCTTGTCTTTCTGAGTTAAGGTTGTCAATGGTTGGGCTATTTTGGAGAAATTTTTGATAAAGCGTCGGTAATAACCTGCCAAACCTAGGAATTGTCGCACCTCAGTCGGGGTCTTAGGTGCTTCCCAGTTCTTAATGGCCTCTATCTTGGATGGGTCAACATGTATTCCTTTCTCGTTAACCACATGCCCGAGAAATTGCACTTCTCGGATCCAGAAGTCGCATTTTGAGAATTTTGCGTATAATTTCTCGTTCTTGAGTAGTTCCAAAATTAACTTTAAATGTTTTTCATGCTCATCCTTGGTTCGTGAATATATCAAAATGTCATCGATGAAGACGATCACGAATTTATCCAAGTAGGGTTTGCATACTCTATTCATGAGATCCATGAATACAGCTGGCGCATTCGTTAAACCAAATGGCATGATCATGAACTCATAGTGACCATAACGAGTTCGAAATGCGTTCTTGGGGATATCTTCCTCTTGAATTCGTAATTGGTGATATCCCGAACGCAAGTCAATTTTCGAGTAGTAACTAGATCCCTGAAGTTGGTCGAATAAGTTGTGGATTCGAGGGAGAGTGTACCGGTTCTTAATGGTGAGTTTGTTTAACTCCCGGTAGTCGATACACATTCAAAAAGATCCATCGTTCTTCTTAACAAATAACACCGAGGCTCCCCAGGGTGAGAAACTTGGTCTTATGAATCCTTTATATAACAATTCCTGTAATTGATTAGACAACTCTTGCATCTCTGATGGTGCTAATCGGTATGGGGATCATGCTACTGGAGCAGCTCCGGGTACCAAGTCATTTCGAAATTCGACTTGCCTTTGAGGTGGAAGTCCGGACAAGTCCTCGGAAAGACTTCCGGATAGTATCGCACGATGGGTATATCCTCGATTCTTCTCTCTTCGGTTTGCTTCTCCACTATGTGCGCCAAGATTGCATGATAGCCCTTTCACAAGTACCTTCGAGCCTTCATACAAGAAATGATCCTTAACACCATACCATACTTTTCTCCTTGAATTGATATGGTGTCTCCATTGGTCCAGTCGGCTAGGCATCCACTCCCACTAACGAACGTCAATTCTGCGTCTTTTGGGCGCAAGCTCAGGCTCATCAGTACAGTCTCGAAAGGGTTTGGCAGTATGGATAGGAATATGAACCTGCTTCCTAGGAGTGTGTGCAAGAAGCACACTCCCAGGGCGAGCACGATAGCGACGGAAAGAGAGCGGTGGTACATCTGGACTAAAGATATGGTGGGTGTCCATAGCCACCGGCTCAGGACAAGCAGCTATAGAGGTGGGGTCGGTAGGCTCGGGAGCGAGGTGGAAGGGGTTAGGGTCTACTAGAAGAGTCAGGTCAGAGGGTTGAGGAGTCAAGTCAAAGGGCTGGGTAATAGGATTCGCAGGGTGAGAGGTGGGGTCACTAGACTGGGGGATGGCGTCGGAGGGCTCTGGGTTGGAAGCGACCGGGTTGAAATCGGCCGGGTCAGAATCGTCCGAGTCGGAATCGATCGAGTCGGAGTCGGCCGGGTCGGAGTCGACCGGATCGGTATCGGATGTCTGGAAAACTATGTCAATGGACTCCGAATCTAGGTCAACTACCTCGGTGTCAGCAGGCTGTAGGGTGGGATCTATGGCCTCGGGAGTGGGGTCGACTGGCTGAGGATAAGTAGTGATTGGAGCAGACTGTAGGGATGGCTCAACAAATATATGAGACATGGTCAGTGGAACGACCATTGGGAATTGCGGTCCGATGATACGCATGACTCCCGGGACAAGATCCTCCGGGAGGTCGGCATGAATATCGGGTGTACACGCCCACCAATAAGTGCCTGGAGGAGAAGGAGGTAGTCCGGAGAACCGAGTCGAGGATAATGCCTCCAAGGCGCCAGGTGTGGGGTCAGGAGTAGGTTTGGTGACACGGACAACAGGTGGCGTAGGGGTCTCGGTTTCAGTACCACCAGTCAGCTAAATCAAAGCATCAGGAGTAGAAGTTAGGAGGACAGATGTGGATCCTGCAGAAGAGGTCGAAGATGTGGGCTCGTACTCCTCATCCAAATCAAAAATGTAAATCGGCAACGATGCTGAAGACATCTCTATGACAAGGCAATACACAAGTACAATTTATATAAGTCAAGTTAATGCAAAATGTACTAAAGTCATGCAATGAGCTACGGTTATAGACTAGGCTCACTAAATGCAACCTAATTCCCTATAACCAATGGCTCTGATACCAATCTGTCACACCCCCAAACCACAGCGGTTTCCCGCGGGGTGCGAACATCATGATTTCATAGTCACTGATCGACCACTACATGGTTTTATAAAACATACATCTCAAATAAGTTTAAAATACATCATTGTTCAGAGTTAAATTTGCGGAAGCAATAGTAATGAGGTAAATTGTTTCAAAACATGACAATTACGAAGATGAATGTCCCAAATAGCATGAATGGCCCTATACATGAGATGTTCCATGCTAGCTTAACTTGATGCATCTATCAATTACCTGAGAAAACATGCATGAAAAATGTCAACATAAAGTTGGTGAGTTCACAGGTTTGAAAGTAATAGTAAACAGTGTAATGGACCACAAGTCTTTCCAAGATTTTATTGTTGATCATACAATACTACAATATTATATAAGCACCGCAACCGAAGCTAGACTGTAACTGTAACAAATTGCCCCTCCCCATGCCTACCGTAAGCATGAGTGTGAACAGGCTAATAATGCACCCGTTTAGACCTCCAGTCAAGATTAGGGTAATTAATCCGGGTGGGGGTAGTCAAACCCAATAGTACTATCCATGATTACCTCGCTTTGGGAAATAAACTAACGGTTCGATAACAGGGGACTTTATACGGTAAGTAAACAACTTATATAACATGTGAAATCATTGACAAGTAAATGTGTCCAAGTAAATTAGTAATTTGCATGTAATCTCCCCCCAAATGGAAAATAAGTGAAAACGGGGCCGTGAAACTCACCTCAATTGCACGCGTGAATACTAGCAATAGTCTGTATGTACGATTGGTCTAGGAATTTCCTAAACAAAATCAAAATATATTCATGAGGTCATGATTACTAACCCTAGATGGTCATGCATAACTCATCCACAAAGGTAGCTTTGAAAATGCCAATTGACTAATTAGTCATGTCGGGTCGTAAATGTTTTATTTAGATTCTCGTCTTCATCTTTATTTTCCTAAAGATACATAATGCATTGAGGGTGTTTTATATTAAGTATAATGGTATTATACTTCCATGTTTATGGGTTTCCCCTTTTTTTTACCAAATATCTCTAAAAGTTACCTTTATCAAATATAGGTATTTGACAGCATCAAGGGAATTTCTTGGGTCTGGTTGTCATCCTCTTTTCATGGTACAAAGAATTTTTATAAAATCTGATACTTTTATCATATCTAGGTCTATGTCTTAGGATTCCAAAAAGGTATAGCTTGTATCCTACAACTGAGTTTAAGTGCCTTTAAATGGTTCATGAAGCAACAGATGTCAGTGCAGCACTTTCCTGTATATGTCTATGGAATTTACCTTTTTGAGAGGTCAAAACTTACATTCACAAATAGAGCCTATATTACTTTAAACCT
Organism: Flaveria trinervia; assembly: GCA_025506515.1. Taxonomy (NCBI): domain Eukaryota; kingdom Viridiplantae; phylum Streptophyta; class Magnoliopsida; order Asterales; family Asteraceae; genus Flaveria; species Flaveria trinervia. The sequence continues at coordinate 20,930,606 of CM046444.1, forward strand.
AACACCTTAAGCTAAGTTACCACAGAAGGAAAATCTTCAATTTATTACCTTAAGCATAACTTATGCCTCATTCTTTCTGCCCTATTTATTCTGTCAAAAATTCAGGTTCAGCACTTTAATTTGTTTGTACGTTTTGGAAGGGTTATACTCATCTATAAATTTCAAGGTTGGATGGTTAGAAACTAGACATCCTAAAGTTAATGTTAGGCTCAAGAATCGGTTCATTTGACCATGTTTAGGTCGAGTTATGGTCTTGAAAACACAGAACATGAATCTGCCAAAAAGTGTTTTACATGTTTTGTTACTTTTTAAACTTTGTTAGAGCACTTTTGGGATGAGGTAGTGAACATGAACACATCATGGTGATGTATGGAAGATTAAAAACAAGGTGCTAACCTTAAACAAGCAAGAGAAGAGATGGTAGTCTTGAAATGCAAGGAAAAGAAGGTTTGATCCTTTGAACTAAGAAAACCCAACAAGAAAAGGTGAAGAAGATGTTGTAGGATGTTTGGGAGCTTCAAAACTCACTTGATCTTCAATAATGGCACTTGACTCACCCAAGATTTGTGGAAAATGAGTTGAAAATAAAATGAAATGGTGGAGGTGGTGTCTTGGCCGAATTTGGAGAGAAGGAAAGAAGGAGAAGAGTGTGTTGGTGATTTGTGTGGATGAAGTGTGTGAATGTTGCTTATATTTGTAAGCTCTACAACTCCTAACTTTGTCTCTTGGTCAACCATCGGGAAAGGAGCTTCACACATATGGAAAGGAATCATGTAGCTTTGTTCATAACCTTTTCCTTAACACTAAAATGGCAAATCTTGAGCTTCACAAAAGACAACTTGTCTTGTAAGGATTTGACAAGGGAAGAAGACTAAAATAAAAGTGAGGGGAGGGGGGTAAGGGGACGGTTATGGGGGGTGGGAAATGGTTGATTTTTCAATTTTATGTAGTATTGGGTATTTGGGTGGTATTTGTTGCATTATAGTAATTTATATATAATATATATATATATATATATATTATATATATATATATATATATATATATATTCAATATTTTACTCCTTACTTTTTAAAATACATTTAGAATTGTATAAGTACTTGTATAATATCATATATATATAAATATATATAAATATTGATGGTATGCTAATGATGCATCATGTAGTTAGTAGATCCGTTAAAAGGATTCGTTCCGGGTAAAATATTAATTTACGCGATTAGGTGTATTTATAAAGTCAAGCTTTTCCAATGCATTTGGTTTGGAATCTAAAATACTTTGAACCATCTAAATAAATTTATTAGTACATGTATATGAATTATGACCAATGTTCATGTGTGCCGGTTGTATCGCGTGTAAAAATGGTAATTACGTCGAATCACCGATGCATGAAATGTAATGCGTGAAATTTTGCAATGCATAAAACGGTTTCAATAATTGGAATTCAATTGAAAATCAAGTATTATAGGGGTAATTATAACCAAGTCAAGGTCGAGTATTGACCTGAAATTGCCGGTTGTCACAATAATCTTGATGATTTAACTCAAAGGGTTGATATATGTGTTAGTTGAACAGATATATACCTTTTAAACTTGTTACTTTATAAATTTGAGAATCAAACCTTGTTTGATGATGAAATAAACTAAGGAAGTTACTAGCTTGATCCTTAGAAGTCCATTTTATGATATGGTGCTTGAATCTTTGAAGGTTGACCACAATTTAGTGGAAAACAACTCGTTCAATGATGTTCTTGAGGTGAGGATCAGTGGAAAGCAAATGATGATATGGTGAGTTAGATGATGTGAGAACCGAGAGCTAAAGGTTGATGGTAGTGGTGATTTGTGAACCGGGAACAAGATGATGATAGTTTGTAATAAAATTGATAGAGAGAGAGAGCCAAGAGTGGTTGTGGTTGTGGTGGTGGTTTACGATGGGTTGTAATTGTGTTAACTCCATCGGCCGAGAGGTTCAGGAAGTGGGGTTCATCGTCGTCATTAGGTCTATTCTTAGGGTGATGAGATGGTGGTTATAGGGGTGATTAGTCGGCTCCATAAGTGTTAGGTGGCAAACTTAGAGAGTGATTAGTGTAATGGTTGTGCTAGGTGTCGATCAAGGGAGCTAATAATTTACTTAGTCATTAACCTAGGGTTAGTTACTTAGTTTAGTTCTTAATCGAGGTTATTGGAAGTCCTAATGAGCTGATTTCTTATTAAGATTGGGTTACTGTTTAGATGCTTAAGATTGGTTTAGTTTAGTTTTTGACATAAAGTTTATAGATGTTAACTTGATTAGTAGTGTTTGATTAAGTTTCAAGTCTTAATATATTACATGTAGATAAAGCATCTAATAGTCAAGCACTAATCACGTAGTCTTAAGATGACAATTCCTATAAGAGTTGCATATATGCACATGTAAATACTTATGCATGCATGCTTCCATGCAAAAATATATAACTTTTTATATAAGGTCAACATATGAATTCAACTTAACAATCTCTTGTAAGGCCCCGTTCCCGAGCACCTCACAGTTGATCATCCATTGCTCTTAAAACATTATAAAACGTACATTTATTTTATAGCGGACTCTAAAACTTTTATTAATAACTAAAAACATGTCATTTCATTTATCTACAATATTCGTTTTCATCTCAAAATACAAAGACATGTCAAAATACGGATGCCAGCCTCAAATTGCTCCCAGTAGCTTATGCATCCATGCCTGCAACTTCTCAGCATCAATAAACACCTGCTAACTATCATGCATACAAAAGTCAGCGACGCTGAGTGAGTTCTAGTTTTATAATAAAACATACTTTTCTGTGTTAAAACCGTTCTTTACTTTATTTCAAAACATACTATACTTTACAATCGTCATGATCATGCATCATACGTACATACAGATAATATCATTATTATCTTCGTCATACGTTCATTAACTTTGTTCATTCAACATATTACATTATCGTTCACTTCTCTTTCTAGATCCGGTCAGACTTTACCCTCTTCGTGGCACTCAGCCACCATTACTGAGGTCGAATGATAAGGATCCTGTTCAGTACTTTATACGATAATTCATTTATGTTCATTTATCTCTTCATTCTTTCATACATTATCTTTCATTCATTACTCTTTATTACTCGAATCTTGTCTTGTGCAATATCCCCGACTTATGCTGGAAAGCTGATGTTGTGTCGGGGCCTGCTCACAAACCCCCGACTCATGTCCGAAGACTGACACAGCACCGGGATACGCAACAAAGATCCCATATGAGTCAATCACAGGGATTGAACTCTATCCGAGTCTGTTGCAACACAATTTCGCTCACCTCATTATCTCGTCTCATGGACAAAGACCTCTATCAAGTGTGTTGCGACAGAGAGTCGCTCACCTCATATCTATGCTTGGCTTTATGCCACACCCCCGAAGCTATACGTAACTCGGGTAACCATCATACATTTCACTCCCAACATTATGGGTAATGTTGGACCAAAAGAACCAATGAGCCAAGATCAGAAAATCTCTAAGTCCCACACGGTATCACAACAACTGCTGAAAGCCTCATCAGTAGTTTGACGAGTGCTGAAGACTACAACAGCTGAAGATCAAGTGCTGAAGATCTTAACAGCTGAAGAATCAAAGTACTGAAGTACAACAGCTGAAGAACACAAGTGCTGAAGCTGAAAGACCAAAGTACTGAAGTACAACAGCTGAAGAGTTCACAAGTGCTGAAGATCAACAACTGATGTACAAAGTCTGAAGACAAAGACTGAAGACATCAGCTGATGATATCTACTGAAGTCATCAGCTGATGAAACGCCTGAAGGTCAAAGTCTGAAGATCAAGTACTGAAGCCTCAGTAGTTTGTCACAACTGCTGAAGAGTACTTCTTCAGTAGTTGTGATATCAGTAGTTTATTTTATGTTTCAGTAGTTTTGTAAAACGACTGAAGAGCTTGTTCTTCAGTCGTTGTAGTTTCAGTAGTTTTATGTTTTTCAGTAGTTGTAAATAAGATGTTTAACACTTAGGAACATTTGTAAGAAGATGTCAGTTGTTGACATCTTCAGTAGTTGTTAAACATCAGTAGTTATAAAACGGTTACATGTCACTTTCAAGTGACATCAGCCTACGTCATTCTTTCCTTATAAGGAAAGATGACTCACCTGTAATCGTGCCTTTGAGGCCGACAATCCTAATGCAATATTCCTTTTGTCGGATATTTCTTTCTCTATAACAAAATCTTTTATCGTTTTATATCAATTGTTCTTGTTGAATTTGTCTAATTCTGAGCTATTCCGTGCTAAATCTGTTCAATCGATTAAACAAGGGCTAAGATCCTAACAAATGTATCAGAGCAGGTTAATCATTGATCGATCTAACAATTGATCATTGAAACTGTTCAATCGCTCTAAGTTTAATCGAATTAGCAAAATTCGCAAGGATCTGTTATAGAGATTGAGAGTGTATCGCTTCTGGCCGTTTTATTTGAGGTTCTGTGTGGTTTTGAGCTAAATTTATTGTTTTTACTTGAATCTGTCTGATTTTCCACAATGACTACTTCTTCTAATGATCCTTTCAATACTGGATCCTCTACCAAGCCTCCGATCTTGGTGAGGAATGAGTATAACATTTGGCAGAGAAGATTGCTCCATCACCTGTCTGTCAATAGCTCAGGTTGTTGGACATCTGTGGTACATGGACCACATAAGCCAATGGTGAATGATCCAGAAAAACAACCAGTTGGTTCCAAAGAAGAAGGAGCAATACTCCGATGAGGACAAGAAGTTGTTTGAAATCGATGCAAAAGCCCATGGAATTTTGGCTATGGCTATTCCTAATGAGATTTACTCTGGGCTTCTGCATTGTGAGTCTGCTCATGACCTCTGGAATGCCATCAAAGAACAATTTGGTGGTACTGATGAGGTTTTAGCAAACAACAGGGAAATCCTCGCCCAACAATATGAGACTTTCTCTCATAGAAAGGGTGAGACTCTGACTCAACAATTTGAGCGGTTTTCATGTTTAATCTCTGAATTGAAAATGGTTAAACATGAATATACCAGGAGTCAGATGAACCATAGATTCTTAAGATCACTGCCTGAGAGATGGAACACATATACCATTGTTCTACGCTCAAATGCTGATGTCGATCGCCTATCTCTCACCCAACTTCATGGGAAACTGCTTACATTCGAGAGAGAGATAGAGCAGAAAAGGAAATTGGTTTCATCTGGCAAGCTCACTGAGGATTTTGTCCAAGGGAACACTGCCCTGATTGGACATCAAGAGTCAGAATATGCGTCATCTGAAAGCCAGTATGATGAGCATATTGATTTCTCTACAAACACTTCTGAGCCTGCCTTTGTGAGTGTTGATAGTTATTCTGCTGGTTGTAATAGTGACAATCTATGTTTCATCATGGATGATCTCAAGGGGATTGCTGATGATGACTTAGAAGAGATGGATATTTTGAGCCAAATGGCCTTGATAAATATCAGATCTCAGAAGTTCTACAAAAGAACTGGAAGAAAATTCCCAGGACTCTCTGGCAAAACCAAAGTTGGTTTTGACAAGAGTAAGTTGAAGTGCCATAAATGCCACAAGCTTGGGCACTTTGCAAGAGAATGTAGATCATCTGGATCTAACTCTCCTGCACCCTTGTGACTTCCCTGGCAATAGTCAACAAAACAGAGGGCAACAACCTGTCAATTCTGGTTATCATCATCAACCACAATCTCCTGCATATTTTGTTCCACAGGGGCCAATGCCATATCCATACCCCTGCTATTACATGCCACAACCAGGTCAGGTTCAAGCACCCATTGCTCAGCAACCACATGCACTCCCTGAGCCTCAACCATCCCAATCTCATCAACCTAATCAACTTCAACAACACAGCTTCTTCACACCAGGTGTTGTTGACTGGAGCAGTTTACCAGATGATGTGTCTGGTAATGAACAACTGTTCTCAGGTGCTGGTCAACATGGTGGTGAGCATCCTTTTGGAAATCTAGCTCTCATGGCTTTGGAATCCTCTGATGGATCATCCTCAAATACCTCTTCAACACAGGTATCACAGGTATCCTCTGAGGCTAAGGCCAAATTATGTTCTGAAACTTGCATAGCAGCATTTGCCTCTATTAGAGAAGCAAATGTGGCTTTAATCAATAAAAATGTAGAGCTAGAACAAACAATTTCCAAAAATAAAGCTGAGTTTGAGTCTGTGCTAAAAGAGAAAACTGATGAGATTTACAAATTAAAATGCAAATTTCTGATGATAAGGCTAGGGAGGATGTACTCTTAGAGAAGTACAAAGACCTCAAAGATACTCTTGCTGTCACCCAGGTAGAGTGTGATCGATGGGTACAATCTTGCAAGGGCTTTGAAATGCTTCTTAGTAAGCAAACAGCTTCCAATGTGAAGTTCGGAATTGGTTATAATCACACTGCTCCTCCTACAGTTTTTGCTTCAAGAGCAGGAGCGGATTCTGATGGAGAAAGTAATGACCAATCCACCTCATCATGTGATTCACTACTTGATAAAGCACCATCAGTAGTTGAAGTCAGTAGTAATCCTTCTGTGAACCTAACAGCTAATATTGATGGTTCAACTGCTGACACTCACATGATCAATGAGTTGATCAACCCAAGTGTTATCCCTAGCAGTACTGAGGGTACTGGAGAGCAGGGGATAACATCTGGAGTTCAAATCCTAATGACTGACAGCACTGAAGAGAAGAAAACTGTCAGTAGGAAGGATTTGAAGCCTACTAAGGAAGTTGACAAGAAGACAAAAAGTGCTTCTAAATGCTGAAGAGCAAGTCTTCAGTAGTTTCATCTTCTTTAGTTGATGATCAACAGAAGATGAAGAAGAAACCATGTGAAATATGTGGTCTATTCAATCATCTCACAGATGATTGTTGGTACAAAAAGGGATCCAAACTCAAACAAAAAGAGAAAATTAAAGAAAATTTGGCTAAAATGAAAACTGAGTTTGAGTCCAAGTTTGTACCAGCAGCATCAAATCCTGTTATCCTATGACCAAAAAGAAATCTAAAAAGGAAGGAGTGCAACAGGCAATAGCTGAGGTTGCTCAAAAGAAGATGGTGCAACACAAGAACTCATCATCAAACACCAATACCAATGTGTCTGAAGAGCTGAAAGCTCTCTCCCAGAATCAGACACAGCTGGTAATGATGGTTCAACATCTGTTGGGTAGAGTTAACCAACTTGATGGCCCTGTGTTGAAACCCCAGAAAAGGAGATCCAAGCCGAAGGATTCCTCTTCTACACCATCTCCTTCACCTCAAGCTATTGTGTCCAATAAACCTGTTAGTTTACCATCTGTTGATGAGACCAGGCCCAAAACAAAAAGGTTTGGGTCTCCAAAACTAACTGATTGTTTATTTATGCAGGTTTCTTCAACATGCCAAAGTAGCATCTGGTATGTAGACAGTGGAGGATCTATGCATATGACTGGGAACAACTCACTTCTTAATGACTACTCTCCAGGAAGGAAGGGATTTGTTTCCTTTGGCAATGATGCAAGAGGTTACATCATTGGGAAGGGCTTTGTTTCCAATGGGGAAATAAAGTTTGATGATGTCAACCATGTGGAAAATCTCAAGTATAATCTTTTGAGTGTCAGTCAATTGTGTGACAAAGGCCATGTTGCCCTTTTCACAAGCAAGAACTGCAGGATTCTGTCATCCAAAGTTCTGAGTTTGATTGACAAGGTATTGGATGCTCACACTCTCCTGAAGGCCAACAGGACAGGAAGAGTGTATGCCTTAGATCTCTCCAAGAAAATTGATCTCAAAGGCCATCCTTGCCTATTTTCCATGGCCTCTCCTCAAGAATCTAATCTATGGCATAGAAGGCTGGGACATGTTAATTTCAAGAACATGAATCAGCTGATACACCATAGCTAGTAGAAGGGAATGCCTATGAAGGAGTTCAAGTGTGAAAACAACTGCACTGCTTGTTTGAAAGGAAAACAGCACAAGGTTTCATTTCCACCTATTGAAGAACCAAAGTCCACTGCCTGCTTACAACTTCTTCACATGGATCTCTTTGGTCCTGTGAGAGTGATGAGCATGGCACAGAAAAAATACTGTCTGGTAATTGTGGATGATTACTCCAGATTTGTATGGACTTTCTTTCTACATTCAAAGGATGAAGCTGCACAGAAGATCATAAACTTTGTGTTGTATGCTGAGAAGCAGTATTCCCTCTCAGTCAAGTGTATTAGAAGTGATAATGGAACAGAATTCAGGAACAATACACTTGATGAATTCTACCTTTCCAAGGGAATAAAGAGACAGTTTAGTATTCCAAGAACTCCTGAACAGAATGGAGTGTGGAGAGAAAGAACAGGACCCTCATTGAAGCTGCAAGGTCTATGTTGGCTGATTCTGGACTGCCATTGACCTTTTGGGCTGAAGCTGTCAACACAGCATGCTATGTGCAAAATAGAGTACTAATAAATCAGAGGTTGATGAAGACTCCATATGAAGTTCTACATCATTTGGCCCCTCTCATTTCATTTTTTAGAGCATTTGGGTGTCCCTGTTTCATTCTCAACACAAAGGATCAGCTCCAGAAATTTGATCCTAAGGTGGATGCAGGGTACTTTGTTGGTTATTCATCAACTTGCAAGGCATACAGAGTCTTCAATTGCAGAACAAAGATGGTTGAAGAGACTTTACATGTCAAGTTCAATGAATCTCCAAAGGACAAGATTCCACAAAGCCCTGTGGAGCTCTTTGATTTGGACATACTGCAATATGTTCCTTATCAATCTCCTGCTGTTGCTCCTGTCAACAGTTCACCACCTGGTGTTACTACTGAAGATGATGATGATAGTAGTAATCACCTCTTCAGGTTTAGTGATCAACTGCCTGAGTCCTCTAAACCTGATGCTCCTGTAGCTCCAGCCGCACCATCCACAACAAATGCTGATGAGATTTCTGCATCCTCAACTTCATTTGAGTTGCCACCATCTTCATGGTTTCAAGAATCTGCATCAACATCTGCTGCTGCTGAAGATCCTACAAACACTTGCACAGATTTGATTGTTTACCAAGAGCTGAAAAATCACCCAATATCTCAAATCCTTGGTGATATCAATGCTGGTGTCTCAACCAGAAGCCAGTTGTCCAATTTCTGCTTCTATGCTCTCTTCATCAGTCAGCTAGAGCCGAAGAACTATCATGTTGCTTTGAGGGACAATGGATGGGTTGAAGCCATGCAGCTTGAGCTTCTTCAGTTCAAGAAACAGCAAGTGTGGGAGCTTGTTCCTCTACCCCCAGGTAAGTGTGCAATAGGCACTAAATGGGTGTTTAGGAATAAAACTGATGAAAATGGGCTAATTGTTAAGAACAAGGCCAGACTGGTTGTGCAGGGGTTTGCACAAGAAGAAGGTATTGATTATGATGAAACCTTTGCCCCTGTAGCCAGACTGGAGGCAATTAGATTGTTTTTAGCCTATGCTGCACTCACAATCTTAAAGTTTTCCAAATGGATGTCAAAAGTGCTTTTCTATATGGTACAATAAAAGAAGAAGTTTATGTGTGTCAACCACCAGGCTTTGAGGATAATAAGCACCCAGAATGGGTATATAAGCTTGATAAAGCTCTTTATGGGTTGAAACAAGCACCTAGAGCTTGGTATGAGACCTTATCAAACTTTCTTCTACAGAATAATTTCACTAGAGGCTCCATAGATAAAACTTTATTTATTAAGAAGGTGGATCAGCATAAGCTACTTGTTCAAATTTATGTTGATGATATTATATTTGCATCCTCTGATCCCCAATTGTGTGAGGATTTCCAAACTTAATGCAACAGAAGTTTGAAATGAGTGCAATGGGAGAATTACAGTTCTTTCTAGGTTTGCAAATCAAACAAAAAGCTGATGGAATTTTCATTCATCAGTCTAAATACACAAAAGATCTTTTGAATAAGTTTGATTTACAAAACTGTAAATCTGTTCTACTCCCATGTGCAACACCACACAATTGGATGTTGATCAGAAAGGTAAAGGTGTTGATGAAACCCTTTACAGATGTATGATTGGTTCCTTGATGTATTTAACAGCTTCTAGACCAGATATTATGTTTGCTACATGTGTTTTGTGCTAGATTTCAGGCTGCACCTAAAGAGTTCATCTGATTGCAGTCAAGAGGATCTTTAGATATCTGCAAGGCACACAATCTCTAGGATATGGTATTCCACTGGACATTCTTGCAAATTAGTTGCCTTCTCTGATAGTGACTATGCAGGATGTAAGTTGACCAGGAAATCAACTTCTGGTGGATGCCAATTCCTAGGCAACTGTTTGATTTCTTGGCAGAGTAAGAAACAAACATCTGTTGCTACATCCACTGCTGAAGCCGAGTACATTGCTGCTGCAAGTTGTACATCCAAATACTCTGGCTTCAGAATCAACTTTTGGATTATGGCATTACAGAGACTAAGACTCCATTATTAATGGATAGTGCTTCAGCTCTTTGCATTGTCAAAAATCCTGTCCAGCACTCTAGGACCAAACATATAGAAATTAGACATCATTTTATAAGAGATTGTTTTGAAAAGGGTCTAATTAATCCTATGTTTGTGCCTAGTGCTGATGAGCTTGCAGACATTTTTACTAAGCCTTTGGATAGTTCAACTTTCCACAACCTGGTGTTAAGGCTTGGTATGCTGCAGCTAGAATAAGTGACAACTACTGATGATCTCAGTAATTACTGATGATCATTGGTAACCATGTCACATATAAGTACTGATGAGTTATTTTACCCTCAGTAGTTTTTATAACTACTGAAGGCTAAATGCTTTAAGTACTGGACTTTCTGTTCTACACTACTGATGTAGTTACAACTACTGAAAATCAGTAGAAACAGATAAGTACTGATGTCCTATGAAACTACTGAAAATAGCTAAAAGCTGATGAGTAAGTGTTGAGGACAGTATGAAACAGCTGAAAGGCTATGAATTGACGACAACTACTGCTGAGTACTCTCTCTTCAGTAGTTCACAAACTGCTGTTTCTTTATAAACAACTGAAGCAATACCATGTCTTCAGTAGTTTCACAATTACTGATGACTAACACCAAGTCTTCAGTTGTTTACAACAACTGATGGCAAAACCACGGTCTTCAGTAGTTTCACAACTACTGATGACTAATACCAAGTCCTCAGTTGTTTCAACATCTGAAGTCCAACTTGTCTTCAGTAGTTTTTAAAACTACTGATGCCTAAATCAGAGACTTCAGTTGTTTCAACGTCTGATAGTAAACACCATGTCTTCAGTTGTTTTATAACTGCTGACCACACCAATACCATCAGTCGTTTCAAACGTCTGAAAGTTAATACCACGTCATCAGTAGTTTCAAATACTGATGACTAACACCAAAACCTTCAGTCGTTTCATCACCCGTACCCTATATATACCTGATCCCTCTTTCAGAGTTTTTCATTCTTTCCCGACCTAACTTTTCAAAAGCTCTGAAAACCTTTCACCTTCATTAATGGCGACCATGCAACTCAAACCTCGACACAACTGTGTCGCGTACCTTACAAAATCGCCCTTCTGGACCAAATTTGAAAATGCTATAGATCTTATGGTCCAATCCCCACTAAAAACGGCTTTCCTTTTAAATCCAATCATTCATGCCGATTCGCTACGACAGTTCTGGATGAATGCGACCGTTACTGGAGAATCTATCCATTCATCTATCAACTCGCATAAGGTGGTCATCTCTACTGCTACCATCCGCCAAATATTACTGTTAGGTGATGCTGCCTACCCTGTTGGATATCCTAAGCGCCAACTTGATCTTTCCTTTGAACAACATGGATATCAGGGTGATCTTAGTGCTTCAACAATCCTGAAGAAACATTTTCCAGATGCTGAACGATTATTATTTCATATGGTAAATGTTTGCCTGGCTCCGAAGACTTCTCTTGGGATCAACTGTCTTCCAGATGGCAACAGGTATTGTTCTCTATCCTTGAACAAGAACCACTAAACTTCTCTGAAATAATTTTTCTTGAACTCAAGGATATGGCCACAAAACCACTTTCTAACCGTTGGATACTATATCCTCGGTTTATAATGGCCATAATAGAGAATCAGCTTTCTGCTGAGGGACTAGTTGGTCTGGGAGTCCCTGCTTTGGCTGTATTGCCGGAGGTATACTCCCGACACAACACTGACCAAACTCTCAAACAGGCTGCCAAGCTGCGCAAACCCACGCAGCTGGAACCCACAGCCTCCACCTCCAAATCCAAAGTCCCCTCCAAACCCACTTTAATTTGTCTAATTCTGAGCTATTCCGCTGCTAAATCTGTTCAATCGATTAAACCAAGGGCTAAGATCCTAACAGGTAACAACACCCCCATCGAAATGGGTAACACCCCCATAGAAATGGGTAACATCCCCATCGAAATGGGTAACACCCCCACCGAAATGGGGAACACCCCCACCGAAATGGATAACACCCCCATAGAAATGGGTAACACCCCTATAGAAATGGATAACACCCCTATAGAAATGGGTAACAGCCCTATAGAAATGGGTAACACCCCCATAGATATGGGTAACACCCTCATAGAAATGGGTAACACCCCCATAGAAATGGGTAACACCCCATAAAAATGGGTAACACCCCCATAGAAATGGGTAACAACCCCACCGAAATGGGTAACACCACTGAAGGTCAGTCACAAAGACTGGAACCCTTACGTGCACACTTTAGGATTTGCTGAACCTCATGCGGTAGAGCTTAAGGCATCTAGAGCCCTGCACCTCTCTACATACTGCTTTCAAGCCTTTTTATACTTTCTCTTTTATTAATGCATGCATTCTATCATTATGTTCCTCTTTTTATTATCTTCCACTTTACGTTACATGATACTTTCATTACATTCATTAACGTTCAACGCAAAGCCAAGGGAAGACATACATCCATAATAAGAAACATATACACAATCATAAACATACACCATCACCATACAGGCAACATCATACATGCATAACACACATCAAACATAAGCCATCACATCATAACCAAGCCTATCTTCCCATTTTACCCCTTAAAAACCACTTAGAAATCTTAAGTCCAAATTGGGCGCATGGGACCTTCCAGGCGCATAAGCATAAAAATTCTAAGTGTATAACAGTCTGGGCGCATGGGCACTATTTGGACGCTTCTGCCCTGTTCAGGTGCATGGCCACTATGCAGGCGCATGGCACCTGTTTAGGCACATCAACACTCAGCCGTTTCATTCACCTTGGGCGCATGGCACTATTAAGGCGCATGGCCAACACTTAAGCGCTTGGGCCACTGTTTGGGCGCATGGCCAAGCCTTGGGTGCATGGCCAACACTTAGACGCATGGCCAACATGCTGGGCGCATGGGCCACTGTTTAGGCTCACGACCCACCCTTGGGCGCATGGCCAACACTTAGGCGTCTGGCCTCTTATGGTAGGCGCATGGACAACTGTTTGGGCGAATTAGCCACCTCTAGGCGCATGGACCACTGTTCATGTTCACCAAAACATTCTGAAATATTTTCTATGCTATCAACATCACCCGATTGTCATTCTACTCATACCCAAGCACAGATCTAACATACTAAGGCCATCTAAGCATGCTAATCATCATCACTAACCCAGAATCATCACTATAACATAGATACATACATCATTTCGAACATAAGGCTATAAACCCATGGTTTCTTTCAAAATATTTACTTAGTATGCATAATAGCCCCAAATCAGATGAAAATCAGTAAAAGAGGGGTTCTAGAAACTCACCTTGAAGCAGGTCTCCGTGCTAGTCACTTCTACTAGCATATTAAACTCTAAGTTCTTGAGAACAACTCTAAATCATCAAGAACCTCGGTCAAGAGGTTGTCAATTTTGGTTTAAACCGAACAAACATCAAGAAGACTTACCTTTTACAGCTTCTTCTTCCTCTTTCTCTCTCTAGAATCGGGCTCTCTCTCTCTCTTCTTCTTCCTCCGAGAGCAAAGCAGCTTTCTTCTTTGATATAGGCGACCATGCCCCCCTTAAATCCATAAAATAATAAGGTTTGTACTTTGTACACTTTTCCCCTCCATTTGTGCACAATTTCTATTCCTTCCATTTACTTTTCTTTTCCTTCCGTTTGAATAAAATTTCGGGGTGTTACAAGTCTACCCCCTTAAAGAGGTTTCGTCCCCGAAACTATCGCTTCTCGAACAGTTACGGGTAACACTGTCTCACTTCTTCTTTGATCTTGCCTTTAAACTTAGATTCCTTTAGGCTTCACTGCACCCGCACAAGTGAAACCATCCTCCTCCTTAGCCTATTCCCTTCTTCTTATTAGTAATGGCCACCAGTTGCTTCTCGTGGTTGAATGCTTTATCCATCTCAGTGTTCTCTAGTAGCATGATCATATCCTCATCGGTTGAGCTCTTTCTTAGACGAGATGCATGGAACATCAGATGAATTCCACTTATCTCATCGGGTAGCTCTAGTCGATGTGTCACTACTCCTACCTGAGCAACAACTGGGAATGACGCACTACACTTTAGTATTAGCTTTACTCGACTCCAAACCAAGCAATCCACCTTCCTGGTTTAAGCTTTCCTCATAATTCATTGTCGTAGGTCGTCACCGAGCTCTAGTTGTTCATGGTTGAGCAATCCATCTTCTTGCAACACTTGGGGTTTGAGTCATAGACTACTGATCAACTCACCCGGAGATGCATGTCTACCTACCTATGTCTGTCTTGAACGGCTAGCAAGAACAAGCGCTCTCTCTCAATTCTATCGCGTAATCCTCTAGGTCATTAGGTGACCTGGTAGGCTTACTAATGAAATTTCTTACATCGAAGGGCTCATCGATCTTCCTACCCCTAACGTGCAACATCACGGAAAATAGCGGCAACAAAACTACTACTAGCGTCACAATTAAAGCATAGATGCATAAATCTAAACTTGCAAGAACGTACCTGACGTTACCTCGGAGTCTGACCTAGCCTCCTCCCGGTCATAGAGAAGGCTCTAGCCCTCACCCTCTGTTCTCCTTCCTCGTACCGGAGCTTCCTCCGATCTTCTTCACTCCCGAACCTTCCGACCTCGGTTTCTTGCAATCCCTTCTCGTGTGACCTTCCTCACCACAGGAATAACACCTCCCCATACCGCAGTTCTTCGCCACATGTCCGGTCCTCCCACAACGGAAACATACATTGCCCCCAATCTACATTCCCCGGGGTGCCTGTGTCCACACTTGTCACAACTTTTCGATCCCGCACCAGTTATGACCACACGCTGATCATCCACTCGTGCACCTTTGCCACATGGAGCGGCTCCGCTACGTCCCAATCGCTTCCCGTTCCATTCTTGATCACCCTCTCCTTTCTTGCTACTTTCAGTCACCATCACAGATCTTTCATCATACAATCTCCCAGCCAAATAAACTGCCGACCTAAACGTGCTCGGTCGGGCAGCGATCATGTGCCTACGGATGTCCGCCGACAAGTCCTGAATATACCTCTTGATCTTTCGTGAAAGAGGTGTCACCTAATCCGGCACCAGACATGCCATCTCGTTGAACTTCGTGGTGTATTGTTGATGTGTCAGGGTTCCCGCCTCCAGTTGCAGGAACTCCCTCTCAACCTTGTCCATCTCTCGGTGAGGACAGAACTCCTCAATCACCGGCCTCTTCAACTCCGGCCATCTCATCCTTCCGATAGCCCTGCTTCCCTCAACCTGGACGATATTGTCCCACAAACACAAGGCTGAGTCCACAAAAGAATGGGTGGCAAACTTTACTTTCTGGTCCTCCCGGCACTTGCTGATATTCAATACGCTTCCATCTCTCTCACCCATCGGTGGGCAGTAGCAGTAGTATCGTCTCCATCAAAATTTAGGGGCTTGCATTGTTGAAACGCGCCATAATTACAGCCTCGTGCCGCATCCGGCGCAGGCTCTTCCTCTTCTTCCTCTTCGTCATCGAAGAAAACCATTTCAGTCTCGGGTCGTCCCTTTTCGCCCGAAGATCTACCCCTTTCCTGTCTCTCCTCATCTCTAACAGCCTTTATAACTTCGGTCACCATAGATGGTAGGATCGTCTGCTGACCTGATGCACTTCCTCCATGTCTGCCTCTCTCATCGAGGCCTTCTGATTAGCAATCTCATCACCGCCCTCCTGATGAGGGGTCTCGGGTTCCTCATGGGCTACTCTTTCAGCCCTAGACCTTCCTCTTGTGACCCGTGGTTCAGCACCATATCCACCGCCGCCTCCACCTCGTGAAGCTTTCGAAGATCGACCACCAGCCATCCTCTAAAAGCACACTATAAGATTCAAACACTAACGCGGTCATTCAAGGTAATAACTCAGTTTATGTCAAGTATAGTAAGTCCCTAATTACAGTGACCAGTTGTGATTAGCCACTTACTTTACTCTTCATACCCCAAGCATCTCCTATAAACCCAAGGTTTCTTTCAAAATGTTTACTTGGTATGCATAATAGCCCCAAATCACTTGAAAATCAGTAAAAGAGGGGTTCTAGAAACTCACCTTGAAGCAGGTCTTCGTGCTAGTCAGTTCTACTAGCAGATTAACTCCAAGTTCTTGAGAACAACTCTAAATCATCAAGAACCTTAGTCAAGAGGTTGTGAATTGTAACACCCGGTTTTTTTAAAAGACAAGATATGAGGAATAAAAAAAAAGAAAGGCAATTAAGTCCAAGTGGAGGGACTAAAAGTGTCTAAAATGACAAAACTTTGAAAAAGTTGGTGTAAAGTGGGCATGGCCGCCCACCCTCACTTTACATCAACCTTTCTTCAGTTTTAGAGAGAGAGAGAGCAGGGGAAAAATCTCGGCTTGTAGAAGAAGAAGAAGTGAATGATCAAGGTAAGAATTTATGGTTTTTATGTGTTTATGATGGGTTTTATCCCGGTTATATTTTATGTGCTTATGTGTTTGTGTATGTGCTCGGGTATGTGTGTTTGGTGTTGTTTTTAGGTGTTTGAACTCATTGCAAGCGGGTTAGAAAGGAAGAAATACCCAAGTTGCATTAGGCGAGTTCTAGACCCCGGTTTTTACTTGTTTTAAACTATCTATGGGGCTGAAAATATAATAAAATGATTTTCAAAGTTTATGTATGTTACCCGTATGTATTATGCTTGTTGGATGTTGATTCTTGAATTCTTATAGGTTGTTCATGTTTAGAATAGCCACATTAAGCTTAAAACAGATAGGTTTGATGATTGGGTTTGAAAACATACTGGAAACATGTTGAATAGAATGTGCATGCGCCTAGATAAGGTTCATGCGCCTGAATTTTTCTTAGAAAGATTTAAGTGTAATCCATGCGACTGAACAGTTGCCCATGCGCCTAAGATTACCTTAGAATTGTTTAAGTATAGCCCATGCGCCTGAACAGTTGTCCATGCGCCTAGAAATGTTAGCCGGACGACTAAGTGTAGGGCTATGCGCCCCAATAGCGCCCATGCGCCCAAGTGTCTCATGCGCCTAAGTGCCCATGCGTCTGAAAAACCCATGCGCCTAAGTGTTCATACGCACCAATAGTGCCCATGCGCCTGAGTAGTTTGTGTGCCTAAGTAAGAAATGATTAAGTGCGCCTACATAGTGGTGAAACGCCTGAACAGGGCTCATGCGCCCAAATAGTTCCCATGCGCCTAAGCAATTAGGAAATTTTACAGAATTTTCTAGGAGTCTGTGCTTTAGGGTTTTGACCAAGGTTGGCTAGGGCTTGATAATGATGATGTTTCATGCATAGTTATGATTGTTCCTTATTATTGTTATTGCTATTATTATTATTACTTATAGTATGTGACTTTATGTGGTATGTTATTATCGTAACGTAAAGTATATCGTAATGATAAAGTGAAAGAGCAATAAAGAAAAGAAGAGGAACATTAATGAAAATGTTAACAAGTCTTGCAAGCTTACGGGAAGTGCACAACCATGTTGTCGTTAGCTCAACTATGCTAGGGGTTAGCTACCCTATTATGCACACAGGGCCAATCAATTGAGATTGGCAGGACCTTTGTAGCGTGCCCTGGGTGATTGGGTCGGCCTTGTACATAATATATAGAACCCTTTTGAGGGATACAGTTTACCCTTTCGAGGGATATAGTTGACCCTTCGAGGGATACAGTTGACCCTTTCGAGGGATACAGTTGACCCTTTCAAGGGATATAGTTGACTCTTTCAAGGGATATAGTTAACCCTTTCGAGGGATATAGATGGCCCATCACCCGTTTTTCCATCGCGCATACAGTTGGGGTATTGCTCAATGGTCCATACAGAAAGTGAAACATAAAGATAAAAGTTTACAGAACAGACAAGGCATACAGTAAAGAGAATGAATAGTACTTGTACATATAGTTAATGCGTGCTCGCATATACCGTACAGAGTTGTATTTTACAGAAAAGAGTATTTTCTTATACAACATATAGAAAGTATTTTAATACTTTTAAAACTAGAACTCACTCAACAACACTAATTTTTATATATTTTCAGTTGGCAGGTAATTATTGTTGAGGATGGCACGACGGTGAAGCTACTCGGCAGGGAAATACTAACATCCATTCGTACTCTGTGTTGCTGTTGTTTTGTAATGCATATAAACAATTCTTTTGTAAACAGTTAATGATGATGTATTGCTTAACAACAATGTTTTAAATGAAATGAATGGGTTTTTGATAAATCATTTCCGCTGCTTAAGTTTGTATAATTATAATGTTTAATGTTTTAACTGCTGTGATTGATCAACTGTGAGGTTTTCGGGAACGGGGCCTTACAGGTTGGTATCAGAGCCAATGTTTAAGAGAATTGGGTTAAATAAACTTTTTTAAATCCTAAACTTAAATTGAAAATAGGACAAATGGAGGGATGTCAGCCCGAGTAGCTACGTGCCATCAGGTATGTCTTTTCCTAATATTAACCGTATTTTGTGCGCATGCTATTTGATTATGTGTTCTTAGTAGATTTAGATACTGATTAAGTCAGGATAGGAGATGCTTGGGGTATGAAAAGTAAAGTAAGTGGCTAATCACAACTGGCCACTGTAATTAGGGACTTACTATACTTGACGTAAACTGAGTGTTACCTTGAATGACCGTGTTAGTGTGCTTTTAGAGGATGGCTGGCGGTAGATCTTCAAAAGCCTCTCGTGGTGGAGGTCATGGTGCTTCTCCGCGAACCAAGAGAGGGAGGCCCCGGGTCGAGAAAATGGTTCATGAAGAACCAGAGACCCCTCATCCGGAGGGTGGCGACGAGAGCGCCAATCTGAGAGCCTCGGTAAAGGAGGCTGTTGTGGAAGAGGTTCACTAGGTCATGCAGACGATTCTACAGTCTGTGGTGACCGAAGTGATCAAGGCGGTAAGGGAAGGGGAAAGAATGGAAAGAAACAGGTCCTCGGGAGGACGGGAACAACCAGAGCCGGAAACGGTTCTCTCTGATGATAAGGACGAGGAAGAAGAAGAGCCTACGCCGGAGGCGGCCCAAGGCTACAACTATGGGGCGTTTATGAGATGCAAGCCCCCTACTTTCGATGGGAATAGAACTGCTGCAGCTGCTCACCGGTGGGTGAGGGAAATGGAGGTTATCCTCGATATCAGTGAGTGTCGTGAAGATCAGAAGGTGAAATTCGCTACCCACTCTTTAGTGGACTTGGCTTTGTGCTGGTGGGACAACATTGTCCAAGCCAAGGGTAGCAGGGCCATTGGGAGAATGAGATGGCCTGAACTGAAGAAGCTAGTGATTGAGGAATTCTACCCCCACAGAGAGATGGATAAGGTAGAAAGAGAGTTCCTACAGCTGGAGGCGGGAACGATGATACACCAGCAGTACACCACAAAATTCAATGAAATGGTGCGGCTGGTGCCCGACCAAGTGACACCACTGTCATGAAAGATTAAGAGATACATCCAGAGGCTGCCGGCGGATATCCGTAGGCATATGATCACTGCCCGGTAGAGCACTTTTAGGTTGGCGGTTGATCTGGATGGTAGATTATATGATGAGCGTGAGGTGCTGGTGGCTGAGGTGAAGAAGACGAGTGGGGATGGAAGGAACTGGAATGGGAAACAGTTTGGACGTGGTGGAGCCGCTCCAAACAATAAGGTGGCGAAGGTGGGTGACCGACGTGTGGTCACAGCTGGTGCAGGGAGGAAGAAATGTGACAAATGTGGAAGGGAGCATACTGGTGAGTGCAGGATGGGGATGAACGTATGCTTCAGGTGTGGTCAGCCTAGCCACATCGCTAGATACTGCAAGAAGCCGAGAGCGGAGAGCTCGAGAGCGGGGAATAAGAAGCCGGAGGAAGGAGGGCAGAGGGCAGGTGCTAGAGCTTATACTATGACCGGGAGGAAGCCAAAGCTGATCCCGATATTGTGTCAGGTATGATTCTCGTAAACCAAACTTATGCCTCTGTATTTTTGATTCCGGTGCTAGTAGGAGTTTGATTTCCACTTCTTTCTGTGCTTAGTTGCCTATCAGTAGTAGCAAGGTCAGTGCACCATTCGATGTAGAAACTACTATTGGTAAGTCCACTAGAATTACTGATGTGATAAAGGATTGTGCCATAGAACTAGAAGGTCATAGGTTTGCTGCTAGGTTACACGTGATACCCCTAGGTGGATTTGATGTAGTACTAGGGATGGACTGGTTAGCAACCTATGAAGCAAACATCATGTGTCGCAAGAAGATGATTCGATTAGTTTCGTCCGATGGGAGTTTGGTTACGATTTATGGAGATCGCATCACGACGATCCCGAAAATGATTTCGATGGCGGTGGCGGGAAAGTTCATGAGGCATTGATGTAGTGCCTACTTGGCCTATGTAAAGGACGTGGATGCGCCAACACCGCAAGTATATGATGTACCAGTTGTGTGTGACTTTTCGGACGTATTCCCGAAAGACTTACCCGGCGTGCCACCAAATCATGAGATTGAGTTCCAAATTGATCTGATACCCGGTGCTCAACCCGTTGCCAAAGCACCGTATCGGTTAGCTCCCACGGAAATGAATGAAATAATGTAGCAGTTGCAAGAGCTGCTCGATAAGGGGTTGATTAGACCGAGTATCTCTCCCTGGGGTGCTCCGGTCCTGTTTGTGAAGAAGAAAGACGGTAGTATGAGGATGTGCATTGACTACCGAGAGCTGAACAAGTTGACGGTGAAGAACCGATACCCCCTACCAAGAATAGATGATCTGTTTGATCAGCTCCAAGGTGCCAGTTGGTTTTCAAGGATAGATCTTCGATCTGGTTACCATCAGCTGAAGGTGAAGGAGTAGGATATCCCTAAAACAGCTTTTCGCACGCGCTACGGTCACTATGAATTTCTTGTTATGTCATTTGGCCTGACCAATGCGCCAACTGCTTTTATGGACTTGATGAATCGAGTGTGTCGGCCAATGTTAGATAAATCAGTGATTGTGTTTATTGATGATATCCTGATTTATTCGAAGAGCGAGGCGGAGCATCCCGATCACATTTGGGAGGTGTTAAAGACCTTAAGAAGGGAGAAGTTGTATACCAAATTCTCCAAGTGCGCGTTCTGGTTACGCGAACTTCAATTCTTAGGTCACGTGATAAATCCCGAGGGGATTATGGTAGACCCTGCTAAGGTGGAGGCTGTGATGCAATGGAAGTCTCCAAGGACGCCATCCGAGATTCGTAGTTTCTTGGGGTTAGCGGGGTATTATCGAATGTTCATTCAGGACTTTTCCAAGATCGCTTCTCCACTGACCAAGTTGACCCGAAAGGATATAAAGTTTATATGGGGTCAAGCCCAAGAACAGGCATTTGAGGAGTTAAAGGTGAGGTTGACTCAAGCTCCTGTCTTGTCATTACCCGATGGGAGCGAGAATTTGGTGGTATATTCAGATGCTTCTTACTCGGGGTTGGGGTGTGTATTGATGCAGAGAGGGAAGGTTATAGCCTATGCATCCCGACAGTTGAAAGTTTATGAGGTCAACTACCCTACTCATGACTTGGAGCTAGCAGTCGTGGTCTTTGCACTAAATATTTAGAGGCACTATCTGTACGGGACGAAGTGCACCATTTTCATTGACCACAAGATCTTGAAGTACTTCTTCGAGCAAAAAGATCTGAACATGAGGCAGAGAAGATGGTTGGAGCTCATAAAATATTATGATTGCGAGATCCACATCATCCGGGCAAAGCCAACGTGGTGGCTAATGCTCTTAGCCGGAAGGAGTGGCCCGAGCCGATTCGGGTGAAAGCATACCAACTGATCATGACCTCTGATGTAATGAAGCAAGTCAAGGATTTTAGGATGAGACATTAAAAGAAGATCATCTAAACTTGGAAAGAATGAGAGGTCTGGTTGGGGAATTGGGTGAAAACACACTTGGTGTTAAAACTCGATTTGGACGAGTGTGGATTCCTCGTTTTGGGGATCTACGTGTGAGGATTTAGGATGAAGCTCACAAGACTCGATACTCCATTCATCCTGGTGCCACAAAGATGTATCAAGATATGAAGAAAATTATTAGTGGCCGGGTATGAAGCGTGATGTGGTGGAGTATGTGAGTAAGTGCCTTACTTGCCTATAGGTGAAGGCCGAACATCAGAAGTCGTATGGAAAGATCCAATCTTTGGATATACCGGAATGGAAGTGGGAGCACATCACCATGGATTTCATAAAGAAATTGCCACGTACTCCGAAAGCGTACGATGCCATATGGGTGATAGTTGACCGTCTGACGAAGAGTGCTCAATTCCTACCGATCAGTGAGACATATTCATCCGAGAGGTTGGCTGACCTGTTCATCAAGGAGATTGTAACTCCTCATGGTGTGCCAGTGTCCATTGTGTCTGATCGTGACACCCGGTTTACATCTCAATTCTGGAAGAAATTCCATGATGCTATGGGGACGAGGTTACATATTAGCACGGTTTATCACCCCCAAACTGATGGTCAGTCAGAAAGGACCATTCAGACACTGGAAGACATGCTTCAGGCATGTGTGATTGATTTTGGGGGAAGTTGGGATGACCACTTACCGTTAGCTGAATTCTCGTACAACAATTGCTATCATGCCAGCATTGGCATGCCACCATACGAGATGCTATATGGTAGGAGATGCAGAACACCCGTATGTTAGGGTGACATTGGTCAAAAGGAATTGGGGAGTGTCGAGGTAATCGAGGCTACGACTAAGAAGCTTGAGAAGATTAAAGCCTTCATGAAGGTAGCTAAAGTTAGGCAGAAGTCGTATGCCGATAGACGACGCAGACCGATCGAGTTCCAGGTGGGTGACTGGGTTATGTTGAAGGTCTCATCTTGGAAGGGTATTATCAAATTCAGGAAGTGGGGCAAGTTGAGCCCAAGATATATAGGCACTTTCCAAATCATTGCTCGAGTAGGAGAGGTGGCCTATAGGTTGGAATTAGCGGATGAGTTAAGTGGGATTCACCCAACATTCCATGTATCTCATCTGAGAAAGTGTATAGCTGATGAAGACATGATTGTTCCACTGGAGGATATCGAAGTAGATGAAAGGCTCAATTATGTGGAGCAACCAGTGGCAATCATCGATCATAAAGAGAAGAGGCTGCGAAATAAAGTGGTTACTCTTGTGTGTGTACAGTGGAAGCACAGGAAGGGATCCGAGTCTACATGGGAGACTGAGGAGTAGATGAGGCAACATTATCCTCATCTGTTCGAGGAATAACAGGTTTCGGGACGAAACCTATATAAGGGGGGTGGTCAAGAGGTTGTGAATTGTAACACCCGGTTTTTTTAAAAACCAAGATATGAGGAATAAAAAGAAAGGCAATTAAGTCCAAGTGGAGGGAATAAAAGTGTCCAAAAGGACAAAACTTTGAAAAATTTGGTGTAAAGGTGGGCATGGCTGCTATTGGACCAAAAGAACCAATGAGCCTGATCAGAAAAACCTCTAAGTCCCACAGACATCACAACAACTGCCGAAGACTTGATCAGCTGTTTGACAAAGTCTGAGGACTTCAACAGCTGAAGACTAAAGTACTAAAGACTTCAACAGCTGAAGACCAAAGTCTGAAGATCAACAGCTGAAGAACAAAGTACTGAAGATTAACAGCTGAAGTACAAAGACTGAAGACATCAGCTGATGACAACAGCTGAAGTTCAAGTACAAGTACTGAAGCCTTCAGAGTTGTTACAACAGCTGAAGAAGCATTCTTCAGTTGTTGTGATGGTTTCCTTTCAGTAGTTTTCTTTTTGTTTCAGTATTTATAAAACGAATGAAGAGCATGTTCTTCAGTCGTTGTAGTTTTAGTAGTTTCCTTTCAGTAGTTGTAGTGAT
The DNA here is from genome assembly GCA_025506515.1 of Flaveria trinervia. Classification (NCBI taxonomy): domain Eukaryota; kingdom Viridiplantae; phylum Streptophyta; class Magnoliopsida; order Asterales; family Asteraceae; genus Flaveria; species Flaveria trinervia. Next base: position 20,954,942 of record CM046444.1, read on the forward strand.
AGTTAACACTTAGCATTTTTGTAAGAAGATGTCAGCTGTTTGACATCTTCAGTAGTTGTGTTAACTATCAGTAGTTTGAATAAATTCTGTTAGATGTCACTATCAAGTGACATCAGCAGACGTCACATCTCTTATATAGAGGTGTTGACCTAATTGAATGTGTGACATTCTATTACCACGAAAGCGAATATTGAATGAAATATCTTTTGCAGAATTCTCTCTGTCTATAACCATTTGTTCTTACCTTGAATATCTTTTGTGTTCTTGTGAGTTGGCTAATTCATTGTTTGATTTCCGCTGCTATACTCTCTAATCAATCAAACGTAGATCACTGATCCTAACAAATGGTATCAGAGCTGGTTAATCATTGATGATCTAACAATTGATCATTGAAACTGCTATTTGATATCTATGTTTGATTGAATTAGCACATTTGCAAGAACTGGTTATAGATTATTGAATTTCTGCCGCTTTCGTTATTCATTTTGAGATCTCTCTGGTTCAATTTGGTTTGTTGTGTTTTGTTCTAAATCTGCTATAGCTTAATTGAATTTGGTTGAATCTGAGATGACTACTCCTTCTAATGACCCTCACAATACTGGTTCCTCAACCAAGCCTCCGATGCTGGTTAGGACTGAGTATAACATATGGCAACGGAGGATGCTTCATCATCTGTCTGTTAACAGTTCAGGTTGTTGGACATCTGTGGTACATGGACCACATAAGCCGATGGTGAACAATCCGGAAACCAATCAAATGGTTCGAAGAAGAAGGAACAATACTCAGATGAAGATCGGAAACTGTTTGAGATTGATGCTAAAGCCCATGGAATTCTGGCCATGATACTGCCGAATGAAATCTATTCAGGGCTTATGCATCATGAAACTGCTCATGACCTCTGGAATGCACTGAAGGAACAATTCGGTGGAACTGATGAGGTCTTAGCAAACAACAAAGAAATCCTCGCCCAACAATACGAGACATTCTCTCATAGAAAGGGTGAGACACTGACTCAACAGTTTGAGCGTTTTTCCTGTTTGATCTCTGAGCTGAAAATGGTGAAAAAGGAATACACTAACAGCCAGATGATTAACAGATTCCTCAGATCACTGCCTGAGAGATGGGACACATACACTATTGTCCTACGCTCCAGTGCAAATCTGGATAGCCTATCTCTCACCTAACTTCATGGGAAACTACTTACATTCGAAACAGAGATAGAGTAGAAAAGGAAACTGTCATCATCAGGAAAGCTCACTGATGACTTTGTACCACGGAACACTGCCTTGGTTGGTCATGAGTCAGAATATGCTGCATCTGAAAGCAATTATGATAAGCATATTGATTTCTCTTCAAACAGTTCTGATCATGCATTTGTTGGTATTGATAATCATTCTGCCAGTAATAGTGACAATCTATGCTTTATCATGGATGATCTGAAGGGAATTGCTGATGATGATCTAGAAGAGATGGATATTCTGAGCCAAATGGCCTTGATTAATATCAGATCTCAGAAGTTCTACAAGAGAACTGGCAGGAAATTTCCTGGACTCTCTGGCAAAACCAAAGTTGGTTTTGACAAGAGTAAGTTGAGGTGTCACAAATGCCAAAGGCTTGGACACTTTGCAAGAGAGTGTAGATCAACTGGATCTAACTCTTCTGCACCCTTTGTGACTTTTCCTAGCACTAGTCCACAAAAGAGAGGGCAACATCCTGCTGGTTCTGGTCATCATTCACACCTGTATCTCCTGCATACTTTGTCCCCCAGGGTCCAATGTCATATCCTTTTCCCTGCTATTATATGCCTCACCCAAATCCGGTTCAAGCTCCTATTGCACAACAACCACAAGCATTACCTGAACCTCAACTTTCCCAATCTCATCAACAAACTCAACCTCAACAACACAACTTTTTCACCCCAGGAGTTGTTGACTGGAGCAGTTTACCAGATGATTTGTTTGGTCATGAACAACTGTTTTCTGGTGCTGGTCAACATGGTGGTGACAGTCCTTTTGGAAATCTAGATCTTATGGCTTTGGAGTCTGGTGATACTTCATCCTCTAATGCTCTACACCACAGGTATCACAGGTATCCTCTGAGGCAAAAGCCAAACTATGTTCTGAAACATGCGTAGCCGCATTTGCATCTATTAGAGAAGCAAATGTAGCTTTAATTAACAAGAACATTGAGCTAGAACAAACAATTTTCAAAAGCAAAGCTGAATTTGAGTCTGTGATTAATGATAAGAATGATGAGATTTACAAACTTAAATGCCAAATCACTGATGATAAGGCTAGGGAAGAGATACTTCTAGAGAAGTACAGAGACCTCAAAGAAACGCTTGCAACTACCCAGGTAGAGTGTGATCGATGGGTAAATTCTTGCAAGAGTTTTGAAAAGCTTCTTAGTAAGCAATCTGCTTCCAATGTGACGTTTGGCATTGGTGATAATCACACTGCTCCTCCTACAGATTTTACTCCAAGAGCAGAGGTAGAATCTGATGGTGAAAGCAATAACCAATCCCTTTCATCATGTGATCTACTATCTGATACAGCACCATCAGAAGTAGAAGCCAGCATTATTTCCTCTCAGAACCTATCAGCTGATGTTGATGGTTCAAATGCTGACACTCACATGATCACAAAGTTGATCACCCCAGGTGATATTTCACAAAGTACTGAATGTACTAAAAAGAATGTCATAACACCTGGAGAACAAGCCCAAACTACTACATGTACTAAAGGAAAGAAAACTGCAAGTAGAAAGGGTGGGAAAACAACTGAAGAAGATATCAAGAAAGCAGGTACTAAAGGGAAGAAAACTGCTAGTACTGATAGCAAACTACTGAAGAACAAGTCTTCAGTAGTTTCATCTTCTTCAGCAGATGATCAACTTAAGATGAAGAAAAAGCCATGTGAAATATGTGGCTTATTCAATCATCTTACTGATGATTCTGGTATAAAAAGGGATCCAAACTCAAATATAATGAAAACATTAAAGAGAAAATGGATAAAATGAAAACTGAGTTTGAAATCAAATTTGTACCAGCAACATCAAAACCTATGACCAAAAAGAAATCCAAAAAGAAAGGGGTTAAACAGGCCACAACTGAGGTTGCTCAAGGAGAGATGGTACAACACAGGAACCCATCAAACTCAAGCAGTAATGTGTCTGATGAGCTGAAGGCTTTATCACAAAATCAGACAAACTTGTTATGATGGTTCAACATCTATGGGGAGAGTCAACCAATTAGATGCTCTTGTGTTGAAACCACAGAGAAGAAAATCCATGCCAAAGGATTCTTCTTCTTCACCATCTCCATCCCCTCAGGCTGTTATTCATAGCAAGTCTGTTAGTTTACCATCTGTTGATATGACCAGACCCAAAACCAAAAAGGTTTGGGTCTCAAAAACTAACTAATTGTTTATGATTGCAGGGTTGTTCAACATGCCAAAGTAGCATCTGGTATGTAGACAGTGGGGGATCTATGCATATGACAGGGAACAACTCTCTTCTTCATGACTACTCTCAAGAAAGAAGGGGTTTGTTTCTTTTGGCAATGATGCTAAGGGTTACATTATTGGAAAAGGCTTTGTCTCCAATGGAGAAATAAAGTTTGATGATGTTGATCATGTGGAAAATCTCAAGTACATCTCTTGAGTGTCAGTCAAATGTGTGATAAAGGCCATGTTGCTCTTTTCACCAGTCAAAACTGCAGGATTCTGTCATCCAAAGTTCTGAATTTGATTGATAAGGTGTTGGATGATCACACACTCTCCTGAGGGCCAACAGGACAGGAAGAGTGTATACCTTAGATCTTTCAAGAAAATAAATCTCAGAGGCCATCCTTGCCTATTTTCCAAAGCCTCTCCTCAGGAATCTAAACTGTGGCACAGAAGGCTTGGTCATGTTAATTTCAAAAACATGAATCAGCTAATCCATAATAGTTTAGTGAGAGGTTTACCAATAAAGGAGTTCCACTATGATGAAACCTGCACTGCTTGTTAAAAGGAAAACAACACAAAGTCTCATTCCCTCCTATTGAAGAGCCTAAGTCCACTGCCTGCTTGCAATTACTGCATATGGATCTATTTGGTCATGTGAGAGTGATGAGCATGGCAAAGAAGAAATACTTTCTGGTAATTGTGGATGATTACTCCAGATTTGTATGGACTTTCTTTCTGCATTCAAAGGATGAGGTTGCTCAGACGACTATCAACTTTGTGTTGTATGTTGAGAAGCAGTATTCCCTTTTAGTCAAGTGTATAAGGAGTGACAATGGAACTGAATTCAGAAACCATACACTTGATGAATTTTATCTTTCAAAGGGAATCAAAAGGCAGTTTAGCATCCAAGGACTCCAGAACAAAATGGAGTAGTGGAGAGAAAGAACATGACCCTAATTGAAGCTGCAAGGTCTATGTTGGCTGACTCTGGTTTGCCACTGACCTTTTGGGCTAAAGCTGTTAACACAGCTTGCTATGTGCAAAATAGAGCTTTAGTAAATCAGAGGTGATGAAGACTCCATATGAAGTTCTACATCACTTGGCTCCTCTAATTTCATTTTTCAAAGCATTTGGGTGTCCTTGTTTTATTCTCAACACAAAGGATCAACTCCAAAAATTTGATCCTAAGGTGGATGCAGGGGTTTTGTTGGTTATTCATCTACTTGCAAAGCATAGAGAGTCTTCAACTGCAGAACAAAGATAGTTGAAGAGACTTTGCATGTGAAGTTTAATGAATCTCCAATGGACAAGATTCCACAAAACCCTGTGGAGTTGTTTGATTTGGACATACTGCAATATGTTCCTTATCAACCTCCAGCTGTTGCGGATCATGTGGATAAATCATCTTCTGCAGCATGTCTTCACCTGGTGGTATTGATGATGAGATAATATCAATACTCACCTATTCAAGTTTAGTGCCCAACTGCCTGAGTGCTAAACTTGATGTTCCTGTAGCTTCAGCAGTTCCATCCACAACAAATGATGAGGATTTCTGATTCCTCTACATCTTTTGAGTTACCATCAATTCTTGGTTTCAAGAGTCTGCTTTTTTACATCTGCTGCTGCTGAAGGTTCTACAACACTTGCACAGATATCATTGTTTATCAAGAGCTGAAGAATCACCTAATGTCTCAATCCTTGGTGATACAATGCTGGAGTTTCAACAAGAAGTCAATTGTCTAACTTCTACTTCTATGCTCTCTTCATCAGTCAGCTAGAGCCAAAGAACTATCATGTTTCTTTGAGAGACAATGGATGGTTGAAGCCATGCAGCTTGAGCTACTTCAGTTCAAGAAACAGCAAGTGTGGGAATGGTTCGTCTAACCCCAGGTAAGTGTGCAATAGGCACTAAATGAGGTTTAGGAATAAAATGATGAAAAGGGCTTATTGTTAAGAACAAGGCTAGACTGGTTGTACAGGGTTTTCACAAGAAGAAGGTATTGATTATGATGAAACCTTTGCCCCTGTAGCCAGACTAGAGGCAATTTGATTGTTCTTAGCCTATGCTGCATTCCACCATCTTAAAGTTTTTCAAATGGATGTCAAAAGTGTATTTTTATATGGTAAAATAAAGAAGAAGTTTATGTGTGTCAACCACCAGGTTTTGAGGATAATAAACATCCTGAATGGGTGTATAAGCTTGATAAGGCTCTTTATGGGTTGAAACAAGCTCCTAGAGCCTGGTATGAGACACCTTCCACTTTTCTTCTTAAGAATAATTTCACTAGAGGCTCCATAGATAAAACTTTGTTATTAAGAAGGTGGATCAGCATAAGCTACTTGTTCAAATTTACGTTGATGATATTATTTTTGCATCCTCTGATCCCCAGTTGTGTGATGATTTTACCAATTAGTGAAAATGAGGTTTGAAATGAGTGCAATGGGAGAATTAAAGTTCTTTCTACGCTCGCAAATCAATCAAAAGGCTGATGGAACCTTTATTCATCAGTCAAAATATACAAAAGATCTTTTGAATAAGTTTGATTTACAAAATTGTAAGCCCTGTTCTACTCCCTGTGCAACACCACACAACTGGATGCAGATTAGAAAGGTAAAGCTGTTGATGAAACACTTTACAGATGTATGATTGGGTCCTGATGTATTTAACAGCTTCTAGACCAGATATCATGTTTGCTACTTGTGTCTGTGCTAGATTTCAGGCTGCTTCTAAAGAGTCTCATTTGATTGTAGTCAAGAGGATCTTTAGATATTTGCAAGGTACACAATCTCTAGGTTTATGGTATTCCACTGGACACTCTTGCAAATTAGTTGCTTTTTCAGATAGTGACTATGCAGGGTGCAAGTTAACTAGAAAGTCAACTTCTGGTGGATGTCAATTCCTAGGCAATTGTTTGATTCTTGGCAGTGTAACAAACAAACATCTGTTGCTACATCCACTGCTGAAGCAGAGTACATTGCAGCTGCAAGTTGTACTTCTCAGGTACTCTGGCTTCAGAACCCACTTTTGGATTATGGCATTACAGAGACTAAGACTCATTATTAATGGATAGTGCTTCAGCTCTGGGCATTGTCAAAAATCCAGTCCAGCACTCTAGGACCAAACATATAGAGATCAGACATCATTTTATTAGGGATTGTTTTGAAAAAGGTCTGATTGATCCTAAGTTTGTGCCTAGTGCTGATGAGCTTACAGACATTTTTACTAAGCCTTTGGATAGTTCAACTTTCCAAAACCTAGTGTTACGGCTTGGTATGCTGCAGCTAGAATAAGTGATAACTACTGATGATCTCAGTAAATAAGTACTGATGATCATTAGTGACCATATCACATATAGTACTGATTCTGTTAAAACGACTGATAAAGTTACAACTATGATGTAGTTATAACTACTGATGTCAGTAAAAACAGATAAGTACTGATGTCCTATGAAACAACTGAAAACAGCAAAAAGGCTGATGAGTAGTTTAACAACTACTGATGACTAACACCAAGTCATCAGCTGTTTACAACAACTGATGACAAACCATGTCTTCAGTAGTTTCACAACTACTGATGACTAACACCAAGTCATCAGCGTTTACAACAACTGATAACAAAACCATGTCTTCAGTAGTTTCACAACTACTGATGGATAATACCAAGTTATCAGTTGTTTACAACACCTGAAGACCAAACCAAGGTTTTCAGTAGTTTCACAACTACTGATGACTAAAACCAAGTCTTCAGTTGTTTTCAAACATCTGAAGTCAATACCATGGTTTTCAGTAGTTTATAACTGCTGATGCCTAAAACCAAGACTTCAGTTGTTTCAACTTCTGAAAGGGTAATACCATATCATCAGTCGTTTACTACTATGATGAATAACACCAAACCTTCAGTTGTTTTCTAACCCTTACCCTATAAATACCCAATACCTAATCCTTCAGCGCTTCATCTTCTTCAAACCAAACGTTCAAATCTCCAAAACTTCTCTCTCATTAATGGCGACCATGCACTCAAATCACGACATAACTGTGTTGCCTACCTCACAAAATCACCCTTCTGGACAAAGTTCGATAACGCCATTGATCTAATGGTCCAATCTCCCTACCAAACGGCCTTCCTTCTAAATCCCACCATTCATGCCGAATCCTTACACCAGTTTTGGACGAACGTCACCTTATAACTGGGGAGAACAACACCGAGTCTCTCCAGTCGTTCGTCAACAACCATCAAGTGGTCATCACTCCAGAAATCATTGCCAAACCCTAAACTTGATGATGCCACTTTCCCGCTGGGTATCCAAAGGGCACAACTGATTTATCCTTTGCCCACCATGGATATCAGGGAAACCTCAGTGCCTCTACCATCCTGAAGAAGCATTTACATGATGCGAACATCTTATCTTTCACATGGTAAATGTTTTCTTAGCTCCTAAGACTTCCTCTTGGGATCAAATGTCTACCAGGTGGCAGCAGGTATTATTCTCTATCCTTGAGCAACAAGACTTAAACTTTTCTAAATTATTTTCTTGAACTTAAGGATATGGCCTTAAAACCTCTTTCTAATCGATGGATATTATATCCTTGGTTCATTATAGCCATCATAGAGAATCAGCTGAAAGCTGAGGGACTTGTTGGCCTTGGAGTCCCTGCAATGGATGTATTGCCTGAAGTATACTCGAGGCACAACTCTGACCAAACACTGAAACAGGCTACCAAGCTGTGAAAACCCACGCAGTTGGAACCCACAGCCACCACCTCCAGATCCAGAGTCCCCACACAAACCCAAATCCAAAAAGCCAAAAAAAGGCTACTCAGGAGATGAGTCCCCTGAGGACCCCCTATAACACACACGGGAACCACATACTGGTATTAACCCCCCAGTTGTGTCAAAGACTCACCTGCCAAAGCCGCACAGGGATCCTCTCAACAGGATCCTGTTGCAACCAAAATTAGGGAACCCACACTGCTGGAACCTATCTCACTTGAGAGGGTTACCATTGAAGCGCACCATTCACCCTGGGTGCAATCTGCTTCTGCCCAATCACCACATGCAACCGCCCCCCAAAGTCCTACATTAATTGTTGCACAAGTGCTGAGTCAGTTGCACTCTCACCCCCTCCCCAGATACCAATTACAACTGGGCATACCTCTACCATTGAGGGGGAGGACCAAGTGCATCTGATAACCCACAACATAGGGGTTACAATGTTCCATCTCCTAGTGTAGAAAAGGAGATTGGAACTTCTGGTGAGGCTTCCACTTATCCTGCTTCAGCATATGATCAGGATGTAGTTGGTACCATCACTAAGACCATACCAGAGGCAACTGCTGATGAAGGACATAGTCCTGAGGCAGGAAGTCCCCAGTTCCAAGACAAAGGGGCCCATGCTACAACTGATCTACAACAGTGCATGTTCATCCTGATTATATCAGGAGGTTAGGTGATTCAGTAATACTGATGATGACCTGGGCTTCTTTTACGACGTGTTAGCCCAAAACACCATCCTGGAAGAGGAGGTGAGCAGACTCAAAGAGCTGTTTGCCAAAACTTTTGAGGATCAAAGACCATCTACCCTTCAAACCCCACAGATGGCACCTTCATCTGAAGGTCTCCCAAACACAGAGCCACTCCCAAATACTCAGCCACTGCCTCTGCTTCTGGCACTATTTCTCAGGAACAGAACCCCCCTGAGCAAATAGCTGTTATCTTTCAAAATTCCCTACCTCTCATCACACCTATAATCACTGATATAGTGCTCAAAACCATTGATGAGAGGCTTTCCTCAGTAATACAACCCTTGATCGAGGCAGTTATGGGCCAAAAGCTTTCTGACAATCAAACCCTTGCAACCAATGCACCAAAAAGGGGGAGATTTAGTCAGGGAAAGCAAAAAGAAAGAGGAGTGCAGAGAGGAAGAAAGAAAGAGAAAAAACAGAAGTGACAGAAGTGGAAAAAGAGAAGGAGTTGGCTGTGGAGACTGAAAAAGAGAAGGAGAAGGAAGATGACATGGAGAAATCAAAGAAAAGAAAGAATGAAAAGGAGACTGCCTGGAGCTGATGGTAAAAGAGGCTGATGCCGAACACAGCAGATCATGGATAACATCATTGATCAGTTGTTTAGGCAAGGCCATGACACTGACAAACTTGACTTGAGATCAGAAGATTAGAGATTGAAGAAATCCAACTAGATGGGCAAGTTATGATGTGTTAGAAAGAGAAAGGATGGAGATCATGATCAGGTTATAGCAAAATATCTTGGAAGATCATTGATCGAAATCAAGGCTTGTCCAGGGACAGCATCTTGGCAATAACCACCAAGATCTGTTCGTCTAAGTATACACTAAAGGATTAGTTGTTGAAGCTTTGAATGAAGCTGGTGCTGGGAGCAGGACTGAACTAGCCAAGCAATCTAAAGCCACACTCACATCCAAAATGCTAGAATAGCCTGTCAACATTCCCACACCAAAACCACCAAAAACACAACCCACCAAACCAACTCCCTTACCCTCAAAACCAATAGCCAATGATGTACGCAGAAAGAAGAAGAGAAGGGTATTGAGGCTAGAAGATGATGAAGAAGATGATGATGAAGATGAAGATAGGCTGCCACTCTCAGCTGTTATACAGTTGCCGAAGGCCACAAGTCACTCTCCAACAATTACTCCTGAAACTCAAAGACAAATTGTGAAAGTGAAGCTAGAAGAAGAAGAGCTTCACAAACAACATGATGAGGATTATTGAGGAGGGTTGACAAAGCATATGCTGCCACATCTTCTATCATCAACATGAAGAAGCATGCTCTCAGATTATACACTCTTAAGCATACATTTCAATATCAAAAGGAGAGAGTGAGGATTTGGCCTGATCCCAGGGTGTCTCATAGGATTCACAAGAAAGACATTCCACAGAGATACATTGGCCAGGTGAAAAAGATTGTAGATGAAGTGATCTCACTGGTCTTGTAGTATCACCCTGGGAAATCCTAGATGACTTCAAGAAAGCCTATAAAGCTAACCAACCCCCACAGAAGATGCTGGAAAATAAAATGGTGAAAAAGGGGTTAGTATATAAGAGGCTTGAGGAAGTCAGAAAGAATGAGCTCCAGTTGTTCCTAGAGGGTAATCACCCTGATGAATTTGCTTATAGAATAATAACAACTGTGGAGCTAAAGAATGGGAAATAGGTCAAATACCTATCTGAGTACTATGGGCCAGAATCATTATTTGAAGGAGGTGCTGAAGAGCTGACCATGGAGGAACAAATTACCTTCCTTGAGGCCTATACAAGAGAGTCATACAGACTCATAGTGGGGAAGTAGATCTCATGGATGGGGTAATAGCTCTGTGTCCAGTTCCCAAAATAGAGTTCCCATTCATACTTTGCCAAACAGATCATTGAGACTTCTTCCCAGGCCTGTGCTTACAAGGGTCACTTCTGAGCTGATCTAGAAGACAAAAAGACCAATCCTTTTGCCATAATAAGTGGGACATTTTCAATAAGTTTAGAGGTTTTGGCTGCATTGGTTCAGGGGGAGTTTGTTGGACCAAAAGAACCAATGAGCCTGATCAGAAAAACCTCTAAGTCCCATAGACATCACAACAACTGCTAAAGATTTGATCAGCTGTTTGACAAAGTCTGAAGACTTCAACAGCTGAAGACTAAAGTACTGAAGACTTCAACAGTTGAAGACCAAAGTCTGAAGATCAACAGCTGAAGAATAAAGTACTGAAGATCAACAGCTGAAGTATAAAGACTGAAGACATCAGCTGATGACAACAGCTGAAGTTCAAGTACAAGTACTGAAGCCTTCAGAGTTTGTTACAATAGCTGAAGAAGCATTCTTCAGTTGTTGTGATGGTTTCCTTTCAGTAGTTTCTTTTTGTTTCAGTATTTGTAAAACGACTGAAGAGCATGTTCTTCAGTCGTTGTAGTTTCAGTAGTTTCTTTTCAGTAGTTGTAGTGATAGTTAACACTTAGCATTTTTGTAAGAAGATGTCAGCTGTTTGACATCTTCAGTAGTTGTGTTAACTATCAGTAGTTTGAATAATTTTGTTAGATGTCACTATCAAGTGACATCAGCAGACATCACATCTCTTATATAAGAGGTGTTGACCTAATTGAATGGTGACATTCTGTTACCACGAAAGCGAATATTGAATGAAATATCTTTTGCAGAATTCTCTCTGTCTATAACCGTTTGTTCTTACCTTGAATATCTTTTGTGTTCTTGTGAATTGGCTAATTCATTGTTTGATTTCCGCTGCTATACTCTCTAATCAATCAAACGTAGATCACTGATCCTAACAGCTGCCCCCCTCACTTCACATCAACTCTCTTTGGTTTTAGAGAGAGAGAGAGCAGGGGAAAACTCTCGGCTTGTAGAAGAAGAAGAAGAAGTGAACGCTCAAGTTAAGATTTCATGGTTTTTATGTGTTATGATGGGTTTTATCCTGGTTATGTGTTATGTGCTTATGTGTTTGTGTATGTGCTTGGGTATGTGTGTTTGGTGTTGTTTTTAGCTGTTTGAACTCATTTAAAGCGGGTTAGAAAGGAAGAAATACCCAAGTTGCATCAGGTGAGTTCTAGACCCTGGTTTTTACTTGTTTTAAACTATTCGTGGGGCTGAAAATGTATTAAAATGATTTTCAAAGTTTATGTATGTTACCCGTTTGTATTATGCTTGTTGGATGTTCATTCTTGAATGCTTATAGGTTGTTCATGTTTAGAATAGCCACATTAACCTTAGAACAGATGGGTTTGATGTTTGGATTTGAAAACATACTGGAAACATGTTGAACAGAATGTCCATGCGCCTAGATAAGGTTCATGCGCCTGAATTTGCCTTAGAAAGATATAAGTGTAATCCATGCGACTGAACAGTAGCCCATGCGCCTAAGATTACCTTAGAATTGTTTAAGTATTGCCCATTCGCCTGAACAGTGGTCCATGCGCCTAGAAATATTAGCCGAACCACTAAGTGTAGGGCCATGCGCCCCAATAGTGCCCATGCGCCCAAGTGTCTCATGCGCCTAAGTGCCCATGCGTTTGAAAAACCCATGCGCCTAAGTGTTCAATGCACAATAGTGCCCATGCGCCTGAATAGTTTGTGCGCCTAAGTAAGAAATGATTAAGTGTTGGCTGATGCGCCTACATAGTGGTGAAACACCTGAATAGGGCTCATGCGCCCAAATAGTTCCCATGCGCCTAAGCACTTAGAAAATTTTACAGAATTTTGGGAGTCTGTGCTTTAGGGTTTGACAAGGTTGGCTAGGGCTTGATAATGATGATCTTTCATGCATAGTTATGATTGTTCCTTATTATTGTTATTGCTATTATTATTATTACTTATAGTATGTGACTTTACGTGGTATGTTATTATTGTTAGGATCAGTGATCTATGTTTGATTGATTAAAGAATACATAGCAGCGGAAATCGAACAACGAATTAGTCGATTCACAAGAACGAAACGATATTCAATAAAGAACAAAGACGGTTGTAGAGAGAGAATTTCTGCAAATATATTTCATTCAATATTCGCTTTCGTGGTAACAGAATGTCACAATTACAATTAGGTCGACATCTCTTATATAAGAGATGTGACGTCTGCTGATGTCACTTGATAGTGACATCTAACAGATTTATTACAACTGAAACACAACTACTGAAGATGTCAAAACAGCTGACATCTCCTTACAAAAATGCTAAGTGTTATCAGTTGTTATAACTACTGAAAACATAAAACTACTGAAACTACAACAACTGAAGAACAAGCTCTTCAGTCGTTTTACAAAACTACTGAAACTAAAAATATAAAACTACTGATATCACAACTACTGAAGAAGTACTCTTCAGCAGTTGTGACAAACTACTGAAACTTCAGTACTTGATCTTCAGACTTTGAACTTCAGATGTTTCATCAGCTGATGACTTCAGTAGATATCATCAGCTGATGTCTTCAGTCTTTGTCTTCAGACTTTGTACATCAGTGTTGATCTTCAGCACTTGTAAACTCTTCAGCTGTTGTACTTCAGTACTTGGTCTTTCAGCTTCAGCACTTGTGTTCTTCAGCTGTTCAGCTTTAGTACTTGTGTTCTTCAGCTGTTCAGCTTCAGTACTTGTGTTCTTCAGCTGTTGTACTTCAGCATTTAGTTCTTCAGCTGTTGAAGTTTCAGCACTTGATCTTCAGCTGTTGAAGTCTTCAGCACTTGTCAAACTGCTGATGAAGCTTTCAGTAGTTGTTGTGATACCATGTGGGACTTAGAGTTTTCTGATCATGGCTCATGGTTCTTTTGGTCCAACAAACTCCCCCTGAACCAATGCAGCCAAAACCTTTAATATATTATTATCCCACTTATTGTTGGCAAAAGGTTGGTCTTTTCCTTCTTGATCAGTAGAGAAGATGACCCATATAAGCTCCGGCCTGGGAAGAAGTCTCTGATATTTGTTTGGCAAGATATGAATGGGAACTTTTTTTTGGGGAACTGGACACAGAGTTGTTATCCCATTCATGAGATCTACTTCCCGTGTATGAGCCTGTAGGATTCTCTGGTGTAGGCTCTGAGAAACATGATTGTTCTTCATGGTCAGGTTCTCGGCTTCACCATCAAATAATCCTTCTCGCCCATACAGCTCTGAGATGTACTTGGCCTGTTTGCCGTTTTGAGCTCAACAGTTGTAATTCGTCTATATGCAAAACTCTCAGGATGATTCCCTTCGAGTAGCAGACTTAGCTCATTCTGTTGAAGTTCTCAAGCCTCTTGTAGACTAACCCCTTTTTGATAATTCGGTTCTCTAGCATCTTCTGGGGTGGTTGTTTAGTCTCGTAGGCCTTCTTGAAATCTTCGACAATCTCCCAGGGTGATACTACAAGGGCCACTGTGATCTCTTCATCTACGATCCTCTTGACTTGACCCTTGTATCTCGAAGGAATGTCTTTCTTTACAATCCTGTGAGCCCACTCGGATCAGGCCATACTCTCACCCTTTCCTTTGATATTGAAATGTGTTGGCAAGAGTGTACAATCTCAGAGCTTCTTTCTTCATGCTGATAATTGATAGGAGGCAGCATAGGTTTTGTCAATGCTTTTCAACATTTCATCATCATGAAGCTTTTGCTATCCTCTTCTTCAACTTTTACTCTCACAACATCCATCTGTGAGGTGGGAGTGATGGGCATAGGTTTGGCTTTCACCAGTGTTAGGACTGCAGACAGAGGCATACTATCTTCTTCCACATCATCCTCTTCTTCTTCTTCTTCTAGCCTCCACACCCTTCTCTTCTTCTTCTTAGGTGCATCATCGGCTATTGGTTTAGATGGTGAGGGAGTTGGTTTGAGGGTTGTGATTGTGGTTGTTTGGATTTGGGCTTAGAGATTGGTTTGGAGATTTGAGGGGTAGGCTGTTTTTGAGTGGGTGGAACGGAAGTTGTTCCAGCATCTTTGTTGGGAGTTAGCCTTTGTAAGTTTTGCCATTTCAAACCTTTTACCAGCCCCAGCCTCATCAAGGGCTTCAATGATAATCCCCTTGTGGAATTGCTCAGACAGACAGATTCTGGTGGCTATAGCCAGAATACTGTCTCTGGTCCACGCGCGAATCTCCATCAAAGATCTTCCTAAGTATTTGGCAATAAAACGGATCATGATCTCCAATCTCTCCTTTTCAAGTGCATCATACCCAGCCCATCGGGTTGAATCTCTTGCACTTCCAACCTCCTGATTTCACTATCCAATGTGGCTGTATCAAAACCTTGCTGAAGAGTTGCTCAATGATTTTATCCATGGATTGGCTGTGTGTATCATCAGCATCTTTTACCAGCTCTTCCAAGGATTTTTCTTCAGCAGTAGGTTGATCATCAGCACTTTTCTTTCGTTTATAGGTAATCAGTTGTTGCTTTTATTTTCCACCTCTTGGGCTTGCTCTTGGCCTTCTCATCCTCTGTTCTTTTCCTCTTCTTTTCTTTCACTGCAGTACTCTCCCCCTTTTGGGTGCATTGGTGGTAGGGGTTTGTACCGCAGAAAGTGTCTTTTGCACAGCAGCATCAATCAATGGTTGTAAAGTTGAGGAAAGCCTCTCATCAATGGCTTTAGTCACAATGTCAGTGATTATGGGTGTGATGAGAGGGAGGGAATTTTGAAGGACATCAACTATTTGCTCAGGAGGGTTCTGTTCCTGAGAAATAGTGCCAGAAGCAGAGGCAGGTGGCTGAGTTGTTGGGAGTGGCTCAGTGTTTGGGGAACCTTCACTGAAGGTGCCATTGTGGGTTGGTGGAGGCAGATGGTCTTTCTCCTTGTGAGAGTTAGTCAAGTAGGTTTTGCAGCCTACTGACTTCCTCCTCAAGGATTGTGTTCTGGGCAAGAACATCGTAGAAAAAGCCCAGGTCATCATCAGCAGAAGCTGAATCACCTGACCTCCTGCTGGAGCAGGATGTACATGCACTGGGTGTAGACCAGTTGTAGCATGTGCCCCTGTCTTGGTACTGGGGACTTCCAGCCTCAGGACTACTATGTCATCATAGCTGTTGCCTCTAGTGAGGTCTTAGCAATGTTACCAGCCTCAGTTGATCATGTGCTGATTCAGAAGAGGTGGCAGCCTCACTAGAGATTCTAATCTCCTATCTACACCAGGAGATAGAAGTGGTAAACCCCTGTGCTGTGGGTTCTCAATTGCACTTTGTTCCTCCCCTCAATGGTAGAGGTGTTCCCAGTAGTAAGTGGTATCTGGGGAGGGGGTGGTGAGGAGTGCAATTGAATCAGCACTTGTGCACAAATCAATGTTGGGGTGAGGGGCGGTTGTTGCATGGGGTGAAGGGATAGAAGCAGTGTGCACTGGGGAGGAAGGTGCTCTTCAATGGCAATCCCCTCAAGTGAGGAAGATCCCAGATGTGTGGGTACCCCTTGTGTGGTTGCTGCAGGCTCCTGTTGAGAGGAATCCTGAGCGGCTATGGCTGGAGAGTCCTTATATCCACTAGGGGGTTTTGACCAGTGGATATCTCTGCGTTTGTGTTGCAGGGGCATCCTCAGGGGACTCAATTCCCTGAGTAGCCGTTTTGGGTTTCTTTTTGGTGGGTTTGGTGGGGACTTTTGATTTGGAGGTGGTGGCTGTGGGTTCCAGCTGCGTGGGTTTGCGCAGCTTGGCAGCCAATTTGAGTGTGTGGTCAGAGTTGTGCCGGGAGTATACTTCAGCAGAAACAGCCGTAGCAGGGACTCCAGGCCAACAAGTCCCTCAGCTTGAAGCTGGTTTGTAATGTGGCCATTATGAACCGTGGATATAATATCCAACGGTTAGCAGTTAGTTTTTGAGCCATATCCTTGAGCTCGGAAAATATTATTTCTGAAAAATTTAACGGCTGTTGCTCAAGAATAGAATACATTACCTGCTGCCACTTTGTCGACATTTGATCCCAAGACGAAGTCTTAGGAGCCAAACATACATTTACCATGTGAAAAATTAGGCGTTCAGCGTCATGGAAATGTTTCTTCATTATAGTGGAGGCACTCAGATTGCCCTGATATCCATGATGGGCAAAGGATAGATCAGTTATGCCCTTGGGATATCCAGTAGGAGAAATGGCATCATCCAGATGTAGAGTTTGGCGAAGTATTTCGGGAGTGATGACCACTTCTTGTTGTTGACGACCGACTGGAGAGATGGTTGTTGTTCTCCCCAGTGGTAATGGTGACGTTCATCCAAAACTGTTGGAGGGATTCGGCATGTAGTATGGGATTGAGAAGAAATGCCGTTTTGTATTGTGACTGAACCATAAGATCGATAGCAGTATCGAACTTAGCCCAGACAGGCGATTTAGTAAGGTAGGCTACACAGTTGTGTCGCGGTTTGATTTTCATGGACGCCATTTAGAAGAGAGAAGTTTTGGAGAGGAACGTTAGGTTTGAAGAAGATGAAGCTTTGAAGTATTAGGTCAGGGATATTTATAGGGTACGGTTAGAAAACGACTGAAGGATGTGGTGTTAGTCATCAGTAGTTTAAACGACTGTTGACATGGTATATCCTTTCAGACGTTGAAACAGCTGAGTCGTGGTATAGGCATCAGTAGTTAGAAAACTACCGAAAGCCGTGGTTTTGACTTCAGATGATGAAACAACTGAGGACTTGGTATTTGTCATCAGTAGTTGTGAAACTACTGAGAGAGGGTTTGTGTCATCCTGAAGACTTGGTATTAGTCATCAGTAGTATAAAACTACTGAGACATGGTTTTGCTTCAGTTGTTTAGAATGAAACAGCAGTTGTTGAAACAACTGAAAAGAAAGTTCTCTTCAGTCATTTCGTCATTCATAGCCTTTCAGCTGTTTCTACTGTCCTCAACACTTACTTATCAGACTTTGCATCTGATTTTCAGGTGTTTCATAGGACGTCAGTACTTATCTGTTTGTACTGATTTCAGTAGTTGTAACTACATCAGTAGTTGTAACTCCATCAGTAGTTTGGAACAGATAAAGTACTTCAGTACTTATGAGGCATTTAGCCATCAGTAGTTATAAAACTACTGAAGTGAAAGGACTCATCAGTACTTATATGTGACATGAGTACCAATGATCACCAGTAATTACTACTGAAATCATCAGTAGTTGTCACTTATTCTAGCTGCAGCATACCAAGCCTTAACACAAGGTTTTGGAAAGTAGAACTTCCAAAGGCTTAGTAAAAATGTCTGCAAGCTCATCAGCACTAGGCAAACTTAGGATCAATCAGACCTTTTTCAAAGCAATCCCGAATAAAATGATGTCTGATCTCTATAGTTTGGTCCTAGAGTGCTCGACTGGATTTTTGACAATACACAGAGCTGAAGCACTATCCATTAATAATGGAGTCTTAGTCTCTGTAATGCCATAATCCAGAAGTTGGTTCTGAAGCCAGAGTACCTGAGAGGTGCAACTTGCAGCAGCAATGTACTCGGCCTCAGCAGTTGATGTAGCAACAGATGTTTGTTTTTACTCTGCCAAGAAATCCAACAGTTGCCTAGGAATTGACAACCACCAGAAGTTGACTTTCTAGTAACTTGCACCCTGCATAGTCACTATCTGAAAAAGAAACTAATTTCAAGAGTGTCCAGTGGAATACCATAAACCAGAGATTATGTACCTTGCAAATATCTAAAGATTCTCTTGACTGCAATCAAATGAGACTCTTTAGGAGTAGCCTGAAATCTAGCACAAACACATGTAGCAAACATAATATCTGGTCTAGAAGCTGTTAAATACTCAAGGACCCAATCATACATCTGTAAAGCGTTCATCAATAGCTTTACCTTTCTGATCAGCATCCAGTTGTGTGGTGTTGCACATGGGAGTAGAACAGGGCTTACAGTTTTGTAAATCAACTTATTCA
The DNA here is from genome assembly GCA_025506515.1 of Flaveria trinervia. Taxonomy (NCBI): domain Eukaryota; kingdom Viridiplantae; phylum Streptophyta; class Magnoliopsida; order Asterales; family Asteraceae; genus Flaveria; species Flaveria trinervia. Next base: position 20,973,738 of record CM046444.1, read on the forward strand.
AAAGATCTTTTGTATATTTTGACTGATGAATAAAGGTTCCATCAGCCTTTTGTTTGATTTGCAAGCCTAGAAAGAACTGTAATTCTCCCATTGAACTCATTTCAAACTCTTTTTCATTAATGTTGTAAAATCATCACACAACTGGGGATCAGAGGATGCAAAAATAATATCATCAACATAAATCTGAACAAGTAGCTTATGCTGATCCACCTTCTTAATAAACAAAGTTTTATCAATGGAGCCTCTAGTGAAATTATTCTTAAGAAGAAAAGTAGAGAGTGTCTCATACCAGGCTTTAGGAGCTTGTTTCAACCCATAAAGAGCCTTATCAAGTTTGTACACCCATTCAGGATGTTTATTATCCCAAAGCCTGGTGGTTGACAACATAAACTTCTTCTTTATTTTACCATATAAAAATGCACTTTTGACATCCATTTGGAAAACTTAAGATTGTGGAATGCAGCATAGGCTAAGAACAATCTGATTGCCTCTAGTCTGGCTACAGGGGCAAAGGTTTCATCATAGTCAATACCTTTTCTTGTGAAAACCCTGTACAACCAGTCTAGCCTTGTTCTTAACAATAAGCCCATTTTCATCAGTTTGTTCCTAAACACCCATTTAGTGCCTATTGCACACTTACCTGGGGGAAGAGGAACCAGTTCCCACACTTGCTGTTTCTTGAACTGAAGTAGCTCAAGCTGCATAGCTTCAACCCATCCATTGTCTCTCAAAGCAACATGGTAGTTCTTTGGCTCTAGCTGACTGATGAAGAGAGCATAGAAGCAGAAGTTAGACAATTGACTTCTGGTTGAAACACCAGCATTGATATCACCAATAATCTGAGACATGGGGTGATTCTTCAGTTCTTGATAAACAATGAGATCTGTGCAAGTGTTTGTAGAACCTTCAGCCGCAGCAGATGTTGATGTAGACTCTTGAAACCAAGAAGTAGATGGTAACTCAAAAGATGTAGAGGAAACAGAGATTTCATCAGCATTTGTTGTGGATGGAACTGCTGAAGCTACAGGAACATCAAGTTTAGCAGACACAGGCAGTTGGTCACTAAACTTGAATAGGTGAGTATTGATATATCTCATCATCATCAATACCACCAGGTGGAAGACATGCTGCAGAAGATGATTTAGCCACAGGATCTGCAACAGCTGGAGGTTGATAAGGAACATATTGCAGTATGTCCAAATCAAACAAACACAGGGTTTTGTGGAATCTTGTCCAAAGGAGATTCATTAAACTTCACATGCAAAGTCTCTTCAACTATCTTGTTCTGCAGTTGAAGACTCTGTATGCCTTGCAAGTAGATGAATAACCAACAAAATACCCAGCATCCACCTTAGGATCAAATTTATGGAGTTGATCCTTTGTGTTGAGAATAAAACAGGGACACCCAAATGCTTTGAAAAATGAAATAGAGGAGCAAAATGATGGAGAACTTCATATGGAGTCTTATCAACTCTGATTTACTAAAACTCTATTTTGCACATAGCAAGCTGTGTTGACAGCTTCAGCCCAAAAGGTCAGTGGCAAACCAGAATCAGCCAGCATGGACCTTGCAGCTTCAATGAGGGTCCTGTTCTTTCTCTCCACTACTCCATTTTGTTCTGGAGTCTTGGGATGCTAAACTGCCTTTGATTCCCTTTGAGAGATAGAAGTCATCAAGTGCATGGTTTCTGAATTCAGTTCCATTATCACTCCTGATACACTTGACTGGAAGGGAATACTGCTTCTCAATATACAACACAAAGTTAATAACCTTCTGAGCAACCTCATCCTTTGAATGTAGAAAGAAAGTCCATACAAATCTGGAGTAATCATCCACAATACCAGACAGTTTCTCTTGGCCATGCTCATCACTCTCACAGGACCAAATAGATCCATATGCAGTAATTGCAAGCAGGCAGGGGACTTAGGCTCTTCAATAGGAGGGAATGAGACTTTGTGCTGTTTTCCTTTTAAACAAGCAGTGCAGGTTTCATCACAGTGGAACTCCTTTATTGGTAAGCCTCTGACTAAACTATTGCGGATAAGCTGATTCATGATTTTGAAATTAAATGACCCAGCCTTCTGTGCCACAGTTTAGATTCTTGAGAAGAGGCTTTGGAAAATAGGCAAGGATTGCCTGAGATCTATTTTTTGGAAAGATCTAAGGCATAAACTCTTCCTGTCCTGTTGGCTCTCTGGAGAGTGTGATCATCCAACACCTTATCAATCAAATGCAGAACTTTGGATGACAGAATCCTACAGTTCTGACTGGTGAAAAGAGCAACATGGCCTTATCACACATTTGACTGACACTCAAGAGATTGTACTTGAGATTTCCACATGATTAACATCATCAAATTTGATTTCTCCATTGGAGACAAAACCATTACCAATGATGTAACCCCTAGCATCATTGCCGAAAGAAACAAATCCCTTCTTTCCTTGAGAGTAGTCATGAAGAAGAGAGCTGTTCCCAGTCATGTGCATAGATCCCCACTGTCTACATACCAGATGCTACTTTGGCATGTTGGAGAACCCTGCAATAATAAACATTAGTTAGTTTTGGAGATCCAAACCATTTTGGTTTTGGGCCTGGTCTCATCAATAGATGGTAAACTAACAGGTTTATTTGAAACAACAGCCTGAGAGGAAGAAGATGGTGAAGAAGATGAATCCTTTGGCTTGGATCTCCTTTTCTGTGGTTTCAACACATAGGAGATCTAATTGGTTAACTCTACCCAACAGATGTTAAACCATCATAACCAGCTGTGTCTGATTTTGTGATAAGGCTTTCAGCTCATCAGACACATTGCCAGTGGAGTTTGATAAGTTCCTATGTTGCACCTTCTTCTTCTGAGCACTCTCAGCTGTCACCTGTTTAACCCCTTCCTTTTTGGATTTCTTTGAGGACTTAAGGGTTACAGGATTTGATGTTGCTGATACAAATGTGGTCTCAAACTCATTTTCATTTTTACCATTTTCTCTTTAATTTCTTCTTTTTGTTTGCGTTTGGAACCTCTTTTGTACCAGCAATCATCTGTAAGAGATTGAACAAACCACATACTTCACATGGTTTCTTCTTCATCTTAGGTTGATCATCAACTAAAGAGGGTGAAGCAACTGAAGACTTGTTCTTCAGTGCTTTGGAAGCATTGTTTGCTTTCTTGACTGCCTCTTTAGTAGTCTTCAAACTCTTTCTACTGACAGTTTTCTTCTCTTCAGTACTGGCAGTAGTTGGAGTTTGAACTTCAAGTGTTAAATCCTGCTCTCTAGTCCTTTCAGGACTTTCAGAATTAACTCCTGAGTTGATCAACTCATTGATCATGTGAGTGTTAGCATTTGAACCATCAACATCAGCTGATAGGTTCTGAGAGGGCTTGATGCTGACTTCTACTTCTGATTGTGCTGTATCAGAAAGTAGATCACATGATGAGATGGATTGGTTATTACTCTCACCATCAGATTCTACCTCTGCTCTTGGAGTAAAATCTGTAGGTGGAGCAATGTGATTGTAACAATGCCAACTTCACATTGGAAGCAGATTGCTTACTAAGAAGCATTTCAAAACCTTTGCATGATTGTACCCATCTATCACACTCTGCCTGGGTAACTGCAAGGGTTTCTTTGAGATCTTTATACTTCTCTAGAAGTATCTCTTCCCTAGCCTTATCATCAGTTATTTGGCATTTCAATTTGTAAATCTCATCATTATATCATTAAGCACAAACTCAAATTCAGCTTTGTTTTGGAAATTATTTGTTCTAGCTCAATGTTCTGTTGATTAAAGCTACATTTGCTTCTCTAATAGATGCAAATGCTGCTATGCATGTTTCTGAACATAATTTGGCTTTTGCCTCAGAGGATACCTGTGATACCTTGGTGTAGAGGCATTAGAGGATGAAGTATCAGCAGAATCCAAAGCCATAAGAGCTAGATTTACAAATGGACTTTCACCACCATGTTGACCAGCACCTGAGAACAGTTGTTCATGACCAGACAAGTCATCTGGTAAACTGGTCCAGTCAACAACTCCTGGGGTGAAGAAGCTGTGTTGTTGAGGTTGAGTTTGTTGATGAGATTAGGAAGGCTGTGGTTCAGGCAATGCTTGTGGTTGTTGTGCAATTGGAGCTTGAACAAGATTTGGTTGAGGCACATAATAGCAGGGATAAGGATATGACATTTGACCCTGGGGAACAAAGTATGCAGGAGATCTAGGATGTGAATAATGACCGGAACCAGCAGGATGTTGCCCTCTGTTTTGTGGACTAGTACTAGGAAAAGTCACAAAGGGTGCATAGGAGTAGATCCAGTTGATCTACACTCTCTTGCAAAGTGTCCTAGCCTTTGGCATTTGTGACACCTCAACTACTCTTGTCAAAACCAACTTTGGTTTTGCCAGAGAGTCTAGGAAATTTCCTGCCAGTTCTCTTATAGAACTTCTGAGATGATATTAATCAGTGCCATTTGGCTCAGAATATCCATCTCTTCTAGATCATCATCAGCTATTCCTTTCAGATCATCCATGATGAAGCATAAATTGTCACTATTACTGCCAGAATGACTCTCAATACCAACAAATGCATGATCAGAACTATTTGAAGAGAATCTATATGCTCATCATAATTGCTTTCAGATGCAGCATATTCTGACTCATGGACCAACCAAGGCAGTATTACCTGGTACAAAGTCATCAGTGAGCTTTCCTGATGAGGACAGTTTCCTCTTCTGCTCTATCTCTCTTTCAAATGTAAGCAGTTTCCCAAGAAGTTGGGTGAGAGATAGACCATCCAGATTTGCACTTGAGCGTAGAACAATAGTGTATGTGTCCCATCTCTCAGGCAGTGATCTGAGGAATCTGTTGTTCATCTGGCTATTGGTGTATTCATTTCACCATTTCAGCTCAGATATCAAGTAGGAAAAGCGCTCAAACTGTTGAGTCAGTGTCTCACCCTTTCTATGAGAGAATGTCTCATATTGTTGGGCAAGGATTTCTCTATTGTTTGCTAAGACCTCATCTGTGCCACCGAATTGTTCCTTCAGGGCATTCCAGAGATCATGAGCAGTTCATGATGCATAAGCCCTGAATAGATCCATTAGGCAGTGCCATGGCCAGAATTCATGGGCTTTAGCATCAATCTCAAATAGTTTCCGATCTCATCAGAGTATTGTTCCTTCTTCTTCGGAACCATTTGATTGGTTTCCGGATTGTTCACCATAGGCTTATGTGGTCCATGTACCACAGATGTCCAACAACCTGAACTGTTAACAGACAGGTGATGAAGCATTCTTCGTTGCCATATGTTATACTCGGTCCTAACCAGCATCGGAGGCTTGGTTGAGGAACCGGTATTGTGAGGATCGCTAGAAGGAGTGTCATCTCAGATTCAATCAAATTCGGTTAAGCTAAAACAGATTTAGAACAAAACACAACAACCAATTGAACCAGAAGATCTCAAAAAAATAAACGAAAGCGACATAAATTCATAATCTATAACCAGTTCTTGCGAATACGCTAATTCAATCAAACACAGATATCATAGCAGTTTCAATGATCAATTGTTAGATCGATCAATGATTAACCTGCTCTGATACCACTTGTTAGGATCAGTGATCTATGTTTGATTGATTAAAGAGTATAGCAGCGGAAATCGAACAACGAATAGTCGATTCACAAGAACGAAACGATATTCAAAAAGAACAAAGACGGTTATAGAGAGAGAATTTCTGCAAATATATTTCATTCAATATTCGCTTTCGTGGTAACAGAATGTCACAATTACAATTAGGTCGACATCTCTTATATAAGAGATGTGACGTCTGCTGATGTCACTTGATAGTGACATCTAACAGATTTATTACAACTGAAACACAACTACTGAAGATGTCAAAACAGCTGACATCTCCTTACAAAAATGCTAAGTGTTATCAGTTGTTATAACTACTGAAAAACATAAAACTACTGAAACTACAACGACTGAAGAACAAGCTCTTCAGTCGTTTTACAAAACAATGAAACTAAAAATATAAAACTACTGATATCACAACTACTGAAGAAGTACTCTTCAGCAGTTGTGACAAACTACTGAAACTTTAGTACTTGATCTTCAGACTTTGAACTTCAGAGTTTCATCAGCTGATGACTTCAGTAGATATCATCAGCTGATGTCTTCAGTCTTTGTCTTCAGACTTTGTACATCAGTTGTTGATCTTCAGCACTTGTAAACTCTTCAGCTATTGTACTTCAGTACTTTGGTCTTTCAGCTTCAGCACTTGTGTTCTTCAGCTGTTCAGCTTCAGTACTTGTGTTCTTCAGCTGTTCAGCTTCAGTACTTGTGTTCTTCAGCTGTTGTACTTCAGCACTTTAGTTCTTCAGCTGTTGAAGTTTTCAGCACTTGATCTTCAGCTGTTGAAGTCTTCAGCACTTGTCAAACTGTTGATGAAGCTTTCAGCAGTTGTTGTGATACATGTGGGACTTAGAGGTTTTCTGATCATGGCTATTGGTTCTTTTGGTCCAACAGTTATTATTGTAACGTAAAGTATATCGTAATAATAAAGTGAAAGAGCAATAAAGAAAAGAAGAGGAGCATTAATGAAAATGTTAACAAGTCTTGCAAGCTTACAGGAGGTGCACGACCATCTTGTCGTTAGCTCAACTGTACTGCGGGTTAGCTACCCTATTATGCACACAGGTCCAATCAATTGAGATTGACAGGACCTTTGTAGCGTGCCCTAGGTGATTGGGTCGGCCTTGTACACAGTATACAAAACCCTTTCGAGGGATATAGTTGACCCTTTCGAGGGATATAGTTGACCCTTTCGAGGGATACATTTGACCCTTTTGAGGGATATAGTTGACCCTTTCGAGGGATATAGATGACCCATCACCCATTTTTTCATCGTGCATACAGTTGGGGTATTGCTCACTGTTCCATACAGAAAGTGAAACATAAAGATAAAAGTTTACAGAACAAAAAAGGCATACAGTAAAGAGAACGAACAGTACTTGTTCATACAGTTAATGCGTGCTCGCATATACAGTACAGAGTTGTATTTTACAGAAAAGAGTATTTTCTCATACAACATATAGAAAGTATTTTATTACTTTTAAAACTAGAACTCACTCAGCGACGCTGACTTTTATACATTTTTAGTTGGCAGGTAATTATTGCTGAGGATGGCACGAGGGTGAAGCTACTCGGCAGGAAAAGACTGACATCCATTCGTACTCTGTGTTGTTGTTGTTTTGTAATGCATATAAATAATTCTTTTGAAAACAGTTAATGATGATGTATTACTTAACAACAGTGTTTTAAATGAAATGAATGGGTTTTTGATAAATCATTTCCGCTGCTTAAGTTTGTATAATTATAATGTTTAATGTTTTAACTGCTGTGATTGATCAACTGTGAGGTTTCCGGGAACGGGGCCTTACATGAATTTGGTTTAAACCGAACAAACATCAAGAAGACTTACGTTTTACAGCTTCTTCTTCCTCATTCTCTCTCTAGAACCGGGCTCTCTCTCTCTCTCTTCTTCTTCCTCCGAGATCAAAGCAGCTTTCTGCTTTGATATGGGCGACCATGCCCCCGTTAAATCCATAAAATAATAAGGTTTGTACTTTATACACTTTTTCTCCTTCATTTGTACACAATTTCTATTCCTTCCATTTACTTTTCTTTTCCTTCCATTTGAATAAAATTTCGGGGTGTTACATCTCTAATAAGGTATATAGGTGTATACAATCTACTTAGAGTAGTTCTAAAGATGTTTAATTTACCTAACCTTGGCTTAGGTTGTCACACCAACTTAGATTAAGTTTACATTCTTAAGCATTCAAAGATTATAAAACATGAGTATATTTAATGAAAATAATATTTAATATTATTTCAACGAAATTATTACATGTGTTATGAGCAATCAATTCATATTTGTACGTCCCGGTTATTCTGCCATTAGTCGGGGTGTGACAAAAGAGAGAAGTAGAAAAGTGGTGGTGCTGAATTTCTCATATGGTGGTGAAGAGGTAGTGGTGATGATGATAATGAAAGAAGAAGATAAAGATGGAAGAAGAAGATAAAGAGAGGGGGTGAGGTGTGGTGGGAGGGGTTTGGGTGGGGGTAAATTAAGTTTTGTTTAGAAATTATTAATTTTTAAATTTAGGGGTATATTGATAATTTTACATTGACTTAACTAATAAACATAATCTTAGTTAATGTCGAGGACTGTCATTGTGTATATGATGCATTGTTTAGGCATGAATATGTGAATTTTAAAAAGTAGGGATTTGATGACCTGTCATTGGGGTCATAAAAAACCTAATTAATCTAGGTAGCTAGAGTAACTCAGGTAGCATCCATAATAAGCATGTGGTTAGTGTTACACGATTCATTTGATTATTTTTTAATAAATACTTAACTAAAGTAAACTATTGTCTCTAGACTGTGGATAATGATAAACAAGATTGGCCTAGAAACGATTACTTTCGTAAGCAAAATGAAAACTTGAACTTGGATTAGAATTAATAATATAAGAGATCACATCAATAGTTTAGGAATCTAATTGAATGCACAACCTATGTTTCACTTAGTTTTGAAATCACATAGACATAACTTGTTTATCACATATGTTGAATGGTAATAATTATCAACTCGATATCTAATTATGTAAATTAATTAGTGAATTAACTAATGCTACAATATAGAAACCTTATTTGCTATAAAACCCAATTACTACTTAATGGTTAACAATATAAAACTGCTAACTTGAAAAGAAATAATCAAATCAACTAACACAAATCTTTAATCAACATATGATTCAAAACATATAAATGAAGAAAAGTTGCTAAAAAATAAATCAAATTTTATGTCTCGAATAGGTAAAAACATAAAAAAAACAATCAAATCACAAACCATCCATCGTAGACGAGCACGGGTGATTTAGCCTTGCATCTTCATCAAAATCTCTTCAATCTTTAACTTGAGCATGTGAATTGTGGATTAATTAATAATCAAAGAGAGTTGTAATGGTTGAAAATATTCCAAACCTCGTTCTTGAGGCCAGAGGAAGTGTCCCCTCGAAAGCCTAATATTAGGGTTAAATATGTTTTTAAACTTGAAACAATCTTGAAGATGTCACGTTAGAATTTAACTTATGTCTTATAGGTTGTAGGTTATAGCCTACCCCTCCGAGATGGCCTTGGCCTTTGTCTTGCGGTCTTCCTAGACGATGGTGCTATGTGGTCGTAAGCTACGACCTATATGCCATAACTTACAGTCTTAATTTTTCTTACTCGATTTCTTCGTTTACAGCTTTGTTCAATTCGTAATCTTTCTAATTGTTGTATTCTTATCATATTTTTCCATTAAGATCCATTTGAACTACATTTCACACACGTAGCAAAGTAATACCATTTGATAAATAAAGTATATTAAAAACGCAATATTAACTATGATACTTGCATGCATATCAATCAATTATAACATCCCCACACTTACCCTTTTGTTTTCCCATAACAAACTCTATTGCAACACTTTAACAATAATCAATCAAATATGTTAACAATCTCTTAACCTTGTGTGAGTTAAGGTCCCATGGCATACATGGCTATACGATTTATGTCATTCAAAATTGACCACCCAGTAAGTAAATAAAGTGTATGTTTGAAACTTAGAGTCAGTAATATGGCATAACTTTACTTTCACCTTCCAACAGACACACTTCATGCCTCCTACAATCATCAATCCTCTTAGGTTATTTTCTAGACTAGTGATTCTATAGTAGTATATTTGGAACACTCGAAACCAATAATGTACACTATTATTGTAAGCTCGTACAACAGACACATCTTTATAAACTAACATACTACAATACACAATTCAAGAGGTATTTTACGGGTGTTATGTTAGGCTAGGGTGAGTAAAAGGATTTAAAGTGGCGAGTGGTGAATGGCGAATGAAATCCAATCTAGACATTCTAACTTTAAAAGATATACCTAATGTTATCCCTTGACTCACATTGACCCGAACACACTACATGAATTCATATTATTTTTGGTGCTTCATATTTTAATCAATTTGACTATTACGGAGGAATTATTTCTTTTCCCATTTTGTATGTATATGTGTGTATATATATATATTATATACAATACATATACATATACATATACATATACATATACATATACTATACATAACATATACATATACATATCATAACATATACATATACATATACATATACATAACATATACATATACATATACATATACATATACATATACTATACATATACATATACATATACATATACATATACATATACATATACATATACAATATACAATACATATACATATACATATACATATACCTATACATATACATATACATATACATATACATATACATATACATATACAATACATATACATATACATATACATATACATATACATATACATATACATATACATATACATTACATATACATATACATATACATATACCTATACATATACATTACATATACATATACATATACATATACATATACATATACATATACATATACATATACATATACATATACATATACATATACATATACATATACATAACATTACATATACATATACATATACATATACATATACATTACATATACATATACATATACATTACATATACATATACATATACATATACATATACATAGACATATACATATACATATACATATACATATACATATACATATACATATACATATACATATACATATACATATACATATTACATATACATATACATATACATATACATATACATATACATAACATATACATATACATATACATATACATATACATATACATATACATATACATATACACATACATATACATATACACATACACATAGACATATACATATACATATACATAGACATATACATATACATATACATATATATACATATACATACATATACATATCATAACATATACATATAATACATATACATATACATATCATATACATATACAATACATATACATATACATATACATATACATAACATATACATATACATATACATATACATATACATATACTATACATATACATATACATATACATATAATATACATATACATAACATTACATATACATATACATATACATATACATCTACATATACATATACATATACATATATATATATAATACAAGTGTGCTATACGCAACATCAAGCAACGGAAAAACGTAGTCACGGACTGTATATATATATAATATATATATATATATATATATGTGTGTGTGTGTGTGTGTGTGTGTGTTTGTGTGTGTGTATGAACCATTACTGTTACTGATTATTATCGGCCACACTTCAATTAAAAAAGAAAAAAAACAACAAAACTAGAAAACTCAAACATATCATAAATTGGACTTCAGCAGATCACTTAACCTAAAAGGCTAAATGCTTAACGTGTTTAATAATGTGGGTTTAGTTTAATAACAAGTTGGGGCGTGACACACATCTAAAGGGGATATGTTAAGTTAGTGAAATCAAATGAAAGGGTCTAAACAAAGTAGCTATCCTAATGCCTCTGTCATAGTTGTGCAAAGTAGTGTATCACGATCGCTACATGTATCAATTACACGAGTTATAAAATAGATTCACATTATGGTAAACACTCAATAAGATAAGAAACAAACAATTAAGTATAAAATAGGAAATGCTTAATTGGGCTCAAATTCTCACTTAAACGATGGAAAAGGTTAAGTATGTGAAACATGCATGTAGTCCACTATTTAGTTTGTCACATCTTACTAGGCAATCCTACTTAATTTTATAGAAAACTGGAGGCTGGAAATACTTTTGTGTGACTTAAAACTTACCATACCAAGGGATCTTACATGTGCACAATCAAGTGATAGTTAACGATTTACATTAAGAAATTATATTTCATGCACAATTAAGTTTGTTTAAAAGCCTTTTTTCAAAATATTTTCAAATTTTTTAAATTTATAAAGTTACTAATCACCTAATCTGATATTTGGGATAAATTTCCCCTGATGTAGAATGAGTATATTAAAAACTTAATACCCCAAGTACAAGGCTAAATCCCTAATCATTATGCTAAGCTTACCGAGACTCGAGATTAACTAAAATTTAAATTAAAAAAATTCCCAAAACCTATAAGTTTATTACACCACCAAGTATATAAACAAATAAAAATAAAAGCACCACACAAACTAAACAAATAAGAAGAGAAGAGAATACATAGACCTGATTAGTATGAATCCTCACACTTAAGTGTTTGCATCTAGTACTTTAAACTAGAAAAGAAACAAGAAAAATAAAATACACAAAAACTAAAAGAAACAAATAAAAATTGAGTTGTCTCATGATTAGGGTTAAGTTTTAGGTATTTAGGTAGACCGTACCTAATATTTGTTATGGCCACCTAAGTGAATATTTGCCTACCAAATTTATAATAACCACTTTGATATTTGACATGCAAATTCTTAATTTCTTAATAATGATTAGCATGTAAATTGAGAACTTGTTATTGAAGAGCCATTTCTTGAAAACTTGTTTAATGTCTATTGACGTTACCTTTTTCATCTTGGTCTTCAAATCTTCTTTTCAAACTTTGGTGGTTGAAGTAATTAGTACATTAGAAAAGTCAGGATAAATTTGGACTATTTTAAGGTTTGACTCCTTTATAGGTGTTATGACTTCAATTAAATATGAACACCTAACTTGAAGCTCAAAAAACCCCTAACCTCTTCTACCTCTTCACTATCAACCATGGTATCACAAGCCAACTCACCTTGCTCTCGTTTAAGTTTGGCCATATCCTCACCAAGTTGGCCAACCTGCTTAACCAATGTCTCGAATGTTTTGTCTCTTAACTTTTCCTTCTTCTTCATTTTTGTTGATACACATGTACCTAGTTTAAGAGCTTAATATAAAATGTCTATCATGTCTTACATATAGGTAATTGAATGGGTATGAATGAAATACAATGTGTGGTTGATGCTTATAATGTTTAATATTTCATTGTTTATTGTGTGATAACTTATAGTGAACTAAATATATAGGTTTGTGGTTGTTGTACATAATTCTTAGTCAATAATGATTGAGAAACATGTTCAAACTTAATCGTGTGAAGTTCTCATGCGAATGGACCATGCTAATAGACCATACGCATGAATACTTCATGCTAATGGACAAGTCGCACAATTGAACCAAGAGACTCGATCAGTCATCCGATTGAGACATAAGATTGACTCAGTCGCATGACTAGATCTTCAGTCATGCGGATAGATCAATCATATGATTCAGTCGCACGACTGAACCATGCTAATGGTTCAGTCGTACAATTAGAGGATCCTAACCTATAAATACCACCTAATTCATGGAAAAACAGAAGAATTTCAATACCTACACACATAATCGTACCCTAACCGTCCAGAGACTCAAGAAACATGTTCCAAGTTCATAGATCACAGTTGATCATGTTCTAATCACTCTTAACGTCTCATTAATCGTTAGATTGATCTGAACTGTGTTCTCCCTGATTGGATCGCCAATCAATGAGGATTCCGCACTATTTGTGTTGGTATACACGCATAATCAGTTAGTACTCCGTATGTACACGGTCCAAACAAGTGGTATCAGAGCTTTGGCTCTTGATTTTGCGTGTGATTCGATCGTTTTGGTGCAAAAAATCACGTTTTTCATTCAAAAACACTATCTTTTTGAGTAAGACACCAGCAGCCTTCAGTTGCACGATTGACTCAATCGCACGACTGAACTCACTCGCACCTCCCATACGTACGATTGAACTCATTCGCCCATCCATTCGTACGACTGAACAATCTCATTCGCATCGTTCATCCGCATTTGCCTAATCGCACGACTGTTCATCCGCATTTGTCCATTGCACGATTGGCTCATCTGCATTTGTTCAATCGTACAATTGATTCATTCGGACCTCTCTATTCGCACAAGTGAATAAGTTCAGTTTGAAGTTCAAAGTTAATAAAAATGGAAGATCAGTACTCAACGTTTACTGCCGGTAGGGATTCATAGTTCCCGAATCTATTGCTTCTGGAGAATGAAATTAGGAATCACAATAAGCCCCCTAAGCTCATAATGTTAGATGATTACCCAAAATGGAACCAAAGATTAGAGATATACCTAAATGGAGTTGATCCCAATATGTGGGAATAAATTGAGACGGGTTATAGCATGCCGGTTGGTGCTCATGGAGTTAAACTTAGTTTGGGTGGCATGACTGATAGCGAGAAGGTGAAGTACAATGTAGAGAAGAACGTGTATGCGTTGTTGACTTAGTCAATTCCTAAGGATATATTCCATCAGTTTTCTGAGAACAAATAAGCCAAAAAGTTATGGGAGGCTCTAGAAAAACGGTATGACGGGAATGCAACGTTGAAGGTATTGAAGGCAAAGCCTTTGAAGAAGGAGTTTGATAACTTCTCTTCGATGGGAAAAGAGAGCCTGGATGACATCATGACCGTTTCTACCATTTGATGACTGAGCAGCACACTCATGGGGTAACCATGTCTATGGAAGGCAAGGTGTCACGTTTTGCGAATGGATTGCCATAGAAGTGGATTTCATTTGTGTCAAATCTAAGACAGAATGATATGCTAGCAAAGTTGGATATTGATGACTTCATTCTGAAGCTGAGAGAGGACGAACTGAGGATGAAGTACAGGTCTCAAAACGGATCATATGATCACAATCGTCACTTTATAACCTATCTCCCACTCGAACAAGTTCTAGAGCACCACTTCAAACAAAATTCCTGTCTAGTTCAGCCGCTCCTTCCCAAGCCACTACTTCATGATCTGACACGTCAGGGTTATCATGCACCCAATTTATAGCACCTGAAGCAAAGACTACAAAGTTGAAGACCGAGAATCTTGGTAATATTACTGTAGAGGTGGCAAAGGAGCATATGTATCTCCTAGCAGTTGTAGTTCACTCCTATGATGGCCTAGTTATGGGGAAGATTGGAAACTACCATCTCGTCGATGAAGACTACGAGCAGGTAGATTAAACTGAACTCGAAAGAATGGATATCATGTGGGCGTTGGCTAGTGCTGTCCGGAGGGAAAAGAAGTTTGTGAAAAAGACTGGATAGAACTTGATAGCCACCAAAGACACTACCTTTGGTTTCGATAAAACCAAAGTTACGTTTTTTAACTGTGGAGAGAAAGGGAATCTCAAGCGTGAATGTGTTAAGCCCAAGAAAACAAGTAATGGTAATCCATTCTCCACCTTCAATCATCAAGAGAAACCTATCAATGGTGATACATCATCAAGCAAGGATCCTAAGGCCTTGACTGCACAAGACAACAAAGGGCAAGATTGGACCTTTTGTTTTGTATCTCCGGGAGAATCCAACATTGCTTGTGTTGAGGGTTTGGATGACGACTCTACAAGCGAAGGTGAAATCGCGGTGGAACTAGTGATGTCTAATAATGAAGAAACTACGAATGTGGTCAATCACCTAAATGAATAAGGTCTCAAAACAACATGTTCAGAATCACCAGCACCCAAACAATCAAACTCTACTATGATGGCTGATTCAACCGAATCTTCTCAGGTAAGTAAAAAAGACCAACTTTTTGATAGTCATGCTTGTAATGAATGTAATAAATTTAGAAAAAGCATAGATTCAAAATTTTCTAGGTTATTAGATCACAATGATAGCTTAGTAAATGACCTACAACTATGCACAGAAACTAACAAGATTTTAAAACAAAATGAGCACAGTTATAAAGAAAAAATAGAACTTTTAAACAAACAACTACAAGAAACTGAGGTTGTTGCTTTTAACCAAGCAAATGACATAAAGTTCTGTTTAAACTCCCTAGAAGAAACTAAGAAAGAAAAAACAGTTTTGGAAGTCGAAGTAAATTCATTAAAACAAAAACTACATAGCGGGACCGGTTCGTTCGCATAGTCCAGCACTGAGTGAAAGAACGTAACAACAGGGAGGGTTTTGGTGACAAAGTGGTTCCACCACCACATGAGACCTTGTTGAATGCTAAATGTAGATCAATAAATAACAATCCAATCAAGGATCATGTGGTGTCCACTCCTGTAGTTAGTGATCCAGATTCCACGAGTAAATCGGTGGAATCTGTCGCTAAACAGAAGGAGGTCACTTCAAAATTTAAAGGTAAGATGCCTATTGTTAATTCGGATAAACAATTTGAAAAGGTTAAGATAAAGTCGGGTACTAACATGTCTAATCTGAACCTACAAAGACCAAACAAATTAACCAACCACATGCACCAAATAAACAAAAGGGTAAAGATGTTAAAAATCTTCAAACAATGAATTTTGTTAAAGGAGCTAAAAAATCTAAAAAAGAAGAGTCAAAACCCAAACAGACTAAAGTCACACCTGTGTCACACACTTCCCCACAGAAACCGTTCCACCAACATGTCGAAAGTAGATCATGCTACAATTGTGGAAAGTATGGACACATCGCTTAAAATTGTCCTTATTATCAGACACCAAGAAAGAAAATTGAACTTCATGATCCTAAACCAAGTTCTTCTAAAAGGAGTTCTATCACTCCACCAAAAAGAATTAGTGAACATAAATTTCAAACCGTAAGCCAGTCATCTGTTTATCACAAACAGGCCTTACACAAAACTGGCATGTGGAAAGAAAAATCAAGTATAGTGTCTGATAATGAGAACAAGAAGAAGAATTATCTACCCTCACCCTCAAATGGACAATGGGTAGAGTTTATGATGTGTGATTTCTCTAGGTCACCCAAGCCAGTTAAGGCTTGGGTCCCTAACCTAAACTAATCATTTCCTTTGAATGTGTAGGGTGTCTGCTATAGTGCTACTACAAATACCTAGATTGTTGATAGCGTGCATCAAGGCACATGACTGAGAACCTGTCTCTCTTGTCAAATGTCAAACAAATTAAAGGAGGACACCTTTCGTTTGCTGGAAATAAAGGAGGATATATCACTGCACAAGGGGAAGTGGGAAACCAGAAAGTGAAGTTTGATAAGGTAAACTATGTTCAACAACTTCAAAATAATTTACTTTCTGTCTCCCAAATATGTGACAAAGAATTCAGGGTTGTATTTGACAACATGAAGTGCTATGTTCTGAAAAAGGACTATGTCATCTCAGAGGACCAAGTTTTAATGTCAACATCAAGATATAACAACTTGTATGTCTTGGACCTATCAAAGCCTCCACAACCGATCATAATGTACAATGCTTCTTGTCAAAGGCAACAGAGAGAGAATCCATCTCCTTGCATAGGAGAATGAGACAAATTAATCCATGAAAGATGAATCACTTGATGTAGAATGATCTAGTGCGTGGAGTAAATATTAAAAACATCCGGTTAGTGGATTTTTATGTCGTGTGTAAAAAAGGGAAACAAACAAAGAAGTCTCATAAGAAAAAGAAATTTCACTCAATTGATCTACCTCTTGAGCTTCTTCACATGGATTTGTCTGGCCCAGTTAGTACAAAAAGCATTATCGGCAATTTGTACTCCTATGTAGTTACGGATGATTACTCAAGATTTCATGGGTGATGTTTCTGAAATCCAAATCAAAGACATTTGAATCATTCAAAGAGCTGGTAACTACATTGGAGTCACTCTACAAGCTTAAGGTAAGGCAAGTTCGCTTAGACAACGGTACCGAGTTCAAGAATCAGTGGATGGAGGCATTCTGCAAAAAAAAGGAATTATGCACCGGTTCACATGTGCCTACACTCCTCAAATGAACGGAGTTGCTAAGAGAAAGAATCAAAGCTTGATAGAGACAGCCCGGACGATGCTAGCAGACTCGAAACTGCATATCCAATTTTGGAATGAGGCAGTAGCTAACGCATGTTACACCTTCAATCAAGTCTTGGTGGTCAAACGTCATTGTAAAACATGCTAAGAGTTGCTCCAACGATGTAAACCAAATCTGGAGTACCTCGAGCCATTTGGTGCACCATGCACGCTGCTAAGAAAATTCAGTCGGGAAGTTCAACGAGAAGGCCGAAGAAGGAATTTTTTGGGATAAAACATACCAAATAAAGAGTTTATAACAACTCAACAGGTCAAATAGAAGTGTGGTGTAATATTGATGTACAACGATTCAGCACCCCTTGCTGGAAAAGGACCCTCGTTCTTTTTCGACTATGATGGATTCTTTAAGTCCTTCAACATTCCACCCTCCCCTCCTGAGGATGAGTTATTGACCAGAGTGATGTATGATATGTTAAATACACCATCACTGGACCAACGATCTCAACATCATAAGGTGAGTCTTCTAGTTCTTCAGGGGGAGCACTCGTGGTAAGTGACTCCTCCTCTGTTGACAAAGACATGGCAAACGATCAGGTGGATCCAGAGGAACAGGTTCTTACTACTGCAAGTACACAAGCATTTGATGTTGATGCTTCTGACACTTCGGAACCTCACACTCCCACTGCCTCAGATACTGAACTGTTGTTCACAATCTGGATAATAAGGTAGTTGTTCCCACCACTCCTGGATCACGACTAAATGTTTATGATCCTTTGGACAATGTTATTGGAGATGTTCGATCAGGAGTACAGACAAGAAATCAGCTATACTCAGTTGATCATGCCTCAGTGATAGAAAAGGGATATCTTCACGATGGTGTGTATCGATGTTTTGTGTCTCAATTTGAGCCAAAATATGTTAGTGAAGCCCTAAATGCCGAGGCATGGGTTAGTGCCATGCAAGAAGAACTTCTTCAATTTAAGAAGTTAGGAGTATGGACACTAGTGGATAGACCTAAAGGTGCTAAGGTCATTGGCATCAAAAGGGTCTTGAAATACAAGAAAGATAACCAAGGGGTCATCATAAGAAACAAGGCTCGACACTTAGTTCAGGGATTTTGACAAGTCGACGGTATTTATTATAATGAAGTGTTTGCACCTGTGGTGAGAATGGAAGCAAACCGTTTCTTCCTAGCCTATGACTTACATGAGGATTAAAGTTTATCAACTAGATGTAAAGAGTGCATCCTTCATAGTGAAATCCGGGAGACAATGTATGTCAGTCAACCCGAAGGATTTGAGGATCCATATCATCGGGATAGAGTTTACAAGCTAGATAAGGCTTTCTACGGGCTCCAGCAAGCCCCTAGAGCATGGTATGAAAAACTCTCGACTCATCTTATGAAACACGGCTTTCACAGAGGAGTGATTGACTATACACTGTTCATCAAAGAAAAGGATGGTGACTTACTGCTAGTTTAGATCTACGTTGATGATATAACCTTTGGTTCCAAAAACGAAGCATTATGCAAAGAATTCGAAGCACTAATGAAAGCTGAATTTGAAATGAGTGCCATGGGAGAAATGAAGTTCTTTCTTGGATACAGGTGGATCAGACACCAAAGCAGATATTTCTACATCAGACTAAGTATGTAGGGGATATTCTCAGTCGGTTCAATATGAAGAATGCTTCGGCAGCTGGGACTCCACTAGCTACAAACCACGATGTGGCACCCGACGAAAATGGTGATCTGGTGGATGCCACCATGTACCGAGGAATGATCGGATCCCTCATGTACCTAACTGCCTCACGACCTGATATCATGTACGCAACGTGTCTCTGCTCAGATATCAGGCGAAACTGAAAGTCAACCATATCATAGAAGTCAAAAGGATATTTCGTTACCTAAAGGCTACTCCAACACTTGGGTTGTGGTATCCTCATGACGATGACTTTGAGCTTACAGTGTAGAGCGATTCGGATTATGGCGGCTGCAAAATGGACTACAAGTCAACTTTAGTAGGATGTGAATTCTTTGGGAGAAGATTAGTCACGTGGTAGTGTAAGAAGCAGACATCGGTTGCTTTGCCAACTTGTGAAGCTGAATACGTTGCTGCTGCAACCTGCTGTTCACAAATCATCTGGATTCAACAGCAAATGTGAGACTACGGTTTCAAATTCTCTAACCCTCCTACATTTGTTGATAATTCTGCTGTTATAGCCGTAACTAAAAATCTTGTCCAATATCTTAAGACCAAACACATCGGAATTAAATATCACTTTATACGTGATTGTTTTGAAAAGAATTTAATCGATGTTGTTAAAATTAATACGAACTTTCAACGCGCTGACCTCTACACAAAAGCTTTTTATAAACCAAGATCTTTATATCTATTAGAGGTCAACGACATGAAAAGGAAATATGAAGTGATTCCAGAAGATGAAAGTACATAGTCCGACGCGTAGAGTCATTTTTTATCTTATTTTATTTTATTTTATTTTATTTTATTTTATTTTAATTTATCTCTTCGCCTATTAAAATTCAAAACGCAAAAACATTTTCGGTTTTCGAATTTTAGGGGGAGAATAGGTTAAATGAGTATTAACTTAGTAGTTTTATTTAATTATTTAAAACAAAAGAAACGAGGGAGGAGGACAACTTAGCTAAAATGAAATGAATCAAATCTGTGATACTGATTCAACGAATTTGGAAAATGATAATACGCAGGGAACATATTAATTTGGGAATTTAAAAGGTTTAACTACTCATGATGCAAAATTCAAAGTTAAGTCTGAATAGTTAAAGCAAAATAAAAGGAAAGATGATAGTTAAACTAGTACGCTACTATGGTAACATAGAGAACGACCTAGAGGTTGTTAGCGCATTAGATGATGTGTCGGTAGATTCAACACAATAGATAAGTAGACCTCATTGGTGATTTCAAGCTAAAACTAAGTTGTTCAACAAGCTGTGAGTACACACCTTATCCCTGGTTAACACAATCAATGAAGTTCCAATAAGGGGTGACGAGCAAAATAAAACCACAAATGTGTGTGGATGACCATAAAATATAAGCAAAGCACATGAAAAATGCAAAAAGCAATCAAGCTAATACCTATGTTGTTGGGGTGATCCGTGCAAAAAAAATGATTGCTCAAACAAGAAGATAGGTTGTGTGCCTCTCTCCTGTGTGGTGGCTCAGACCTGAGGATAAGCATAACCTAAATATTCAATAATTCATGGTGTTTGTGCCTCTATGCTATGCGGTGGCACTGACCTGAGGCTTAGCATCTCTTTGAAAGCTCTTAGATAGTTTCTTCTTGTAAAATACCCGTAGACCGCTCAAAAATCTCCTGAGGAACATTGATTACCATATAAGCATGGGATCCACAAATGCTTGTTGAAATAATTAAACCTTAAATCATCACCAATGTGTGTCAAAATCTATATATGGATTTAAGAGGACAAGTATACTGACAATCATCATGAGTTGCAGCTCTTGAAAGTCAAAATCATTGTGTGCATCTTGTAGCTCTAGTATGATTTCCTAAAATTGATGTTGTCTATCAGTGATACCAAGGATCAAGCATCAAGATTGTTTATTAAAGTTTCCCAAGTGAGTCTGATATACCTGTATGATTCCAAAATGAAACATACCAGAAATGATTAACCAGAATTGAAGTTGTGCTGTCCTTGAAGTAAAATCAATTAGAATAATTCTAATAGGTCGTATTTCATCTCTAATAAAAAATACAAAAATATGTCCTGTTATTGTTCTTAATGTCAAAGTTTTTCTGTTTAATTTTAGTAAAGTGTAATGTAAGAGTCGGACTCAACAACTCGTCGTAATCTGTTAATCGTTCACTCAAAAGGGTCACGTATGAGGTGACCAAAACATTCAAAATAAAATGAGTCACGTCTGAGGTGACAAATTCATTTTAAGTAAAAGGATCACGTCTGAGGTGATCAACAGTGTTTTTCAAATTTAAAAGCTCATGCCTGAGACGATCATCGCTAATAATGTTTTATCTATTGTTAAAAGGATAACTTTTTGAAAGTGTATAAGGTCAAATGAACAAGTTAGAGTCATTCGCACGACTGGACCATAAGTTTGGACCAGCTGCCCGAATGGAGCAATGAGAATGAACCATTCGCATGATTGGATCATGAGTATGAGCCAATCGCACGAATGGTGGTGACCGACTGAGTCAGTCATACGACCGAACCCCATTTGCACGAATGAAGCTAACCGAATGATTCAGTTGCATGACTGAAACCTAGTCACATGACTTACTGTGACCGACTGAGCAAGTCACACGACTGAGCCCTAGTCCCACAAATCAAGAGTGCGAATAGGTTCAGCCTCACGATTGAAAGAAACCCTAGTATAAATAGAGGGGGAGTCGGTCGCAAACACTCATCACCCCCAAATCACCCCTAAATCGCACAAAAGCAATACTACTCTGCCCAAATTTCATATTATTGATTTAGCACCCGTTTGTGATACTAACTGATTACGCATTGTTTCTAAGGTAATGTACCTGTTTGTGATACTAACTGATACTAATTGATTTAGCACCATTTGTGAGACTAGATTTGATCAAAATGCTCAAATTAAGCAAGCCCTAAAGTTCAAATTGGTTCAAAACAAAACCGAGACAAAACCTTTCAATAAACCACTAATCTGTACTTAAACGTCAAATTATATAGTACTAAGTGTTGTTTTTATGGATTGCGAGTCAAATGAGACTAACCTGAACATTGAACATCAAGTATTGACTAAGAATCGATTCTACATTATGGAATATAGACGTTATGCTAATGGACATACTGATGAACTTCAATCGCACGATTGAAATGGGCAAATGACTTAATCGCACGAATGAACCATGCATATGAACTCAGTCGTACGACTGATTCAACCGCATAGAACAGCATACGACTCAGTTGAGTCGCAGGTTCATTCACATGACTGAGCTTATTCACATGACTAAGACTAAGTCGGATTGTCCATTTGCATGACAGAATAGAATGATTTAAGTTCATTAAAATTCAAGTGTCATTCACATACACAAACTCTAATGTTTATTTATCTTGTGTAACTGAAACATGGCGAGCCGATGGACTATGAGCACAAAGCATAACCTGTGTGCTCATTTCGACGCCACCTCACGGAATGCTGTTGATTTTGCTGGGATCATCGCCTTCCTATGAAGTTCAAGGATCTTCAAGGCTATATATACTCTGTGCACACGTATCGATCGATTCAGCAGGCTTTTTGGGAAAGCACGATCGCTGACAGGTCTGTGAACTGCATTGGATTAGGAGTACCATATTTGGAGAAGCGATAGAGATCAGTGAGGAAGACCTGGGGAGGGTGTTAGAGTTGGGAGATGACGTGATTACCTACCAGACTGCATCCATGACTGTCCGAGGTTGCTTTCTTCGGGCTAAGTACTCGGGGGACATAAACGCAGGCATGCTCAACAAGAGCAACCTGTGCCCCCAACTCAAGTACTTAGCCATGTGCTGCTAAAGTGTATTACCTTGAGGAAGGACGATTTGATGAGCTTTTGATCAGATCCACAATACCTACATGGCTCTGGTACTAAATCATCCATTCAGCTTCTCAAGGATAATCTTCAACTACTGGGTCGAGAACCTAGAAGCCAGGGGTAAGGAGGGATTTTGTATGTACTCTCAGTTCCTGCAGATGATCATTGACCAAAAGCTGCCCTCGCTACCCAAAGAGAGTGATGATGCAGTGACACTAGAGGTCATGGACGACACCACACTTAGGAGGATGAAGGTTTACCAGGGCAAGCAGGTGAAGCCCCCGGTAAGGAGGTTGTTTGGGAATCTGGCCCGAGATGACTAGGTGGCGCTATCAAGGAGGAAGTGGCGCCACAACAATAGTGACTCGAATGTTGAGCAGATTGCTCTACCCTCCGATGACTCCGACGGTGTTGACCATGATGTTGATGAGGGAGGTGATGGTCAGGGTGGACCCGAGTCTGCTCCCATGCACCTTGATTTCCAGATGGAGGAGGAGGAGGAGTCTGATGAAGAGCCTCTGGTGCGAACGGTGGGGAGCTGGGTCGTAGCCATGAAAATTGGTCTCAGGGTGGTAGGTGGACGCCACGGGGAGTCTGGGGATGTTGCTATTGTTGATACAGATTCATCCTACACCCCAGACCCACCAGCAGCCAAGGGGGTGCCCTATGTCTAAGGGCTCTAGGAAGAAGAGAATGTCTCAACCCTATGGCAAAAAGGGGAAGAGGCCAAGATTTACAGTGATCACATCCACTCCCACTGCCACTGCCACCACCACTGCCATAACCACCACCACATCCACCATCGCCACCATTACCACTACCACACCCCCTACCACCACTTCCACTCTCCCATCCACCACTACTACAGCCAACCCTTCACCATTTTCACCACTGCTACCACTACCACCACAAGCCACCAAACAGGACCATCATCCCACACCACATGCACCACAGGACCCACTCTACCCCTCATTAGGGTAGAGGAACAACTGGCTGAACTTAACCGCATGGTGCTGAAGGTATTGGCTACTGATGAAAAGAAAGTTGCTCAACTAAGTCAGCTTGTGGAGCTAAATGCTACCAAAGCACAACAGATTGCTCAGCAAGCACAGCAGATCTCCCAACTCCAGGAGCGAAACGACCAATCAGCAAAGAGAATAAAGGAGTTGGAGGCCTTTAACAAGACTATCATGCTCAAATTAAAAGGATCGAAAGATGAGCCGCTGAAGATACGAGAGGGTGATGATGATGATGATAATGATGAAGATGATGATGATAGTGATGATGATGAGACAAGTGAAGATGAAAGGACAAGGGGAAGGCAGGATGATGATAATTATGAAGAAGGAGATGTAGCTGCATCATCAAGAGAGACAGACAAAGAGAAATCAAGACCAATGAGCATCATCTTTTGCCCCACCTGCTGAGAAGCTCGCCATTCAAGACAAAAGTAATGCTTAGAGGTTATGTATTTGAAAAACTTTGTACTTGAATCTTGTATTAAAATTATGTAATTAATGTTTATGTATCTTTATCAAATGTTTGAATATCTTGATTAATTACTAACGATTATTGTGTTTTTAAATGTATAAATCATGCAAATCAAACATCTTAGCAAGATAGTATGATGTTGCTCCCCTACAGCAAATCAAGTCTCAACTCACAATGATTCTTGATTTACAAGGGATAGTCAGAAGGTCGGTGAGATATACTCCGGAAGAAGGAGAAATCACACATGACCACTATCCAGAGTACACTGACCGAGAGGGACGAAATAGAGATTAAGGATGACACCGCTGACCACTATCCAGAGTACACTGACCGAGAGGGAAATATAGTCCCCAACTTGGGTGATACTCTCGGCAGTGATACATTTGACAAGCTGGATCAGATAGAGAAAGAGACTAAGAAGAATGAGAGTTAAGTCCAAGCCTCAGACGCTGATGTTGACATCAAAAAGGCTGAATGGGCGGCCTGTTTTGTTGAGATCCGAGCCTTGCGCAGTCCACAAAAGCCAAATGCCTACACCAAGCTATACAAAGTCAAGAGACACCTAAAGGTGTCAGGCAAAATCATTGCATGGGCAGATCTGAATGTATATGCAGTTAAGAGAGAGAATGGAATTGAGTACCTCAGATTCCCACACGATCTGGAGACTCTCCCTGGTTTTGAACTCAACCAGCTGGCACGCCTAAAGTTGTTGTATGTTGAATCGAGAAAAAATGTTAGGCTAGTTTGAGGCTGCATTGAGGAAAGAATGCCACACCAGATGGGTAAACTTCAGACCTCAACAACCGAAGAGGTACATCAGAAGGTTTGAAGTTGATCCCATTACTGAAAAGCCTAAGGTAGTGCTGAAGTGGAGTCCTCCATGTACAATGTCCAAAATCCCTCTAAGGGAAATGCCACAGGTCTTCACTCCACACTTCAAGTGGTGGTATTACAATTGGAGAGTAGGTGAAGCAGTCATAGTCTTACAAAAAGAGAGCCAAATGGATGTGTTGGGATCCGGTATTTGAACGAAACACCAACTGATTAACGTGTTAAACCAAACCAAATAGTGCGGAATCCTATTTGATTGGCGATCCAATAAGTGAGAACGCACAAAGTAACAATATTGTATTGAAACTAGTGTCAATAATCGATTAGGAATCGATCTACAGCGTTCTATGAACTTGGAGTATGAAATTAATGAACTTGGAGTATGAAATTAGAGGCTTCTGGATGGCTAGGGTACGTCTAGAGTCGAAGTGGATTGAATGCTTACGTTTTTCCACGAATTAGATGGTATTTATAGGTTAGGGTTGCTCATTCGGGTGACTGAACCATAGCATGGTTCATTCGTGCGATTGAGCCATGCGGTTGATCCATTCACACAACTGAGTGTTCAGTCGTGCGACTGAGTCAGTCGCATGAAGTTGTTCAGGCGTGTGGACTATTTAGGCGCATGGACACTCAGTCGCATGGCCATTCGGACGCATGACCACTATTAGGGCGCATGGTCCAGTCGGACGCATGAGAACTTCACTTCACCAAGTTTGAATGTATTCATTATTATAACATTATGCATATCAATTCAAGCAATCACAAACCTATATAATCAAGTCAATATATGTTAAACAACTCATTAATGATATATTAAACATTATAAACACACCTAAACATTTGTATTTCATTAAGTACCCAACTATTACATAAGTGTAAGACAGCATAGACATAGTACATGAAGATCAGAATCAAGGTACACATGTATCAACAAACTCCCCCTTGGACCTAGATTCATCTATTGTCTTACCTTCTTCATAACTTCCTCATACTTCTTGTACTTCTCCTCTCTGGTGACTCCTGCATGTATTTCAAATGCAAAGCAAAACCGTATCACATTTTGGAATTGGAGGACTTGTACAATATCCTGCGTGTCATAAAATAGTGGCCACTTGTATAGTGTGTAGACATCTGTAGCTGACAAGTTTGTAAGCCACATTAGGTCAAATACCCTGATAGTATCCATTCTGCCCGCTTTGTTCAGAACTATGACCGCCTCCCCTATTCTCCAATCATAGAACCACCACTTAAAGTGTGGAGTGAAGTCCTGTGGTATTTCCCTAAGAGGGATTCTTGATATTGTTCTTGGGGGACTCCACTTCTGCACTATCTTGGGCTTACCAGTTATAGGATCAACTTCAGAACATCTAATATACCTTGTAGGTTGTTGAGGTTTGAAGTTGACCCACCTGGTGTGGTACTCTTTCCTTAAGGCAGCCTCAAACCAGCCTGATATTTTCCTTGGGTCAACATATAACAGCTTCAGTTTAGCCTGCTGGTTGAGCTCAAAACCAGGTAAAGACTTCAGATCATGCGGGAATCTAAACTACTCGATACCCATCTCTCTCTTTACCGCGTATACATTAAGATCATCAAAATGAGCCCACACGATAATCTTGCCTGATACCCTGTGATGTTTCTTCACTTTGTAGACCTTGGTGTAGACTTTTGGTTTAGGAGCAGAGCGTTGTGCTCGAATCTCCTTAAAACATGCAGCCCATTCAGCCTTTCTGATATCAACATTGGCGTTTGAGGCTTGGGCTTGTTCTTCAACCTTCTTAGTCTCTTGCTCCATCTGATCCAATATATCAAATGTATCACTGACCTGGGAATCACCTAGATTGGGGACCACATTTCCTTCTTTGTCAGCATACTTTGGGTAGTGAGCTGTTGTGACATCCTCGATCTCTATCTCATCGATGTCTTTTCAGGTCGTAGTCACTGTTTCCTTTAACAGTTGGAGCGTCTTTTACAATCTCATCGATATTGAGCTTGAACATTTCTGCCAGTTGCTCATCAGTAAGATCATGAATTATTTCCCCTTCTTTAGGGGTGTAACTCACTGATCTTTTCACAATCCCTTGTAGATCAAGAATCATGGTTAGTTGAGTCTTGATCTGTTAGAGGGGAGCAATATCGTGTTCATCCCTTTGATAATTTGGATCTGCTTGATTTAAACATGTAATACATCAATCAATAGTTAATAATCAGGACATAACCATAATAATCAAGTCATAACTATTAGATTACATATAACCATGCATTTCATTAATTTTATACATGATCCAAATACAAAAGATTTTAAATAAAAATAAAACATCTAAGCATTACTCTTATCCTGGATCATCGGCTCTTCTACTGCCGGGTTGGATGTGGAGGCACTCGGATCTTGAGTTCGTTTGGTCCTCCTTTCGCTTGCTAATGTGGCACCCGCAGTTGAAGAGTCATCATCCTCATCATCACTAACATCAGTATCACCATAGTGATCATCACCATCATCATCATCATCATTATCATCATCAGCATCATCATCTCCATCACCTTCTCCTATCTTTAAGGGCACTTCTTTGGACCCTTCGAGCTTTAACTGCAGAGATTTGTTTGCAGCCTCCAGCTCCTCAATCCTTTTGGCGTGTTGCTCATGGAGCTGAGACATCTGATGTGCCTGCTCATCGATCAATCGAGCCTGATGAGCGAGCTGTTGAGATTGGACAGTGGTCAGGTCTACCAGCTGTCGTATCTGATTGGTCTTCTCATCATCTGTAGCTAACAGCCTCAACACCATTCGATTAAGTGCTGAGAGTTGTTCCTCTACCCCACTGGGAGGTAAAGGCGATCCTGATGGATATGGAGAGGAAGAAGATGGTATTGCAGGATGGCTAGTGGTGGTGGTGACAGTGGTGAAGATTGGAGGTGGTATAGAGGATGGTGGTTGTAGTGTAGGTGTGAATGATGTGGTGGTGGATGGAAGGGTGGTAGTGGTATGAGAGGTAATGGTGGTAGGGATGGTGGTTGTGGTGGTAGGTAGAGTGGTCGTGGTAGATGTAGTAGTGGTAGTTGGAGTGATGAAGGTGAGTCTTCGCTTTTTCTTCTTCATGCTGTGGGGCTGAGCCATCCTCTTCTTCCTCGATCATTTCGAGGAGGATGCTCCCCCTAGAACACGGCTCAGCTGATCCAGAGCATATGTAGGGTCAGCAGTAGTCTCTCCCGATCCGCCGGGGCGTCCACTAACCGCCCAGAGCCCCTGTTCAGTGGGAACAACTTTACTTCCCACAGTCCGGGTTAGTGGCTCCTCATCCGACTCCTTTTCCTCCTCACCAGGTGTGAAACTCTGGTGGAAACCAGCAGTCTCAGCTCTATCTTCAATGGGGGCCGAAGCTGGAGATGTAATATCAGTAGTGGGGCCCCTTGGTTGAGTGGGCAATGTATCTCCAGCCTCCCCGCTATCATCATCATTAAAGTCGTGCTCTGGGAGCTGTAGCTGCTCATCATCTGAGTTGCTGTCTACGTGACGCCACTTACGTCTGCCTGGCGCCACGTAACTCTCATTGGCCAGATGGCCTATTAGTCTCTTTACCTGGGGCTTTACCTGCCTACCCTGGTAACACTCATACGACCCAGAGTCGTATCATCCATGATCTCTAATGCCACAGCATCGTGGCGCTCCTTTGGAAGAGAAGGCAGCTTCTCGTCAAAGATCATCTGGAGGAACCTTGGGTACATACATATACCCTTTTTTCCCTCTGCCTCCAGATTCTCCACGAGGTAAGAGAAGATCATGCTGGAGAAGCTGAAGGGGTAGTTCAGCACCAGTGCCACGTAGGCATTCTGTATCTAGTCTGACAGATCATCAAACCCACCCCTTCTGGAAGCTACGCACTTTAGAATGACATTTGCCAAGTACTTATACTGGGGGCACAGGTTGCTCTTGTTGAGCACACCTGAGTTGATGTCCCCTGCGTACTTAATCCTCAAAAAACATCCTCTCACCATCAGTGGGTGAAGTCTGGTGGGGTGATTAGTGTCGTCACCCAGCTCAAGTACCCTCTGAATGTCTGCAGCAGTAACCTTTATATCCATGCCACAGATAGAACTCCGTATGCTGTACGGCTCATGTGAACGATCAACAGATGCATTCTCCTAGAATGCCTGATGTAAAGACTTGTAAGGTGTGCATGGAGTAGAGATGGCCTTTTTGATCCTTGATCGCTTGAGAAAAGAAATGATCTCAGTAAACTCGGCACCATTCCGAGCTGTATGGTCTAAATGAGCACATATATTGTGCTTAGGGTTGATAGACCATCTATCAGCCATAAATCTGAAACACAAGACATAAAACATTAGATAATCACATATCACAATCAGTTCTAAGTAGCTTGATTGAATTCATTTTGATTCATTCATGCGAATGAATCATGCGACTGTGTTCAGTCAGTTGTCCTATCATGCGACTGGACTCATTCGGGTGAATGAACAGGCGACTGAGTTCAATCGGTTTGCTGTGACTTCCATTGGCTTAGTCGGCCGACTAAGCTCATTCGTATGGTACATTCGGCCGATTGACCAATTCGGCCAGCTCAATCGTGCGATTGGAGTTCATCTAGACGACCTGTCGCATGACCCGCTGTTCGGTCGACTGAGGTTCGAATATTGACCAATTCATGAAATTAATCGTTGTTTAATGGTTCTTTAGACTCGCAATATCTTACCTAATGACCTAATAACATTAGTTTTAACATTTTACTTAATTTCAGTAGGTTATTAGTTCATTTAATGGTTCGGTTCTTGTTTCAATCGAACCTCCCAAATTAGGGCCCATTTCTCCTGATTTCTATGAGATTTCATCTTATTATACCTGTATAAATACAAGCACACGTCAGAAGATCAATAGGGATGTATAATCGAGGTCTAACGAAATTTGGGCAGCGTAACGGTAGGATGTGCGATTTAAGGGTGATTGGAAGTGGTGAGGAGAATGCGATCGACTATGGCCCTTTATATACTGAATCTGAGTTCAATCGGCCGACTGGACTCATTCGCTCAGTTCATTCGGGCGAATGAAACTCAGTCGGGCGATTGGGTCAGTCGATCACATTCAGTCGGCTAGCTGAAGCTCAGTCGGTCGACTGACTCATTCGCACACTCTCATTCGGTCTAATGGGTCATTCGAATAAGCCATTCAGGTGAATGGTTCATACTCATGTCCATTTGGCTGGTTTAGGGCATGAGTATGGTCCATCATATGATTGGTCCATACTAATGGTCCATTCGTGTGAATGGGTCTGACTCATGAATTTGATTTTATGACCATACCTCATATTCTCTGTTTAACTTTGAATAAACGTTATAAACATTTGATCATCTCGGACATGATCATTTTAACTTGAAAGACTTTTGATCACCTCAGACATGATCCTTTTAAAATATTTTGTCACCTCAAACGTGACCTATTTTCATTTGAAAGCACGTGTGGTCACCTTAGACGTGAACCTTTTAGATGATAAGGTCCCTTATCAACTTCCATGACATAGTCCAATACTCCACAAAACTGAAATAGACTAACTTTGTACTAACATAAAAACAAATACTACTGAAACTTAAACTAGGACATGTTTTTGTGTTTTGTGAGGATAAATTCCTAAGACGTAATTGTAAGGACTAATTTTTCTGAGAGAGCAGCCTCAATCATTTAAACCATACATGGACCAGTTCAATTTGGAATCAGACAGGATATTCAAGTCATTTGGGACAAGGTAGCTAAAGCTTTGATGCTCTATTCTTGTTTTTCATCTAGAGTCATTTAGCAAAATTAAGGAAATCATACAAGTACGATTAGGTCCCCACACTGATTTGAACTTTCAAGAATTGTAGCCACATTGGTGATAGTTTTTAGGTTTGTTTATTTCAACTAGCATTTGTGGATCCCACACTTATATGATAATCAACATTCCTCAGAAGATTTGGAGCGGTCTCAGGGTGGTATTCAAGAAGAGACTATTGATAGAACTTTCAAAAAGAAGCCAATCCTCACGTCAGTGCCACCGCACAGCAGAGAGGCGGCAAACACAATGAGTTCTAGAGTATATAGGTTATGCTTATCCTCAGGTCAGTGCCACCACACAGCAGAGAGGCACATAACCTATCTTCTTGTATGATCAAATTTTTATTCTTTTAGCACAGATCTCATCAACAACATAGGTTATCAGTTTGATTGTATTTGCATTTTCATGTGCTTTTGCTCATTCTTTGGTCTTACGCACACTTTTGTGGCGTTTATTTTGCTTGTCACCCCTTATTGGAATCTTGTTGATTGTGTTAACCAGGGATAAGGTGTTACCCACAGCTAGTCAAACATTTTAGTTTAATCTTGAGATCACCAAAAAGGTCTAGTCATCTATTGTGTTGAATCTACCGACATATCATCTGTGGTCTAGCAACCTCTAGGTCTACTTTCGTTGTGTTACCTTAGTTGTAGCTAGCTTATCTATCATATTTCATTTTATATTGTTCAGACTACACATACTTATACTAGAGCTTTGCATCTTTTTCAATTTTGATTTTTAAAGTCCTAATTGGTTTGTACGTGTGTACTATCATATTCCAAAGATTGAATCGGTATCACACATACGATCTTATTATTTTAAGCTTGTCTCTCCTTTTCCCTCATTTTTTTTTATTTTTTATTTTTTATTTTTTATTTTCTAGACCTATTCTCCCCCTAAAATTATAAAACTACTATGGATTAGTGTTTTAGGATTTGAATGGGCAAGGAAAGAAACCAATTGTAATTAAGCTAATTAAAATTAAACAAAAACAAGAGAATAAAATAAAATAAAATAAAATAAAATAAAAAATGGAAAAAATAAAAAGACTAGACACGACGCATCGGACTATACATGGTCATCTTCAGGTATGACCTCATTTTTCTTTTTAACTCTGTTGACCTCTAACAAATATAAAAAACAAGGTTTATCAAATGCCTTTGTATAGAGGTCAGCACGTTGAAAATCTGTATTTATTTTTACCACATCGATTAAGTTCTTTTCAAAGCAATCACGAATAAAGTGATATTTAATACCGATGTGTGTGGTCTTTGGATGTTGGACTGGGTTCTTAGTGACTGCAATTGCAGTACAGTTATCAACAAAGATAGGAGTAGAAGAGAAATTCAAACCGTAATCCCACATTTCTTTTAAATCCATTTGATTTGAGAACAGCAGCTTGCAGTAGAATATATTTGGCTTCACAGGTTGACAATGCAACCGAGGTCTGCTTCTCACACTGCCAGGTTACTAATCTCCTACCAAAGAACTGACACCCTGCTGATGTAGACTTGTAGTTTATGTTGCAGCCGTCGTAGTCCGAGTTGCTATATGCGGTAAGCTCAAAGTCATCATCATGAGGATACCATAACCCAAGAGTGGGCATACCCTTGAGATAACGAAAGATCCTTTTGACCCCAATTAGGTGGTTCACCTTAGGCTTTGCCTGATATCGTGAGCATAAACATGTAGCATACATGATATCAGGTCGTGAGGCAGTAAGATACATGAGAGATCCGATCATCCCTCGGTACATAGTGGCATCTACCAGATCTCCATTCTCGTCGAGTACTACATCATGGTTTGTAGCTAGTGGCGTGCCAGCTGTGGAAGCATTCTCCATGTCAAACCAACTGAGAATGTCACCTACATACTTGGTTTGATGTAGGAAGATCCCATTTGGTGTCTGATCCACCTGCAACCCGAGAAAGAACTTCATCTCTCCCATTGCACTCATCTCAAACTCTGCCTTCATTACTGCTTCAAACTCTTTGCATAATTCTTCGTTCTTTGAACCGAAGATTATGTCATCTACATAGATCTGTACTAGCAGTAAGTCTCCATCTTTTTCTTTGATAAACATTGTACAGTCAATCACTCCCTACGAAAACCGTGTTTCACAAGATGAGTCAAGAGTTTCTCATACCAGACCCGTGGAGCTTGATGAAGACCATATAACGCCTTGTCGAGTTTGTAAACTCTGTCCCGATGATATGAGTCCTCAAATCCCTCGGGTTGACTGACATACACTGTTTCTCGGATCTCACCATGAAGAAATGCACTCTTAACATCTAGTTGATGAACTTTGATTTTCATATAAGATGCATAGGCAAGGAAGATGCGGATGGCTTCCATCCTTGCCACTGGTGCAAATAATTCATTTTAGTCGATACCCTCAACTTGTCGAAAACCCTGAACAACAAGCCGAGCCTTGTTTCTGATGATCACTCCCTGATCATCCTTCTTACATTTCAAGACCCATTTGGTGCCAATGACTTTAGCTCCTTTAGGCCTATCCACCAGTGTCCATACACCTAACTTCTTAAACTGTAAAAGTTCTTCCTGCATGGCACTCACCCAAGCCTCATCATTTAGTGCTTCACTAACATACTTTGGCTCAAACTGAGACACAAAGTAGTGGAAGGCACCGTCGTGAAGGTATCCCTTTTCCATCACAGAGGTATAATCAGCTGAGTACAGCTGATTTCTAGTCTGAACACCTGATCTCACATCTCCTATAATATTATCTAAAGGATGATAGACGTTTAGACGTGAGTCGGGAGTTGTCGGAACAACCACCTCAGAGTCCAGATTATGAACATTGGTTCTAGATCTGAGGCAATCGGAGTCTGAGGTTCCGAAGGTTCAGAAGCATTACTAGCAGATGCTTGTGGACTTGTGGTAGTCGAAACCTGTACATCCTGGTTGATCTGATCATTTTCTTCATCAGAGGAAGAATCACTTACTTCAAGTGCTCCCCTTGAGTTGGTAGGAGATTGACTTGTTGAATCTTGAGACGGAGTGTTCAAGACATCGTACATTATCTTGTTTGCCAACTCGTCTTCTGAAGAAGAGAGAGATATGTTAAAGGACTTGAAGAATCCATCATAGTCGAAGAAGTAAGCAGGCCCTTTTCCAGCAGGCGGTGTGATATATCTCTGAACATCAACATTACACCACACCTCTACCTCACCCGTTGAGTTGTTGTAAACTCTCTTATTCGGTATGTTGTATCCTAGCAAAATCTCTTCATCAACATTCTCACTAAATTTCCCTTCCTGAGTCTTCTTCAGTAGGGTGCATGGAGCACCAAACGGCTCGAGATACTCTAAGTTAGGTTTACGTCGCTGTAGTAACTCGTAGCATGTTTTTCCATGGCGTTTAACTACCAAAACTCGATTAAGAGTATAACATGCATTTGCCACTGCCTCATTCCAGAATTGGACAGGCAGTTTTGAGTCTGCCAGCATAGTTCGTGCCATCTCTATCAAGCTGTGGTTCTTCCATTCAGCAACTCCGTTCATCTGAGGGGTGTAGGCCGAGGTAAATTGATGCACAATTCCCTTTTCCTAGCAATAGTCTTCCATCCTCCGATTCTTGAATTCGGTTACGTTGTCTGATCGCACCTGTCGTACCTTCATCTTGTATAGGGATTCCAGTGTCGTTACCAATTCCTCGAAGGATTCAAATGTTTCTGATTTGGATTTCAGAAACATTACACAAGAGAACCTTGAGTAGTCATCAGTAACTACATAGCAATACAAGTCGCCTGCGATGCTTCTTGTACTAACTGGACCAAACAGATCCATGTGAAGGAGCTCCAGAGAAAGTTCTACAGAATGAACTTTCTTTTCCTTATGAGACTTCTTCGTTTGTTTGCCCTTTTTGCATGCAACACAGAAATCCGGGAGTTGGAAGTTTTTGATATTTACTCCTCTCACAAGATCATTCTTGATCAAGTGATTTATTTTTCTCGGATTTATGTGTCCCATTCTCCTATGCCAGGAGATGGAGTCCTTCTCAGTAGCTTTGGACAAGAAGCACTTGACTTCATGATCCATTGTGGAGGCCTTTGAGAGATCCAAGACATAAAGATCATTATATCTTGAAGCTGACATTAGGATTTGGTCCTCCGGGATCATGTAGTCCTTCTTTAGAACGTAGCACTTCTTATTGTCGAAGACTACCTTGAATCCTTTATCACAAATTTGACAGACTGAAAGCAAGTTATTTTGTAATTGTTGGACGTAATTTACCTTATCAAACTTAACTTTCTCATTTCCTACTTCTCCTTGGGCTGTGATGTACCCGCCTTTGTTTCCAGCGAATGAAACATGCCCTCCTTTAATTTGTCTGACATTTGATATGAGAGCTCTGTTCCCTGTCATGTGCCTGGATGCTCCACTATCTACAATCCACGTGTTAGTCTTAGCACTATAGCGTACACCCTGCACATTCAATAAAACATTAGTTCATGTTAGGAACCCAAGCCTTCACTGGCTTGGGTTTCCCTGAGGCATCACACATCATAAATTCAACCTATTGACCATTTGAGATTGAGGGAAGCTTAGATTTCTGTTTGTTTTCATTTTCAGACGTGGAGGCAGATTTTTCTTTCCATAAACCAGCTATGTGTAAGGCCTATTTGTGATAGATAGAATACTGGCTGATGGATTGAACTTTGGGTTCACTAGACCTTTTTAGAGGCTTCACAGGGTTCCTCTTAAAAGATCTAGGTGTAGATACTAGAAGTTCTACTTTCCTCCTCGGTGTTTGATAATAAGGACATTGAGACGCTACATGACCATACTCTCCACAGTTATAGCAGGATCTGCTTTCAACTTTACGGTTTATTTGTTTTGATGGAGATGTAAAAGTTACACAGTTGGCCTTATTATGTTTGGATTGAGACACTTCTTTATTAGATGTATGATTTGGTTTTACAAATTTAATTGCTTTTCCTGGTTTTACTTCTTTTATTTCTTATTTACCTTGACTTTGACATAAAACCCGTGATTGATTAGGTTTTATAGTGTTTTTGGGTTCTTGTTTGACTTGGTTTGACCCAGACTTTAAATTAACCTTTTTAAACTCTTTTTCTAGGTTAATACAAGGCATCTTCCCTTTTCCCTTTGA
Source organism: Flaveria trinervia (assembly GCA_025506515.1). Taxonomy (NCBI): domain Eukaryota; kingdom Viridiplantae; phylum Streptophyta; class Magnoliopsida; order Asterales; family Asteraceae; genus Flaveria; species Flaveria trinervia. Next base: position 21,010,407 of record CM046444.1, read on the forward strand.
AGTGGCCTCCTTTTTTTAGAGTCAGATTCATTTGATTTACTTACTGAATCTGGATCACTAACAAGAGGAGTGGACACCACGTGATCCTTGATGGGGTATTGTTAATAGGTTTACTTTTGGTGTTCATCAAGGTCTCAGGTGGTGGTGGAACCACTTTGTATCCCAGCCCCTCCCCATTGTTTCTTTCTCTCACTAAGTGTTGGACAATGTGTGATGAGCATGTCCAGCATGCAGTTTCTATTTTAAAGAGTTGACTTCTACTTCTAAAATAACCTTTTGCTTCTTACTGTCCTCTAGGGAGTTCAGATAGTACCTAATGTCATTTACTTGGTTAAAGGCCACTACCTCTGTTTCCCTAAGCTATTTATTCAATAGGTGTATTTTTTTCCTTATAACTGTGCTTGTTTTGTTTTAACACTCTATTTGCCTCAGTGCATAGTTCTAGGTCCTTATTACGATATCATTACGATCTAATAACCTAGCAAATTTTAAATCTATACTTTCTCTAAATTTATTACAATCTAAACAAGCATTATTATTACACAACTGGTCAGTAGTACTTACCTAAGATATTGAAGATGAGTCAGCCATGAGTACAGAATCTGTTGTGTTGGAGCATATATAGTCATATATAGTGTGCCCGTCGCTTGTCGAATGGTCTAGACTTAATGTTATACACCTGCTATTTTGTAAACACATGAAACTGGGTCATTCACAGGAGCCTATGCGAATGAGACTCAGTCGTACAACTGAGCCTTGCTAATGGGCCAGTCGCACGACTGAGAGGTGCGATTGGGGCATTCATAAGACTGAACCGTAAGTATGGTCCAGTCGTACGATTGAACCATACGCATGGTCCAGTCGTACGAATGGGCCCAGTCGTATCTACTATGGGCCGAGGCCTATATATACCAGTTTCAATGTGTAGAGAGATTAAGGGTTTTGAGAGGAGTCTGCCTAGGGCCTAGGGCTGCCAGATGAGAGGGGAGATCATGCTCGATCTTCCCCTTGCCAAGAGTCTTGATTCTTATGTTGTAACGAGCTTGTAATCGTTAGGTTTTATCAATGAAACCATTCAATTATAGTGTGTATTATTGTTTGACTTTTGGTTTGTTCTGTTGTTCATACTTCCGTCAAGAACATGCTAGGATGTTTATCGATCCAAGCCGACTTCACAATTGGTATCAGAGTTGGTTACTACTGGAATGATCTAACAATCATTCTAGCAACCCGAGCTCTTGATTTCTGGATCAAATTTCAGATCTTCACGTTAAACCCACTTTGTGTTCTTGGTGTTTTGCTCAGATCGTGTTATGTGTGGTGTTTCTATGTTAAAATTGCACTTGAAACCACGTTCCCATCACCCCTTCGAATCTGATGATGTCTATTTTGTCTCGGTTCATGTAAAATTCGTCAGATTAGGGTTTTGGGCAATCCTAGCGGCTGCAGATCTGAAAATATGCGTGCAGACCCGTTCATGCAACTGGGCCATGCGAATGGAGCATTCGTACGACTGGACCATCCGAATGGACCATTCATACCACTGGACTAGTCGTATGTTCAGTCGTGCGACTAGACCAATCGTATGTTCAACTGGACCAAATAAAAAAGTCTGGAACAGCTTCTTGCATAGATTTGAAGATAAGAAAAGCATATTCACCCTGAGGTTCTTTTGTCAAATAAGTTCGATGTGTACCCTATTATTCATCGGACTTCCAGAATAGGTGAATGTAATTGGAACACGAAAGAGAGAAGAGAAGATGTCAGCAGTTGGTGCTGATTTTGTGGGGTAGTCAGGAGCATCTGACTACTTATGGGCCAATCAAGTTATATTTATCCGCACAGAGAGGATTCTCATTATTTGGGGGAATCCATGTATAGAAAAATTGAAGACGCAATCAGAAAGTGATGATGTGAGCAGGTTTCTAATGATGAATCTACGTGCATGCTACTTTGTTTGATATTGTCGGCTGTGGATTGGAACCTTCAACCTTTTGCCCAATACACCGTGTGAAGACGCCAGGAGAGCACAATGTCTATATATTGGGATATGTTGAATGTGAGGGAGAATTTATGTAGGTGGTGATGTTAATCAGGTTAGCCAGTGTGAAGATTGAAACAATGGAAAACTGTTCATGTCATTATCTGGAAAAATCAGTCATATGGGGAATCTTGCTGCTATGATGGTGTTCTACAAAGTAAACAAAAGCTTTTGTGCCTAAATTCATTTTTGGGGATGTGTGTAACCTGACGGATCGGCAACATTGGCTAATATGGTTTTCGTTTGATTCTATTGGCAACCAGAGCAAAGATTGACTGAAGATTGTAAGAGGTGTTATCTACTATTCGCAAGCAACGTCCAAGGGAGAATTTGTTGGCACATATATAGTCATATATAGTGTGTCCGTCGCTTGTCGAATAGTCTAGGCTTAACGTTATACACCTGCTATGTTGTAAACACATGAAACTAGGTCATTCACAGGAGCATATGCGAATAAGACTCAGTCGTACGACTAAGCCTTGCTAATGGGCCAGTCGCACGACTAAGAGGTGCGATTGGGGCATTCGTAATTCTGAACCATAAGTATGGTATATTCGTACGATTGAACTATAACCATGGTCCAGTCGTACGATTGAACCATACGCATGGTCCAGTCGTACAATTGAACCATACGCATGGTCTAATCGCACGAATGGGCCTAGTCGTATCTAATATGGGTCGAGGCCTATATATACCAGTTTCAATGTGTAGAGATATTAAGGGTTTTGAGAGGAGTCTGCCTCGGGGCCTAGGGATGCCAGATGAGAGGGGAGATCATGCTCAATCTTCCCCTTGCCAAGAGTCTTGATTCTTATGTTGTAACGAGCCTGTAATCGTTAGGTTTTATCAATGAAACCATTCAATTATAGTTTGTATTATTATTTGACTTTTGGTTTGTTCTGTTGTTTATCCTTCCGTCAAGAACATGCTCGGATGTTTATCGATCCAAGTCGACTTTACATGTTGATTCTGGTTCTGTTGATTCTGACGTTGATGCAGATTTTTCTTCTTCAGGCAAATGGTTGACCACAGGTGCAGTGTCTTCAGAATTTGACATTGCAAGCTCTACTGTTATGTCTCCCTCACTAGCAGAATCGTCATCAATGTCCTCCACATTCGCTATGTTGGACAATCCCGGTGTTACGAACCGAAGGCTCCAGTCCTGTCCTTCATCCTCATTAGCAGTCAAGGCTTTGGGGTCCTTACTTGATGAAGTAGAACTGCTAAATGTGGCTTTTTCCTGACTATTGAATGACGAGAAGGGATTACCATTCCCAGTCTTCTTTGGCTTTACACACTCCCGCTTGAAGTGTCCCTTCTCACCATAGTTGAAACAAGTAACCTTTGACTTGTGGAAGCCAAAGGTTGTGTCTTTGGTAGCAACCAAGTTCTGTCCGGTCTTTTGAAAAACTTTTTAGCTCGTCGGACAGCACTTGCCAAAGCCCACATTATGTCCATACGTTCCAACTCCATTTCGTCCACCTGTTCATAATCTTCATCTGCCAGGTGACAATTTCCTATCTTTCCAGCAACTAGTCCATCATAGGAGTGAACTACCATAGCTAAGAGGTCCATGTGTTCTTTGGCCACCTCCACAGTCACATTCCCGAAGTTGTCGGTTCTCAGTTTTGCAGCATTGGCTTTAGGTATCATATACTGGGTGCTAGACGACCCTGACGTTTCAGACCCTGAAGTTGACGGTTATGCTGGAATTGATGGGCTTGAGACAAAGGCAGTTGGCAGTGGAGCTTCAGATGTCTTGACTGGAGGAGTTGCATTGTAGAGTGCAGGATTCTGATCATAGTTGGCCTTTTGGGCTCTGTACTTCATCCTAAGCTCTTCTTCCCTCAATTTAAGAATGAAGTCATTGATATCTAACTTCGAGAGCATCCCATTCTGTCTGAGATTTGATACGAAAGAAGCCCATTTCTCCGGTAGACCATTTGCAAAGTTCGATACTTTATCCTCCATCGATATAATTACTCCATGAGTGTGCATCTCACTCATCAAGGGGTAGAATCTTTCGATCACATCATCCAGACCTTCCTTTCCCATTGAAGAGAAGTTGTCGAACTCCTTCTTAAAAGCTTTCGCCTTAATGGCCTTGAGAGAGGCATTTCCATCATACCTCTTCTCCAACACATCCCATAGTTTCTTTGCTTGAGTGTACTCTGAATACTGATGGAAGATATCCTTCGGAATAGACTGAGTGAGCAAAGCGTAGACTTTTTTCTCAGCGTTGTGTTTTACTTTATGTGCATCCGACATACCACTTAGAGTAAGTTTTACCCCGACTCTATTGCCTCCCACAATTTTGTATCTACTCCATTTAAGTAGATTTTGAAACGTTGCTTACATTGTGGGTAGTCATCTAACGTGATAAGCTTTGGGGGTTTATTGTGTATTCCCACTTCGTTCTCCAACAACAGTAGATTCTGAATACGAGTATCTCTACTAGCTGTGTATGCTAAAAACTGATCCTCCATTTCACTTAACTTTACTATTTTAACAAACTCCTGATGTATGCGAATGAAGGTATGGGATTGGGCTTAATCGGGCGATTGAACAAATGCGGATGGTTCAATCGTGTGACTGAACAAATGAGGATGAGTCAGTCGTCCGAATGAACTAATGCAGTTGAACAATCTGAATGATGGTCTTAATCATACGAATGAAGATACGAATGAGTCCAATGTGCGGTTGGAGAATGCGAATGAACTCAGTCGTGCGATTGAGCCAATCGTGCGATTGAACTTGCTGAAGTTTGATAATTCGAAGGGTAAACTTGTTTTGGCCATAAAAAATCGAATTTTACCAAACCCTAATAGTCGTATGCTGGAAAAACTAAACTTTATGGTCGGGAAACTTCTAAAACTCCGTTTGACACAAAAAGATTGCGTTTTGAGTGAAAAAACAGAACTTTTGTATCAAAAACAATTGAATCAACACGTAATCAAGAACTGGCTCTGTTACCAATTGTGAAGTCGGCTAGATTGGTAAACATCCGAGCATGTTCTTGACGGAAGGATAAACAACAGCACAAACCAAAAGTCAAACAATAATACGAACTATAATTGAATGGTTTCATTGATAAAACCTAACGATTACAAGCTCGTTACAACATAAGAATCAAGACTCTTGGCAAGGGGAAGATCGAGCATGATCTCCCCTCTCATCCGGCAGCCCTAGGCTCCCGGGCACACTCTTTCTAAAACCCTTAATCTTTCTACACATTGAAACTGGTATATATAAGCCTCAGCCCATATTAGATGCGACTGGGCCCATTCTTGCGACACTTGTTGGGATCCGGTATTTCAATGAAACACCAACTGATTAACGTGTTAAACCAAACCAAATAGTGCGGATGATTCAATCGTTAGAATGAACTAATGCGGTTGAACAATCCGAATGAAGGTCTCAGTTGTACGAATGAAGGTACGAATGAGTCCAATTGTGCGGTTAGAGAATGCGAATGAACTCAGTTGTGCGATTGAGCCAATCGTGCGACTGAACTTGCTGAAGGTTGATAATTCGAAGGTTAAACTTGTTTTGGCCGTAAAAACTCGAATTTTACCAAACCGTAATAGTTGTATGCCGGAAAAACTAAACTTTATGGTTGGGAAACTTCTAAAACTCCGTTTGACACAAAAGGATTGCATTTTGACTGAAAAAAACACAACTTTTGTAACAAAAACAATTGAATCAATGTAGTAACAATATTGTATTGAAACTAGCATCAAGAATTGATTAGGAAGCGATCTACAGCGTTCTATGAACTTGGAGTACGACATTAAAGGCTTCTGGACAGCTAGGGTACGTCTGGAGTCGAAGTGGACTGAATGCTTTCATTTTTCCATGAATTAGGTGGTATTTATAGGTTAGGGTTGCTCATTCGGGCGACTGAACCATTAGCATGGTTCATTCGTGCGATTGAGCCATGCGGTTGATCCATTCGCACGACTGAGTGTTCAGTCATGCGACTGAGTTAGTAGCATGAAGTTGTTCAGGCGTATGAACTATTTAGGCGCATGGACACTTAGTGGCGTGGCCATTCGGACGTATGACCACTGTTGGGGCGCATGGTCCAATCGGACACATGAGAACTTCACTTCACCAAGTTTGAATGTATTCATTATTATAACATTATGCATATCAATTCAATCAATCACAAACCTATATAATCAAGTCAATATGCGTTAAACAACTCATTAATGAAATATCAAACATTATAAACACACACAAACATTTGTATTTCATTAAGTACCCAACTATTACATAAGTGTAAGACAGCATAGACATATTACACTAAGATCAGAATCAAGGTACACATGTATCAACATGATGCTATCCGGGTGTTTGACCCTATGTGGCTGACTAACTTGTCTATTGATGATGTATATACTTATACAAGTGGCCACTATTTTATGGCTCGCAGGATATCATACAAGCCCTCCAGTTTCAGAATGTGATAAGACTCTGTTTTGCATTCGAGATACATGCCAGAGTTATAAGAGAGGAAAAGTACAAGAAATTTGAAGAGCTAATGAAGAATGTTAGACAATGATGTAAACTAGGTCTAAAGGGGAGTTTGTTGATACATATGTACCTAGTTTAGGAGCTTAATGTAAAATGTCTATCATGTCTTACATATATGTAATTGAATGGGTATGAATGAAATACAATGTGTGGTTGATGCTTATAATGTTTGATATTTCATTGTTTATTATGTGATAACTTATCGTGAACTAATATATAGGTTTGTGGTTGTTGTACATAATTCTTACTCAATAATGATTAAGAAACAAGTTCAAACTTAATCGTGTGAAATTCTCATGCGAATGGACCATGCTAATGGACCATACGCATGAATACTTCATGCTAATGGACTAGTCCCACGACTGAACTAAGAGACTGGATCAGTCAGCCGATTGAGATATAAGATTGACTCAGTCGCACGACCAGACCTTCAGTCATGCGGATGGATCAATCGCATGATTCAGTCGCACGACTAAACCATGCTAATGGTTCAGTCGTACGATTAGAGGACCCTAACCTATAAATACCACCTAATTCATGGAAAAACAGAAGAATTCAAATACCTACGCACATAATCATACCCTAGCCCTCCAGAGACTCAAGAAAACATGTTCCAAGTTCATAGATCATAGTTGATCGTGTTCTAATCATTCTTAACGTCTCGTTAATCGTTAGATTGATCTGAACTATGTTCTCCCTGATTGGATCGCCAATCAAATAGGATTATGCACTATTTGTGTTGGTATATGCGCAGAATTAGTTAGTACTCCGTACGTACACGGTCCAACAAGTGGTATCAGAGCTTTTGCTCTTGATTTTGTGTGTGATTCGATCGCTTTGGTGCAAAAAATCACGTTTTCATTCAAAACCCCATCTTTTTGAGTAAAACACCAGCAGCCTTCAGTCGCACGACTGAACTCACTCGCACCTCCCATACGGACGATTGAACTCATTCGCCCATCCATTCGTACGACTGAACAATCTCATTCGCATTGTTCATCCGCATCTGCCCAATCGCACGACTATTCATCTGCATTTGTCCAATAGCATGATTGGCTCCTCCGCATTTGTTCAATCGCACAATTGATTCATTCGGACCACTCCATTCGCACAAGTGAATAAGTTTCAGTTTGAAGTTCAAAGTTAATAAAAATGGAAGATCAGTACTTAGCATTTACTGTCGGTAAGGATTCACGGATCCAGAATCTATTGCTTCTGGAGAGTGAAACTGGGAATCACAATAAGCCCCCTAAGCTCATAATGTTAGATGACTACCCCCAATGGAAGCAAAGATTCGAGATATACCTAAATAGAGTTGATCCCAATCTGTGGGAATCAATTGAGACGGGTTATAGCATGCCGGCTGATGCTGATGGAGTTAAACTTACTTTGGGTGGCATGACTGATAGCCAGAAGGTGAAGTACAATGCAAAGAAGAATGTGTATGATGTGTTGACTCAGTCAATTCCTAAGGATATATTCCATCAGTTTTCTGAGAACAAACAAGCCAAGAAGTTATAGGAGGCTCTAGAAAAATGGAGTGGGAATGCAACGTAGAAGGCATTAAAGGCAAAGGCTTTGAAGAAGGAGTTTGATAACTTCTCTTCGATGGGAAAAGAGATCCTGGATGACATCATTGACCATTTCTACCACTTGATGAGTGAGCTGCACACTCATGGGGTAACCACTTCTATGGAAGGCAAGGTGTCGAGTTTTGCAGATGGATTGCCAGAGAAGTGGACTTCGTTTGTGTCAAATCTAAGACAGAATGATATGCTGGAAAAGTTAGATATTAATGACTTCATTTTGAAGCTAAGAGAGGACGAACTGAGGAGGAAGTACAGGTCTCAAAAGGGATCATATGATCAGAACCCGTCACTTTATAACTCATCTCCTACTCCAAAAAGTTCTGGAGCACCACTTCAAACGACACTCATGTCTAGTTCAGCCGCTCCTTCCCAAGCCACTACTTCATGATCTGACACGCCAGGGTTATCGTGCACCCAATTTATAGGACTTGAAGCAAATACTACGAAGTTAAAGACCGAGAATCTCGATAATATTACTTTAGAGGTGGCAAAGGAGCATATGGATCTCCTAGCAGCTGTAGTTCACTCCTATGATGGCCTAGTTTCGGGGAAGATTGGAAACTACCATCTCGCCGATGAAGACTACGAGCAGGTAGATGAAACTGAACTCGAAAGAATGGATATCATGTGGGCGTTGGCTAGTGCTATCCGGAGGGCAAAGAAGTTTGTGAAAAAGACTGGACAGAACTTGATAGCCACCAAAGACACTACCTTTGGTTTCGATAAAACCAAAGTTACCTGTTTTAATTGTGCAGAGAAAGGGCATCTCAAGCGTGAATGTGTTAAGCCCAAGAAAACAGGTAATGGTTAAGGGGGAGTTTGTTGATACATATATACCTAGTTTAGGAGCTTAATGTAAAATGTCTATCATGTCTTACATATATGTAATTGAATTGGTATGAATGATATACAATATGGTGGTTGATACTTATAATGTTTAATATTTCATTGTTTATTGTGTGATAAGTTATAGTGAATTAAATATATAGGTTTGCGGTTGTTGTACATAATTCTTAATCAATAATGATTGAGAAACGTATTCAAACTTAATCATGTGAAGTTCTCATGCGAATGGACCATGCTAATGGACCATACGCATGAATACTTCATGCTAATGGACCAGTCGCATGACTAAACCATGAGACTGAATTAGTCACCCGATTGAGACAAAAGATTGACTCAGTCGCATGACTCGACCTTCAGTCCTGCGGATGGATCAATCACATGATTCAATCACACGACTGAACCATGCTAATGGTTCAGTCATACGATTGGAGGCCCCTAACCTATAAATACCACCTAATTCGTGAAAAAACAGAAGAATTCGAATACCTACGCACATAATCGTACCCTAGCCGTCTAGAGACTCAAGAAAACCTATTCCGAGTTCATAGATCATAGTTGATCGTGTTCGAATCATTCTTAACATCTCATTAATCGTTAGATTGATCTGAACTATGTTCTCCCTCATTGAATCGTCAATCAAATAGGATTCCACACTATTTGTGTTGGTATACATGCAGATTCAGTTAGTACTCCGTACGTACACGGTTCAAATGAATTCTACTATCATATTAATGATTGCATCAAGCTTAGAATTCATTGAATCTCGAGGATCCTTGCATGCAGACTAAAGGGTATTCAAAATGTTCTTGATAATTTGGTGATGGAAGTGATTCAGAGTATGAGTAATATGAGGGTGTCTCTTCATCTTCATAGTCCACACTCACATATTCTGTTTGTTGTCTACATTTAGAACATACTCTGTCTATGTTTTCATATTTGCTTTTGAATAGTGGAGAATTTTGAACCAAGTGCTAATCGCTCCCACAACAAATACATGAATCATAAATCATCATCCCAATCCATGAATATTAAGACTACAAATTAATCACCCTGCAAAACCAACTACAATACCTAAAGTAAAGATGAAAAAAAGAAAATTAAATACATTTTGGACCTTCTTTTAAACTAAAAATACTAAAACAAAAAATGACCCACACCAAATAACACTAAGTGCACTAGCTCCCCGATATGGTGACATTTTGATGACTTGTCGTTGAGGTCATGCAAAAACCTAATTAACCTAGGTAGCTAGCGTAAGTCAGGTATCATATCCATGATGAGCTTGTGGTTAGTGTTACACGATTCGTTTGATTTTTTAACTAAATTACTTAACTAAAGTAAACTATTACATCTGGACTACGGATCATGATAAACAATATTAACCTAGAAATGTGTACTTCCATAAAAAATGAAAATATGAACTTGTAACACCCGAGTATTTTTTTTTAATAGAAGAGAAAGAAGGAATAAAAGTGAAGAAAAAGAAGGAAACACAATTTAATCCAATTTGGGGGGCTAAATGTGTCAAAAGGACAAAAACTTTTCAAAAGTTGGTGAATAAAGCAACATTGCCGCCATACCACATTACTTTCACCTTTTTGCAACCGAATTTTGTAAAAAGAGAAACAAATAGAGAAAGCTCTTGGGTTTGAAGAAAGGAGAGGAAGAATTCGAATTCATGTTAAAAATTCTTGGTTTAGAATGATCTTGACTGGCCTATGCCTCAGTTATATGCTTATGTGTGTTGTGTGTTCGTTTATGTGTGTGATTTGGTGGGTTTTAGGTGTTTGAGCTTATAGCAAATAGGTTTGAAGAAAGTCATACCCAAAGGCTGCTAAGGGGAGTTCTAGAGCCCCCTATTTACATGTTTTAATTGATTTTAGGGTTGGAAATGTATGTATGTATGTTTTTATAAAATGGGTTTTTGTACCCCGTGAGTATGTGTATGTGTGATGCGGGTGGGTTATGATTTTTGGTATTCATGATGTTATGTTGATGCCATGTTTCTTAGAACATGTTAGAATGATGTTTGGGACTGATTATGATGATTGATAGTATGAGTTGGTTGCATATGCGCCCAAATAGTGCCCATGCACCCAACAATCTAAAATGCCTAAGTGTCCCATGCGCCTGAAATCCCATACGCCCAAATAGTTCCCATGCACCTAGAATAGGCTGAAATTTGGCTAAGTGTCCGATGCGCCTGAAATCCCATATGCCCAAGTACTTCCCATGCGCCTAGAATAGGCTAAAATTTGGCTAAATGTCCATGCGCCCAAATAGTGCCCATGCTCCTAGAATTTTTCAATGCACCTAAGTGTTTCGATGCATCCAAAAGGCCATGCGCCTTCATAGTGCCCATGTGCCTAGGACTTTGAATTATTTTCTGGATTTGGGGGAAAATGTAAAGTGTAGGCTTTGACTTGGAATGTTCCTGAGGGTGATCTAAGTTGACTTTATGATGTGTGATATGCCATATATGATGATGTGTGATGATGTTATGCTTATGTATGTTATGTTTCTTATTACGTATTATGATGTGATTTTACATGGTGTGATTACGATAATGAATGTAAACTATTATCTTAACAAAGTGAAAATTTTAAGATAATGAAAGTGGAACATAATGAACGAATGAAAAGTCTTGCAAGCATATAGAAGAAGGTTCACAACTCCATGAGAGTTGTTGGAACAACTGTGTGATGGAGCGTGTGATTTTGGCTAACTCATAAGGGTTCATACACACAGTATGAGTTAGTCTTGGTGACTACTTCAATACTTGCGATGTGGTATTAAATATGTGTTATGTAGCATGCGATTTTGGCTAACTCATGAGGGTTCATACACACAGTATGAGTTAGTTTTGGTGACTGCTCCAATACATGCGATGTGGTATTAACTGTGTCTTATGTAGCGTACGATTTTGGCTAACCCATGAGGCAGGTGCGATTTTGGCTAACCCATGAGAATTCAAACACACAAGGGGAGTTACTCAATGTGACTACTCTATACGTGCGATATGTGCGAAACGAACGATGATGAAAATAATAATTATTACCTTGATGTACGTATGATGTGTGATCATGTGCAATGGTAAAGAAAATATTTTAACGAATGAAAGGTAATATAATGTTTTGTAAAACTAGAACTCACTCAGCAATGCTGACTTTTATGTGTTTCCAGTTGGTAGGTATATGTTGCTGAGATTGGCACGGTGTGGCAACTTGGCTTATTTTGGATGGCATCCATATTATGTTGCGATGATGTTTTTGCATTATAGTGCGAACAAACAATATTTTGTAATGATTATAAATGTTGGATTCTTTTGCAAAAGGAATTATTTATATATATGAAATGAGTTGTTTAAAATGATTCCGCTGCAATATTTTTAGTAATGCTAAATGTAAATTATATGTTTTTATGTGCAATGATCGACCAGCTGTGAGCATCCTCGGAACGAGGCCTTACAGAACTTAGATTAAAACTAATGAGAAGAAAGATATCACACATGTGTTTCAAGAATGTAATTGAATGCACAACCTATGTTTCAGCTTATTCTGAAATCATATAGACATAATTTGTTTATCATATACGTTGAATGGTAATAATCACCAACTCGATATCTGATTATGTAAAGTAATTAGTGAGCTAACTAATGACAAAATATAGAGACTTTATTTGCAATCACTAATTTATGATAATAACCTAATTACTACTTAATAGTTAACAATGTAAAATTAATAACTCGATAAGAAATAACTAAATCAACTAACACAAATCTTTAATTAACATATTATTCAAAACATATATACACAAAAAGTTCTTAAATGACTAAAGTTTATGTCTCGGTTAGTAAGAACATAAGATAACACAATAAAATCACAAACCATCCACCCAGAGATGATCACGGGTGGTTTAGCCTTGCATCTTCATTATAATCTCTTCAATCTTCAACTTGATCATGTGAGTTGTTGATTAGTTGATTATTAGAGAGATTTCCAATGGTTAAAAATATTCCAAACCTTTGTATAAGACCAGGCATTTTTTATATAGTAAGTGTTCTTAGCCGGTTCATGAGACAACCGGTAAAACCTCACTTAGATTTAATTCAAAGAGTTTTAAGATACATTAAAACTACTACTACTTATGGAATAAAGTTTAAGGAGTCATGTTTAGAATTGGTTGGTTACTATGATGCTGATTATGCTAAAGATATTATTGGATCACCCTTTAATATTTACAAATGAAACTCAATTTTTTGTGATTTACAAGCACAATAGAAACAAAAGAGAAAGTACCAAAAGTCAAAACAAAACTTGCTATCACTTTTCATTAAATAGATAAGTCTATATATATATTTACATACAAAACATGCAACATGGAAAATTAAACTACTAAAAAAATTACGTACCACCAAAATATCCGGTCAAACAATGACTAATTCTTTTTACCCGTGCTACTACTCAAACGTAAATCGCCACAAGAATCCCTCAAACTCACCCGTACTTAATTTTTTTATTTTTATTCAACTTCTAAATAAAAAAAACTAATAAAAACACTGATGCATACACGTTTCATGCCAAGACAGAGTTTCTCTCATGTCTGCATACTGATAGTCGGCCGGAACATGAAGAACTTTGATCATGCCAAGACAGAGTTTCTCTCAAATAAAATGAATATCCAGTTTTGTGTGTTTTGTTCGTTGATGTTGTACTGGATTTTCGGCTAGATAAACTGGAAAAATGTTATCACAATAGATAATGGAAGCATGTCTAGCTGGTAAGTGGAGCTCGAGAAGGAGATTACGAATCCAGCTTAGTTCCGATACAGCGTTGGCAACTCCCCTATACTTTGCCTTGACACTAGACCAAGAGATTGTAGATTGACTTTTTGAAGACTAAGAGATGAGGTTGCCTCCCATGAATAACCAATACCAAGAGGTCGACCGACGATTTTCGGGACACCCGCCCCAATATGCATTGGAATAGGCAATTAACGTGGTGGTCGAGGAGGGTGAGATGAGAAGACCGTGTGACACAGTGTCATTGGTGTATCATAAGATCTATTTAAGCAGTTAAAAGTGTAGTTCTTGTGGGGCCTGCATGAATAGGCATATTTACTGAACCACATATGAGATGTCTAGGCGGGTGATGGTAAGGTATTGCAAAGCGCTAGGCAAACTTCTATATAAGGAATTATCTAAATTGGGAGCACCGGCCGTGGCACTTAACTTAGACCCGGTCTCAACGGGTGTACTAGCTGGTTTGTAGTTTGACATTTTAGCACATGATAGGATTCCTATTGCATATTTCAATTCAGATAAGAACGAACCATTCTTCTACTGCTGAACCGCGATGCAAAGAAAATGGTGTAAGGTGTCAATGTCGGTCATGTTGAATTTGGTAAAAAGGGACTTGATGATGTTGTTCAACAGTGTGGTACTAGAGGGCGTGAGAATGATATCCTCAACATTTAATATCAAATAGGCCATTTGATCACCTTTCTTATACACAAATAATGATGAGTCACATATACTACTTTTGAATCCACATCGAGACAAGTATCCCGCAAAATATTGATACCAAGCATGTGGTGCTTGTTTAAGGCCATAGAGTGATCGGTTAAGCTTACATACGTTTTTCGGATGTGCAGAGAAGAAAATCTCGAAGGCTGGAACATATAAACCGTTTCTTTAAGGTGACCATGTAAAAAGGCATTTTTGACATCAAGTTGATTAATGGACCACCCTTTGGAAATTGCAAGACTTATGACAATGCGAATTGTTGTTGGCTTGACCACAATCCACGCTTACGGTTTGACTTGTAAGGCCTCGTTCCCGGGATGCTTACAACTGGTAAATCATTGCACATAAAACATACATTTTCATTTATCTTACATAAGCATTGCCGTGGAAACATTCAGAAATGACATCTCATTTCATTATAAAAACTTTTGCAAAATAATACATCGTTAATCGGTTACAAAATACATTGTTGTATTACATCTCAAAAGCATTATATAAATGGATGCCATCCAAAACAGCTAAGTAGCCACCCCGTGCCATCCTCAACAATCATTACCTGCCAACTGGAAACACATAAAAGTCAGTGTTGCTGAGTGAGTTCTAGTTTTATAATAGAACATACTTTTCTTTCATTAAAACCGTTCTTTACTTTCATGTGATCATGCAACATACGTACACAAAGATAATATCATTATTATCTTCTTTAATATTTCATGATTTCATGCTTTCATTCTTCATCATTACCTCTTTCCTTTCCTTCAACCATAAACTTTACCCAACTATTCCTGGTATTGGATCTAGGTCTACCATAGACCAGCTATAACGGTGCATCGTACCTCTGGTCACAGTACCTAGGGTAGAGTTTAGGTGTAACACTGCTATACGCAATACCAAGCTATTCCTGGTACTGGACCTAGGCCTATCATAGAACAGCTATAATGGTGCATCGCACCTCTGGTCGCAGTACCTAGGGTATGCAGCAATGGGGCTATACAAATGGTCAATTACAAAGAAAGACCCCGATGTGCATCCTTTTGGGGTAGCGAACCCGCACACTGTTGGGGTAACACCTTTTAATGGCGTGTCCAACATACTATGCTTGCAAGACTTTCTTTACTTTCATCACTCATAATGCATGCATTCTTACTTCATCTTCCTCTTTTCATTATCTTTCACTTTACGTTACATAGTACTTTCATTTCGTTCATTACATAACACGTAAAGCCACAGGAAAGATAAACATACATCATAATAAGGAACATATCATACACAGTCATTAGCATCATACAGGGCAACATCATACATACATAACATGCATAAGCATGCAACATCATCATCATCATGCCCAACATGCTCTCTAAGGCCTCAACAGTCATCTTACATGAACTTACGGGAATCGTCACGTCAAAACTTACATCTGCACTTTCCCCCGAAAGTTAGTAATTTAAACTACGCTTCCTCAGGTACACCAGCCCTACCTGGGCGTATGGGCACCCTTTAGTCGCATGGCCTTCTAGCGACTGAACGTCATGCGATTGAACCAATGCGGATGAACACCTAAGCGAATGAACACCCAATCGTGCGAATGAAACTAATGCGAGTGGACTCCATGCGGATGAGTCCCATGCAAATGGACCTAATGCGGATGGAACTAATGCGGATAAGCATTTATGGCCTAATGCACGACTGGGCTCTTAGTCGTGCAAATGAACCTCAATCGTGCGAATGAACCCTCAATCGCACCTCAATCGGCCGTATGGCCTCCATTCGGTCGCCTAGCCCTAGCTGGTGCAGAATGCAGTTCATCCCGAACCAATCTGCCATTTTCAACCTCCAAGCTCATCTAAACCCATTCTAAGCCCAAATTAACCATCCTAAACCTTAGGAATGCATACCATAACACCATTCAAGCACACACAAGCTCAAAAGCAAGGCCCAAACAATTCATACACATACCCACACATACACAAACGGGTCAAATACACACACACTCAAAAACTGATTTTCAGATGTGTTCCAGCCCCAAATCATTCTAAAACGTGTAAAAGGGGGTCCTAGAACTCACACAAACGACCACAACGAGAAAGGCTTCGATTTGACCTGCTACTCGATGATTTGCTCTCTTGAACAAACTCGAACCAACTTTTCTCCCTTTTTCTCTCTTCTTTCTCTCTTCTTTGGCTGATTTGTGGGTGTGGGGAGAGGGTAAGGGCTGCCCTCTCCCTTTAAATACCCCCACTCACCCAACTTTCTCTCATTGGTGAGTTTAGTCCCTCAACTTTAGACTTTATTTCTTTTTCCTTCATTTGTTGGCTTCAAAATAAACAAATAACCGGGTGCTACAGACTTTTACCATTAACGGCAAATAGAGCTTTGTGTCATTCTAATGTGCCATCGGTGTGTAATTTATGCTTTAAGAGCCACATGCACCGAACGATTGGTGCGTTGGTCGGATGTGGTACTAGTTCCCATGTGTTATTTACCAATAGTGCTTCATATTTGTTTGTTATGGCATTTTCCAGTTTGGGTCCTAGGGAGCAGTGAGATGAGATTTGGGTAATGGAGAAATAGAGGGGGATGTGAATGTCTTGAAAGACATGGGTTGGCGGGGTTTAAAGATGTTGCATTGGGACTTGGTTTGCATGATGTGGGTCGGTATATGAGCTAGACGTGGTGGAATGTTGATGTGAGTTTCCATAGTAGGTGGGTTCGGTTGGTTGTTTTTGGGTGGGCTACACACGATAAGGTTGTTTGCTTGATTTAAACAAGTTACTTATAAATAAAGTTGTTTGCTTGATTATTAGTTTTTCGGTTTCCTTTTATCATGAACTCATTAAGAAAAGTAGGCAACATGATATAAGTGAATTGGTAACATTGCGAATGCACGAGTCTTAAAAGATTGTTCTTTTGTTGTCACTTATCAAAAGCTAAGACTTGAATTATTTTTTCTTACAAACCATAATTTAAAAGTACCAATTGCTGATCTTGCAGAATTAGAAACTCGAAAGTGATTGTGTTTTGTTTATAAAATGAAGTTCGTTATAAAGTTTGTTGCTTTATGAAATTGTGTTCATTAATCCATTTCAAGTTTTTATTTTTATTTATAAAGTTTGAGTTTTTTAGTTAATCAAGTCATGTTAATTAAACACTTTCCACATATTCCCTAAGGATACAACCTTACTTACCCTTACACAATAAAGGCAGCTAAGACCGGTTATTTAAATTGTTTTTGATCGAGTCTTAACAACCAGATCAAAATGGTGTCGTTGTCGGTGAGTTAGTGTGCTTAGTGTTTAATCGTTTTAATTGTTTTTCTTAAAAAATTATAAAAAAACCAAAAAAGATTTTATTTTTCTATTTTTCATTTTAGTTTGTTTTCAAGTTCAATATTACGTGAGGTAGTTTTATGTTTTCTTATTTGTAGGTACCTATTACGTTAATGCATACAAGATTTTCAGGAAGGACTTCGCCATTGCACTTTGATCTAGAAATTGAGAAAACCGCAAGAGAGAATCGTGTGTTTCACAAATCATCAACTTCAAGTATTTCTCTCATTTGGGGTCAAACAAGATCAGAATAGGGTACATCATCAGCCACAACTCATAGGATTTTAGGCCAACTCCCTAGAACACTAGAAAGTAATCAAGCAAGAGGAATGAATAATTCAGGAAACCAAGGGGAGCGATAACCCAACCAACCTATGGAAGATATCTCATTACCTATGTTTCCTCCACCTGATAATTCTCCAACTCACGACAACCTGTGCAACCTCAACCTCCTCCCATAAATTTCGAATAAGCACCTAATGTGTTGATCCATTATCCGGGTCTTCAACAGATGGGGAGGGGACTCATCATAGCAATGCGGACCATTTTTAGTGAAGTTAGTCACCATACTAATCATGTAGAAGATTGGATTGAAGATCAAGTTAACATGGATGGACCAAACCAACATGATCTTGAGGATAACGGAAACCAACCAGCATATCAACACGATCATCAGGGTAGCTATGCTCAACCAGCTATGCATAACAACATTAGCAGTCAACCATTTAATAGAGTACTTGCCAATTTGGGAGCACAACATCTTGCACCAGCACATGGTGTGGATAGTCACTTTTGTCCCACCATTATCAATTCATCTCCTATTTTTCCACCAACACAATAAGGGAGAGCTTTTGAGGTCAGACCTCAATGCTTAGGCATTCTTCCTCACTTTCATGGAATGGCCATAGAAGAACAATATTTTCACATATCTGAGTTCGAAGGATCTTGTAGCACTACTGGTAGTCAAGGTTTTTCACCGGAGGAAGTTAAGTTGGTACTATTTCAGTTTACACATAGGATAAAGCCAAACAATGGTTCTTATCTTTTCCCTCTGCAAGTTTCTACACTTGGGTTCAAATGCAACAGATATTTTTGGATGAATATTACATATCTCAAAGAACAAGTGATGCAAGGCGAGCAATTAGAGGATTTACACAACAATCAGGGGAACAATTTTTTAAAGCTTTTCATTAGTTCAAAGAAATGTTAAGAACTTGTCCACATCATGGAATAGCTAAATAGGAACTAATATCAGCATTCTATGATGGCTCTCGCCAGAAGATGCAAGGGATGTAAACTCTACAAGTGCGGTGCATTCACGTTGAATCATGAAGATGAGAATTGGATATTCTTGAAAGAATGAGTGTTATATCCAAGAAGCATGCACAATCAAGTATAATGTCAAGAGTAGCAAATGTGAAGATGGTGAATGATCAAGTTGCTATGGTTAGAATTGCAATTCTAGAACGAGAAATTGCATGCCTCAAAGTCGAAAAGAGTAATGTGGCACATATATCCAATGAGTATGATGTGTGCGAGATTTGTAATGAAATTGGCCATACATCGTTGACTTGCTATTTGAATGTAGGAAAAATTGAAGAAGTACATAAAGTTCAAGGCCAAGGAGAGAGGAAGACCAATGACATGAACTCTAACACATATCACCCTGGTCTTAGAAATCGTCCTAATCTTACATATGGTAATTCTACTAACCAATTGAATCCTCCTTTTCTAGTACGAAATCAGGGAAGCAACCAATGTCAAGGCCAACAACAAAGCTACAATCAAGGCGGTTACCAAAGGAATAACTACAATCAAGGGAATTACCAACAAGGAGGTCTATTGATACATATATGTACCTAGATCCTGATCTTAATGTAATATGTCTTAAATGTCTTACACTGATGTAATATTGGGTACTTAATGAAATGAGAATGTTTGGTTGTGGTTTATAATGTTTAATATTTCATTAATGAGTTGTGTAACGCATATTGACTAGATTATATAGGTTTATGGGTGTTTGAATTGATATACTTAATGTTACAATAATGAATACATTCAAACTTGGTTAAGTGAAGTTCTCATGCGTCCGAATGGCCATGCGACTGAGTATCCATGCGCCTAAATAGTCCATACGCCTAAACAACTTCATGCGACTGACTCAGTTACACGACTAAACACTCAATCGTGCTAATGGATCAACCGCATGGCTCAATCGCACGAATGAACCATGCTAATGGTTCAGTCGCCCGAATAAGCAACCCTAAGCTATAAATACCACTTATTCATGGAAAAAACATAAGCATTGAATTCACTTCGACTCCAGACGTACCCTAGCCGTCCAGAAGCCTCTAAGTTCGTACTCCAAGTTCATAGAATGTTGTAGATTGATTCCTAATGGATTCTTGACGTTAGATTCAATATACAATTGTGTCTACATGCGTTCTCACTGATTGGATTGCCAATCAAATAGGATTCCACACTATTTGGTTTGGTTTAAAACGTTAATCAGTTCGTGTTTCATTCAAATACCAGATCCTAACAATTGGTATTAGAGCCGGTTACTGCTGAAATGATCTAACAATCATTCTAGTAACCCTAGCTCTTGATTTCTGGATCAAATTTCAGAT
Source organism: Flaveria trinervia (assembly GCA_025506515.1). Classification (NCBI taxonomy): domain Eukaryota; kingdom Viridiplantae; phylum Streptophyta; class Magnoliopsida; order Asterales; family Asteraceae; genus Flaveria; species Flaveria trinervia. The sequence continues at coordinate 21,030,899 of CM046444.1, forward strand.
CTTGACGTTAAACCCACTTCGTGTTCTTCGTGTTTTGCTCAGATATTGGTACGTGTGGTGTTTCTATGTTAAAATTAAACTTGAAACGACAGTCTCATCACCCTTTCGAATCTGATGATGCCTATTTTGTTTTGGTTCATGTAAAAGTCGCAAGATTAGGGTTTTGGACAGCCCTGGCGGCTGCAAATCTGAAAATCTGTGTGCAGACCCATTAATGCGACTGGGCCATGTGAATGGACCATTCGTACGACTGGACCATGCTAATGGACCATTCGTGCGACTGGACCAGTCATATGTTCAATCGTGCGACTGGACCAGTCGTATGTTCAATCGCACGAATGAGCGATCCGCATTGACTCATCCGCATTTGTTCCAGACCAAAAAAAAGAGTCTGGAACAGCTTCTTGCACAGATTTGAGGATGAGCAAAGCATATTCACCCTGAGGTTCTTTTGTCAAATAAGTTCGATGAATACCCCATTATTCGTCGGACTTCCAGAATAGGTGAATGTAGTTGGAACACGAAAGAGATAAGAGAAGATGTTAGCAGTCGGTGCTGATTTTGTGGAGTGGTCAGGAGCATCTGACTACTTATGGCCAATCAAGTTATATTTATCCGCACAAAGAGGATTCTCATTCTTAGGGGGAATCCATGTATAGAGAAAGTGAAGACGCAATCACAAAGTGATGATGTGAGCAGGTTTCTCATGATGAATCTATGTGCATGTTGATTTGTTTGATATTGTCATCTGCGGATTGGAACCTTCAACCTTTTGCCCAATACATCGTATGAAGACGTCAAGAGAGCACAACGTTTATATATTGGGATATGCTGAATGTGAGGGGGAATTTCTGCAGGTGTTGATGTAAATCAGGTTAGCCTGTGTGAAGATTGAAGCAATGGAAAGCTGTTCATGTCATTATCTAGAAAAAAAAGTCATATGGGGAATCTTGTTTCTATGATGGTGTTCTGCAAAGTAAACGAAAGTTTTTGTGCCTAAATTCATTTTCAGGGATACTGTAGCAACCTGATGGATCGACAACGTTGGCTAATATGGTTGTTCGTTTGATTCTATTAGAAACCGGAGCAAAGAGACTGAAGATTGTAAGAGGTGTTATCTACTATTCACAAGCAACGTCCAAGGGGGAATTTTTTGGATCATATATAGTCATATATAGTGTGTCCGTCACTTGTTAAATAGTCTAGGCTTAATGTAATACACCTGATATGTTGTAAACACATGAAAGTGGGTCATTCGCAGGAGCATATGCGAATGAGACTCAGTCGTACGATTGAGCCATGCTAATGGACCAGCCGTGCGACTGAGAGATGCGATTGGGACATTCGTAAGACTGAACCATAAGTATGGTCTAGTCGTACGATTGAACCATACGCATGGTCCAGTCATACGATTGAACCATACGCATGGTCCAGTCATACGATTGAACCATACGCATGGTCCAAACGCACGAATGGGCCCAGTCGCATCAAATATGGGCCGAGGCCTATATATACCAGTTTCAATGTGTAGAGAGATTAAGGATTTTGAGAGGAAGTCTGCCCGGAGCCTAGGGCTGCCGGATGAGAGGGGAGATCATGCTCGATCTTCCCCTTGCCAAGAGTCTTGATTCTTATATTGTAACGAGCTTGTAATCGTTAGGTTTTATCAATGAAACCATTCAATTATAGTTCGTATTATTGTTTGAATTTTGGTTTGTGCTATTGTTTATCCTTCCGTAAAGAACATGCTTGAATGTTTACCGATCTAGCCGACTTCACAAGATCAATACCAACAAAGGAATCAACAACATCAACAAGAGACTTCTACAACTAATGGTAATGATGATGCAATCCTTGCGGCGATTCAAGACCTTGCAAAGGAGATGAAAGAGTTCAAGTAATTCAAGGAGGTGTAAGAAAAGACCAATGAGGCCATTGCAAAGCAACTAGGACAATTAGCTGAACAATTGTTCGGGCGAGAACAAGGGAAGCTTCCAAGTGACACAACCAAGAACCCTCAACATCAAGCCTTAAGTTCAAAGAACACGCACATAAACTCGGTTAGTATTGTTCCTAAATCTACATGTATTGATTATGATTTAACCTCTATTCCTCAAATATTGTAGTTAATAATAAGGAAGGTGATGAAGAAGAAGGAAGTGACACGGGAGAACCAATCCTTCCTATTCAAGTTGGGAAATTTAAAATAAAAAGTGCACTTTTGGATTATGGAGCCAGTATGAGCATCCTTCCTGGGAGCTTGTATGACCAATATGACTTTGGTCCATTACATGAAACTAACAAAACAGTGGTGCTTGCTGATTCTACATAGAAACAACCTGAGGGGATGGTTAAGGATGTGATAATCAAGCTAGGAGAGTTCTACTATCCTGTAGACTTTATGGTGCTTGACTACACACCGGTAAGGACAAATGAACAACCAAAGGTAATTTTAGGTCAACCATTCTGGGTAACAACCAAAACTCAAATCAACTACCGAGATGGAATTATCGACATGACATTCATAAACCATAAGTTGCTCTTTAATGTGTATTTCAAAATTAATTACATATGTAATTAACAATGATTGTTCTATATCAGATGCTACTAATGAGTGTGCTCATCTTTACATTTCACATGTAAGCGAGGATATCACAAAGAAGAATGGCTTTGATCCTAATAGGTTTGAGTTTGATAATGTGCAAAAGGAGGAGAATGTGAAGGTGGAGCCACTAAGGAATGAAAATCTGGGACGAAAGGTTAAGATTGGTAAACTATCGGATCAAAAGAATTCAAGGATTGGCCAAAGTTTGAGTGAACAAGAGACGCTATCAAGCCAAAAGAAGCATTTATATGAAGAGAATTTGGAGAAAAACACTCAATATGACCACCATAAGTGGTCTCAGGAAAGGTCTGGCTGAAGACCTAAAACATGATGCTTGCGAGAGGCAACCCAAGAACTTTATGGGTGTGTTCACTAGAAACTCTCACAAGATTACAACTCGTCCACTTGGGTCTACCGAGGGGTTCAAAGGCTTGTTACATCGGCTAAATGCAACCGTGATTCCTACAAAAGTGAGTTTTACTTCTTTTATTAGTTTTTGTGCCCTTTGATTTGTTTTTTAGCTAGTTCAATCATGCACAAGACGCAAGCACTCAAGTGTGGGAGGCACAACTCCCTTACTATAAGCTCTCACCAATGATCAGGTCTATGTAATCCTTCTTCATCTTGCATATTAATCATTATCATGTTTATTCATATTGTAAAATGATACATTGGGGACAATGTATCCCAGGTGTGGGGATAAGGGGAAGAATTGAAAGAAAATTTGAACCTTTTTGAAAAATTAAGCAACTTTAAAAACTTGTCTAAGTAAACTTAAGTGTACATAGAACTCAAAATTTTGCAGTCGTGGTCAATTGTTAGTGTTTGTACACTTATGGATCCCTTGGCATGTTTGTTTTTGATAATTGAGTACTACATCCTAATCATGAATCTTCATAAAAGTAAGTGAAAGTCCTAGGTGATGTAGCAAACCGATTGTTAAAGACATACATGCTACACATTTTATTACCTCTTTCCATCATTTTCGTGAGAGTTGAGCCTAACTAAGAAACTCATAGTATACTATGAGTTACTTTATTTTCTTTGAATAAAGAGGGAATCCATGTTGTGCATTCGAGTTAGAACTCATGTAATTGATACATATTAAGATCTTAGACCAATGTGTGCATAAATATGATAGAGGCATTAGGATTAAGCCATTTGTTTAAATCATTCTTTTCAATTCCATACCAATAAAATCTCCCTATAGATACCATGTTGAGCCCCAACTTGTCGTTTCAAACCAAAACAATAAACCCAAAATCTTATCCTTTTTATGGAACCTTAGGGGATGAAGTACAATCCATAATATATTTGGAAGAGTCAAGGCAATAGTAGTTCAATCATAGTAAGGTTATTATTGAGAAAAAATAGAAAAGAAAAGAGCTAAATATGAGGTCAAAATGACCAAAATATACAGCAACAAAAAATAGTGTGAAAATACAAGTAGTGCAAGCAAAAGAATAAGAGTGATAAATGGCACATGTGTTATGTTTAAGTTGGAGTTCATTCTCCGTTAGCCACTCTAAAATCCCTTTCAATCCCATATTAAACCCTAGCCTAACATTACCACCCAAGAAAGACCTCCTAATTTTTGTATTATTTGTGCCAACTGATGGCAATTTGATTAATATATGAGCTTATGATTAGTATGTGCATTTGTCGTTTGAGAGCTTCATAAACACTAGTATATCATCACTAGTTCACAAAATAAACCGAGAGGATTATTTATTATGAGTAATGTGAAAGCATGAATGATCGAAACAAAAGGTGAGTATATGTCAAACAAAGATTTCAAATGCAAATAGTATTGAATGATTAGGTTGTGATATTACATCATGAAGTTGAAAACTAAGCATGTATTGGGATCTTACTTGTTTAACGTAGTGATAATGTGGCATGTGTGCTTAATTAGGGAGAAGTGTGCAAATAAGTTTGTTTGAGGACAAAGAAAAGGTTAAGTGTGGGGATGTGATCACGTGTTAATCTGGTGTTTAATTGATCTAAATGCTTGATTTTACATCATGATTATGGTGGAACAAGTTCAAGGTGGTTATGTTTTGGATTATAGGTAATTTGAGCTAAAAGAAGCTTATTTTGGATGAAAAGATGCAAAACGGGAAACCAACACTAAGGTTGGTGAAACATGAAGAGTATGAAAGAAACAAGATGGAAATCGGAGCCCGAGAAGTGAAGAAATGCAAAAACCAAAGGTTTAAGACCATGGTAACTTAAAATGGGCATAACTTGGGCTAGGAAAAGAGTTACGGGGCCCATGGCCTGTCAACGGCAAGCTCGTGAAAAGTTACATGTGAAAATCAAAATTTCACATGGCCCGACGTATTGATGGGTGTATCTAGGGACGTATTGGCCACAAATTCCAGTGAGTTAGGCGTATCATACATCGGTGGCCTAACAAATCCCTATTTTCTTGGGATTTCAAGGTATTAAAAGATCAACAACTCTAGCTCAAAATCCTACCCTTTCCAGACGAATTCAAAGGCTTTGAAGGTGTCTTTTGAGTATTCGAAGTCTCCCAATTCATCCCAATAATAATCATTAATCATCATCAAGAAAAGATCGAAGGTCTAAAGGCAACAATGTGTGGCTAGGTTCTATTGATTGCTTTCGGGAGTACGATTCTTGTAAAGTGAGACGATTGGTATGATTAATTAGGTTTTGTATTAACCATTGATCTATTGAATGCAACATTTTTTTTGGTTGATTTAAACAAGTTACTCATAAATAAATTTGTTTGCTTGATTATCAGTTTTTCACTTTCCTTGCATCATGAACTCATTAAGAAAAGTGTGCAACGTGATAGAAGTGAATTGGTAAAATTGTGAATGAACGAATCTTAAAAGATTCTTCCTTTGTTGTCACTTTAATCAAAAGCTAGGAACTTGAATTATTGTTTTTTACAAACCCTAATTAAAGTACCAATTGTTGATCTTGCAGAATTGGAAACTAGGAAGTGATTGTTTTTTGTTATTTAATTAAGTTCGTTATAAATTTTTTTGCTTTATGCAATTGTGTTTAATAATCCATTCTAAGTTTCAATATTTATTTATAAAGTTTGAGTCTTTTAGTTAATCAAGTCATGTTAATTAAACACTTTCCACATATTTCCTGAGGAGACGACCTTACGTCCCTTACATAATAAAGGTAGCTAAGACCGATTATCTAAATTGTTTTTGATCTATTCTCGATGACCAAATCAATGCGAGACGATCATGATTGAGCAGAGCAACCATGATTTCGTTAAGGTGTGGATCATGTGTTCAGATTTACCGTTTTGTTGAGAAGTATATGGGTAGGAGAATTGGATTTGAATACCATGTTGGGTCTTAAAGTTTTTAAAATTGATGTTGTCAAATTCACCTCCCATTTCATATTAGAATGATTTAATAGAGAGATTAAATTGTGTTATGACAAAATGGTGAAAATGAGTGAGTTTTGTGAGTTAACGGGTATACCCATGTATATACATTATGTAATCATTAGTTAAATCCATATAGTACTGATAACCTGCATGACTTGAGATTGGAGAGGTCCATAAATCATAGTGCAATATGAAAAAAGGTAACAAAGTACGAGTAGTAGAATCTGAAAAAGGTAAACGTTTGTGTTTAGACAATCGACATGACTCACACACAAGTGGAGTCTTTATTTTAGAACTAGAAATAAAATTCTTAGGAACTAAGAAACTCCATGACTTGTTGACCCGGGTGTCTAAGCCGATCATGCCAAAAAGGAAAGTCTTTAGTTGAAGCAAAACAAGCGGTTGCGGAATCAGGTGGAGTGAGCAGGCAGAGTTCACTAGTATTGTTTTGGGGACTTATGATTGTGTCGTCCTTGCAATCTTTTATAGTGAAACCAAAAGGGTCAAATTCAATTGAAGTCCAATTATGAACATTGAACTTGCAAAAAGAAATAAGATATTAATAAAATTAGGATTATAGAGAACCGATTTAAGGTGTAAGGATTTAGAGTTTGTGAGGATAGAGGCGGAACCCGAAACCAAAACTGGAATGCTATTACCATTACCAACAAATACTGATGATATTGGTGAATACAAGGAAAAGGTATTAAGTTTTTTGTGATCAGACGTCACGTTAGAAGACACACCTAAATCAAAATGCCACTAATCAGTTCTTGAGTCCATGGAAAGCGCGTGAACAACATTAGCCAACTGAGTGGGCTCAAGAGGGTCTGTCTCGTTATGCGGGCCTGAGCCTGGGCCTGCTGCTGCCTTGAGGAACTTGGGCTGTTGAAGAACCTTGAGTTGGGCCTGTTGTCACAAGGAGGAGCCCAAGCTTGTGTGGGATACCCACACCGCCACACGGGGGTGGGGCAAGTACCTGGCGGGGGAGGCAAATAAGGAGCATAAGGCAGCTGTGGATATGGCCTGTCCGATGACTGGTCAGACCCCCGCTAGTTGTTGCGGCCTGATGTTGGTTGCAAGCATTTTCCCAAGTGGGAAGGTTCTGATTGAGAAGGCAAATGAAGGATTCTTCGGGTATTGCTAACCAGACAATCAACAACGGTAAGTTGATCCCAAAGATCCTAGACACGTTGATAGTAAGCCTCCAGATTGGGCATGGATGCTAGGGTGAGGTTCGAAAGTTTCAACTGTAAGGCGGCAGCCCATGATGCCTTGTTGTAAGACGACAACATTAATCTTTTTCCATGACGAATATTCTGGTGAGGTTTTAGCGGGTGGTGTCGAGCCATCAATGTGAGGGATAACATCATAGCCAATGGTGTGAAGTGTGAAAAGTTTCATCCACGTAGGGTAGGAAATTTCGACACCGTTGAGGACACAGACCTTATGCTGTATGTTGGTTACGGTATATACAAGGTGCAGGGTTTGGATTTTCGGTTCAGCTTTATCAGCTATGGTGATGATCGAGAAGAAGAAAGTGAAGGATGGATGGTATTGGCGAGATTGAGATCAAGGCCAGAGGGTTGATGCCATGTAAAAACGCTCAATCCTTGATTTCATAATGAACATTACAACCCTATACATAGTATAAGAGGAAGAGATATATACGATAACTAACTAATGAGAATCAACCAAATCCTAACAAACTATAATATACAAATATACAAAATACACATGCCGATAATATGAGATATTATCGGCTAATAGTGACAGCCTACTTTATCATTATGAAAAACAGAAGCGGAATACCGTAACTACAAGAAAATTGATTTATTGCAACTAGAGTTTTAGAGACGAAATTATTTCATCTCTATAGATTCACCTATAGCGACTAAATGTAGTCGCAAAAAATGTTTCATATTTTTTGTTTTTAAGACCTTTTAGGGACTAAGTTTAGTTGCTACAAGTTTTGGCAAAGTGGAAGAAATAGTTGGCGGTTGTGAAAAATTATAGTGACGATGTTTAGTTTCAATAGGTTAAAATTAATTTCTTTTCTATTTTTATACAATAAATGTTCACATAAATAAAAATAATAAAATAAAACAAATTTAATAAAAACAAATAGGGACTTTTTTAGTATCTATAAGTGAAAATTAATTTCTTTTTTCTTTTTATACAGCATATGTTTAGATAAACAAAAAATAAAAAATAAATTTTTTTAATAAAAACTAAATAGAGACAATTTTAAGTCTTTATAGCTTAAGAATGATTTTACCTTAAACACCAGTTTCTTCCTCAAACCAGCGACCCCCATGTAACATCCCGAATTTCTATTTAAACGAAAGGAAAAAAAGAGTAAATAGAAAGAAATGATAATGAGCACAAGTGGAGAGGGATGAAGTGTACAAAGTACAAAACCTTATTATTTTATGGTTTAAAGGAGCATGGTCGCCCATTTCTTCTTCATCTTCTTCATTCGGCTGAAAGGAAGAACGAAGAGAGAGAAAGCTCTCCGGTCTAGAGAGAGAAAGAGGAAGAAGCAGCTGCAAAGGCAAGTCTTCTCTTATATGAGCTCAGTTTTAACTGGTTTCGAGTTCTTGACCAAAGTTCTTGGTGTTTAGTGTTTGTTTTCGGGATTCAAGAGCTGAATCGAAGGTGGGACTTGAACAGGAAGAGTTTTGCTCAAAGGCTGCTCAAGGTGAGTTTCTAGAACCCCTCTTTTACTGATTTTCAACTTGTTTGGGGCTATTATGCATACTAAGTAAACATTTTGAAAGTAACCGTGGGTCTACAGCCTTATGTTCGAAATGATGTATACATGTATGTTTTAGTGTTGATTATGTTTTAGTGTTGATTAATGCCTTAACATAAAGTGGAAGATAATGAAAAGAGGAATGTAATAATTGAATGCATGCATTAATGAATGAACGAGAATGTGAGAGGTTTGCAAGCGAAGTATAGTGAAGTGCACGACTCTAAATGCCTTAAGGTCAACCGTGTGAGGTTCAGCTAATCCTAAAGTGTGCACGCAAGGGGTCCGGTCTTTGTGGCTAACCTTCGGTGTGGTTACCCATTTCGATGGGGGTGTAGATACCCATTTTGATGGGGGTGTAGTTACCCATTTTGATGGGGGTGTGGTAACCCATTTCGATGTGGGTGTGGTTATCCATTTTGATGGGGGTGTGGTTACCCATTTTGATTGGGGTGTGGTTACCCATTCGATGGGAGTGTAGTTACCCATTTCGATGGGGGTGTAGTTACCCATTTCGATGGGGGTGTGGTTACCCATTTCGATGGGGGTGTAGTTACCCATAATGTTGGGGTGAAATATATGATTGTTACCCGAGTTACGTATAACTTCGGGGGTGTGGCATACAGCCAAGCATATGTAGGAGGTGAGCGACTTTGCGTTGCAATAGACTCTCATAGAGTTCAATCCATGTGATTGACTCGAATGGGATCTTTGTCTCTTATCCCGGTGTTGTGTCAGTCTTCGGACGTGAGTTGGGGGTTTGTGTACAGGCCCCGGCACAGAATCAGCTTTCCAGCATGAGTCGGGGATATTGCATGAGACAAGATTCGAGTAATGAACGAAAGATAATGATGGAAATAACGAACGTATGAAATGAACGTTAACGAATTATCACAATAATGTACGATATAGACCCTTGTCATTCGACCTTAGTAATCGTTGGTAAGTGTCACGAAGAGGGTAAAGTCTGACCGGATCTAGAGAGCAGTTAAAGATAATGTAATACGTTGAATGAACAGAAGTTAACAAACATAATGATGAAGATAATAATGATATTATCTGTATGTACGTATGATGTATGATCATGAACAATTGTAAAGTATAGTATGATTTTGAAAGAAAGTAAAGAACGGTTTTAACGAAAGAAAAGTATGTTTTATTATAAAACTAGAACTCACTCAGCGTCGCTGACTTTTGTATGCATGATAGTTGGCAGGTATTTATTGATGCTGAGGAGTTGCATGCATGGATGCATAAGCTACTGGGAGCATTTTGAGGCTGGCATCCGTATTTTGACATATCTTTGTATTTTGTGATGAAAACAAATGTTGTAAATGAATGAAATGACATGTTTTTAGTTATTAATGAAAGTTTTAAATTCCACTGCAAAATATATGTACGTTTTAAAATGTTTTATGTGCAATGAATGACCAACTGTGAGGTGCCCAGGTATGGGGCCTTACAAGTTGGTATCAGAGCCGAAGTTTAAGTGAAATGCGTAAATTTTCAAAATAAACCTAATCCTAAACTGAGAATGGGACTAAAAGGAAAGGGATGCTAGTCCTAGTAGCTACGTGCCTGCAGGTAAAGGTTTTATGTAAATGTTTAAAGTAAGTTAACGTTAACCAATATTATGTGCGCATGTTATGTGGCTAGTGTACTTTTAGATTTAGATACCGATGTATTCAGGATAGGAAATGCTTGGGGTATGAAGTGTAAAGTAAGTGGCTATTCACACCTGGCCATTGTAATTAGGGGCTTACTATACTTGACATAAACTGAGTTATTACCTTGAATGACCGTGTTGGTGTTTGAATTTTATAGTGTCTTAAAGGATGGCTGGGCAGAAATCTTCCAAGGCTCCTAGAGGCAAAGGCCATTCACGTGTGACTAGGAGTAGTCCTAAGGCTCCTAAGTCGACCCACGAGAACCCTGAGTTTCATGGCCGGAGCGAAGAGAATGAGAATGCTAGTTTGAATGCCTCAGCTAGGGAGGCGATTGCTGATGAAGTACACCAGGTCATGCAAACAGTCTTACCGTCTATAGTGACCGAAGTGATTCAAGCTGTTAGAGAAGGTGAAAGAAGGAGAGGAATAGGTCCTCGGGAAGGAGAAAGCAACGGAGGCCGAGATGGCTATCCCTACTGATGAGGAAGAGGAGGAAGAAGAGCTTGTGCTTGAGGCAGCACGAGGCTGTAATTATGGGGCATTCCAAAGGTGCAAGCCCTCTACCTTTGATGGCAATGGAACTGCTGCTGCTCACCAATGGGCGAGGGAGATGGAGGCTTTCCTTGAGATCGGCGAGTGCCGAGAGGACCAGAAGGTGAAGTTTGCCACTCACTCTTTTGTGGACTCAGCTTTGTGTTGGTGGGACAATATTATCCAGGTCAAGGGAAGCAGGGCTATCGGAAGGATGAGATGGTCAGAGTTGAAAAGGCTAGTGATTAAGGAGTTCTGTCCTCACTATGAGATGGATAAAGTTGAGAGGGAGTTCTTGCAGCTGGAGGCGGGAACGATGACACATCATCATTATACCACAAAATTCAACGAGATGGCACGTCTGGTGCCGGATCAGGTGACACCTCTTTCACGAAAGATCAAGAGGTATATTCAGGGCTTGCCGGCGGACATCCGTAGGCACATGATCGCTACCCGACCGAGCACGTTCAGGTCGGCGATTGATTTGGCGGGGAGGTTGTACGATGAAAGATCTGTGATGGTGACTGAAGGTAGCGAGAGAGGAAAGGGTGATCAAGATTGGAACGGGAAGCGATTGGAAAGTAGCGGAGCCACTCCAGGTGACAAAGGTGCATGAGTGGGTGATCAGCGTGTGGTCATAACTGATGCGGGGTCGAAAAGGTGTGACAAGTGTGGATACAGGCACCTCAGGGAATGTAGATTGGGGGCAATGTCTGTTTTCGTTGTGGAAGGACCGGACATGTAGCGAAGAATTGCGGTATAGGGAGGTGCTATTCTTGTGGTGAGGAAGGTCACATGAGCAAAGACTATAAGAAGTCGAGGGCAGGAAGCTCCGGTACGAGGAAGGAGAACAGAGGGTGAAGGCTAGAGCATTTGCTATGACCGGGAGGAGGCTAGATCAGACTCCGAGGTAACATCAGCTACATTTTTAGTAATTTAGATTTATGCATCTATAGTTTAAATGTGGCACTAGTAGTAGTTTTGTTGTTGCTATCTTCTGTGATGTTGCCCGTTAGGTAAGCATTGCTATTAGTAAGTCCACCAGGTTACCTAATGCCCTAGAGGATTGCGCGATAGGATTGACAGAGAGAGCGCTTGTTCCTGCTAGACTGTTAAAGACAGGCGTAGGTGGATAGATGTACATCTCCGGGTGAGTTGATCAGTAATCTACGACTCAAACCCCAAGTGTTGCAAGGGGATGGATTGATCAACCGTGCATGACTATAGTTCGGTACCGACCTATGACAATGAATTATGATGAAGGCTTCAACCCGGAAAGTGGATTGTTTGATTTGGAAATTGAGTAAAGCTAATATTAAAGTGTAGAGGGTCATTCTCAGTTGTTGCTTAGGTAGGAGAAGTGACACATCGAGAACGTGAAAGGTTTGTAATACTAAAGTGTAATGAAGTATTATGTAACGTAAAGTGGAAGATAATGAAAAAAGGAAAGTAATGAATGAATGCATGCATTAATGAATGAACGAGAACGTGAGAGGTTTGCAAGCGAAGTATAGTGAAGTGCACGACTCTAAATGCCTTAAGCTCAACCGTGTGAGGTTCAGCTAATCCTAAAGTGTGCACGCAAGGGTTCCGGTCTTTATGGCTGACCTTCGGTGTGGTTACCCATTTCGATGGGGGTGTAGTTATCCATTTTGATGGGGGTGTAGTTACCTATTTCGATGGGGGTGTGGTAACCCATTTCGATGTGGGTGTGGTTACCCATTTCGATGGGGGTGTGGTTACCTATTTTGATGGGGGTGTGGTTACCCATTTTGATGGGAGTGTAGTTACCCATTTCGATGGGGGTGTAGTTACCCATTTCGATGAGGGTGTGGTTACCCATTTCGATGGGGGTGTAGTTACCCATAATGTTGGGGTGAAATATATGATTGTTACCCGAGTTACGTATAACTTCGGGGGTGTGGCATAAAGCCAAGCATATGTAGGAGGTGAGCGACTTTGTGTTGCAACAGACTCTCATAGAGTTCAATCCATGTGATTGACTCGAATGGGATCTTTGTCTCTTATCCCGGTGTTGTGTTAGTCTTCGGACATGAGTCGGGGGTTTGTGTACAGGCCCCAGCATAGCATCAGCTTTCGAGCATGAGTCGGGGATATTGCATGACACAAGATTCGAGTAATGAAGAAGTAATGAATGAAAGATAATGATGGAAAGAACGAACGTATGAAATGAACGTTAACGAATTATCATAATAATGTACGATATAGACCCTTGTCATTCGACCTCAGTAATCATGGCTGAGTGTCACGAAGAGGGTAAAGTCTGACCGGATCTAGAGATAGCAGTGAAAGATAATGTAATACGTTGAATGAACAGAAGTTAACAAACATAATGATGAAGATAATAATGATATTATATGTATGTAAGTATGATGTATGATCACGAACAATTGTAAAGTATAGTATGATTTTGAAAGAAAGTAAAGAATGGTTTTAACGAAAGAAAAGTATGTTTTATTATAAAACTAGAACTCACTCAGCGTCGCTAACTTTTGTATGCATGATAGTTTGCAGGTATTTGATGATGCTGAGGAGTTGCGGGCATGGATGCATAAGCGACTGGGAGCATTTGGAGGCTGGCATCTGTATTTTAACATGTCTTTGTATATTGTGATGAAAACAAATATTGTAAATGAATGAAATGACATGTTTTTAGTTATTAATGAAAGTTTTAAATTCCACTTCAAAATATATGTACGTTTTAAAATGTTTTATGTGCAATGAATGACCAACTGCGAGGTGCCCGGGTACGGGGCCTTACACTCCATCACAGCCGGCGCCGCCATCCCCGTCGACGCCCCATCACCGTCAGCGCCCCTATCACCATCGGCACACCCTCACCGCCGGAGACCTCTTCAGTTGGCACTGCTCTCACCACCGGCGCTACTTCACTAGGTGACCCCATCATCACCGGTGCCCCTCACCAGGCAACCCCTTCAATCGGCACCCCATAACCATCGGCGCCCCCTCATCAGGCGAACCCTATCACCGGTGCAGCTCCTTCACCGGCGGCACCTTCTTCACCACTGCAGCTCCCTTCACTACCGACCACCTGTTGAATCTGCACCTCGTATGGCAGCCCCTTCACTGCTGCTAGCTCACCCTTCACCGCCGTGACCCCCGTGATCTCATCTAAAGGTATCTGCCAAAATATACCTTTTTGTTTTAATGTAATATTTTTCATGATCTGCCAAAATATACTTATTAAGTTTATTAATGTAACAACATATACTTTACTAATAATAATCATATTTGTAGGTTTGTAATGACAATCTAGTGTTGCATTTTGTTCATAGAGCAACTGATTCGGGCCCTTTACTTCATCAATACTTGATTTGTAAGGTAGACATAACAAGGTACACTTTACTAATAAGAATCACATTTGTAGGTTGTAATGTATGCATAACACTTTATCATCCATTGATTAATTGATGTTGTATATGAAACTTTTATCTCTTACTTGATTATTATGGTGGTTAATGTACCATAGAAGCTAATGATTAATTGATGTAGTATATGAAATTTTTATCTCTTATTTGATTATTATGGTGCATAACACTTTACCATCCATTGATTAATTGATTTGGTAGTTAATGGACCATAAAATTTGTTATTAAACTTTAATTTTTCTTAATATTTGCATTTCTTTATTGACTTATGATATATATGTATATGTGCATGTTTGTGTATAATTTGGTCATATTATTTATTATATGTAAATGTGCATGCTTGTGTATAATTTACAAATAAAAGATGTTTTAGAGCTTGCCAGATTGGATTATTAGTCTAAATCTTAATTATGCAATAGTTATGACGATTGATAAAACTTGGATTACGTTACAAAATTGAAGATGTCTAGAGTTCTTAAATGGTCTTCGTAGCTTTATGGAGATTTCCAAAAATCATATGAAAAGTGAAGGAAACGCATATTGCCCGTGTAAAAGTTGTGCAAATTCGAATCGGTTGCTTCAAGAATTGCCTACTATTTATGCCGACATACATGATCGTGGATTTCTACAATCATATACTGCATGGGTCTATAATGGTGAGAAATATCCTAATGCTTCTGAGATAGAAGCCTTTTGGGATCCAGAGACACGTACTCCAATAATAATAATGAGATGTTTAATATGCTTGATGATGTTATGGTAGAATAGAATACAATGAAGAAAAATAAATGGAGATAATGATAAAGACAACATATTAGATTCAGAATTTGATGCTTTTTAAGAGCTTAGTATGGAGTTATATCCTGGTTGTACTTGGATGTCTTCTCTAAACTTCTTAACAAAATTGATGCATATTAAAGTCGTTAACAAATGGACAGATAATTCGTTTAACCAACTTTTAGATTTTCTAAAAGTTCCATTACCTAAAGAAAATCAAATTCCAGCCTCGTGCTATGAAGCTAAAGAGAAGCTGAGAAAGATTGGGTTAGTATATGAATCTATTCGTGCTTGTATTAATAATTGTGCTTTATTTTGGAAAGAAAATTCCTTGATACAAAATTACCATCCTTGTAAGGAGAGCACATAGGTTGAAAAAACACAAAAGGAAAAAAAAGTATCATAAAAAGTGTTACGTTACTTTCCTTCAAGTTCTCGGCTTCGACGAAAGTATAGTTCTAGATTCACAGCAAAAGATATGATCTGGTATAATATTGGACGCTCAACGGATGGTAAAATGCATCATCTGTTTGACGGAAAGGCATGGCAAGAATTCAATAAAAGGTATCCTGATTTTGTCAAAGAACCTAGGAATGTCTGCTTGGGTTTGGCTGCTGATGGTTTTAATCCGTTTGGTAACATGAGTCAGACTTATAGTATGGGGTAGTGGTGTTAACAACATACAATACACCAACATGGTTATGTATGAAAGAGTCGTCTTTTATGTTAACTTTGCTAATACCCGGACCTAAATCACGTAGAAAGGATATAGATATATTCTTAAGGCCTTTGGTGGAAGAATTGAAAATGTTATGGCTGAGGGCAACCAAGTGAGAGATGCATCAACTAAAAATGTGTTTAAGATGCGTGCGGCACTATAATGGACTATAAATGATTATCCTGCTCGCAACAACTTGTCTAGATGGTGTGGTCAAGGTTATGAAGCATGCCCTACTTGTAACACAGACACACCTTCATGCCCTATAACAAATAAGATAGCTTATGTTGGTCACGTATGATTTTTGGCTAAAAATCATAAGTGGAGGGATGATTTATTATTTAATGGCAAAAAAGAGGCCAGAGCACCTCCTAACCACTGACTAATGCAAAATAAAAAACAACTATAAAGTCTTCCTATTTGAGTTCCAGGTAAACATCAAAGTCATGGAGGTGTGAAAAGAAAGCATGCTGAGTCAGAGTTGAATCGGACCAAATGCAGTATCTTTCTTAGATAGATTATTGGTCTTCTCTTCTTTAAAACATAATCATGATGTTATGCATGTTGAGAAAAATGTATGTGAGAGCTTGTTAAGCACCTTGCTTATCAATGAAAAATCAAAAGACACACCCAAAGTAAGACAAGACCTGGAAAAGATGGGTATTCGACAAAATATATGGCTAACAAAGAACAACAACAAGGTCTATCAACCACACGCTCCTTATTGTATCATACCTAGTGATCGAGAACGTTGTTGTAATTTCATTAGAGGAGTGAGACTACAAGATGGTTTTGGATCAAACTTTAAAAATAAGGTGCTTTCTAATGATGCCAATATAGTCGGCCTCAAGTCTCATGATTATCATGTTCTCATGCAACGATTGCTACCGGTATGGGTCCAAGCATGGCTTCCCGTAGATGTTTCAACATCAATAATTGAATTTTGCATGCTTTTTCAAATAATTTATGCAAGATCGTTAGATTTGAAAGACATGGAAAAGACAAGTAAGGAAGTGGTTTAAATATTATGCAAATTAGAATTGATATATCCTCCAGCATTTTTCGACATAATGGTTCATTTAGTTGTTCATTTACCTGAGGAAGCTATTCTTGGTGGACCTACATATATGAGAGGGATGTATACTTAATCATATCATTGTAAGCTGGTTGTTGACTTAGGCTTCTTGCCTATTAGGACAACTTTAGGTGATGGTGGTGACCTTGTTGCCTTGGATGTTAATGATGAATCTTTCATTAATGATGTTAAAGATGATGATGAAGATACATATAGTTCTGATGAGGAAGAAACATTAAATGATGATTCCTATGATGACGAATTAAATGATCTCGTAGAAACAAGTTATTGTAGTGATGATTCTGATTAACTATATGTTTTTTATTTATGGTTATTATATCTTTATAAGATACTATTCTTTAACTTAGTAATTGTTAAGATTATGTTTGCTATTTTTATTGGTTGTAAACGTGATAGATGTTGCTAGTTCACATGATGGAAATGGAGGGAATTGTAACATCTTGTATTTTCGTTAAATTAAAGTTACCTTTTTCTTTCTTGTAGGTTTAGTGTTGTCAATTTTGGAACTTATGGTATAGTTCTAGTAATAAAAACTAAAATAATAATAACATTGATAATAATAATAATAATAATAATAATAATAAATATAAACATAATAATAATAATAACAACTCTAATAATAATAAGTTTGCAGGTTTGAAAGTTAAATTATATAAAACTTAGGTGTGATTAACTCAAGGGGCCTTGATGTCAATTTACAAATTTTTTTAAAATAAAGTTTGTACATGAAATGTTAAAAAACAAACTTTAGGGATCATTTCTGTAAAATTATAAATGTTGATACATGTGTACCTTGATTCTGATCTTAATGTAATATGTCTATGTTGTCATACACTTATGTAATAGTTGGGTACTTAAAGAAATACTAATGGTTGGTTGTGTTTATAATGTTTAATGTTTCATTAACGAGTTGTTTAAAGCACATTGACTTGATTATATAGGATTGTGATTGTTTGAATTGATATGCATAATGTTATAATAATGAATACATTCAAACTTGGTGAAGTGAAGTTCTCATGCGTCCGACTGGACCATGCGCCCCAACAGTGGTCATGCGTCCGAATGGCCATGCAAGTGAGTGTCCATGCGCCTAAATAGTCCATACGCCTGAACAACTTCATGCGACTGACTCAGTCGCACGACTGAACACTCAGTCATGCGAATGGATCAACCGTATGGCTCAATCGCACGAATGAACCATGCTAATGGTTCAGTCGCCCGAATGAGCAATCCTAACCTATAAATACCACCTAATTCGTGGAAAAACGTAAGCATTCAATCCACTTCGACTCCAGACGTACCCTAGCCGTCCAGAAGCCTCTAAGTTCGTACTCCAAGTTCATAGAACGTTGTAGATCGATTCCTAATAGATTCTTGATACTATTTTCAATACAATATTGTTACTACGTGCGTTCTCACTGATTGGATCGCCAATCAAATAGGATTCCGCACTATTTGGTTTTGTTTAACACGTTAATCAGTTGGTGTTTCGTTCAAATACCGGATCCCAACAAGTGGTATGAGAGCTTGGCTCTTGATTACGTGTTGATTCAATTGTTTTTGTTACAAAAGTTGTGTTTTTCACTCAAAACACAATCCTTTCGTGTCAAACGGAGTTTTAGACGTTTCCCGACATTAAAGTTTAGTTTTTCCGGCATACGGCTATTAGGGTTTGGTAAAATTCAAGTTTTTACGGCCAAAAGAAGTTTAACCTACGAACTATTAAACTTCAGCAAGTTCAGTCGCACGATTGGCTCAATCGCATGACTGAGTCCATTTGCATTCTCCAACCGCATGATTGGACTCATTCGTACCTTCATTCGTACGACTGAGAACTTCATTCGGACTGCTCAACCGCATTAGTTCAATCAGACGACTGACTCATTCGCATTTGTTCAGTCGCACGATTGAACCATCCGCATCTGTTTAACCGCCCGAATAAGCCCAATCGCATACCTTCATTCGCATACATCAGTGGTTTGTTAAAATAGTAAAGTTATGTGAAATGGAGTATCAGTTTTCTACATACACAGCTAGTAGAGATACTCGTATTCAGAATCTACTGTTGTTAGAAAACGAAGTGGGAATACACAATAAACCCCTGAAGCTTATCACGTTAGATGACTACCCATAATGGAAGCAACATTTTGAAATCTACTTAAATGGAGTAGATACAAACTTGTGGGAGGCAATAGAGTCGGGGTACAGCATGCCAGTAGGAGCTGACGGAGTAAAACTTACTCTAAGTGGCATGTCGGATGCATAGAAAGTAAAACACAATGCTGAGAAGAAAGTCTACGCTTTGCTCACTCAGTCTATTCCGAAGGATATCTTCCATCAGTATTCGGAATACACTCAAGCAAAGAAACTATGGGATGCGTTGGAGAAGAGGTATGACGGAAATGCCTCTCCCAAGGCCATTAAGGCGAAAGCTTTGAAGAAGGAGTTCGACAACTTCACTTCAATGGGAAAGGAAGGTCTGGATGATGTGATCGACAGATTCTACCACTTGATGAGTGAGATGCACACTCATGGAGTAATTACATCGATGGAGGATAAAGTATCCAACTTTGCAAATGGTCTACCGAAGAAATGGGGTTCTTTCGTATCAAATCTCAGACAGAATGGGATGCTCTCGAAGTTAGATATCAATGACTTCATTCTTAAATTGAGGGAGGAGGAGCTTAGGATGAAGTACAGAGCCCAAAAGGCTAACTATGATCAGAATCCTGCACTCTACAATGCAACTCCTCCGGTCAAGACATCTGGAGCTCCACTGCAAACTGCCTTTGTCTCAAGCGTGGCAATTCCAGCACAACTGTTGACTTCAGGGTCCGAAACGTCAGGGTCGTCTAGCACCCAATATATGATACCTGAAGTAAATGCAGCAAAACTGAAAACCGACAACTTCGGGAATGTGACTGCGGAGGTGGCCAAAGAACACATGGACCTCTTAGCTGCGGTAGTTCACTCCTATGATGGACTAGTTGCGGGAAAGATAGGAAATTGTTACCTGGCAGATGAAGATTATGAACAGGTGGACGAAATGGAGTTGGAACGTATGGACATAATGTGGGCTTTGGCAAGTGCTGTCCAACGAGCTAAAAAGTTTGTCAAAAAGATCGGACAGAACTTGGTTGCTACCAAGACACAACCTTTGGCTTCAACAAGTCAAAGGTTATTTGTTTCAACTATGGTGAGAAGGGACGCTTCAAGCGGAGTGTGTAAAGCCAAAGAAGAATGGGAATGGTAATCCCTTCATCATTCAATCATCAGGACAAAGCCACAACTAGCAGTTCTACTTCATCAAATAAGGACCCCAAAGCCTTGACTGCTAATGAGGATGAAGGACAGGACTGGAGCTTTCGGTTCGTATCATCGGGAGAGTCCAACATAGCGAATGTGGAGGACATTGATGACGATTCTGCTAGTGAGGGAGACATAGCAGTAGAGCTTGCAATGTCAAATTTTGAAGACACTACATCTGTGGTCAACCATTTGCCTATAGAAGATAAATCTGCTTCAACGTCAGAATCACCAGAACCAGATTCAACAGATTCTGCTCTCATGGCTGATTCCTTTTCATCTCAGGTAAGTACTACTGACCAACTATTTAGTAATCATGCTTGCTTAGAATGTAATAAATTCAGAGAAAGTATAGATTCAAAAATTGCTTGGTTATTAGATCATAATGATAGCTTAGTAAAGATCTAGAACTGTGTACGGAGGCAAATAGAGTGTTAAAACAAAACGAGCACAGTTACAAGGAAAAGATAGACCTATTGAATAAACAGCTTAGGGAAACTGAGGTAGTTGTTTTTAACCAAGCAAATGACATCAGGTACTATCTAAACTTCCTAGAGGACACTAAGAAGCAAAAAGCAGTTTTAGAAGTAGAAGTCAACTCATTAAAACAAAAACTGTACAGTTGGACAAGCTCATCACACATTGTCCAACACTTCGTGAGAGAGAGAAATAATGGGGAGGGGCTAGGATACAAAGTGGTTCCACCACCACCTGAGACCTTGATGAACACTAAAAGTAAACCAATTAACAATAATCCCATCAAGGATCACGTGGTGTCCACTCCTCTAGTGAGTGATCCAGATTCCTTAAGTAAATCAATTGGATCTGACTCTAAATAAAAGGCGGCCACTTCAAAGGCAATAGGAAAGATGCTTTGTGTTAACCTGGAACAAGAATTTGAAAAAGTTAGTTTAAGGTCAGGGTCAAACAAAGTCAAACAAGAACCTAAAAAGACTATAAAACCTAACCAATCACAGGCGTCATGTCACAATCCAGGTAAACAAGAGATCAAAGATGTAAAACCAGGTAAAGCATTTAAGTTTGTAAAACCAATTCATACATCTAACAAAGAAGTGTCTTAATTCAAATATAATAAGGTCAACTGTGTGACATCTGCATCTCCACCAACACATAGAAACCATCAAGTTGCAAGTAGATCCTGCTATAATTTTGGAGAGTATGGTCACATAGCATATCATTGTCCTTATTCCAGACATCAAGGAGGAAAGTTGACCTTTCTGCAACTACAACTAGCTCCTCTAAGAGGAACTCCGTGACGCCTCCAAAACGGGCTAGTGAACCCAAAGTTCAATCCATTAGCCAGTAGTCTGTTTATCACAAACAGGCCTTACACAAATCTAGATTATGGAAAGAAAACTCTTCTCAGTGTCTGAAAATGAGAACAAACAGAAATCTGAGCTTCCCTCAACCTCAAAGGGTTAGTGGGTTAAGTTTATGATGTATGATGCCTCAGGGAAACCCAAGCCAGTGAAGGCTTAGGTTCCTAACATGAACTAATGTTTTATTGAATGTGCAGGGTGTATGCTATAGTGTTGAGACTAACATGTGGATTGTAGATAGCAGAGCATCTAGGCACATGACAGGGAACAAAGCTCTCTTATCAAATGTCAGACAAATTAAAGGAGGGCATGTTTCATTTGCTGGAAACAAAGGCGGGTACATCACAGCCCAAGGAGAAGTGGGAAATGAAAAAGTTAAGTTTGATAAGGTAAATTACATCCAACATATACAAAATAACTTGCTTTCAGTCTCTCAAATTTGTGATAAAGGATTCAAGGTAGTCTTTGACAACAAAAAGTGCTACATTCTAAAGAAGGACTACGTGATCCCGGAGGACCAAGTTCTAATGTCAGCTTCAAGATATAATGATCTTTATGTCTTGGATCTCTCAAAGGCCTCTACAACGGATCATGAAGTCAAATGCTTCTTGTCCAAAGCTACTGAGAAGGACTCCATCTCTTGGCATAGGAGAATGGGACACATAAATCTGAGAAAAATTAATCAATTGATCCAGAATGATCTTGTAAGAGGAGTAAATGTCAAAAACTTCCAACTCCATGATTTCTGTGTTGCATGCAAAAAGGTCAAACAGACAAAGAAGTCTCATAAGGAAAAGAAAGTTCATTGTATAGAACTTCCTCTGGAGCTCCTTCACATGGATCTGTTTGGTCCAGTCAGTACAAGAAGCATCGCAGGCGACTTGTATTGCTATGTAGTTCTCTTGGGTAATGTTTCTGAAATCCAAATCAGAGACATTTGAATTCTTCAAAGAATTGGTAACGACACTGGAATCCCTATACAAGCTGAAGGTATGACAGGTGCGCTCAGACAACGGAACCGAATTCAAGAATCAGAGGATGCAAGACTATTTCAAGGAAAAGGGAATTGTGCATCAATTTACCTCGGCCTACACCCCTCAGATGAATGGAGTTGCTGAACGGAAGAACCGCAACTTGATAGAGAGGGCACGAACTATGCTGGAAGACTCGAAACTACCTATCCAATTCTGGAATGAAGCAGTGGCAAATGCTTGTTATATGCTTAATCGAGTTCTGGTAGTTAAACGCCATGGAAAAACATGCTACGAGTGATTATAGCGACGTAAACCTAACTTAGATATCTCGAGCCGTTTGGTGCCCCGTGCACCCTCCTGAAGAAGACTTGGGAGGGAAAATTCAATGAAAATGTTGATGAAGGGATGTGTAACACCCAGATATTTATTATTTTGAAGCCGGTGAAGAAAGAAAAGAAAATAAAGTTTAAAGTCGAGGGACCAAACTCGCCAACGAAGAAAAGCTGGGAAATGTGGTGATATTAGTAGGGAGAGGGTAGCCCACTCTCCCCACACACCCCACATTTCAGATTTCATAGAGAGAAGAAGAGAGAAAGGAGAAAAAGTTGGTTTGAGTTAGTTCGGGTCGCCAATATCATCGTGTAGCAAGCCAAATCGAAGCTCTTGTCGTTGTGCTTGTTTGTGTGAGTTCTAGAACCCCACTTTTACTTGTTTTAAAACGATTTTGGGGCTGGAAAGCATAAAAACCCGTTTTTGTATGTGTATGTGTTTGACCCATTTGGGTGTGATGTGTGTGATGCGTTTCGTGTATGTTTCCGGGCGTGTGTGTGCTTGTATGGTGTTATGGTATGCATTCCTAAGGTTTAGGATGGTCGATTTAGGCATAAAATGGGTTTAGATGAGTTTGGAGGCCGAAAACCCTTGGCTGCAGTCGTGATGAACTGCATTCTGCATCAGCTAAGGCCATTCGGCCGAATGGAGGGAGACTGGAGGCCAGTCACCCGAATGGAGGGAGACTGGAGGCCAGTCACCCGAATGGAGGGAGACTGGAGGCCAGTCACCCGAATGGAGGGAGACTGGAGGCCAGTCACCCGAATGGAGGGAGACTGGAGGCCAGTCACCCGAATGGAGGGAGACTGGAGGCCAGTCACCCGAATGGAGGGAGACTGGAGGCCAGTCACCCGAATGGAGGGAGACTGGAGGCCAGTCACCCGAATGGAGGGAGACTGGAGGCCAGTCACCCGAATGGAGGGAGACTGGAGGCCAGTCACCCGAATGGAGGGAGACTGGAGGCCAGTCACCCGAATGGAGGGAGACTGGAGGCCAGTCACCCGAATGGAGGGAGACTGGAGGCCAGTCACCCGAATGGAGGGAGACTGGAGGCCATTCACCCAAATGGAGGGAGACTGGATGCCAGTCATTCGAATGGAGGGAGACTGAAGGCCAGTCACCTGAATGGAGGGAGACTGGAGGCCAGTCACCCGACTGGAGGGAGAATGAAGGTCCAGTCACCCGAATGAAGGTCCAGTCACCCGAATGAAGGTCCAGTCACCCGAATGAAGGTCCAGTCACCCGAATGAAGGTCCAGTCACCTGAATGAAGGTCCAGCACCCGAATGAAGGTCAAGTCTCCCGAATGAAGGTCCAGTCACCCGAATGAAGGTCCAGTCACCCGAATGAAAGGTCGATCACATGGAGGCCATGCGACTGGAGGGTGTCCATACGTACAATTAGGGTTGTTGCACCTGAAGAAAGTGTAGCTAGACTTCTGGCTTTCGGGGGAAAGTGCAGATGTAAGTCTTGACATAAAGGTTTCCCATAAGAGCATGTAAGATAGCAGATATGGCCTTAGAAGCATGTAGGGCATAGAGATGATGATGTTGCATGTTATGTATGTATGATGTTGCCCTGTATGGTGTGATGTGAATGCATGTTAATGTTCCTTAGTATGATGTATAATATCTTTCCTATGGCTTTACTTATTATGAGGAATGAATGAAGTATTATGTAACGTAAAGTGAAAGATAATGAAAGAGGAACATGATGATGAATGCATGCATTAATGAACAAATGAAACGCCTTGCACGCATCGGATAACGGGTCCTTCTTTGTGATTGACCCTTAATGTAGAACCTCTACCGCTCACCCCTAGTACTGTGGCATATGTTTAGTTGTTCATTTATTGACTTCAGCCCAGTAGCTAAGACTGATGGTTACTCCTAGTACCGTGGCATACGGTTAGCTGTTCATTTATTGACTTCGGCCTGGTAGCTACGACAAACCGGGGTGTAGCGCATGGTATTGGTACGGATGATGTCTGATGCGCAAGTAAAGTCATAAAGAACGAATGAACAAATGAATGAATGAAGAAGATAATAATGATATTATCTATGTGTATGTACGATGTGTGATCATGTAAAGGTAACGAATGGTTTTATATGAAAGTAAAGTATGTTTTGCAATAAAACTAGAACTCACTCAGCAACGCTGACTTTTTATATGTTTTCCAGTTGGCAGGTAATGTTTGCTGAGGATGGCATACCGTGAAGCTACTCAGCTCTTTTGGGATGGCATTCTTTTGATTAATGTTTTTGCAATGTAATGCGAACAAGCTATTTTGTAATGAATGTTGTATTAACTTGCAAAAGCTTTTACATGGAAATGAAAGATTGTTTTAGTTTTCCGCTACGATTTATGAAATACAAATGCAATTATACGTTTTATGTGCGATGAGAACCCAGCTGTAAGCGTCCCGGGAATAGGGCCTTACAAGTTGGTATCAGAGCCAAAGTTTAAGTGAAATGGGTAAATTTTCAAAATAAACCTAATCCTAAACTGAGAATGGGACGGAAAGGGAATGGGATGCCAATCTGAGTAGCTGCGTGCCATCGGGTATTTTCGTAAAGTTAATCGGTTTTATGTGCGCATGGTATGTGGTTATGTGTTGTATGTAAATTTAAATACTGATGTAGTCAGGACAGGTAATACTTGGGGTATGAAGAGTAAAGTAAGTAGCTAATCACAACTGGCCACTGTAATTAGGGACTTACTATACTTGACATAAACTGAGTTGTTTCCTTGAATGATCGTGTTGGTGTTTGAATCTTTCAGTGTGCGTGTGATGGCCGGAGGTAGATCTTCGAAAGCTTCTAGGGGTGGAGGTCACGGTGCTGAACCGCGACCCAAGAAAGGGAGACCCAGAGTTGAGAGGGTGGTTCATGAAGAACCAGAGACCCCCCATCCGGAGGGTGGCGACGAAAGCGCCAATCTGAGAGCCTCAGTAAAAGAGGCTGTTGTAGAAGAAGTCCATCAGGTCATGCAGACAATCTTACCGTCTGTGGTGACTAAAGTTATTAAGGCTGTAGGAGAAGGGGAAAGAAAAGAAAGAAACAGATCCTCTAGAGAACGGGAACACCTAGAGTCTGAAATGGTCCTGTCTGATGATGAAGAGGAAGAAGAAGAGCCAGTGCCAAAGGCAGTGTGAGGATGTAACTATGGGGCATTTATGAGATGCAATCCCCCTACTTTTGACGGTAATGGCAATGTTACCGCTGCTCACCGATGGGTGAGAGAGATGGAGGCCGTTCTCAACATCAGCGAGTGTCGGGAAGATCAGAAGGTGAAGTTTGCCACTCATTCATTTGTGGACTCAGCACTATGTTGGTGGGACAACATTGTCCAAGCAGAGGGTAATCGGGCAATCGGGAGAATGAAATGGCCTGAGTTGAAGAAGATGGTGATTGAGGAGTTCTGTCCTCACAGGGAAATGGATAAGTTGGAAAGGGAGTTTCTGTAGTTGGAGGCTGGAACCATGACACACCAGCAGTATACCACCAAGTTTAATGAAATGGCACGACTCGTGCGTGATCAGGTGACGCCTCTGTCTCGGAAAATCAAGAGGTACATTCAGGTTTTACTGGTGGATGTTCGCCGGCATATGATCGCCGCCCGACCAAGCACGTTTAGGTCGGCGGTTGATTTGGCAGGGAGGCTGTATGACGAGCGGGAGGTGGTGGTGACTGAAGCGAGTAAGAAGGGTGGTGGTGATCGGAACTGGAATGGGAGGAGGTTTGGTCGGGGTGATGCCTCGTCGGGTAACAAAAAGGCACGGGTGGATGACCGCCGCGTGGCCACATCGGGAGTGGGATCAAGGAGGTGTGGTAAGTGTGGAAAAGAGCATGCGGGAGAATGTAGGCTGGGTTTGAACGTGTGCTTCATGTGTGGGAAGACAGGGCATATGATGAAGGATTGCCTGTCGGGCAAATGTTTTAACTGTGGGGAAACTGGTCATATGAGCAGAGATTGTAAGAAGCCGAGGACTGAGGGTTCAGGGGTGAGGAAGACGGGAAGTGAAGGACCGAGGGCGAGTGCCAGGGCATTCACTATGACATAGGAGGAAGCTAGGACAGACCCTGATGTCGTGTCCGGTACGTTTCTGGTGAACCAAACTTTAGCTTCTGTGCTATTTGATTCTGGTGCTAGTAGGAGTTTTATTTCTGCTGCTTTCTGTGCTAAGCTGCCTGTTAGTAGTAGATGTGTTGATGCGCCCTTTGATGTAGAAACTGCCATAGGTAAGTCTACCAGGATTTCTGAGATGATAGAAAACTGTGAGGTGGAGTTAGAAGGTCACAAGTTTCCTGTTAGACCGTTCGTGATGACCTTGGGTGGTTTTGATTTGGTTCTTGGGATGGATTGGTTGGCGGACTTCAAGGCGAACATTGTGTGTCGCAAGAAGATGATTCGGTTGACAGCGCCTGATGAAAGTTTGGTAACGGTTTATGGTGATCGGGTTACTACGATCCCGAAGGTGATCTCAATGGCGGTGGCGGGAAAGTGTATGAGGCATGGATGTAGCGCCTACTTGGCTTATGTAAAGGATGTAGATGCACTAACACCACAACTGTCTGATGTACCGGTTGTGTGTGACTTTCCAGACGTATTCCCAGAAGATTTACCAGGGGTACCACCTGATAGAGAAATTAAATTTCAGATTGATCTGATACCGGGTGCCCAACCTATTGATAAGGCACCATATCGGTTAGCTCCGACAGAGATGAAAGAGTTGATGGAACAGTTACAAGAGTTGCTTGATAAGGGGTTCATTAGACCGAGTATCTCTCCTTGGGGTGCTCCGGTCCTGTTTGTAAAGAAGAAGGATGGTAATATGAGGATGTGCATTGACTACCGCGAGCTGAACAAGTTGACAATGAAGAACCAATACCCCTTACCGAGAATAGATGATTTGTTCGATCAGCTTCAGGGTGCCAGTTGGTTTTCAAGAATAGATCTTCGGTCTGGCTATCATCAGTTGAAGGTAAAGGAACAAGATATCCCTAAAACAGCTTTCCGCACACGCTATGGTCATTACGAGTTTCGTGTCATGTCCTTTGGTTTGACCAACGCGCCAGCTGCTTTTATGGATCTGATGAACCGTGTGTGTCGGCCTATGTTGGATAAATCAGTGATTGTGTTTATTGATGATATCCTGATTTATTCGAAGAGCGAGTTTGAGCATGCCGGTCATATTCGAGAGGTTCTAGAGACGTTGAGAAGGGAGAAATTGTATGCTAAATTCTCCAAGTGCGCGTTTTGGTTGCGCGAAGTTCAGTTTTTGGATCATGTGGTGAATCCTGACGGGATTATGGTGGACCCGGCGAAGGTGGAGGCGGTTATGTAATGGAGGTCACCAAAGACGCCATCCAAGATCCGTAGTTTCTTGGGATTGGCGGGCTACTATTGAAGATTCATCCAAGACTTCTCTAAGATTGCTTCTCTACTAACTAAGTTGACCCGAAAGGATGTGAAGTTTGTATGGGGTCAAGCTCAAGAGAAGGCGTTCGAAGAGCTGAAGGCAAGACTGACTCAAGCTCATGTTCTGTCATTACCCGATGGAAGCGAAGATCTGGTGGTTTATTCTGATGCTTCCTACTCAGGGTTGGGGTGTGTGTTAATGCAAAGAGGGAAGGTTATAGCCTATGCATCCCGAGAGTTGAAAGTTCATGAGGTTAATTATCCCACTCATGACTTGGAGCTAGCAGCCATGGTCTTTGCATTAAAGATTTGGAGACACTATCTCTACAGGACGAAGTGCACCATATTCACTGACCACAAGAGTCTGAAGTACTTCTTTGAGCAAAAAGACCTGAACATGAGGCAGAGGCGATGGTTGGAGTTTATAAAGGATTATGATTGCGAGATCATTACCATCCGGGCAAAGCTAATGTGGTAGCGGATGCCCTTAGCCGAAAGGAAAGGCCCGAACCGATTCGGGTGAAAGATTATCAACTAATCATGACCTTGATGTGATGAAGCAAATCAAGGAGTTTCAAGATGAGGCATTGAAAGAAGATCACCTTAACTCGGAAAGAATGAGAGGTCTGGTTGGGGAATTGGGTGAAAACACACTCGGTGTTAGAACTCGATTCGGTCGTGTGTGGATTCCTCGTTTTGGGGATCTACGGCGAAGATAATGGATGAAGCCCACAAGACTCGATACTCCATTCATCCTGGTGCCACAAAAATGTACCATGACATGAAGAAAGATTATTGGTGGCCGGGTATGAAGCGTGACGTCGTGGAGTATGTGAGTAAGTGCCTTACTTGCTTACAAGTGAAGGCAGAGCATCAAAAGCCGTATGGGAAGATCCAACCTTTGGATATACCGGAATGGAAGTGGGAGCACATCACCATGGACTTCATTACAAAGCTTCCGTGTACCCCGAAGGGGTATGATGCCATATGGGTGATAGTTGATCGTCTGACGAAGAGCGCTCATTTTCTACCGATCCGCGAGACGTATTCATCTGAGAGATTGGCTGATCTGTTCATCAAGGAAAATGTAGCTCGTCATGGTGTGCCGGTGTCTATTGTGTCCGATCGCGACACTCGGTTTACATCTAAATTTTTGAAGAAATTCCACGACGCTATTGGGACGATTACATATTAGCACGGCTTATCATCCCCAAGCCGATAGTCAGTCAGAAAGAACCATTCAGACACTGGAAGACATGCTCCGGGCATGTGTGATCGATTTTGGTGGAAGTTGGGATGACCACTTACCATTAGCCGAATTCTCATACAACAACAGCTATCATGCCAGCATTGGTATGCCACCATATGAGATGCTATACGGTAGGAGATGCAGAACACCCGTTTGTTGGGGTGATATTGGTCAGAAGGAATTGGGGAGTGTCGAGGTAATCGAGGCTACGACAGAGAAGCTTGAAAAGATTAAAGCCTTCATGAAGGCAGCCAAAGACAGACAGAAGTCGTATGCTGATAAACGACGCAGGCCGATTGAGTTCCAGGTGGGTGACCGGGTTATGCTGAGGGTCTCACCTTGGAAGGGTATTATCGATTCAGAAAGCAGGGCAAGTTGAGCCCAAGGTATATAGGCCCTTTCCGAATCATTGCTCGAGTAGGAGAGGTGGCCTATAGACTGGAGTTACCGGATGAGTTAAATGGAATTCACCCGACATTCCATGTATCTCATCTAAGGAAGTGCCTAGCAGATGAAGATACGATTGTCCCATTGGAAGATATCGAAGTAGATGAACGACTCAATTATGTTGAGCAACCAGTGGCAATCATCGACCGAAAGGAGAAAAGGCTAAGGAATAAAGAAGTTCCTCTTGTGCATGTACAGTGGAAGCACAGGAAGAGATCCGAGTCAACGTGAGAGACTGAGGAAGAAATAAGACAGCATTACCCACGTTTTTTCAACGAATAACAGGTTTCGGGGACGAAACCTATTTAAGGGGGTGGACTTGTAACACCCGGATATTTATTATTTTGAAGCCGGTGAAGAAAGAAAAGAAAATAAAGTTTAAAGTCGAGGGACCAAACTCGCCAACAAAGAAAAGTTGGGAAATGTGGTGATATTAGTAGGGAGAGGGCAGCCCACTCTCCCCACACACCCCACATTTCAGATTTCATAGAGAGAAGAAGAGAGAAAGGAGAAAAAGTTGGTTCGAGTTAGTTCGGGTCGCCAAAATCATCGTGTAGCAAGCCAAATCGAAGCTCTTGTCGTTGTGCTCGTTTGTGTGAGTTCTAGAACCCCACTTTTACTTGTTTTCAAACGATTTTGGGGCTGGAAAGCATAAAAACCCGTTTTTGTATGTGTATGTGTTTGACCCATTTGGGTGTGATGTGTGTGATGCGTTTCGTGTATGTTTCCGGGCGTGTGTGTGCTTGTATGGTGTTATGGTATGCATTCCTAAGGTTTAGGATGGTTGATTTAGGCTTAAAATGGGTTTAGATGAGTTTGGAGGCCGAAAACCCTCGACTGCAGTCTTGATGAACTGCATTCTGCATCAGCTAAGGCCATTCGGCCGAATCGAGGGAGACTGGAGGCCGGTTACCCGAATGGAGGGAGAATGGAGGCCGGTCACCCGAATGGAGGGAGACTGGAGGCCGGTCACCCGAATGGAGGGAGACTGGAGGCCGGTCACCCGAATGGAGGGAGACTGGAGGCCGGTCACCCGAATGGAGGGAGACTGGAGGCCGGTCACCCGAATGGAGGGAGGCTGGAGGCCGGTCACCCGAATGGAGGGAGGCTGGAGGCCGGTCACCCGAATGGAGGGAGGCTGGAGGCCGGTCACCCGAATGGAGGGAGGCTGGAGGCCGGTCACCCGAATGGAGGGAGACTGGAGGCCTGTCACCCGAATGGAGGGAGACTGGAGGCCAGTCACCCGAATGGAGGGAGACTGGAGGCCAGTCACCCGAATGGAGGGAGACTGGAGGCCAGTCACCCGAATGGAGGGAGACTGGAGGCCAGTCACCCGAATGGAGGGAGACTGGAGGCCAGTCACCCGAATGGAGGGAGACTGGAGGCCAGTCACTCGAATGGAGGGAGACTGGAGGCCAGTCACCCGACTGGAGGGAGAATGAAGGTCCAGTCACCCGAATGAAGGTCCAGTCACCCGAATAAAAGTCCAGTCACCCGAATGAAGGTTTAGTCACCTGAATGAAGATCCAGTCACCCGAATGAAGGTCAAGTCTCCCGAATGAAGGTCCAGTCACCCGAATGAAGGTCCATTCACCCGAATGAAGGGCCGATCACAAGGAGGCCATGCAACTGGAGGGTGTCCATACGTACAATTAGGGATGTTGCACGCGAAGAAAGTGTAGCTAGACTTCTGGCTTTCGGGAGAAAGTGCAGATGTAAGTCTTGACATAAAGGTTTCCCGTAAGAGCATGTAAGATAGCAGATATGGCCTTAGAAGCATGTAGGGCATAGAGATGATGATGTTGCATGTTATGTATGTATGATGTTGCCCTGTATGATGTGATGTGAATGCATGTTAATGTTCCTTAGTATGATGTATAATATCTTTCCTATGGCTTTACTTATTATGAGGAATGAATGAAGTATTATGTAACGTAAAGTGAAAGATAATGAAAGAGGAACATGATGATGAATGCATGCATTAATGAACAAATGAAACGTCTTGCACGCATCGGATAACGGGTCCTTCTTTGTGATTGACCCTTAATGTAGAACCTCTACCGCTCACCCCTAGTACTGTGGCATACGTTTAGTTGTTCATTTATTGACTTCGGCCCAGTAGCTAAGACTGATGGTTACTCCTAGTACCGTGGCATACGTTTAGCTGTTCATTTATTGACTTCGGCCCGGTAGCTACGACTAACCGGGGTGTAGCGCATGGTATTGGTACGGATGATGTCCGATGCGCAAGTAAAGTCATAAAGAACGAATGAACGAATGAATGAATGAAGAAGATAATAATGATATTATCTATGTGTATGTACGATGTGTGATCATGTAAAGGTAACGAATGGTTTTATATGAAAGTAAAGTATGTTTTGCAATAAAACTAGAACTCACTCAGTAACGCTGACTTTTTATATGTTTTCCAGTTGGCAGGTAATGTTTGTTGAGGATGGCATACCGTGAAGCTACTCAGCTCTTTTGGGATGGCATTCTTTTGATTAATGTTTTTGCATTGTAACGCGAACAAGCTATTTTGTAATGAATGTTGTATTAACTTGCAAAAGCTTTTACATGGAAATGAAAGATTGTTTTAGTTTTCCGCTGCGATTTATGAAATAAAAATGCAATTATACGTTTTATGTGCGATGAGAACCCAGCTGTAAGCGTCCCGGGAACGGGGCCTTATAGGATATTTCTAGGATACAACATACCGAACAAGAAAGTTTACAACAATTCAACGGGTCAGGTAGAGGTGTGGTGTAACGTTGATGTTCAGAGATATATCACACCGCCTGCTGGAAAAGGGCCTGCTTACTTCTTCGACTATGATGGATTCTTCAAGTCCTTCAACATATCTCTCTCTTCTTCAGAAGATGAGTTGGCAAATAAGATAATGTACGATGTTTTGAACACTCCGTCTCAAGATTCAACAAGTCAATCTCCTACCAACTCAGGGGGAGCACTTGAAGTATTGACTCTTCCTTTGATGAAGAAAATGAAGAAAATGATCAGATCAACCAGGATGTACAGGTTCCGACTACCGCAAGCCCACAAGCATCTGCTAGTGATGCTTCTGAACCTTCGGAACCTCAGACTCCGATTGCCTCAGATCCAGAACCAAATGTTCATAATCTAGACTCTAAGGTGGTTGTTCTGACAACTCCTGGCTCACGTCTAAACGTCTATCATCCTTTGGATAATATTATAGGATATGTGAGATCAGGTGTTCAGACTAGAAATCAGCTGTACACAGCTGATTATGCCTCTGTGATAGAAAAGGGATACCTTCACGATGGTGCCTACCGCTTCTTTGTGTCTCAGTTTGAGCCAAAGTATGTTAGTGAAGCACTAAATGATGATGGTTGGGTGAGTGCCATGCAGGAAGAACTTCTACAGTTTAAGAAGTTAGGTGTATGGACACTTGTGGATAGGCCTAAAGGAGCTAAAGTCATTGGCACCAAATGGGTCTTGAAATGCAAGAAGGATGATCAGGGAGTGATCATCAGAAACAAGCGTCGACTTGTTGTTCAGGGTTTTCAACAAGTTGAGGGTATCGACTACAATGAAGTATTTGCACCAGTGGCAAGGATGGAAGCAATCCGCATCTTTCTTGCCTATGCATCTTATATGAAAATCAAAGTTTATGAACTAGATGTTAAGAGTGCGTTTCGTCATGGTGAGATCCGAGAAACAGTGTATGTCAGTCAACCCGAGGGATTTGAGGACCCATATCATCGGGATAGAGTTTACAAACTCGACAAGGCTCTATACGGGCTTCATCAAGCTGCACGGGCTTGGTATGAGAAACTCTTGACTCATCTTGTGAAACATGGCTTTCGCAGGGGAGTCATTGACTGTACACTGTTTATCAAAGAAAAAGATGGAGACTTATTGCTAGTACAGATCTATGTAGATGACATAATCTTTGATTCAAAGAACGAAGAATTATGCAAAGAATTCGAAGCAGTAATGAATGCGGAGTTTGAGATGAATGCCATGGGGGAGATGAAGTTCTTTCTGGGGTTATAGGTGGATCAGACACCAAATAGGATCTTCTTACATCACACCAAGTATGTAGGGGATATTCTCAATCGGTTTGACATTGAGAATGCTTCCACAGCTGGCACTCCACTGGCTACAAACCATGATGTAGCACCCGATGAGAATGGTGATCTGGTAGATGCCACTATGTACCGAGGGATGATTGGATCTCTCATGTATCTCACTACCTCAAGACCTGATATCATGTATGCTGCAAGTTTATGTTCACGATATCAGGAAAAGCCTAAGGTGAACCATCTAATTGGGGTCAAAAGGATATTCTGTTATCTGAAGGGCACACCCACTCTTGGGTTGTGGTATCCTCATGATGATGACTTTGAGCATACAACATATAGCGACTCAGATTACGATGGCTGCAAGATGAACTACAAGTCTACATCAGCAGGGTGTCAGTTCTTTGGGAGAAGATTAGTAACCTGGAAATGTAAGTAGCAGACCTCGATTGCGTTGTCAACCTATGAAGCCAAATATGTTGCTGCTACAAGCTGCTGTTCTCAAATCATATGGATTCAACAACAAATGCGGGATTACAGTTTGAATTTCTCTTCTACTCCTATCTTTCTTGATAACTCTGTTGTGATTGCAGTCACTAAAAACCCGGTCCAACATCCTAAGACCAAACACATCGGAATTAAATATCACTTCATATGTGATTGCTTTGAAAAGAATTTAATCGATGTGGTAAAAATAAACATAGATTTTCAATGCGCTAACCTCTATACAAAGGCTTTTGACAAACCATGTTTTCTATATCTGTTAGAGGACAACGGTGTTAAAAAGAAAAGTGAGGTCATTCCTGAAAATGACCATGTATAGTCCGATGCGTCGTGTCTAGTTTCTTTTAATTTTTAAAATTTTAATTTTCATTTATTCTCTTGTTTTTTTGTTTAATTTGAATTAGTTTAATTACAACTAGTTTCTTTCCTTGCACATTAAAATCCTAAAACGCAAATCCATAGTGGTTTTATAATTTTAGGGGGAGAATAGGTCTAGGAAAGAAATAAAAAAACGAGGGAAAAGGAGAGGCGAGCTGATAATAAATAAGATTGTATGTGTGATACCGATTCAATGTTTGGAATATGATAGTACACAGGTACAAACCATTTGGGACTTTAAAAATCAAAATTGAAAAAGATGCAAAGTTCAAGTATAAGTCTGTGTAGTCTGAGCAATATAAAAGGAAATATGATAGATAAGCTAGCTACTACTAAGGTAACACAAAGAAAGTAGACCTAGACGTTGCTAGACCACAGATGATATGTCGGTAGATTCAACACAATAGATGACTATACTTTTTTGGTGATCTCAAGATTAAACTAACATGTTTGACTAGCTGTGGATAAGACCTTATCCCTGGTTAACACAATCAACAAGATTCCAATAAGGGGTGACGAGAAAAATAAACGCCACAAAAGTGTGTGTAAGACCAAAGCATTAGCAAAAGCACATGAAAAATGCAAATACAATCAAACTGATAACCTATGTTGTTCGTGAGATCTGTGCTAAAAGAATGAAAACTTGCTCATACAAGAAGATAGGTTATTTGGCTCTCTGCTGTGCGGTGGCACTGACCTGAGGATAAGCATAACCTATATACTCTAGAACTCATTGTTGTTTGCTGCCTCTCTGCTGTGCGGTGGCACTAACCTGAGGATTGGCTTCTATTTGAAAGTTCTATGAATAGTCTCTTCTTGAATACTACCCTGAGACTGCTCAAAAATCTCCTGAGGAATGTTGATTACCATATAAGTGTGGGATCCACAAATGCTTGTTGAAATAGACAAACCTTAAAATGATCACCCAACTGTGTTGAAAGTCTGTGTATGGATTTAAGAGGACAAGTATATTGACAATCACTGTGGCTACAATTCTTGAATGTTCAAATCAGTGTGGGGACCTAATAGTACTAGTATGATTTCCTAAATTTTCTAAATGACTCTAGATGAAAAAAACAAGAATAGAGCATCAAAGGTTTTAGCCAACTTGTCTCCATTGATTTGAATATCCTGTATGATTCCAGCTTGAATTTGTTCATGTATGGTTTAAAAGATCGAGGCTACCCTCTCAGAAGAATTATTCCTTAGAGTTACTTCCTAGGAATTAACCCTCACAAAAACATAAAAACATTTCTTAGTGTAATTTGTAGTGTTATTTCTTTTCTGTAAGTACAAAGTTAGTCTATTTCAGTTTTGTGTAGTATCGGACTATGTCATGGAAGTTGATAAAGGACCTTATCATCTAAAAGGTCATGTCTGAGGTGACCACACATGATTTCAAATAAAAATTAGGTCACGTCTGAGGTGACAAAATGCCTTAAAAGGATCAGGTCTGAGGTGGTCAAAAGGTTTTAAGTTTAAAATTATCATGGCTGAGATGATCAAATGTTCATAATGATAAATCAATAGTTTAAAAGGGATTAAATGTAAAATGGTCATAAAGTCAGAAAAATTTTAAGAGTATGACCCATTCGCACGACTGGACCATGAGTATGGACCAATCATGCGAATGGACCATACTCATGCATTAAACAGCCGAATGGACATGAGTATGAACCATTCACCGAAGGGGTTATCAGAATGACCCATTCGACCGAATGAGAGTGTGCGAATGAGTCAGTAGACCGACTGAGCTTCATTCGCCCGAATGAACTGAGCAAATGAGTCCAGTCGACCGATTGAAATCAGATTCAGTATATAAAGGACCATAGTCGATCGCATTCTCCTCACCATTCTAATCACCCTTATATCGCACATCCTACCGTTACTCTGTCCAAATTTGTTTAAACCTTGATTATACATCCCTATTGATCTTCTGATGTGTATTTGCATTTATACAGGTATAATAAGATGAAATCTCATAGAAATCAGGAGAAATGGTGCCCTAATTTGGGAGGTTCGATTGAAACAAGAACCGAACCATTAATGAACTAATAACCTACTGAAATTGAGTAAAATGTTAAAAATAATGTTATTAGGTCATTAGTTAAGAGATTGCGAGTCTAAAGAACAATTAAACAACGTTTAATTTCATGATTTGGTCAAGATTCAAACTTCAGTCTATCGAACAGTGGGTCATGTGACTTGTCGTCTGGATAAACTTCAATCGCACGATTGAGCTGGCCGAATGGGTTAATAGGCCAAATGTGTCATACGATTGAGCTCAATTGGCCGACTGAGCCAATCGCAGGCTTAGCCAACCGATTGAACTCAGTCTCCTGTTCATTCACCCAAATGAGTCCAGTCGCATGATAGGACAACCGACTGAACACAGTCGCATGATTCATTTGCATGAATGAATCAGAATGAATTCAATCAAGCTACTTAGAACTGATTTGTGATATGTGATTATCTAACTTTTATGTGTCTTGTGTTTCAGATCTATGGTTGATAGATGGTCTATCAACCCTAAGCACAATATATGTGCTCATCTAGACCATACTACTCGGAATGGTGCCGAGTTTACTGAGATCATCGCCTTTCTCAAGCGATCAAGGATCCACAAGGCCATCTCTACTCCATGCACACCCTACAGGTCTTTACATCAGGCATTCTGGGAGAATGCATCGGTTGATCGTTCACATGAGCCGTATAGCATACGGAGTTCTATCTGCGGCATGGATATAGAGATTACTTCTGCAAACCTTCAGAGAGTACTTGAACTGGGGGATGATACTGATCACCCCACCAGACTTCACCCACTTACGGTGAGAGGATGTTTTCTGAGGATTAAGTACGCTGGGGACATCAACTCAGGTGTGCTCAACAAGAGCAACCTGTGTCCTTAGTACAAGTACTTGGCACATGTCATTCTGAAGTGCATTGCTTCCAGAAGGGGTGGGTTTGATGATCTTTCAAACCAAATTCAGAATGCCTATCTGGCACTGGTGCTGAACCACCCCTTCAGCTTCTCGAGCATGATCTTCTCTTACCTTGTGGAGAATCTGGAGGCAAAGGGAAAGAAGGGTTTTTGTATGTACCCCAGATTCTTGCAGCTGATTTTCGATGAGAAGCTGCCCTCACTTCCAAAGGAGCGCCATGATGCTGTGGCTTTAGAGATCATGGACGATACGACCCTGGGTCATATGAGAGTTTACCGGGGTAAGCAGGTAAAGCCCCAGGTAAACAGACTGATAGGCCATCTGGCCAATGATAGTTACGTGGCGCCAGGCAGACGTAAGTGGCATCACGTAGACAGCAACTCAGATAACGAGCAGCTACAGCTCCCAGAGCATGACTCTGATGATGATGATAGCGGGGAGGCTGGAGATACATTGCCCACTCAATCTAGGGGCCCCACTACTGATATTATATCTCCAGCTTCTGCCCCCACTGAAGATAGAGCTGAGACTGCTGGTTTCCACTAGAGTTTCACACTTGGTGAGGAGAAAGAGGAGTTAGATAAGGAGCCACTAACCCGGACTGTGGGAAGTAAAGTTGTTCCCACAGACCAGGGGCTCCGGGCGGTTGGTGGACGCCCCGGCGGATCAGGAGAGACTACTGCTGACCTTACATATGCTCCCGATCAGCCGAGCCGAGTTCTAGGGGAACATCCTCCTCCACAGGATCGAGGAAGAAGAGGATGGCTCAGCCTCACGGCATGAAGAAGAAGAAGCGCAGACTCACCTTCATCACCACCACAACTACCACCACAGCTACCACCACTACTCCACCTACCACCTCTACAGCCACACCATCTGTCACCACATCTTCTACACCCATACCACCACCACCTTCATCTATATTACCATAATCTTCACCACATCTTCCACACCCACACCACCACCTTCACCTATATTAACCCTAATCTTCACCACTGCTACCACCACCACCACTACTAGTCATCCAGCTGCACCATCATCCTTCCCTACATATCCATCTGGATCACCTCTACCTCCCATTGGGTAGAGGAACAGCTATCTGCGCTAAACCGTATGGTGATGCGTCTGTTAGCAGCCAATGGCGAGAAGACTACACAGATTCGATAGTTAGTAGATCTTACTACTGCGCAATCTCAGCAGCTTTCTTAGCAGGCTCGATTGATTGATTAGCAGGCTCAACGGATGTCTCAGCTCCAGGAGCAACATGCCAAAAGGATTGAGGAGCTGGAGGCTGCAAACAAATCTCTGCAGTTAAAGCTCAAAGGGTCCAAAGAAGAGCCCTTAAAGATAGGAGAATGGAATGGAGAAGATGATGCTGATGATGATGAAAGTGATGATGATGGTGATGATGGTGATGGTCACTATGGTGATACAGATGCTGATGATGATGATGATGACTCTTTAGCTGCGGGTGCTACATCAGCAAGCGAAAGGAGGACCAAACGTACTCAACATCCGAGTGCCTCTACATCCAACCCGGCAACAGAAGAGATGATGATCCAGGACAAGAGTAATTCTTAGATGTTTTATTGTTATTTAAAATCTTTTGTATTCGGATCATGTATAAAATTAATGACATGCATGTTTATATGTAATTTAAATAGTTATGACTTGATTATTATGGTTATGTCTTGATTATTAACTAATGATTGATGTATTACATGTTTAAATAAAGCAGATCCAAATTATCAAAGGGATGAACACGATATAGCTCCCCACCAACTGATCAAGACTCAACTAACCATGATTCTTGATCTGCAATGGACTGTCAGAAGATCAGTGAGTGACACCCCTGAAGAAGGAGAAATAATTCATGATCTTACTGATGAGCAACTGGCAGAAATGTTCAAGCTCAATCCTGATGAGATTGTAAAAGACGCTCCAACTGTTGAAGGAGATAGTGATGACGACCTAAAAGACATCGATGAGATAGAGATCGAGGATGTCACGGCAACTCACTATCAAGAGTATGCTGACAAAGAGGGAAATGTGGTCCCTAATCTGGGTGATTCCCTAGTCAGTGATACATTTGATATATTGGATCAGATAGAGCACGAGACTGAAAAAGTTGAAGAACAAGCCCAAGCCTCAAACGCCGATGTTGATATCAGAAAGGCTGAATGGGCTGCATGTTTTGTTGGAGCATATATAGTTATATATAGTGTGTCTGTCGCTTGTCGAATAGTCTAGGCTTAATGTTATACACCTGATATGTTGTAAACACATGAAAGTGGGTTATTGGCAGGAGCACATGTGAATGAGACTCAGTCGTACAATTGAGCCATGCTAATGGACCAGCCGTGCGACTGAGAGATGCAATTGGGACATTGGTATGACTGAACCATAAGTATGGTCCAGTCGTATGATTGAACCATAAGCATGGTCCAGTCGTACGATTGAATCATACGCATGGTCCAATCGCACGAATGGGCCCAATCGCATCTAATATGGGCCAAGGCCTATATATACCAGTTTCAATGTGTAGAGAGATTAAGGGTTTTGAGAGGAAGTTTGACCGGAGCCTAGGGCTGCGGATGAGAGGGGAGATCATGCTCGATCTTCCCCTTGCCAAGAGTCTTGATTCTTATGTTGTAACGAGCTTGTAATCGTTAGGTTTTATCAATGAAACCATTCAATTATAGTTCGTATTATTGGTTGACTTTTGGTTTGTGTTGTTTGTTTATCCTTCCGTCAAGAACATGCTCGGATGTTTATCGATCCAAGCCGAATTCACAATTGGTATCAGAGCCGGTTATTTCTGGAATGATCTAACAATCATTCTAGCAACCGAGCTCTTGATTTCTGGATCAAATATTAGATCTTGACGTTAAACCCACCTTGTGTTCTTCGTGTTTTGCTCAGATCATGTTACGTGTGGTGTTTCTATTTTAAAATTGCACTCGAAACCATGTTCCATCACCCCTTAAATCTGATGATGTCTATTTTGTCTCAATTCATGTAAAATTCATCACATTAGGGTTTTGCAGCCCTGGGGGCTGCAGTTCTGAAAATCTGCGTGCAGACCCGTTCATGCGACTGGGCCATGCGATTGGAGCATTCGTACGACTGGACCTTCCGAATGGACCATTCGTATGACTGGACCAGTCTTATGTTCAGTCGTGCGATTGGACCAATCGTATGTTCAATCGCACGAACGAGCCATCCGCATTGACTCATCCACATTTGTTCCTGACCAAAAAAAAGAGTCTAGAACAGCTTCTTAC
This sequence comes from Flaveria trinervia, assembly GCA_025506515.1. Taxonomy (NCBI): domain Eukaryota; kingdom Viridiplantae; phylum Streptophyta; class Magnoliopsida; order Asterales; family Asteraceae; genus Flaveria; species Flaveria trinervia. The sequence goes on from CM046444.1 coordinate 21,072,075, forward strand.
ACAGATTTGGAGATGATCAAAGCATATTCACCCTGAGGTTCTTTTGTCAAATAAGTTCGATGTGTACCCCATTATTCATCGGACTTCCGGAATAGGTGAATGTAATTGGAACACGAAAGAGAGAAGAGAAGATGTCAGCAGTTGGTGCTGATTTTGTGGGGTAGTCAGGAGCATCTGACTACTTATGGGCCAATCAAGTTATATTTATCCGCACAAAGAGGATTCTCATTCTTAGGGGGAATCCATGTATAGAGAAATTGAAGATGCAATCAGAAAGTGATGATGTCAGCAGGTTTCTGATGATGAATCTATGTGCATGCTGATTTGTTTGATATTGTCAGCTGTGGATTGGAACCTTCAACTTTTTGCCCAATACACCGTGTGAAGACGCGAGGAGAGCACAATGTCTATATATTGGGATATGCTAATATGATGGGGAATTCTATAGGTGTTGATGTTAATCAGGTTAGCCTGTGTGAAGATTGAACAATGGTAAACTGTTCATGTCATTATGTGGAAAAAATCAGTCAAATGGGAAATCTTGCTGCGATGATGGTGTTCTACAAAGTAAACGAAAGCTATTGTGCCTAAATTCATTTTCGGGGATGTGTGTAACCTGACGGATTGGCAACGTTGGCTAATATGGTTTTCATTTGATTCTATTGGCAACCAGAGCAAAGATTGACTAGAGATTGTAAGAGGTGCTATCTACTATTCGCAAGCAACGTCCAAGGGGGAATTTGTTGGAGCATATATAGTCATATATAGTGTGTCCATCACTTGTCGAATAGTCTAGGCTTAATGTTATACACCTGATATGCTATAAACACATGAAACGGGGTCATTCACAAGAGCATATGCGAATGAGACTCAGTCATACGACTGAGCTATGCTAATGGACCAGCCATGTGACTGAGAAATGCGATTGGGACATTCGTATGACTCAACCATAAGTATGGTCCAGTCGTACGATTGAACCATACGCATGGTCCAGTCGTACGATTGAATCATACGCATGGTCCAATTGCACGAATGGGCCTAGTCGCATCTAATATGGGCCAAGGCCTATATATACCAGTTTCAATGTGTAGAAAGATTAAGGGTTTTGAGAGGAAGTCTGCCTGGAGCCTAGGGCTGCCAGATGAGAGGGGAGATCATGCTCGATCTTCCCCTTGCCAAGAGCGTAGATTTTTATATTATAACGAGCTTGTAATCATTAGGTTTTATCAATGAAACCATTCAATTATAGTTCGTATTATTGGTTGACGTTTGGTTTGTGCTGTTTGTTTTAGCCTTCCGTCAATAACATGCTCGGATCTTTATCGATCCAAGCAGACTTCACAATTGGTATCAGAGTCGGTTACTGATGGAATGATCAAACAATCATTCTAGCAACCCGAGCTCTTGATTTCTGGATCAAATTTCAGATCTTGACGTTAAACCCACCTCGCGTTCTTCGTGTTTTGCTCAAATCGTGTTACGTGTGGTGTTTCTATGTTAAAATTGCACTCAAAACCACGTTCCCATCACCCCTTCGAATCTGATGATATCTATTTTGTCTCGATTCATGTAAAATTCGTCAGATTAGGGTTTTGGGCAGCCCTGGCGGCTGAAGATCTGAAAATCTGCGTGCAGACCCGTTCATGCGACTGGGCCACGCGATTGGAGCATTCGTACGACTGGACCATCCGAATGGACCATTCGTACGACTGGACCAGTCTTATGTTCAGTCATGCGATTGGACCAATCGTATGTTCAATCGCACGAATGAGCCATCCGTATTGACTCATCGACATTTGTTCCAGACCAAAAAAAAGAGTATGGAACAACTTCTTGCACAGATTTGAAGATGAGCAAAGCATATTCACCCTGAGGTTCTTTTGTCAAATAAGTTCGATGTGTACCCCATTATTCGTCGGACTTCCGGAATAGCTGAATGTAATTGGAACACGAAAGAGAGAAGAGAAGATGTCAGCAGTTGGTGCTGATTTTATGGGGTAGTCAGGAGCATCTGACTACTTATGGGCCAATCAAGTAATATTTATCCGCACAAAGAGGATTCTCATTCTTAGGGGGGAATCCATGTATAGAGAAATTGAAGATGCAATCAGAGTGTGATGATGTGAGTAGGTTTCTGATGATGAATCTACGTGCATGCTGATTTGTTTGATATTGTCAGCTGTGGATTGGAACCTTCAACTTTTTGCCCAATACACCGTGTGAAGACGCCAGGAGAGCACAATGTCTATATATTAGGATATGCTGAATATGAGGGGGAATTTCTACAGGTGTTGATGTTAATTAGGTTAGCCTATGTGAAGATTGAAGCAATGGAAAACTGTTCATGTCATTATCTGGAAAAAATTAGTCAAATGGGGAATCTTGCTGCGATGATGGTGTTCTACAAAGTAAACGAAAGCTATTGTGCCTAAATTCATTTTCAGGGATGTGTGTAACTTGACGGATCGGCAACGTTGGCTAATATGGTTTTCATTTGATTCTATTGGAAACCAGAGCAAAGATTGACTGAAGATTGTAAGAGGTGTTATCTACTATTCGCAAGCAACGTCCAAGGGGGAATTTGTTGGAGCATATATAGTCATATATAGTGTGTCCGTCACTTCTTGAATAGTCTAGGCTTAATGTTATGCACCCGATATGTTGTAAGCATATGAAACTGTGTCATTCGCAAGAACATATGCGAATGAGACTCAGTCGTACGACTGAGCCATTCTAATTGACAAGCCGTACGACTGAGAGATGCGATTGGGACATTCGTTTGACTGAACCATAAGTATGGTCCAGTCATAGGATTGAACCATATACATGGGTCAGTCGTACGATTGAATCATACGCATGGTCCAATCGCACGAATGGGCCCACTCGCATCTAATATGGGCCGAGGCCTATATATATACCAGTTTCAATGTGTCGAGAGATTAAGGGTTTTGAGAGGAAGTCTGCCCGGAGCCTAGGGCTGCCGGATGAGAGGGGAGATCATGCTCGATCTTATCCTTGCCAAGAGTCTTGATTCTTATGTTGTAACGAGCTTGTAATCGTTAGGTTTTATCAATGAAACCATTCAATTATAGATCGTATTATTGGTTGACTTTTGGTTTGTGTTGTTTGTTTATCCTTCCATCAATAACATGCTCGGATGTTTATCGATCCAAGCCGACTTCACAATAAAACCCAACCCCCTTTCCCCTTGACACCCAATTTTCCCTCCGGTCGGGCTCCGGCCACCTCTTAAACGTCAAAAATTGGTCGTTTCTTGATCCCGAAACTGTTCTAAACCGTTCTTGAACTCGATTCGAACACCATTATGAACTTTGATTGTGTTTAAACGTCGGTTATGACCCAATCGAATGATTAACCGAAACGTCTTAAATCCCATAGTCGTTCGAGCATTAACACTTCATAATAATCTAATAAACCAACCTAAACGATCACCTATCAATCCCTAAACAAATACAATCCTCAATTTCATCTCAAACAAGTTCCAACATCAAATTCGAACTCTCCTTCATCACGGTTTTACAACTCTATCGAAACCAAATCTCCGACCAAGTTCAACTTAAATTGACAGGGGCTTCGCATCTGGATATTCATACGAAGCTATTTGCAAGTTTAATTGGATTATCATTGGGGATTTCTCATCCATTAAGTACCACGGTCGCGACTTGTTCTTCTATTAAGATCACCTTCAATTCGAACCTATTCGGGTAAGTTAATACATGGATATGCTCGATTAAGCATGGGAAACAAAAGCCCCATGGTTAATTTGGTTATTAAAATCAATTTAATATTCAATTTTGGTTCACACCGATCTAGGGTTCTTAAAGATTTGGGGGTTTTTGTTTGAGTTTGTATTTAGGATTTAAAATGCGGTATCTATCGCGGCTTGTTAGGATCAGTGATCTACGTTTGATTGATTAGAGAGTATAGCAGCGGAATTCTAACAATGAATTAGCCAATTCACAAGAACGAAAAGATATTCAATGAAGAACAAAAACGGTTATAGATAGAGAGAATTCTGCAGATATATTTCATTCAATATTCGCTTTCGTGGTAACGGAATGTCACACTTACAATTAGGTCGACACCTCTTATATAAGAGATGTGACGTCTACTGATGTCACTTGATAGTGACATCTAACAGAATTATTCCAACTGAAACACAACTACTGAAGATGTCAAAACAGCTGACATCTTCTTACAAAAATACCAAGTGTTATCAGTTACAACAACTACTGAAAAACACAAAACTACTGACACTACAACGACTGAAGAACAAGCTCTTCAGTCGTTTTACAAAACTACTGAAAGTAAAAACATAAAACTACTGATATCACAACTACTGAAAAAGTACTCTTCAGCTGTTGTGACAAACTACTGAAACTTCAGTACTTGGTCTTCAGACTTGAACTTTAGACGTTTCATCAGCTGATGACTTCAGTAGATATCATCAGCTGATGTCTTCAGTCTTTGTCTTCAGACTTTGTACACCAGTTGTTGATCTTCAGCAATTGTAGACTCTTCAGCTGTTGTACTTCAGTACTTTGGTCTTCAGCTTCAGCACTTGTGTTCTTCAGCTGTTCAGCTTCAGCACTTGTGTTCTTCAGCTGTTGAGCTTCAGCACGTTAGTCTTTAGCTGTTGAAGTCTTCAGTACTTGATCTTCAGCTGTTGAAGTCTTCAGCACTTGTCGAACTTCTGATGAAGCCTTCAGCAGTTGTTGTGATATCATGTGGGACATAGAGGTTTTCTGATCTTGGCTCATTGGTTCTTTTGGTCCAACAAACTCCCCCTGAACCAATGCAGCCAAAACCTCTAATTGAATTATTTTCCCACTTATTGTTGGCAGAATGGTTGGTCTTTTTCCTTCTTGATCAGTTGAGAAGAAGACCCATATAAGCACTGGCCTGGGAAGAAATCTCAGAGATTTGTTTGGCAAGGTATGAATGGGAACTCTGTTTTGGGGAACTGGACACAGAATTGTTATCCCATTCATGAGATCTACTTCCCCATTATGAGTCTGTACGACTCTCGAACATAGGCTTCAAGGAGAACAACCTGTTCCTCCTTGGAGAGTTCTTCTACTCCTCCTTCAAAGAAGAACTCTGGACCATAGTACTCAGATAAGTACTTTACAGTCCTACCATTCTTCAACTCCACAGTAGTTACCTCCCTATAGACAAATTCATCAAGATGAGTGCCCTCAAGGAGTAACTGGAGCTCACTCTTCTTAATGTCTTCAAGCTTCTTATATAATGACCCCTTTTTGATCATCTTGTTTTCCAGTAAGGCTTGAGGGGTCATTTTTGATTGATGAGCCTTCTTGAATTCATCAATTATTTCCCATGGTGAGACTACAATGGCCAAAATGATTGTAGAGTCTATTGTTTTTCTAACCTGGCCATTGTATCTGTGTGGAATGGGTCTTTTGTGGATTCTAGAACTCACCTTGGGGTCTGGCCATACTCTCACTCTCTCCTTCTGATACTGAAATGTGTGTCTGAGAGTGTATAGCCTCTGAGCATGCCCTTTCATGGCTTGTATAGATGATGACTGAGGAAATTCCTTGTCAACCATCTTCATAGTTGCTCATCATGCTGCTTCTGCTGTTCTTCATCTTCTATTTTGACTCTAACCGTTTCCCTTTGAGAGTCAGGTGTGATCATGGGTTGACTCCTAGGTTCTGGTAGCCTTAGAACAGCAGAGAGTGGCAGACTATCATCTTCATCCTCTTCTTCTTCATCTTCTTCTATCCTCAGCACCCTTCTCCTCCTTCTAGGTGCATCACTGGATGATGGTTGGGTTGGTTTTTGTGGTAAAGGAATTGGTTTTGAAGGTTGAGGATGTTTGGATTTGGGTTTTGAGATTGGTTTGGAGATTTGAGGAGTAGGCTGTTTTTGAGTGGGTGATTGGAAGGTGTTCAAGCATTTTGGTTGTGAGTTTGGCTTTTGTGAGTCTTGCCATTTCAAACCTTTTTTCAGCCCCAGCCTCATCAAGTGCTTCAATGATTATCCCCTTCTGAAATTGCTCAGACAAACAGATTCTGGTGGCTATAGCCAGAATGCTGTCTCTGGTCCATGAACGAATCTCCATCAGTGATCTTCCTAAGTATTTGGCATGAATGGAATCATGATCTCCAATCTCTCTTTCTCCAGCACATCATACCCAGCACATCTATTTTGAATTTCCTCTACTTCCAACCTCCTGATCTCACTGTCTAGTGTGGCTGTATCATATCCTTGCTTGAAGAGTTGCTCAATGATTTTATCCATGGATCGGCTGTGTGTTTCATCTGCATCTTTTACCAGCTCTTCCAAGGATTTTTCTTCAGCATTCGTTTGATCACCAGCACTTTTCTTTCTTTTGTAAGTGATCAGTTGTTCCTTTTCCTTTTCCAACTCCTTGGTTTTCTCTGGTGCCTTCTCATCCTCGGTTCTTTTTCTTTTCTTTTCTTTCACTACTACACTCTCCCCCTTTTTGGATGCATTGGTGGCAGGGGTTTATGCGCCAGAGAAGTTTCTTGTGCACAGCATCATCAATGAGTGGTTGTAGACTTGAGGAGAGCCTCTCATCAATGGCTTTATAAACAATGTCATTGATGATGGGAGTGATGAGAGGTAGGGATTGTTGAAATACAGCAACCATCTGCTCAGGGGGGTTCTGTCCCAGAGAGATAGTGCCAAAAGCAAAGGCTGGAGGCTCAGTGAAGTGAGAGGGTAAAGTGTTTGGGGGACCTTCAAAGGAAGGTGCCATCTGTGGGTTGGTGGGGGCAGATGGACTTACATCCTGAGACTTCTTGGCAAGCAGTTCTTGTAATCTGCATACCTCAGCCTCCAGGATGGTGTTGTGGGCTAGAACGTCATAGAAAAAGCCCAGGTCATCATCAGCAGATGCTGAATCACCTGACCTCCTGCTTGTAGCAGGATGTACATGCACTGGGTGTAGACCAGTTTTAGCATGTGCCCCTTTGTCTTGGAACTGGGGACTTCCAGCCTCAGGACTGTGTCCTTCATCAGCTGTTGCCTCTAGTGAGGTCTTAGCAATGTTACCAGCCTCATTATGATCATGTGCTGATACAGAAGAGGTGGCAGCCTCATTAGATATTCTATTCTCCCTATCTACACCAGGAGATAGAATTGTAAACCCCGGTGCTATGGGTTGTCAGAAGCATGATGATCCTTTTCCTTAATATCTGTGGTTCTCCCCTTTGATAGTGGTTGTTGGGGAGGAGGAGAGGCATGCAACTGAGTCAGCACATTTGCAATGATTATGGTTGGACTTTGGGGAGCGGTTGCATGGGGAGATGGGGAAGAAGCAGTGTGCACCTGGGAAGGATGGTGCTCTTCAATGGAAATCTCCTCAAGTGAGGAAGATCCCAGATGTGTGGGTACCCCTTTTGTGGTGGCTGCAGGCTCCTTTTTAGAGGAATCCTGAGCGGCTATGGCTGGTAGAGTGTCTGATACTGCTGGGGGTTTAACCGCAGATGTTATATACTGCCTGGGTGATACAGAGCATCTTCTTCAGGGGACTCATCTCCCTAAACTAGCTGTTTTGGGGTGTTTTTGGTTTTTGGTTTAGTGGGGACTTTGTTCTGGGGAGGAAGCTGTGGGTTCCCTGTGCTTGGGCTTTAGCATTCGGGCATCTTGTTTGAGTAAGGTCTGTGTTGTGCCTGGAGTATACCTCAGCCAAAACAGCTGGTGCAGGGACTCCAAGGCCAACAGGCCATTAGATTTTAATTCATCCCAAATAATGGCCATCAGAAACCTGGGATATAATGGCCATCGGTTTGCCGCAGGTTTCTGAGCCAAGTTCTTTATTTCTAGAAACACAATTTCAGAAAATTTAGCGGTTGGTGTTCTAGAATAGAATACAATACCTGTTGCCATTGGGATGACATTTGATCCCAAGAAGATGTCTTGGAGGCTACAGACATTTATCATGTGAAAAATAAATTTCTCAGCATCATGGAAATATTTTTTCAAAATGGTTGTAGCCCGAAGATCACCTTCATACCCATGATTGATAAAGGACATATGTTGTTGCCCTTGGGTATTCAGTCACAGCGGTGGAGTCGTGTAAGTGTAATGCCCGACGAATGATGTCGGCTGTAACGACCACGTTTCAGGTATGAACAAAAGCATTTGACCAGAATTGACTGAGGGATTCAGGGTAGATGGTCGGATTCAAGAGAAAGGCTGTGCGATATGGGGAATCCACATTAAGTCAATGGCATTATCATATTTTTCCCAGAAAGCCGACTTTGTAAGGTAAGCAACGCAGTTACGGTTGACAAGGGACCGAACAGAGATGTGGCCGGTAGACTCATCAGTATGAACAAAAGCATTTGACCAAATTGACTGAGGGATTCAGGGTAGATGGTCGGATTCAAGAGAAAGGCTATGCGGTATGGGGATCCACCATTAAGTCAATGGCATTATCGTATTTGTTCAAAAAGCCGACTTTGTAAGGTAAGCAACGCAGTTATGTCGTGGTTTCAGACTCATGGTCGCCATGGTTTGAGAGAGAGAAGCTTAGAAAATAACGGCTAATGAAACGTTCGAGAAGAGGACAGGTATTTATAGGGTAGGGTTAAAAATGACTGAAGGGTTTAGTGTTAGTCATCAGTAGTTTTAAACCGACTTTTGACATGGTATTACCCTTTCAGACGTTGAAACATCTGAATTCGTGGTTTTATGCATCAGCATTTATAAAACTACTGAAGACCATGGTTTTGACTTCAGATGATGAAACAACTGAGGACTTGGTGTTTATCATCAGTAGTTGTGAAACTACTGAAGACGTGATTTTGTCATCAGTTGTTGTAACCAGCTGAAGACTTGGTGTTAGTCATCAGTATTTATAAACTACTGAAGACATGGTTTTGCTTCAGTTGTTTAGAATGAAACAGCAGGTGTAGAAACAACTGAAGAGAAAGGTCTCTTCAGTAGTTTTCGTCATTCATAGCCTTTCAGTTTCATACTGTCCTCAACACTTACTCATCAGACTTTTCATCTGCTTTTCAGGTGTTTCATAGGACGTCAGTACTTATCTGTTTGTAACTTTTTAGTAGTTGTAACTACATCAGTAGTTAGAACAGTAAAGTACTGCAGTACTGTAGTCATTTAGCCGTCAGTAGTTATAAAAACTACTTAAGGTGAAAGAACTCATCAGTACTTATATGTGACATGGTTACCAATGATCACCAGTAATTATTACTGAAATCATCAGTAGTTGTCACTTATTCTAGCTGCAGCATACCAGCCTTAACACAAGGTTTTGGAAAGTAGAACTATCCAAAGGCTTAGTAAAATATCTGCAAGCTCATCAGCACTAGGCACAAACTTAGGATCAATCAGACCTTTTTCAAAACAATCCCGAATAAAGTGATGTCTGATCTCTATATGTTTGGTCGTAGAGTGTTGGACTGGATTTTTGACAATACACAGAGCCGAAGCACTATCCATTAATAATGGAGTCTTAGTCTCTGTAATGCCATAATCCAGAAGTTGGTTCTGAAGCCAGAGTACCTGAGAAGTGCAACTTGCAGCAGCAATGTACTCGGCTTCAGCAGTTGATGTAGCAACAGATGTTTTTTTCTTACTCTGCCAAGAAATCAAACAGTTGCCTAGGAATTGACAACCACCAGAAGTTGACTTTCTAGTTAACTTGCACCCTGCATAGTCACTATCTGAAAAAGCAACTAATTTGCAAGAGTGTCCAGTGGAATACCATAAACCCAGAGATTGTGTACCTTGCAAATATCTAAAGATTCTCTTGACTGCAATCAAATGAGACTCTTTAGGAGCAGCCTGAAATCTAGCACAAACACATGTAGCAAACATAATATCTGGTCTAGAAGCTGTTAAATACAATCAAGGACCCAATCATACATGTGTAAAGTGTTTCATCAACAGCTTTACCTTCTGATCTGCATCCAGTTGTGTGGTGTTGCACATGGGAGTAGAACAGGCTTACAGTTTTGTAAATCAAACTTATTCAAAAGAGCTTTTTTGTATATTTTGACTGATGAATAAGGTTCCATCAGCCTTTTGTTTAATTTGCAATCCTAGAAAGAACTGTATTCTCCCATTGCACTCATTTCAAACCTCTTTTTCATTAATGTTGTAAAATCATCACACAACTGGGGATCAGAGGATGCAAAAATGATATCATCAACATAAATCTGAACAAGTAGCTTATGTTGATCCACCTTCTTAATAAATAAAGTTTTATCAATGGACCCTCTAGTGAAATTATTCTTAAGAAGAAAAGTGGAAATGTCTCATACCAGGCTCTAGGAGCTTGTTTCAACCCATAAAGAGCCTTATCAAGTTTATACACCCATTCAAGTGTTTATTATTATCCTCAAAACTGGTGTTGACACACATAAACTTCTTCCTTTATTTTACCATATAAAAAGGCACTTTTGACATCCATTTGAAAAACGTTAAGATTGTGGAATGCAGCATAGGCTAAAAACAATCTGATTGCCTCTAGTCTGGCTATAGGGGCAAAGGTTTCATCATAGTCAATACCTTCTTCTTGTGAAAACCCCTGTACAACCAGTCTAGCCTTGTTCTTAACAATAAGCCCATTTTCATCATTTTATTCCTAAACACCCATTTAGTGCCTATTGCACACTTACCTGGGGAAGAACCAGTTCCCACACTTGCTGTTTCTTGAACTGAAGAAGCTCAAGCTGCATGGCTTCAACCCATCCATTGTCTCTCAAAGCAACATGGTAGTTCTTTGGCTCTAGCTGACTGATGAAGAGAGCATAGAAGCAGAAGTTAGACAATTGACTTCTTGTTGAAACACCAGCATTGATATCGCCAATAATCTGAGACATTGGGTGATTCTTCAGTTCTTGATAAACAATGAGATCTGTGCAAGTGTTTGTAGGACCTTCAGCAGCAGCAGATGTTGATGCAGACTCTCTAAACCAGAATTAGATGGTAACTCAAAAGATGTAGAGGATCAGAGATCTCATCACATTTGTTGTGGTGGAACTACTGAAGCTACAGGAACATCAAATTTAGCAGACACAGGCAGTTGGTCACTAAACTTGAATAGGTGAGTATTGATATTATCATCATCATCATCAATACCACCAGGTGGAAGACATGCTGCAGAAGATGATTTATCCACAGATCTGCAACAGCTAGAGGTTGATAAGGAACATATTGCAGTATGTCCAAATCAAACAACTCCACAGGTTTTGTGAATCTTGTCCATAAGAGATTCATTAAACTTCACATGCAAAGTCTCTTCAACTATCTTTGTTCTGCAGTTGAAGACTCTGTATGCCTTGCAAGTAGATGAATAACCAACAAAATACCCTGCATCCACCTTAGGATCAAATTTGTGGAGTTGATCCTTTGTGTTGAGAATAAAACAGGACACCTAAATGCTTTGAAAAATGAAATTAGAGGAGCCAAATGATGGAGAACTTCATATGGAGTCTTCATCAACCTCTGATTCACTAAGACTCTATTCTGCACATAGCAAGCTGTGTTAACAGCTTCAGCCCAAAAGGTCAGTGGCAAACCAGAGTCAGCCAGCATGGACCTTGCAGCTTCAATTAGGGTCCTGTTCTTTCTCTCCACTACTCCATTTTGTTCTGGAGTCCTTGGTATGCTAAACTGCCTTTTGATTCCCTTTGAAAGATAGAAGTCATCAAGTGTATGGTTTCTGAATTCAGTTCCATTCACTCCTAATACACTTGACTGGAGGGAATACTGCTTCTCAACATACAACACAAAGTGAATAATCTTCTGAGCAACCTCATCCTTTGAATGTAGAAAGAAAGTCCATACAAATCTGGAGTAATCATCCACAATTACCAGACATATTTCTTCTTTGCCATGCTCATCACTCTCACAGGACCAAATAGATCCATATGCAGTAATTGCAAGCAGGCAGTGGACTTAGGCTCTTCAATAGGAGGGAATGAGACTTTGTGCTGTTTTCCTTTAAACACGCAATGCAGGTTTCATCACAGTGGAACTCCTTTATTGGTAAGCCTCTGACTAACTATTGTGGATTAACTGATTCATGTTTTTGAAATTAACATGACCCAGCCTTTTGTGCCACAGTTTAGATTCTTGAGAAGAGGCTTTGGAAAATAGGCAAGGATTGCCTCTGAGATCTATTTTCTTGGAAAGATCTAAGGCATACACTCTTCCTGTCCTGTTGGCTCTCAGGAGAGTGTGATCATCCAACACCTTATCAATCAAATGCAGAACATTGGATGACAGAATCCTATAGTTCTGACTGGTGAAAAGAGAAACAAGCCTTTATCACACATTTGACTGACACTCAAGAGATTGTACTTGAGATTTTCCACATGATTAACATCATCAAACTTATTTCTCCATTGGAGACAAAGCCATTTCCAATGATGTAACCCCTAGCATCATTGCCAAAAGAAACAAACCCCTTCTTTCCTTGAGAGTAGTCATGAAGAAGAGAGCTGTTCCCAGTCATGTGCATAGATCCCCCACTTTCTACATACCAGATGCTACTTTGGCATGTTGAAGAACCCTGCAATATAAACAATCAGTTAGTTTTGGAGACCCAAACCTTTTTGGTTTTGGGCCTGTTCTCATCAACAGATGGTAAACTACAGTTTTATTGGAAACAACAGCCTGAGAGGAAGAAGATGGTGAAGAAGAGGAATCCTTTGGCTTGGACCTCCTTTCTGTGGTTTCAACATAGGAGCATCTAATTGGTTAACTCTTCCCAATAGATGTTGAACCATCATAACCAGCTGTGTCTGATTTTGTGATAAAGCTTCAGCTCATCAGACACATTGCCAGTGGAGTTTGATAAGTCCCTATGTTGCACCTTCTTCTTCTGAGCAATCTCAGTTGTTACCTGTTTGACCCCTTCCTTTTTGGATTTCTTTGTGGACTTAAGGGTTACAGCATTTGATGTTGCTGATACAAATGTGGTCTCAAACTCAGTTTTCATTTTAACCATTTTCTCTTTAATTTCCTCTTTATGTTTGAGTTTGGATCCTCTTTTGTACCAGCAATCATCTGTAAGATGATTGAACATACCACATACTTCACATGGTTTCTTCTTCATCTATGTTGATCATCAACTAAAGAAGATGAAGCAGCTGAAGACTTGCTCTTCAGTGCTTTGGAAGCATTGTTTGCTTTCTTGACTTCCTCTTTAGTAGTCTTCAAACTCTCTCTACTGACAGTTCTCTTCTTTTCAGTACTGACAGTAGTTGGAGTTTGAACTTCAGGTGTTAAATCTTGCTCTCTAGTCCTTTCAGGACTTCCAGAATTAACTCCTCAGTTGATCAACTCATTGATCATGTGAGTGTCAGCAGTGGAACCATCAACATCAGCTGATAGGTTCTGAGAGGACTTAGTGCTGACTTCTACTTCTGATAGTGCTGAATCAGAAAGTAGATCACATGATGAAATGGATTGGTTATTACTCTCACCATCAGATTCTACCTCTGCTCTGGGAGTAAAATCTATAGGTGGAGCAGTGTGATTGTAACCAATGCCAAACTTCACATTGGAAGCAGATTGCTTACTAAGAAGCATTTCAAAACCTTTACATGATTGTACCCATCGATCACACTCTACCTGGGTGACTGCAAGGGTTTCCTTGAGATCTTTATACTTCTCTAGAAGTATCTCTTCCCTAGCCTTATCATCAGTTATTTGACATTTAAGTTTGTAAATCTCATCATTCTTATCATTAAGCACAAACTCAAATTCAGCTTTGCTTTTGGAAATTATTTGTTCTAGCTCAATGTTCTTGTTGATTAAAACTACATTTGCTTCTCTAATAGATGCAAATGCTGCTATACATGTTTCAGAACAAAATTTGGCTTTTGCCTCAGAGGATACCTGTGATACCTTTGGTGTAGAGGCATTAGTGGATGAAGTATCAGCGGAATCCAAAGCCATAAGAGCTAGATTTCCAAAGGGACTTTCACCACCATATTGACCAGCACCTGAGAACAGTTGTTCATGACCAGACAAGTCATCTGGTAAACTGCTCCAGTCAACAACACCTGGGGTGAAGAAGCTGTGTTGTTGAGGTTGAATTTGTTGATGAGATTGGGAAGGTTGTGGTTCAGGCAATGCTTGTGGTTGTTGTGCAATTAGAGCTTGAACAGGATTTGGTTGAGGCATATAATAGCAGGGATAAGGATATGACATTTGACCCTGGGGAACAAAGTATGCAGGAGACCTAGGATGTGAATGATGACCAGAACCAGCAGGTTGTTGCCCTCTGTTTTGTGGACTAGTACTAGGAAAAGTCACAAAGGGTGCAGAAGAGTTAGATCCAGTTGATCTACACTCTCTTGCAAAGTGTCCCAGCCTTTGGCATTTGTGACACCTCAACTTACTCTTGTCAAAACCAACTTTGGTTTTGCCAGAGAGTCCAGGAAATTTCCTGCCAGTTCTCTTATAGAACTTCTGAGATCTGATATTAAAGTGCCATTTGGCTCAGAATATCCATCTCTTTTAGATCATCATCAGCAATTCCTTTCAAATCATCCATGATAAAGCATAGATTGTCACTATTACTGCCAGAATGACTCTCAATACCAACAAATGCATGATCAGAACTATTTGAAGAGAAATCAATATGCTCATCATAATTGCTTTCAGATGCAGCATATTCTGACTCATGACCAACCAAGGCAGTATTCCCTGGTCCAAAGTCATCAGTGAGCTTTCCTGATGAGGACAGTTTCCTCTTCTGCTCTATCTCTCTTTTGAATGTAAGCAGTTTCCCATGAAGTTGGGTGAGAGATAGGCTATCCAGATTTGCACTGGAGCGTAGGACAATAGTGTATGTGTCCCATCTCTCAGGAAGTGATCTGAGGAACCTGTTATTCATCTGGCTATTGGTGTATTCCTGTTTCACCATTTTCAGCTCAGAGATCAAGCAGGAAAAACGCTCAAACTGTTGAGTCAGTGTCTCACCCTTTCTATGAGAGAATGTCTCATATTGTTGGGCAAGGATTTCTCTGTTGTTTGCTAAGACCTCATCTGTGCCACCGAATTGTTCCTTCAGGGCATTCTAGAGATCATGAGCAGTTTCATGATGCATAAGCCCTGAATAGATTTCATTAGGCAGTGCCATGGCCAGAATTCCATGGGCTTTAGCATCAATCTCAAACAGTTTCCGATCTTCATCAAAGTATTGTTCCTTCTTCTTCGGAACCATTTGATTGGTTTCCGGATTGTTCACCATAGGCTTATGTGGTCCATGTAGCACAGCTGTCCAACAACCTGACCTGTTAACAGACAGGTGATGAAGCATTCTTCGCTGCCATATGTTATACTCGGTCCTAACAAGCATCGGGGGCTTGGTTGAGGAACCGGTATTGTGAGGATCATTAGAAGGAGTAGTCATCTCAGATTCAATCAAATTCAATTAAGCTATAACAGATTTAGAACAAAACACAACAACCAATTGAACCAAGAGAGATCTCAGAATAAATGAACGAAAGCGTCAGAAATTCAATAAATATAAAAAATTCTAAAATTCTAAAATATTAATTGTAAAATTCTAAAATTCAGAATAAATTGAACCAATTGAAGCCTTGGTTCACTGGTTCCACGTTCATTTTCCCACTTAGAGGTCACGGGTTCGAACCCGGTGACCTCCAACATTTTTTAGCTTGTTTTGCAACTTTTAAAAAATATAAAAAAAATTGTAAAATTGTAAAAATATTAATTATATAAATTTCGTGTATTTTAAACCATTTGAATATTTTTTTGCAATTTATTTGTAAAAATGTTCTTATATTTTATTTAAAATTCTAAAGTGAATGTTATGGTTAATATATATTCTATAAAATTTAGACTTAAAATACTAGTTTGTTATTTCAACCATTGTTTATTTAAGTTATTGTTTAAATCGTGCTCATTTTATGTAATTATAAAACTTTATAATATTACAAAATTATTATAAATTTTATACTTATGTATATTTTTATATAAAATATAAGTATATTGTTCTCATGAAAATATAATTGTTTTCCCATTTGTTAAATATAATTGATAAAACCCCAAACATCAAAATTGAACCTAGTCCATGTTAATTCATTGAACTTATTGTAAAACTTTAACCTTGTGAACATATATATTTAGGTGTCTTGTGACGATTCACGTTGGAACAACACCTATTATTATTCTTATTAATCGTCGTCCTGATACTTATTTGACCATGTGAGTTTCCTTGCCCCTTTTTTTTACATTTTCATACTATTTTGGGGTGAAACATGATACTTATACATCATACACTTATAAACGTTTGAGACTTGTAAAGCACTTGCAATTTATCTTTATATTTTGGCATGGTTATTTGTATGTTGTAAGTGTTTATATGAGATACATAGTTTGTTTACAATCATTAACTATTTCTAGCCTAGTGACGTCTTAGATCTTTGGGTCTGACAAGCCTATTTGGTGCTAAAGCCGAGGTATTTCCGGCTCCTGATGGCGTATGCTTGTTCATCATGGGAACCAAGTACACTTAGCCAATCTTTTATACTTGTAATCAAGTCGAGGTTTGGTTGCAACGATATGTGTTCTTTAACCTTACTAACTTATAACCTATGACATGAATTGCTACTTGTAACCTTGTTATTATTATGTATGAAAACCTTGGAAACTCACCAACTATTGTAGTTGACTTTTATTTTTTGTCATGTTTTTGGGTCATCCTCAAGTTTAAAGTGAACTTTTGAAGCTTGCGATAATCTAGGACTTGGACCTAGATAATGAAATAAAAAGACTATGTTTTGTCTTGTTATGTTTGAACTTATTACATGTTTGAGACTTATGTTTGTAATGTCTTTTGAAACTTATAATTTTAATATTTACATTTAAATATAGTGTTATGTGGCTGTGAACAATCTTACCCCTCACATCTCGATGTTTCCGCCGTCAAGGTTGGGGTGTGACAGATTAGTATCAAAGCCCATAACTATAGGGATTTAGGTTATTAAAAATGGTGACCTAGACTATAGTTATGCGTGAACCTCATAGAATTATATTTATATTCTTGGAAATATATATATTGTTTACATGCTATATAATGCTATACCATACTTATGTGCAACTTGATGCCTTAGTTTAGGTTTGCCTTGTAATTGTTTAAACTTTGTTACTTGTCTCCCTAAACTTATTTTTGACACATTGACTCTTCCCGACAAATGAAACTTCTTAATCTTATTCTCGACGACACGTGGAATCGTATACTATGCTTATGACTTGAATCTTTAGACTTATGTCTAATCTATGTAAATCTTATCAAGGTTTTGATTTCATGAACCTAAGAAATTTGTGTGACACATAGACACCTGTATTCTGGATTTCCTGGCAAAAGGCCCTCGGGCTAAGGCAAGTATATCGCATAAATCCTACGGGACTAGTTATGCTTACCTGGGGATTTCTGGGATGAGTGATAAACTATGGTCAACATACACAAATTTCTAAGGCTAATGGGTCAACTTACCTTGACGTGTCAACATTTCCAAATGATAATGCGTTACCAAATGGAACCATTCCAAGTGCTTTACAACTCTTGCCTTATCCTTGTTGAATTATAATCCTTGTTATTATCTTTCTCGTGTCTAACTCATTTTGCATATTCCAGCATGTCTCGTCATCATGGAAAACATGGAAGTTCCGATCGCAAGCTAGCCGCCATGATTACTCGGAAAATGGCTGCTGTCATCCCGACCATGGTTGCTGAACTCAATAGCACCTTAATGACCAACTCTAGCAACAATGTTCAAGGAGAGAATAATGCTAACCAAGGGCGCAACAACCAAACTTGCACCTTTAAGCACTTTAGCTCTTGCAAGCCCACTAGTTTTAGTGCAAGGAAGGAGCCACTGGTCTTCTTGAGTGGTTCGAGAGCATGGAGAACACTTTTGTCAACTGTGAGTGTCCCGAGGCACTCAAAGTTCGTTATGCCACTAGCATGCTCCAACAAAGGGATCTTACTTGGTGGAATAGCGAGAAGAGAAATCAAGGAGCTGATGCTATTCTGGCACTTACTTGAGAAGAGTTCAAGAACATCGCCATCGTGAAGTTCTACCCGAGAAGTGAATTGCAAAAGTTGGAAGAAGAATTCTGGAACTTGAAGCAAAATGATGGTGATCATTTGGCCTACTCAACTAGGCATCATGAGTTGAGTATACTACTGCCTCACATGGTCGACACTGTCCCTCGCAACCTCGAGAAGTTCATTAAGGGTGTACCACCACAATTCAAGATGTTGTGGTGGGTAGCCGACCCACAACCTTGGAAGAAGCCATTACTATCACCGCTCAACTCACCGAGAATCATATACAAGCGAGCACCATGTCTATGAAGGGTGCAAAGAAGGTGGAAAAGACGGCTACCGAGGCCGTTAAGGAGACTAAAGCTAAACCGTCTCACAACAACAACAACAACAACAAGAAGCGCAAGTTCACCCCGGTGCGCAACTATGCTGTGGCTGCACCCAAACAACCCCAAAGACAACTTGTACCTGCGGCCACACCTCTGGCACAAGTGCCTGGGGCTAGGGCTTATGCTGGTCCTCAGCCTATGTGCAACACTTGTAGGTATCATCATCCGAGGAATCAACCATGTTGTATCTGCACCTTATGCGGTAAATACGGTCATTTCGTCACGACTGCCACCGTGCACCTAACAATGCCGCCATGGTCACAAACCGTGTTTGCTACAACTGTGGGGAACCTTGTCATTTCTACCCACAATGCCCTCGTCTTGTGGGTAATGTTCCACAAGCCCGAGGACGTGCTTTTAACATCACGCTAACCAAGCACAAGCAAACAATGATGTGGTGAATGTTATGTTAACTTACCTTAACTTTTGTGATCTGATTCTTTTCATATGTTACCTGTATCATTAAAAACCTTAAAAATGAACAGGTATGTTTCTTATTAATAAAACTTATGCCTATGTTCTATTTGATTCTGGAGCTGATAAGAGTTTTGTTTCGTTAGAGTTTGAACCTATACTTGTTAAGCTACATACGAAACTAGAAGACCACTCACCATTGAAGTTGCCGATGGAGAACCGATCACCGTTGATGTCATTATTCGTGATTGCATCCTAAGTCTTACACATAGATTTCCTTATTGATCTTATTCTATGAACTTGGAACTTCGATGTCATCATGGTATGGATTGTTTAGCCAAACACCTGTCGAGATCGTTTGTTTCGAGAAGTGCATAGGACCTGGTATTTGAACGAAATACCTAGTGATGAGCGTGTAAGCAGATCAAATAGTGCGGAATCCTATTTGATCGTGATCCAATCAGTGAGAACACACGAAGAATCAATCAAATTTGAAACTAACGTTAGAAATCGATTGGGAATCGATCTAATGTGTTCTATGAACTTGAGAACGAATTGTGAGGCTTCTGGATGGCTAGGGTATGTCTGGAATCGTATTTAATCAAAGCTCTATATTTTTCACGAATTGGGTTGTATTATAGGTTAGTATTATTCATTCGTGCGACTGAACCATTAGTATGGTTCATCGTGCGATTGAACCATGCGGTTGATTCATTCGCACGACTGAGTGTTCAGTTGTGCGACTGAGCCAATCTTATGTTACAATCATAGACTGATCCAGTCTCCTGGTTCAGTCGTGCGACTGAGTCATTCGTATGAAGTTATTCATGCGTATGGTCCATTCGCATGCGCCACTCATATGAGAACTTCATTCTGTTAAGTTTGAATGTATTAATTAATTAATATAACATTATGTGTAACAATTCAAACAAACACAAACCTGTTTAACCAATTCAGCGTTGACTCATAATGAAATATTAAACATTATATATCAAACAAACAATATCATTTCATTAATCATTCCAAGCATTACCTCAGAATCAGACAAACATGATCTATTACATTCATATCATGATCTAGGGACATACATGTATCAAAAAACTTCCCCTTGGACCTAGATCTCTCTAATCTCTTGTTTTTCGCATAACCTCCTTGTATTTCTTTTACTTTTCTTTTGTGACTCCCGTGTGAATCTCAAACGTGAAGCAGAGTCGTATAACGTTCTGGAACTGGAGGGCTTGTACAATATCTTGCGTATCATAGAACAGTGGCCACTTGTATAGCGTATAGACATCATTTTCCGACAAGTTTGTAAGCCACATCGGGTCGAATACCCTGATCGTATCCATTTGTCCCTCTTTGCTTAGGACTATGACCGCTTCAGCTGTGCTCCAATCATAGTACCACCACTTAAAGTGTGGAGTGAAATCCTGTGGCATTTCCCTGAGTGCGATTCTTGACATTGTGCGCAGAGGATTCCACTTCAACACTATCTTGGGCTTGCCAGTAATGGCATCAACCTCAACCTTCTGATATACCTAGTAGGCTGTTGGGGTCTGAAGTTAACCCATCTGGTGTGGTACTCCTTCTTTAGGGCAGCCTCAAACAGCCTGACATCTTCCTCGGGTCAGCATACAAAAGCTTTAATTTGGCCAGCTGGTTGAGCTCAAAACCTGGTAGAGTCTTCAGATCATATGGGAATCTGAAGTACTCTATGCCCTGTTCTCTCTTAACCGCATAAGCATTAAGATCCTCAAAATACGCCCATGCTATGATCCTTCCTGACACCTTGTGATGTTTGTTGACTCTATAGAGTTTGGTGTAGGAATCTTTCTTTGGTGCAGTACGTTGGGCTGTAACTTCTTCAAAACATGCAGCCCACTCACCCTTTTGAATGTCGACATCATCATTTGAGGCTTGGGCTGTTCCTACTGCTTCCTCTGTTTCTTGCTCCATCTTGTTCAACACCTCAAAAGTATCGCTCATAAGGGATTCACCCAGATTGGGGACCACATTACCCTCATTGCATACTCTGTTTCTTCGATCTCGACTTCATCAACATCGTTGAGCTCTTCGTCACTAGTCAATCGCATGTAGGAGCATCTTTCACTATCTCATCTGGATTTAGCTTGAAAAGCTCTTCAGTTGCTTGTTTGATAGGTCATGAATTATTTCCCCTTCTTCAGGGGTATAGTTCACTGACCTCCTGACAATCCCTTGCAGATCAAGAATCATTGTTAGCTGAGTCTTGACCTGCTGAAGGGGAGCAACATCAAACTCATCTCTTTGGTAATTTGGATCTGTTTGATTTAAACATTCAACACATAAGTCATTAGTAGTTATCAAACAGAAAGCATTCACTTAATATAATTCAATACATCATTTTCAATACAGGATTCAAATACAAAAGTAAATATACATAAACATCTAGTCTTTACTTTTATCCTGTATCATAGTCTCATCACTTGGAAGCAGAAGTAGAAGTTGATTGATCTTGTCTGTTCTTTGACCTTTTCTCTTGACCTGTAGCAGAGGCCGATGCAGCTGCATCCCCTCCTTCTGCTTCATCATCATCGTCTTCTCCTCTGTCCTATCTTCTTCGGTTTCTTCATTCTCCTCAGTATCACTCTTACATCCTCATCATCATCTTCATCATCATCATCTCTGTCCCCTTCTTTGATCTTCAATGGCTCCTCCTTAGATCCTTTCAGTTTTAAAGGATAGTCTCTTTGCCTTCTCCAACTCCTCTATTTTCTTGCTTGATGTGACACTATGTGCTTGGAGTTGGGCTATCTCGGTGCTCTGAGCAGCCATCTGTTGGGCCTGCTCCTCTATAACTCGAGCCTGCTCTACAATTTGGTGAGATTTGCAGCAGTCAGGTGAGTAAGCTGGCGGATCTGGGCTGCCTTTTCCTCATTTGCAGCCAGTAAGCGCATCACCATTCTGTTAAGCGCAGACAGCTGTTCCTCTACCCCGATTGGAGGTAGAGGTGATCCATAAGTATATGAGGGATGGGCTGAGGGTATTGCTTGTGTGAAGTGGTGGTGTGGTGGTGGCTGTAGTAAGATAGGTCTGTGAAATGATAGAGGTGATGTAGGAGTAAAGGATATGGTGGTGGATGGAATCTGTGCTATTGTGGGAGGTATGGTGGTGGCTGTGTAGCTGTGGTGGATGTGTGGCTGTGTGGTGGTGGGGTGTGGTGGCTGTGGTGGATGTGGTGTTGTGGTGGATGTGGTGGATGTGGTGGATGTGGTGGATGTGGTGGATGTGGTGGCTGTGGTGGTGAGGAAGGTCACCCGACGCTTCTTCTTCTTCTAACCATGGGGTTTAGCCATCCTTTTCCTCCTCGTCCCCATTGAGGTGGAAGCTCCCCCTACAACCCTGCTTGCGGACCCCGGTGCATAGCTTGGGTCAGTATCAGTCTCTCCGGAGTCTCTCGGGTGTTCACCAACCACCCTTAGCCCATGTTCTGTGGGAACAACTTTGCTTCCCACAGTTCGCGTTAGGGGCTCCTCATCCGACTCATCCTCCTCCTCCGCACCATGAACGAAATCCTGTTGAAATCCAGCTGACTCGGCTACTTCTCTAGCTGGGACGGACACTGGAGGAACAACATCAGACACAGAGCCTCTAGGTGGAATAGGCATACCGTCTCCAGCATCCCCACTATCATCATCATCTGAGTCATGAGTGGGTAGAGCAATCTGCTCCATATCAGAGTCACTACCATCGTGGCGCCACTTTCTCTTTGCTGGCACCACGTAGTCATCCCGGGCAAGATGCCCAAACAACCTCCTGACAGGAGGTTTCACTTGCTTCCCCCTGTACACTTTCATCCTCCCCAGGGTAGTATCATCCATCACCTCGAGGACTACCGCATCCTCCTTCTCCTTCGGCAGGGAGGGAAGCTTCTGATCTATGATCATTTGCATAAACCTCGGGTACATACAGAAGCCTTCCTTCCCTTTCCCCTCGATGTTCTCCACCAGATAGGTGAAGATCATCTTGGAGAAGCTGAACGGGTGGTTCAGCACCAACGCAACATACGCGTTGCATCTGGTCAGATAGCTCATCAAAACCTCCCTTTCTGGAAGCTATGCACTTAAGCAGCACATGCGCAAGATATTTAAACTGGGGACAGAGGTTACTCTTGTTGAGTACTCCAGCATTGATGTTCCCAGAGTACTTGGCTCTAAGAAAGCATCCTCTGACTGTGAGGGGGTGTAATCGAGTCGGACAATCAGTTTCATCCCCCAACTGTAATACTATTCTCAGATCCTCCTCTGAGATAGTAATAGCCTCTTCAAAGATGGTACTTCTGATGCAGTGAGGCTCAGACAATCTATCAACTGTAGCGCCTTCCCAGAAAGCTTGCTGAATGGATCGATAAGGAGTACAAGGAGTAGATATGGCATGTGCAATCCTCGATCTCAATAGAAATGTGATGATGCCAGAGAAATCGGCAGCGTTTCTGGATGTCAAGTCCAGATGAGCACATATATTGTGCTTCGTGCTCATAATCCATCGACTCGCCATCTGTTACACAAGGATAGTAAACATTAGTACCATTGGCTAAGAAAGTCATGAAACACTTAAACTTGAAGAAACTTTCTGTCATGCGATTGAGATTGTGCGACTGAGTTCAGTCGTGCGATTGAACAGTGCGAATGGGGTTCAGTCATGCGACTGATCCCATGCGTACCACTGAGTGTGCGACTGGCTCATACGTATGTACCTCATGCGGTTACACCAGTCGTGCGACTAACTTCATACGCATGGTTCAGTCGTGCGTTCGCACCCTTCAGTCGTGCGACTGAAGTTCATCACTCTGTCCATTCGCATGATGTACTGACTGTTCAATTCAAATTCACTTTTTCACCATTTTTGAGTTTTAGACATCGTTATCTGGTTCATTTGACTCGCAATACATTCTTATACCACCTAACATCGTTACTTTCGTTTGTTTGAGTCATTTAGTTAGGTTATTTAGTCACTTAAGTCTCGGTTCTTTTGCGAGTCCGAATGTACCGATTTTTTCATCAAATTTAAAGTTATGGGAGTGCTTCTTTACCGTAAATTACCTGTAGAGTCGATGTAGATGGTCAGTAATCAAGAAACGGGGTTTAGAGATCAAATGAAATTTTTGCAGAGTTGTGTTAAGTCGTGCGATTCAGGGTTATTTGAAGGTGGTGAGTCTCTGCGACCGACTCCCCCTCTATTTATACTAACCCTAGATTCAATCGTGCGACTGAGCTCATACGCACCTTTCAGTCGTGCGAGTGGGACTCAGTCGTGCGATTGGTTCAGTCGTCCTTCTTCAGTCGTCCGACTGGATCTCAGTCGTGCGACTGACTCACTCATCCGCCCTTAAGCATCCGACTGGGCCAATCGTATGGGCCATTCGGTTGGATGGTCCATATTCATGGTCCATTCGTACGAATGGCTTCCATTCATATGATTGGTCCATACGTATGGTCCATTCGTGCGAATAGGTCATACTTATTAATTTTCTGCCAATTTGAATATTTAACTTTTAAAATCCTTTAATTGCAAAATTAACGTTATGAGCATTTGATCATCTCAGACATGATCGTTTTGACTTGAAAACTTTTGATCACCTCAGACGTGACTGTTTTGAATTTTTAAAAAACGCATGTGGTCATCTCAGACATGACCCTTTTAGTGAGTTGATCCCTACTGATTTTCCTGATGTAATCCGACAAGCAAACAAACTAAAACGACTAACTAAATTAGAAATTAAACTAAAGAATCAAATAAGATTTTTTTTGCTTTTTGTGAGAGATAAGTCCTGAGATGGAAATCTACTGGATTTGGTTTCCGGAATAGACAGCTTCAACTTAGATTGACCACACCTGGACCAAGTCAATTTTGGAATCATACAGGCAAGTCAAATCATTTGGGACTTGTTGTCAAAATCTTTTGATGCTCTATTCTTGGTTTTCATCCAGAGTCGTTAGCAGCTTTTAGGAAATCATACTGGAACTATCAGATTACCACATTGATTTGAACTTTCAAGAATTGCAGCCACAATGATGTCAATATGTTTGTCCTCTTAAATCCATACGCAGACTTTTGACACAGACTAGTGATAGATTTAGGTTTAATTATTTCAACTAACATTTGTGGATCCCACACTTATATGGTAATCAACATTCCTCAGGAGCTTTTGAGCGGTCTACGAGTATTTTTACAAGGAGAGACTATTCTTAGAGCTTTCAAAGAGAAGCCAGCCTCAGGTCAGTGCCATCGCACAGTAGAGAGGCGGCAAACAACAACAATGATTCTAGAATATCTAGGTTATGCTTATCCTCAGGTCAGTGCCATCGCACAGCAGAGAGGCACACAACCTATCTCCTTGTTAGAGCAGCTTAATTTTATTTTGCACCAAATGCACCAACAGCATATGTCATTTGCTTTATAGCATTTTTCTTTCATTTTTTCCGTGCTTTGCTCTATTTATGGTCATCCGCACACATTTGTGGCGTTTACATGCTCATTACCCTTTAGGAATATTGTTGATTGTGTTAACCAGTGATAAGATGGAAGCCCATAGTCAGTTGACAACTTAGTTTGATCTTGAGATCACCAGTCAGTCTAATCATCTATTGTGTGAATCTACCGACATATCATTGTGGTCTAGCAACCTCTAGGTCTACTCTCATTGTGTACCTTAGGAGTTACCAGTTTTTCTATCATCTTCCCTTCTATATTGCTTAGACTACACAGACTTATACTTTGAATGTTTGCACCTTTTCTAAATTAAAACTTTAAAGTCCCTCTTGACTTGTTCCTGTGTACTATCATATTCCAAAAAGTTTGAATCGGTATCACAGATACGATCTACCTTTCATCAATTTCCACTCCTTCTCCCTTTTTTTTTAATGTTACTTGCTGACTTATTCTCCCCCTAAAATACTAAAATCATAAACTGGTTTAATTATTTTAGGATTTTAATAACCAGCAAAATAACATGAGTTTAATTTAAACAGACCAAAATAAACAAATAAAATAAGAAGAAAATTTTACTACCTACATCGGACTACACATGATCATCATCAGGATAACATCACTTTTCTTTTAAACGCGTTGACCTCTAGCAAATATTGAAAACGTGGTTTATCAAAGGCTTTAGTATAGAGGTCAGCGCGTTGAAAATCAGTATTAATTTTTACCACATCAATTAAGTTCTTTTCAAAACAGTCTCTTATGAAATGGTATTTAATACCGATATGTTTGGTCTTAGGATGTTGGACCGGATTTTAGTTACTGCAATTGCAGCAGAGTTATCAACACAAATAGGAGTAGAGGAGAATTTTAAACCGTAATCTCGCATTTGCTGTTGAATCCAGATGATTTGTGAACAGCAACTTGCAGCAGCAACATATTCGGCTTCACAGGTTGACAATGCAACCGATGTCTGCTTCTTACACTGCCAAGTAACTAGTCTTCTCCAAAGAATTGACACCCTGCGGATGTAGACTTGTAGTTCATCTTGCAGCCTCCGTAATCTGAGTCACTATACACAGTGAGCTCAAAGTCATCATCATGAGGATACCACAACCCAAGTGTGGGTGTACCCTTCAAATAACGAAAAATCCTTTTGACCCCGATCAGATGGTTGACCTTAGGCTTAGCCTGATATCTAGAACATAAACATGTAGCATACATGATATCAGGTCTTGAGGCAGTGAGATACATGAGGGATCCAATCATTCCTCGGTACATCGTGGCATCTACAAGATCTCCATTTTCATCAGGTGCTATGTCGTGATTCGTAGCCAGTGGAGTCCCAGCAGCAGATGCATTCTCCATGTCAAAACGACTGAGAATGTCTCCTACATACTTGGTCTGATGTAGAAAGATCCCATTTGGTGTTTGATCCACCTGTAACCCGAGAAAGAACTTCATCTCCCCCATAGCACTCATCTCAAACTCTTCTTCATAACTGCTTCAAACTCTTTGCATAACTCTTCGTTCTTTGAACCGAAGATTATGTCATCAACATAGATCTGTACGAGCAGTAGGTCGCCATCTTTTTCTTTAATGAACAGCGTGCAGTCAATGACTCCCCTGCGAAAGCCGTGTTTCACAAGATGAGTCGAGAGTTTCTCATACCAAGCTCGTGGAGCTTGATGAAGCCCGTATAAAGCCTTGTCGAGCTTGTAGACTCTATCCCGATGATAAGGATCTTCAAATCCCTCGGGTTGACTGACATAGACTGTTTCTCTGATTTCCCCATGAAGGAATGCACTTTCACATCTAATTGATAGACTTTAATCTTCATGTACGATGCATAGGCAAGGAAGATACGAATGGCTTCCATCCTTGCCACGGGTGCAAACACCTCATTGTAGTCAATTCCCTCGACTTGGCGAAAACCTTGAACCACCAATCGAGCCTTGTTCCTGATAATTACCCCTTGGTCATCTTTCTTGCATTTTAAAACCCATTTGGTGCCAATGACCTTAGCACCTTTAGGTCTATCAACCAGAGTCCATACACCTAACTTCTTGAACTGAAGAAGTTCTTCTTGCATGGCTCACCCACGCCTCATCATTTAGTGCATCACTGACGTATTTTGGCTCAAACTGTGAGACAAAACACCGATAAGCACCATCATGAATATATCCTTTTTCCATAACTGAGGCGTAATCAGCTGAGTATAGCTGATTTCGGGTTTGCACTCCTGATCTGACATCCCCAATGACATTGTTTAGGGGATGATAGACGTTTAGTCGTGATCCTGGAGTAGTAGGAACTGCTACCTCAGAGCCAAGATTATGAACATTTGGTTCTGCAGCTGAGGTAGTTGGAGTTTGAGGCTCCGAAGTCGAAGGTACATCACTGGTAGATACTTGTGGACTTTCAGGAACTGGAACCTGTTCTTCCTGACTGTTCTGGTTATCTTCTTCAGCTTCATCTTCAGAGGAGGAGTCACTGTCGTCGACTACTCCCCCTGACTGAATAGATGATTCTCCCTGTAAGCTAGATGTTGGTGTATTCAAGATATCATACATCATTCGTGTAGCTAACTCGTCATCCGAGAGAGAGAGGGAAGTTGAAGGACTTGAAGAATCCATCATAGTCGAAAAAGTAGGCGGGTCCTTTTCCAGTAGGTGGTGTGGTATATCTCTGAACGTCAACATTACACCATACTTCTACTAGACCCGTTGAGTTGTTGTAAACTCGCTTGTTCGGTATGTTGTATCCTAGAAAGATTCCTTCATCTGCCTTCTCGCTGAATTTACCCCTTGTGTCTTCTTCAGAAGTGTGCACGACGCGCCAAATGGTTCGAGATACTCCAAATTGGTTTGCGTCTTTGTAGTAGCTCGTAACATGTCTTTCGTGGCGCTTGACTATCAGGACTCGATTCAGTGTATAACATGCATTCGCCACTGCCTCATTCCAGAATTGGATAGGCAGTTTCGAGTCTGCCAGCATAGTCCGTGCTGTCTCTATCAAGCTTCTATTCTTTCTCTCAGCAACGCCATTCATCTGAGGCGTGTAGGCAGAAGTGAATTGATGCACAATTCCCTTTTCCTTGCAGTATGCCTCCATCCACTGGTTCTTGAATTCTGTTCCGTTGTCTGAGCGTACTTGTCTAACCTTCAGCTTGTAGAGAGATTCCAGTGTGGTTACCAACTCTTTGAATGACTCAAATGTTTCTGATTTGGATTTCAGAAACATTACCCAAGTGAACCTTGAGTAGTCATCAGTGACCACAAAGCAGTACAAGTCGCCTGCAATGCTCTTTGTACTGACTGGACCAAACAGATCCATGTGAAGAAGCTCAAGAGGAAGTTCTATTGAATGAACTTTCTTTTCCGAATGAGACTTCTTTGTCTGTTTGCCTTTCTTGCAAGCTACACAAAAGTCAGGAAGCTGGAAGTTCTTGACATTAACTCCTCTCACCAGATCCTTCTGAATCAAGTGATTCATCTTCCTTTGACTAATGTGTCCCATTCTCCTATGCCAGGAGATGGAATCCTTTTCAGTAGCTTTAGATAGAAAACACTGAACCTCATGATCCGTTGTAGAAGCTGTTGACAGATCCAAGACATAAAGATCTTTATATCTTGAAGCAGTCATCAAAACTTGGTCCTCTGGGATCACGTAGTCTTTCTTTAGTACGTAACACTTCTTGTTGTCGAAGATGACTTTAAATCCCTTATCACATATTTGGGAACAGAAAGTAAGTTATTTTGTAGTTGTTGAACGTAGTTCACCTTATCAAACTTAACTTTCTGATTCCCCACTTTTCCCTGGGCTGTGATATAGCCTCCCTTGTTTCCAGCAAACGAAACATGCCCTCCTTTTATTTGCTTGACGTTTGATAAAAGAGCCTGTTTCTATGTCATGTGCCTGGATGCTCCGCTGTCTATTATCCACGTGTTAGTTCCAGCACTGTATCGAACACCCTGCACATACAAAGTAAAGAATTAGTTTGGGTTAGGAACCCAAGCCTTTACTGGCTTGGGTTTCCCAGAGGCATCACACATCATAATTCTACCCATTGACCCTTAGAGGATGAGGGTAGCTCAGGTTCCTTCTTGTCATTATTATCAGACACAGAGGATGTCTTCTCCTTCCATAATCCAGATTTGTGCAATGCCTGTTTGTGATAAATAGTCGACTGACTTACAGGTTGAATTTTAGGTTCACTAGTTCTTCTAGGTGGAGTCAGAGAAATCCTCTTAGAAGACCTAGGCTTTGAAACCTGAAGTTCAATCTTCTTCCTAGGTGTCTAATAGAAGGGACAATAGGAAGCAATATGTCCATATTCACCACAGTTGTAGCACGACCTGCTATCAACTTTATGATTAAACTTTCTTTGTGGAGAAGTGTGTGACACTCTAGTAACATAACTCACTCTAGGTTTTGACTCTGGTTCTTTGGTTGTTTTCTCTGTTTAACAAAGTTAACTGTTTTAACCTGTTTAACATCCTTTCTTTTTGGTTAATAGGTTTTTGACTTGAAGTATGTAAAAGATTAACCTTAGAAGTCCTTTAGGTTCTGATTTGACTCTGTTTGATCCTGACTTTAAGTTAACCTTTTCAAATTCCTTTTCCAAATTAACACAAGAAATTTATCCTTTGCCTTTGAAGTGGCCTCCTTTTGTTTGTTTCCAGAGTCAATAGATGAACATAAGGAATCTGGATCACTAACAAGAGGAGTAGACACCACATGATCCTTGATGGGATTACTATTTATTGGTCTAGTCTTAGTGTTCATCAAAGTCTCAGGTGGTGGTGGAACCACTTTATAACCCAATCCCTCCCGTTGTTCCTTTCTCTCACTAAGTGTTGGACTATGTGTGAAGAACTAGTCCAACTATGCAGTTTCTGTTTTAATGAATTTACTTCTACTTCTAGAACTGCCTTTTGCTTCTTAGTGTCTTCTAGGGAGTTTAGATAATACCTAATGTCATTAGCTTGGTTAAAGGCAACTACTTCGGTTTCCCTAAGCTGTTTAGTCAAAGGTCTATCTTTCTTTATAACTATGCTCATTTTGTTTTAATACCCTATTAGCCTCAATGCACAGTTGCAAATCTTTTACTAAGTTATCATTATGATCTAATAACCTAGCAAATTTTCATCTATGCTATTCCTAAAAGTATCACAATCAGAACAAGCATGATTATCAAACATTTGGTCAGTAGTACTTACCTGAGTTGATTCAGAAGAGTTAGCCATCAACGCAGCATCAGATGTCTCTGGTTCTGGTAATTCTGTCTTTTCTGTCTCTGACGTGGTAGTCTCCTCTTTAGGCTTGTAACTGACCTCGGTTGCAGTTGCTTCTTCACTATGTGACATCGCTATCTCAACTGCTAGATCTCCTTCACTAGCGGAATCATTGTCAATATCTTCTACACTTGCAATGTTTGATTCCCCTGGTGAGACAAACCTAAAGCTCCAATCCTATCCTTCATCATCATGAGCAGTCAAGGCTTTTGGATCCTTGCTTGATGAAGTAGAACTGGTAGCTTGCTTGTCTTGACGAGTGAAGGACGAGAACGGGTTCCCGTTACCGTCTTCTTAGGCTTGACACATTCTCTTTTGAAGTGCCCCTTCTCTCCACAGTTGAAGCATGTCACTTTGCTCTTGTCAAAGCCAAATGTGATATCCTTAGTAGCTACAAGTTCTATCCGGTTGTTTTACAAACTTCTTTGCCCTCCGGACAGCACTAGCTAAGGCCCACATTATGTCCATCCTCTCAAGTTCCATTTCGTCCACCTGCTCGTAGTCCTCGTCTGCCAGATGGTAGTTTCCACTCTTCCCAACAACAAATTCATCATAAGAGTGGACCATAGCAGCCAAAAGATCCATGTGTTCTCGAGCTACTTCCATAGTCACATTTCCGAGATTCTCGGTCTCCAGTTTAGTAGCACTTGTTTCGGATCCAATATAGTGGGTACAAGAGATCCCAAATGCAGTCTGGAGAGGTGCTCCAGATGTTTTAGCTTGAGGCGTGGCATTGTACAAAGCTGGATTTTGATTGTACGAAGACTTCTGAGCTCTGTACTTCATCCTAAGTGACTCTTCTCGCAACTTAAGAATGAAGTCATTAATATCCAGTTTTGCCAGCATTCCATTCTGTCTAAGGTTAGACACGAATGAGGCCCATTTTTTAGGCAATCCGTCTGCAAAGTTGGTAACTTTCTCTTCCATGGTAGTTGCCACCCCATGTGTATGCAGTTCACTCATCAGATGGTAAAATCTATCTATAACATCTTCTAAACTCTTGTTTCCTATTGATGAGAAGTTATCGAATTCCTTCTTTAACTCCTTAGCTTTGATTGCCTTCAATGAAGCATTCCGTCATACCTCTTTTCTAGCTCATCCCAAAGTTTCTTGGACTGCTTATTCTCTGAGTACTGGTGGAATATGTCTTTAGGAATAGACTATGTAATCAATGCATAAACTCTTTTCTCTGCATTGTATTTAACTTTTTGCACATCCGTCATCCCTCCTAACGTTAGCTTAACTCCATCAGCTCCACCGGTGTACTATATCCAATCTCGATGGCTTCCCACAGATTCGGATCCACTCCATTGAGGACGATCTCAAAACGTTGTTTCCAGTGGGGAAACTCATCTAACGTCAAGAGCTTTGGTGGTTTATTATGATTACCCACCTCACTCTCAAGCAACAGCAGGTTCTGTATCCTAGAGTCCTTTCCAGCAGTAAAGGCTGACATTTGATCTTCCATGGCGAATAACTTTAAGTCTAATTAAACAAACTGTCACTGGTGCGACTGAAGGATGCGAATGGTCTAGTCGTGTGTATGAACTCTACGACTGGTTCAATCGTGCGGCTGAACTAAGCGATTAGCTCAGTCGTGCGAATGAATCTAATGCGTATGAGCAATGCGAACGAACGGTTCAGTCGTACGAAAGGAGTACGACTAGGTCCAATCATGCGTCTGGACTATGCGAATGAAGTCCAGTCGTGTGAATGGCACACTTGTGCGACTAAGGCTGCTGTTTTGCGAAAATTTCTAGGTTAAACGTGTTTTAGCCGTAAAAATTCGAAATTTCGCAAGGTCTAATCGCCTAAGTCCGTAGAAACCAAATTTTGATGAGCAGGGAACGTCCAAGATCACTTTTGACACAAAAGATTGCGTTTTTAGTGCAAAACCACAAACTTTTTATCAATCTTGATTGAATCACATGTAATCAAGAGCCAAAGCTCTGATACCACTTGTTAGGACCTGGTATTTGAACGAAATACCTAGTGATTAGCGTGTAAACCAGATCAAATAGTGCGGAATCCTATTTGATTGGCGATCCAGTCAGTGAGAACACACGAAGAATCAATCAAGAATTGAAACTAACGTTAGAAATCGATTGGGAATCGATCTAATGTGTTCTATGAACTTGGAGAACAAATTGTGAGGCTTCTGGACGGCTAGGGTACGTCTGGAATCGTAATTAATCAAAGCTCAATATTTTTCACGAATTGGGTTGTATTTATAGGTTAGTATTATTCATTCGTGCGACTGAACCATTAGTATGGTTCAGTCGTGCGATTGAACCATGCGGTTGATTCATTCGCACGACTGAGTGTTCAGTCGTGCGACTGAGCCAATCTTATGTTACAATCATACGACTGATCCAGTCTCCTGGTTCAGTCGTGCGATTGAGTCATTCGTATGAAGTTATTCATGCGTATAGTCCATTCGCATGGGCCACTCACATGAGAACTTCATTCTGTTAAGTTTGAATGTATTAATTAATTAATATAACATTATGTGTAACAATTCAAACAAACACAAACCTGTTTAACCAATTCAACGTCGACTCAGTAATGAAATATTAAACATTATAAATATCAAACAAACAATATCATTTCATTAATCATTCCAAGCATTACCTCAGAATCAGACAAACAAGATCTATTACATTCATATCATGATCTAGGGACATACATGTATCAACAGCATCCGTATACCGTTGCCTCTGGTGACACATTGAAGGTGTTTGGTGAAAAATCTTCCAAAGGACTTAAACTCATGTCTTGCACTCAAGCCCAAAAGTGCCTAAGCAAGAGGTATATGGCCTTCTTGGCTTACATGGTCAACACGAAAGTCAAAGGGAAAGAACACAAGGATGTCCCTATCGTACAAGAATTTCCTGAAGTATTTCCCGATGACCTTAGTCATTTACCTCCCGTGCGTGAAGTCAATTTTAAAATTGACTTGATACCAGGAGCAAACCCTGTGGCTAAGTCACCATATCGACTTGCACCATCGGAAATGCAAGAACTCTCTAGTCAACTTCAAGAGCTATCCGAGAAGGGCTTTATCTGTCCTAGTTCTTCGCCTTGGGGTGCACTTGTTCTTTTCATGAAGAAGAAAGATGGATTGTTTCGTATGTGCATCAACTATCATGAGCTTAACAAGCTTACCATCAAGAATCGTTATCCTCTCCCTTGTATCGATGACTTGTTTGATCAATTTCAAGGAGCTGCGAGATCAATTTACATTCTGGCTATCATCAATTGCGAGTCCATGCCGATGATATCCCAAAGACTGCATTCCGTACTTGTTATGGGCACTATGAGTTTATGGTGATTCCTTTGGGTTTAACCAATGCTCCTGCTGTCTTCATGGATCTCATGAATCGAGTATGCAAGCCTTATCTAGATACGTTTGTGATCATCTTCATTGATGACATACTTATCTACTCCAAGTCCAATACCGATCATGAACTGCATTTGAGATTGGTTCTTGATTGTTGAAGAAAGAGCAATTGTATGCGAAGTTCTTGAAGTGTGACTTCTGGCTCGAGGAAGTTCAATTTCTAGGACATGTGGTGAATAGCCAAGGAATTAATGTTGATCCTGCAAAGGTGGAAGCTGTGAAGAATTGGTGTGTTCCTACAACTCCTACTGAAGTTCGTTCTTTTCTTGGTCTTGCTGGTTATTATCAGTGATTCATTGCCAACTTCTCGAGGATCGCGAAGCCACTCACTACTTTGACACAAAAGAATAAACCATTCGAGTGGGGTTCCGAGCAAGAAGAAGCTTTTGAAGCGTTAAAGCACAAGTTGTGCAATGCTCCTATCTTGACCCTACCCGATGGAAATGACGACTTCACCGTGTATTGTGATGTATTTAAACAAGGCCTTGGTTGTGTTCTCATGCAACGAGGGAAGGTCATAGCTCATGCATCGAGACAATTGAAGGTTCATGAGGTGAATTACACAACACACGATCTTGAGCTTGGTGTTGTTGTCTTTGCTTTGAAGATTTGGAGACACTACTTGTATGGTACGCAATGTATAGTCTACACCGATCACAAAAGCCTTCAACACGTTTTTAATCAAAAAGATCTCAATATGAGACAACGTTGTTGGGTGGAGTTGATTAGTGATTACGATTGTGACATTCGTTACCATCCTGGTAAAGCAAATGTTGTAGCCGATGCACTAAGTCGAAAGACTCACAACAAGATGGTCTCATTCCAAGAAATTCGCTATTGACGTCAATGGTTTGACACTTTGGGTGCGTTCGATACTGAGATCCGACTAGATGTCAACGCGACTACCATACTGCTACAAAACTTGAGAATAGATTGTGACATTGAGTCTAGTATCTTGGAGGCTCAACAAGTGGTGCAACAAGAAGGAAGAATGAAGGATGACCAAAAACATAATCTTTTAATCCGATTGGAAACGAAACCCAATGGATTGATGTACTTCACAAATCGAATTTGGGTTCTAAATCGTGATAATCTTCGTACCTTATCATGAATGAGGCTCATCAAACTCATTATTCTATTCATCCTGGTTCCGATAAGATGTACATGGACCTGCGTGGTCAATATTGGTGGCCTGGAATGAAGAAAGATATAGCGACCTATGTAGCTAAGTGCCTCACGTGTACGAAGGTTAAAGCCGAACATCAACGTCCAAGTGGGTTACTTGAGCAACCCGAGATCCCTATGTGGAAGTGGGAACACATATCCATTGACTTCATAACTAAGCTACCCCGAACCTCTCGAGGACATGATAGTACGGGTGATCATTGACCGATTGACCAAATCGGCACATTTTATACCCATACGTGACACTTACAAGATATCAAGGTTAGCTCGTATATACGTTGATGAGATTGTAAGTCATCATGGGGTACCTCTGCACATCATATCCGACCGAGATGCTCGTTTCACTTCACACTTTTGGTCGTCTATGCAAGAACTCTTGGGTACTCAATTGGACCTAAGCACGGCTTACCATCCTCAAACTGATGGTCAAACCGAGCGAATGATCCAAACCATAGAGGATTTGCTACGCCTTTGTGTTCTTGACTTTGGTGGTGATTGGGACACGCATCTACCGCTCGCGGAATTTTCGTATAATAATAGTTATCACTCGAGTATCAAGATGGCACCGTTTGAAGCACTTTATGATCGTAAATGTTGTTTACCGATCTGCTGGACTGACATTGGTGAAAACTTCATCACTGGTCCTGAACTTATACAAGAGACGACCAATAAAGTTTCTATTATTCGCAAGAACCTTGAGGTAGCGAGAAGTTGTCGAAAGAGCTATGCTGACAAGCGACGTAAGCCATTGGAATTCCAAGTTGGGGAGATGGTTCTTCTTAAGGTTTCACCATGGAAGGGTGTAGTTCGCTTTGGAAAGAAGGGTAAACTGGCTCTAGGATTTGTGGAACCTTTCAAAATCCTGAAAAGGATTGGGAAAGTGGCTTATAAACTGGAACTACCTTTCGACCTTAGTGGAGTTCATCCTGTGTTTCACGTCTCAAATTTGAGAAAGTGCTTGGCTCATGAAAGTTTGCATGTCCCGTTGGAAGACATCCAAATTGACGAGTCATTGCATTTTGTCGAGAAACCTATTGAGATCATGGATCGCATAATGAAGAAGACTAGAACCACAACAACCCCAATCATCAAGGTTCGTTAGGAAAATAAACTTGGCGCTGAACTTACTTAGGAACGCGAGGAGCACATGAAGAAGAGATACCCGTTCTTATTTGTATAGTTTCATTTCTTTTAATTTCGGGACGAATTTTTTTAAGTTTGGGAGACTGTAACATCTCGTATTTCCGTTAAATTAAAAGTTGATTTTTTTTTCTTCTAGGGTTTAGTGTTGTCAATTTTGGAACTATTGGTATAGTTCTAATGATAAAAACTAAAATAATAATAATATTGATAATAATAATAATAATAATAAATATAAACATAATAATAATAATAACAACTCTAATAATAATAAGTTTGCAAGTTTCAAAGTTAAATTATATAAAATTTAAGGTGTGATTAACTCAAGGGCCTTGATGTCAATTTATAATTTTTTTAAAATAAAGTTTGTACATGAAATGTTAACAAACAAACTTTAGGGACCATTTCCGTAAAGTTATAAAACCCAACCCCCTTTCCCCTTGACACCCGATTTTTTGGCGAGAGCTCCGGCCAAACTCCAACCGGCTCCGGTCACCTCTTAAACGTCAAAAATTGGTTGTTTCTTGATCCCGAAACTGTTCCAAACCATTCTTGAACTCGATTCGAACACCATTATGAACTTTGATTGCATTTAAACGTCGGTTATGAACCCAATCGAATAATTAACCGAAACGCCTTAAACCCCATAGTCGTTCGAGCATTAACACTTCATAATAATCTAATTAAACCAACTAAACGATCACCTATCAATCCTTAAACGAATACAATCCTCAATTTCATCTCAAACAAGTTCCGACATCGAATTCGAACTCTCATTCATCGCGGTTCTGCAACTCTATCGAAACCCAAGCTCCGAACAAGTTTAACTTAAATTGACAAGGGGCTTCGCATCTGGATCATCATACGAAGCTATCTGCAAGTTTAATTGGATTATCATTGGGGAGTTCTCATCCATTAAGTACCACGGTCGCGACTTGTTCTTCGATTAAGATCACCTTCAATTCGAACCTATCCGGGTAAGTTAAATACATGGATATGCTCGATTAAGCATAGGAAACAAAAGCCCCATGGTTAATTTGGTTATTAACATCGATTTAATATTCAATTTTGGTTCACACCGATCTAGGGTTCTTAAAGATTTGGGGGGTTTTTGTTTGAGTTTGTATTTAGGATTTAAAATGCAATATCTATCGCGGCTGAAGCCTTGATTCACTCGTTCCATGTTCATTTTCCCACTTAGAGGTCACGGGTTCGAACCCGGTGACCTGCAACAATTTTTTAGCTTGTTTTGCAACTTTTAAAAAATATAAAAAAATTCTAAAAGTGTAAAAATATTCATTTTATAAATTTCATGTATTTTAAACCATTTGAATATTTTTCTAAAATTTATTAATAAAAATGTTCTTATATTTTATTTAAAATTCTAAAGTGAATGTTATGGTTAATATATATTCTATAAAATTTAGACTTAATATACTAGTTTATTATTTCAACCATTGTTTATTTAAGTTATTGTTAAATCGCGCTCATTTTATTTAATTATAAAACTTTATTTAAACTTTATAAATATTACGAAATTATTATAAATGTTATATATTTTTATATAAAATATAAGTATATTGTTCTCACAAAAATATAATTGTTTTCCCATTTGTTAAATATAATTGATAAAACCCCAAACATCAAAATTAAACCTAGTCCATGTTATTTCATTGAACTTATTGTAAAACTTTAACCTTGTGAAGATATATATTTAGGTGTCTTGTGACGATTCACGTTGGAACAACACCTATTATTATTCTTATTAATCGTCAACCTGATACTTATCTGACAATGTGAGTTTCCTTGCCCCCTTTTTTTACATTTTTCATATTATTTTGGGGTGAAACATGATACTTATACATCATACACTTATAAACGTTTGAGACTTGTAAAGCACTTGCAATTCATCTTTATATTTTGTCATGGTTATTTGCGTGTTGTAAGTGTTTATATGAGATACATAGTTTGTTTACAATCATTAGCTATTGCTAGCCTCGCGACATCTTAGATCTTTGGGCCTGACAAGCCTATTTGGTGCTAAAGCCGAGGTATTTCCGGCTCGTGATGACGTATGCTTGTTCATCATGGGAACCAAGTACACTTAGCCAACCTTTTATACTTGTAATCAAGTCGAGGTTTGGTTGTAACGATATGTGTTCTATAACCTTACTAACTTATAACCTATGACATGAATTGCTACTTGTAACCTTGTTATTATTATGTATGAAAATCTTGGAAACTCACCAACTATTGTAGTTGACTTTTATTTTTTGTCATGTTTAAGGTCATCCTCAAGTTTAAAGTGAACTTTTGAAGCTTGCGATAATGTAGGACTTGGACCTAGATAATGAAATAAAACGACTATGTTTTGTCTTGTTATGTTTGAACTTATTTCATGTTTGAGACTTATGTTTGTAATACCTTTTGAAACTTATAATTTTAATATTTATATTTAAATATAGCGTTATGTGGCTGTGAACAATCTTAACCCTCACATCTTGACGTTTTCGCCATCAAGGTTGGGGTGTGATAGGAATGACCCACCTCATGTTCCTCATAGGATCCCTACACGTTGCTAGTCATGTAAGTTAATTAGTTATTCTAGTTAAATATATGTCTTAATCTTAAACACCTTTTATAGTTTTTAACATTTTAGTATCATGTGTTAATATAGCTAAACCCAAGTAAACCCGTTCATATAGAAAAATCTTAATTTATTTGAAGAATTTCAAAAAAAAATGGTAATAAACCACTTAGCCTAGAATATGATACAACAAAGGGGCAGTTTAGGGCAATGGGAGAAAGTTATCATATTATGTGAGGCTCATATCTAATGAGGTTGATAGGCATGCTCCTTTCTATTATTCTAATTAGAAGAATGTTTCTATTGAGTACAAAAGATCCGTACTTACCATGGTTTCTGTAAGTATATGATTTAGTTTTATCTTTTAATATCATAACTTGTAGTTATTTTATAATTTTTTTGTAGCACTATTTTGATTATAAAAGTTTCCAAAACTCCGAGTAGTGGGAAGGAATCAAGATAGGGATCCAAATAGACTGTGCAAACTGTTATAAAGATATAAAGTTAAAATTAAAAAATCATTTTGATAAACATGGAGGTTTGAAAGATGTTGAAGAGGCAAAGAGAAACCCACCAAGCTCGATGCATCCGGATGCATGGGTTCGGCTCATTGAAGAGTTATTCACAAATTCTAAATACATCAACCGCTCCAAAAAATAAGACGGATATAACAAAACCACCTTATGGAACCTATAATGGGAGTCAATCTCTTGCCAATAGACGATACAAGGAGGTCAAAGCCTAGTTTTGTTTAATAATTTATTAATATATATTTGAAATATAAATATTTTTGTTTATAGATTAAAGAAACTGGACCGACCCACCCTGTTGCAGGTTAGAGAAATTTACATTGCAAGGAAGGCAAGTGGTATAATGACAATGCAGCTAAAGATTGGGTAATATATAAACTTATTAAACTTTTAGTAGGTTTCGATCGTTTTGACCCGTTTAAACTATTAGTTGGATGTTTTAAGCATATTAAAGTAGGTTTAGCTCGTTTTGACCTGTTTATACTAAAAGTTTGATGTATTAAGTTTATTAAAGTGGGTTTGGGTCATTTTGACCCGTTTAAAACTTTTAGTTGTATCGTTTAAGTCTATTAAAATAGGTTTTGATTGTATTGACCTGTTTAAACTTTTAGTTGGATGTTTTAAGTATATTATAGAGGGTTTGGGTCGTTTTAATATGTTCAAACTAAAATTTTAACTTATTAAGTTTATTATAGTGGATTTGGATCGTTTGACCCGTTTATACTACAAGTTTTATGTATTAAGTTTATTAGAGTGAGTTTGGGTCGTTTTGACATATTCAAACTAAACATTTGATTTATTAAGTTTATTAAAGTGGGTTTGGGTCATTTTGATATGTTCAAACTAAAAGTTTGATATATTAAGTTAGTAAAGTGGGCTTGGATCATCTTAACTCGTTTAAACTAAAAAATTGATGTATTAAGTTTATTAAGTAAGTTTGGGTTGTTTTGATCCGTTTAAACTTTTAGTTGGATAGTTTGAATATATTAAAATGGGTTTAGGTCATTTTGACCCGTTGATATACAAGTTTGATGTTGTTAGGACCTGGTATTTGACTGAAATACCTAGAGATCACGTGTATACCAGATCAAATAGTGCGGAATCCTATTTGATTGGCGATCCAATCAGTGAGAACACACGGAGAATCAATCAAGGATTGAAACTAACGTTAGAAATCGATAAGGAATCGATCTAATGTGTTCTATGAACTTGGAGAACGATTTGGAAGGTTTCTGGACGGCTAGGGTTCGTCTGGAATCGTACTTGATCGAGTGTCTTTGTTTTTCACGAATTGAGTTGTATTTATAGGTTGGCACTATTCAATCGTGCGACTGAACCATTAGTTTGGTTCAGTCGTGCGATTGAACCATGCGGTTGGTTCATTCGAACGACTGAGTGTTCAGTCGTGCGACTGAGCCAATCTTATGTTACAGTCGTACGACTCATCCAGTCTCCTGGTTCAGTCGTGCGACTGAGTCAATCATGTGAAGTTCTTGATGTGTATGGTTCATTCGCATGAGCCATTCGCATGGGAACTTCATTAAGTAAGTTTGAATGTTTTAGTTAATTAATATAATATTATATGTAATCATTCAAGTAATCATAATCCCAATCAATTCAGTCACGACTCATTAATGAACTATTAAACATTATAACCAACAGACTATCAATATCAGTTCATTAATCATACCAAACAAGATCTATTACATCACATATCATGATCTAGGGACAAACATGTATCAACAAACTCCCCCTTGGACCTAGATCTCTCTAATGTCTTGTTTTCTTCATTACCTCCTCATATTTCTTGTACTTGTCCTCTTGTGTGACTCCCGCGTGAATATCAAACGCGAAGCAAAGTCGTATAACGTTTTGGAACTGGAGGGCTTGTACAATGTCTTGTGTGTCATAGAACAATGGCCACTTGTATAATGTATAAACATCATTAGCAGACAAGTTGGTTAGCCACATTGGGTCGAATACCCTGACAGTATCATTTGATCCCCTTTGTTCAGAACTATGACAGCTTTAGCAGTTCTCCAATCATAGTACCACCATTTGAAGTGTGGATTGAAGTCCTGTGGCATTTCCCTGAGAGGGATTCTCGACATAGTGCGAGGAGGACTCCACTTCAACACAATCTTTGGTTTTCCAGTAATGGCATCCATCTCAGACCTTCTAATATACCTTGTAGGTTATTGAGGTCTGAAGTTAATCCACCTGGTGTGGTACTCTTTCTTTAGGGCAGCCTCAAACCAGCCTGACATCTTTCTCAGTTCAGCATACAACAACTTCAATTTGGCCAGCTGGTTGAGCTCAAATCCTGGTAGAGTCTTTAGATCATGTGGAAATCTAAAGTACTCTATGCCCTTTTCCCTCTTAACGGCATAAACGTTAAGATCATCAAAATATGCCCATGCTATAATCTTGCCTGACACCGTAAGATGTTTCTTGACGCTGTAGAACTTGGTGTAGGCATCCCTCTTCGGTGCAGCACGTTGGGCTCTGACTTCTTTAAAACATTCAGCCCACTCAGCCTTTCGAATGTATACGTCATCGTTTGAGGCTTGGGCTGTTCCTTCGGTCTTTCCAGCTTCCTGCTCCATCTTGTCTAGTACCTCAAACATATCACTGACTAGGGACTCACCCAGATTGGGGACCACATTACCCTCGTTGTCAGCGTACTGAGGGTACTCTTCTGCAGCAATATCTTCAACCTCAACTTCATCAACGTCATGTAGTTCGTCGTCACTGGTTGAATCAACTTTTGGAGCATCCTTGACAATTTCATCAGGATTGAGTCTGAACATCTCTGCCAGTTGCTCGTTAGATAGGTCGTGAATTATTTCACCTTCTTCAGGAGTATAACTCACTGACCTTCTGACAATCCCTTGCAGATCAAGAATCATTGTGAGTTGAGACTTGACCTGTTGAAGGGGAGCAATATCAAACTCATCTCTGTTGTACGCTGGATCTGTTTGATTTACACATTTCACACTCAAATCATTAGTAATATATCAAACAAAATGCATTAACTTAATATAAACATTTAGTACATGGTTTTTCAAGACAGAATACAAAAGTAAATAAATACATAAACATCCACTATTTACTTTTATCCTGAATGCTAGACTCTTCACGTGAAGGTGTAGAAGCAGAAGCTAACTGATCTTATCTGTTCTTTGTTCTCTTCTCTTGCCCTGGAGCTGAGACAGATTCAGCTGCTTCTCCTTCTTCAGTGTCTTCATCTTCACACCACTCTTCAGTTTTCTCTTCATCAGTATCACTCTCGTTATCATCATCATTATCATCTTCATTATCTCTGTCTCCATCTCTTATCTTTAGAGGTTCCTCCTTTGATCCTTTCAATTTTAGCAAAATGGTCCTCTTAGCTTTTTCCAATCCTCTATTTGCTTACCTGCTGTGACACTTTGAGCTCGGATTGGTCCATCTGAGTGTTCTGAGCAGCCAATTGTTGGGCCTGCTCCTCAATTACTCGATCCTGCTCTGCAATTTTATGCGATTGTGCAGCAGTCAGGTCGGTAAGCTGGCGGATCTGAGTGGTCTTTTCCTCATCAGCCGCCAGCAATCGCAACACCATTCTATTTAAAGCTGATAGCTGTTCCTCTACCCCAATTGGAAGTAGAGGAGATCTATAAGTGTGTGAGGGGTAGGCTGAGGGCTCGGTTTGGTGGCTAGTGGTGGTGGTGGTGGTGAATATCGGGTCAGGTCGGGATGCTAGTGGTGGTGAGTGTGGGGTGAATGATGTAGTGGTGGCTGGGGTATGTCTTGTGGTGGTCGGTATGGTGGTGTCTGTGGTTGCTGTGGGGGAAGGTATGGTGGTGGATGGTGTGTCTGAAAAGGTGGTAGTGGTGGAAGGTATGGTGGATGTGGTAGTGATAAAGGTTACCCTATGCTTCTTCTTTTTCTGGCCATGGGGTTGAGCCATCCGTTTTCTCCTCGTTCCCTTCGAGGTGGATGCTCCCCCTACAATCCCGCCTGAGGACCCCGGAGCATAAGTTGGGTCAGCTTCTGTATCTCCGGAGCCTCTCAGAAAATATTTCTTCAATCCCGGAACTGAAAGCGGTTTTTGTTAAACGGTTGATAATGTTAGCAATGGATCGGAAGAAACGAGAGAAAGAAATGGCTTCGGTTTTGTTATCATCGTTATATTTCCCGGCTGATGATGTGGTAAACGGGTTCACGATGCTGATAGAATCTGCAGACGACATCGCCTTGGACATTCCCATTGTTGTGGAAGATCTTGCAATGTTTTTAGCTCGAGCCGTGTTGATGATGTCTTGGCTCCTTTACATTTGGAGGAGATCGGGGGTGGTCCTTTAAAATCGGATTTTGTCGGGAACCAAGTTTTAAAAATGGCTAAGTCTCTTCTTAACGCTCGGCTTTCGGGTGAACGGATTTTGAGGTGTGTAGGCAGAAGTTAATTGATAATTCCCTTTTCCTTGCAGTATGCCTCCATCCCTTGATTCTTGAATTCTGTCCCGTTGTCTGAGCGTATTTGTCTAACTTTTAGCTTGTAGAGTGATTCCAGTGTGGTTACTAATTCCTTGAATGTCTCCAAAGTTTCTGATTTTGATTTCAGAAACATTACCCAAGTGAACCTTGAGTAGTCATCAGTGACCACATAATAGTACACGTCGCCTGCAATGCTCCTTGTACTAACTGGACCAAACAGATCCATGTGAAGAAGCTCAAGAGGAAGTTCTATTGAATGAACTTTCTTTTCCTTATA
Organism: Flaveria trinervia; assembly: GCA_025506515.1. Lineage (NCBI taxonomy): Eukaryota > Viridiplantae > Streptophyta > Magnoliopsida > Asterales > Asteraceae > Flaveria > Flaveria trinervia. Next base: position 21,116,311 of record CM046444.1, read on the forward strand.
AGACTTCTTTGTCTGTTTGCCTTTCTTGCAAGCTACACAAAAGTCAGGAAGTTGGAAGTTCTTGACATTTACTCCTCTAACTAAATCCTTCTGAATCAAATGATTCATCTTCCTTTGACTAATGTGTCCCATTCTCCGATGCCAGGAGATGGAATCCTTCGCAGTAGCTTTAGATAAGAAACACTGAACCTCATGATCCGTTGTGGCAGCTGTTGACAGATCCAAGACATAAAGGTCTTTATATCTTGTAGCAGTCATCAGAACTTGGTCCTCTGGGATCATATATTCTTTCTTCAGCACGTAACACTTCTGGTTATCGAAGATGACTTTAAATCCTTTATCACAGATTTGGGAAACAGAAAGTAAGTTGTTCTGAAGTTGTTGAACGTAGTTCACTTTATCAAACTTAACTTTCTGATTTCCCACTTCTCCCTGAGCTGTGATATAGCCTCCTTTGTTTCCTGCAAAGGAAACATTCCCTCCTTTTATTTGTTTGACGTTAGATAAAAGGGCTCTATTTCCTGTCATGTGCCTAGATGCTCCGCTGTCTATAATCCACGTGTTAGTCTCAGCACTATATCGAACACCCTGCACATACAAAGTAAATGAATCAGTTTAGGTTAGGAACCCAAGCTTTGACTGTCTTGGGTTTCCCAGAGGCATCACACATCATAAACTCCACCCATTGACCCTTAGAGGATGAGGGTAGCTCAGGTTCCTTCTTGTTATCAGTATCAGACCCGAGGGTTGACTTTTCTTTCCATAAGCCAGATTTGTGCAATGCCTGATTATGATAAACAGTCGTCTGGCTTACAGGTTGGACTTTATGTTCACTAGCTCTTCTAGGTGGAGTTAAAGAGCTCCTCTTAGAAGACTTAGGTTTTGAGTCCTGAAGTTCAATCTTCTTCCTGGGTGTCTGATAAAAATTACAGTAGGAAGCAATATGTCCATATTCTCCACAGTTGTAGCACGCTCTGCTATCAACTTTATGATTAAACTTTCTTTTTGGAGAGGTACATGACACTCTAGTAACATCAACCACTTTAGTTTTTGACTCATGTACGTTTGATGTTTTCTCTGGTTTAACAAAATTTACAGTCTTAACCTGTTTTACTTTTGGTTAACTGGTTTTTGACTTGAAGCATGTGAAAAAGTAGCATTTGAAGTCCTTTTAGGTTCTGATTTGACTCTGTTTGACCCTGACTTTAAATTAACTTTTTCAAATTCATTTTCCAGGTTAACACAAGGCAATTTACCCTTTGCCTTTGAAGTGGACTCCTTTTGTTTCTGACCAGATTCAGTAGATGAACATGATGTGTTTGAATCAGTAACAAGAGGAGTGGTCACCACATGATCCTTGATGGGGTTATTATTTACTGGTCTAGACTTAGTGTTCATCAAGGTCTCAGGTGGTGGTGGAACCACTTTGTAGCCTAATCCCTCCCCGTTATTCCTTTCTCTTACTAAGTGTTGGACTATATGTGAAGAACTAGTCCAACTATGCAGTTTCTGTTTTAATGAATTAACTTCGACTTCTAGAACTGCCTTTTGTTTCTTAGTGTCTTCTAGGGAGTTTAGATAGTACCTATTGTCATTTGCTTGGTTAAAGGCCACTACTTCGGTTTCCCTAAGTTGTTTAGTCAATAGGTCTATCTTTTCTTTATAACTATGCTCATTTTGTTTTAGTACTCTATTACCCTCAGTGCACAGACGTAAATCTTTTACTAAGTTATCATTATGATCTAATAACCTAGTAAATTTTTCATCTATGCTATTTCTAAAAGTGTCACAATCAGAACAAGCATGGTTATTAAAAATTTGGTCAGGGGTACTTACCTGAGTTGGTTCAGAAGAGTTAGCCATCAGTGTAGCATCAGATGATTCTGGTTCTGGTGATTCTGGCTTTTCTGTCTCTGATGTGGAAACTTCCTCATTGGTTTGTAACTGACCTCGGCTGCAGTTGTTTCTTCACTATGTGACATTGCTATATCAACTGCTATATCACCTTCACTCGCAGAATCATCATCAATATCCTCAACACTGGCAATGTTAGATTCTCCTGGTGAGACAAACCTGAAACTCCAATCCTGTCCTTCATCATCATGAGCAGTTAAGGCTTTTGGATCCTTTTTGATGAAGTAGAACTAGAGGCTTGCTTGTCTTGGTGAGTAAAGGATGAGAACGGGTTCCCATTCCCCGTCTTCTTTGGCTTGACACATTCTCTTTTGAAGTGCCCCTTCTCACCACAGTTAAAGCAGGTCACTTTACTCTTGTCGAAGCCAAAGGTGGTGTCCTTAGTAGCAACCAAGTTCTGTCCAGTCTTTTTCACAAACTTCTTCGCCCTCCGGACAGCACTTGATAAGGCCCATATTATATCCATTCTTTCAAGCTCCATCTCATCCACCTACTCGTAGTCCTCATCTGCCAAATGGCAGTTTCCAATCTTTCTGGCAACAAGTCCATCATATGAATGAACCACTGCTGCTAAGAGATCCATATGCTCTCGCGCTACTTCCATGGTCACATTACCGAGGTTCTCGATCTTCAGTTTGGTAGCGTTTGCTTCTGATCCAATATGATGGGTACATGATGACCCAGACGTGTCTGATCCAGAAGGAGAAGCATGTGAAGGACCTGACGAGCTAGACACAAAAGCAGTCTGGAGGGGTGCTCCAGATGTCTTAGCTTGAGGCGTGGCGTTGTATAAAGCTGGATTTTGTGTGTACGAAGACTTCTGAGCTCTATACTTCATCCTTAGTGCTTCTTCTCGCAACTTAAGAATGAAGTCATTTATATCCAGCTTCACAAGGATTCCATTCTATCTCAGGTTAGACACGAATGTAGCCCACTTATCAGGCAACCCGTCTGCGAAGTTGCTTACTTTCTCTTCCATGGTAGTAGCCACTCCATATGTATGCAATTCGCTCATCAAGTGGTAGAATCTGTCTATGACTTCGTCCAAACTTTCATTACCAATTGATGAGAAGTTATCGAATTCCTTCTTTAACTCCTTTGCCTTGATTGCCTTCAATGATGCATTACCATCATATCTCTTCTCTAGCGCATCCCACAGTTTCTTGGATTGCTTGTTCTCTGAATACTGGTGGAATATGTCTTTGGGGATAGACTGAGTGATCAATGCATAAACTCTTTTCTCTGCATTGTACTTTACTTTCTGTGCGTCTGTCATCCCGCTTAATGTTATTTAACTCCATCAGCTCCCACCGGTGTACTATAACCTATCTCAATGGCTTCCCACATATTAGGATCTACTCCATTAAGGTAGATCTCAAACCGTTGTTTCCAGTTGGGAAACACATCTAAAGTCAAAAGCTTTGGTGGTTTATTGTGATTCCCCACCTCACTCTCAAGTAACAGCAGGTTCTGTATCCTTGAGTCCTCCTAGCAGTAAAGGCTGACATCTGATCTTCCATGACGAATAAACTTATAATCTAATCAAACAAACTTTCACTGATGCGACTGAAGAATGCGAATGAGCTAATCGTGCGTATGAGCTCTGCGATTGGTTCAATCGTGCGAATGAACTGGGCGATTGGTTCAGTCGTGCGAATGAATCTGGTGCGTATGAGCTATGCGAACGAACGGTTCAGTCGGCCGAATGAGGGTGCGACTAGGTCCAATCGTGCGTATGAGCAATGCGAATGGAGTCCAGTCGTGCGAATGAGTCACTCGTGCGACTGAAGCTGCTGTTTTGTGAAAATTTCTAGGTTGACGGGTTTCAGCCGTAAAAATTCGAAATTTCACAAGTTCTAATCGCCTAAGTCCGTAGAAACCAAACGTCAATGAGCAGGGAACTTCCAAGATCACTTTTAATGCCAAAGATTGCGTTTTTAGTGTAAAAACACAAACTTTTATGCAATCTTGATTGAATCAACACGTAATCAAGAGCCAATAGCTCTGATACCACTTGTTAGGATCTGGTATTTGACTGAAATACCTAGAGATCACGTGTATACCAGATCAAATAGTGCGGAATCCTATTTGATTGGCGATCCAATCAGTGAGAACACACGGAGAATCAATCAAGGATTGAAACTAACGTTAGAAATCGATAAGGAATCGATCTAATGTGTTCTATGAACTTGGAGAACGATTTGGAAGGTTTCTGGACGGCTAGGGTTCGTCTGGAATCGTACTTGATCGAGTGTCTTTGTTTTTCACGAATTGAGTTGTATTTATAGGTTGGCACTATTCAATCGTGCGACTGAACCATTAGTTTGGTTCAGTCGTGCAATTGAACCATGCGGTTGGTTCATTCGAACGACTGAGTGTTCAGTCGTGCGACTGAGCCAATCTTATGTTACAGTCGTACGACTGATCCAGTCTCCTGGTTCAGTCGTGTGACTGAGTCAATCGTGTGAAGTTCTTCATGTGTATGGTTCATTCGCATGAGCCATTCGCATGGGAACTTCATTAAGTTAAGTTTAAATGTTTTAGTTAATTAATAATATTATATGTAATCATTCAAGTAATCATAATCCCAATCAATTCAGTCACGACTCATTAATGAACTATTAAACATTATAACCAACAGACTATCAATATCAGTTCATTAATCATACCAAACAAGATCTATTACATCACATATCATGATCTAGGGACAAACATGTATCAACATATGTATTAAGTTTATTAAAGTAGGTTTCGATCGTATTGACCCGTTTAAACTTCTAGATAGATAGTTTAAGTATATTAGAGTGGGTTTAGGTCATTTTGACCCGTTTAAATTTTTAGTTGGATGTATTAAGTTATTCAAGTAGGTTTGGATGTTTTAAACCGTTTATAATAAAAGTTTTGTTTATTAAGTTTGTTGCCTTTGGGTTTGGCTATTTGAAAGTTAAGAATGTTATGGTTTAGTAAAACATTTAATATTTAATATTATTGTTTAATGCATGAAATAATTAGTGAACAATATAAGAAATCAGTGTCAAGCTTGGGTGGAGATGAGACATCGTTGGATGAGTCTTATGTCTCATAGAAGGTTTAGGTTCTCGACGTTTACACATACGAGGCGTTCGTCGAATAGTGAGAACTGTAACGAGGCGTTGGTCGAATAGTGAGAACTGTAACTCCGAACATGTTCCTTATATAAATAGGGATGAAGAGAATCAACAAGCGAGTGAACGTTTTGAAAGACAAACTCAGGCTATAGCGGAGTTGGGACAACAAAATGCGCTTTTACAAGAATAAATAAATCAAAAACTACTATTAACCAAAACCCAACTTCCAGACTCGTCCTCTCAACCTAATGAAGATGATGATGAAGATGATGATCAATATAATTAATTGTTGTTTTTATTTGGATAATTGTATTGATCGATACGATGATATTTCAATTTCTATGTTTAAAAATATTAGATTTGGATGCAGTTTGCTTGACAGTTTATGAAATTTTGTATTTCTGAATTTTGTATATTTATTTATTTTATAATCTGAAAAATTAAAAAAATTAAAAATTAATAAAACCTATTGCAGGATCGTTGAAGGGTGTGAGTTACAACACAACAACACAAAGAGGAGATCAACCAAACTTTAATCAAACAGTAAATGGATTAACCAAGATAAGACATTAAGAACACAAGTAATGTAGGAGACAGAACACAAAGAACACAAGTATATGGTTTTCAAGAATGCAGTATTTTGCTTTCTCTATGTTCTATTACAAGTGTTACAAAGCATAAAATAAAAGATACAAGAACATGAGATACTTATACTACATCCTACAGCTGGCTATACAATGAAAGCCAGCTGGATACAATTGACTAGACACACATAAAATCAATTGTAAAGTCAAAAGGCAGATTGCCTTTTGACTAGTGACTATGACATGCCATAGCTCACATCCTTATCTATTACAGAAAGGATAAAGTACATAAAGTATATAGTTACAGACTCAAGACCTCAATGTACAGTTACCAAAAGCATGGACCTTTTCACCAAACCATGTTAGTTAGTGACTTGCAGAGTCGCAGCGGAAAGGTGTCCAGCTTTATGGAACAGTACATCAGATAAAGCATATGTTAAAAGTCTTCGGAAGAAATCTGTCTTCATGAACTTGAAGCTTCGGAAGACTTTGTCTTTGAGGCTTCGGAATAGATGTTGGTCTTGGCTTCGGAAGATTTCACACTTAGAGTATTTTTGTTGCACATGTGAAACTTCCGAAGCATTCTACTTCAATGCACTTGTGCAGCATGCAGGGGAGACTAAAGATGTTTAGGTTGCATCAGCCTCTTCATTAATCTCTAAACTCCCCTTAGGCTGATGCTACCAAAACACTTAGAAAACTTCAGATATTAACAGTCCTCATTAGGATGATCACCATTCCTTTCTTCATAAGTGATCAGGATCCTTCAGGCTGTCAAGTGGTCTTCTCATGTCAAAGAGATCATGCAGAGGCAACTGAAACATATCTTTCCATGTATAAATGTCTTCAGTGCCTTGATCTCTAATAACATGCCATCTTTCTGGATTTGTGGTGTATGTCCAAGACAAGATGGGTCTTCCTGATGCTAGAGGAGCTACTAAAGTTGAAGTTGGTTGAGCATCCTCTGGCTGCACATCCTCAGGTGTTCTGATTCATCCTGAGGTTCAGAAGAGGATGCAAGATTCTTCTTCTTCTTCTTAGACTTTGGTTTGGAAGCCATCCTCTTCTTTCTCTTTCCAAATTTTAACTGAGAAGACTGGCCTGCAGCACCAGATTGATATTTACTGTCTCTCTCAGTTGGGACTTCCTCTCTCTCAGGCTCAGAAGGAGAGGGAGGTGACCCTGCTGTGGATCAGAAGATGAAGCTTGTTGAGCATTAGCAGGAGGTCCGGGTTGTGTTGTGTGTTTGTTCAACCTTAACCTCCACTTCAGGTGGGGCCTGACTTGGAGTGGAGTGTAAGTCAGTAAGCACTCCACTCTTAATCTTCTGCTTGATTACCCTGATATGCTCATCCATAGTGGATAGAGACATGGGTCCAAGTCTCCTTCCAGAGAATCCATACAGCTTCAAGAAGCTCATCATCCTTGTCTATTAGCAGACTTCTTCATGCTCTTTTGGATGATGGCTCTTGACTTTGCAGCTTCTTCCTCATCTTCCTCTTTGTTGTCTTTCTTTCCTTGACTAACTCAAGCTCAAGTTGTTTTAAATACTCAAACTCAACATAGTCATAAGGTAAGGGAAGGAGTGCATCTACCTGATAGAGACCTGTGGCACTCAGGTAGTTAATCATCTTGATTCTATCTTCTTCCTTATCTATCTGAGGTTCTTGTTGAACCACATCCTCTTTTAGGGCTTTCTTGAACTGGTGAGAGGGTAGGCATACCTCTGTACAGTCTTTTTCTTTTTCTTTCTTCTTTGATCTGTACTAGGAGTTCTGCATCTTCTGCCTCTTTCTTCTCTCTTGACCTTTCCAGATCAACCAGCTCATTCAATTCATCCAAGGAGAGAAATGATATTATCTATGTCATAGTTCCTAGTCTGCAGATAGTTAATCCTGACTGCCCTTAACTCATCATTTTGAGTATCTGTCTGGGGGCAGCCCTGATTGCAGACTCCATGAGTCTTGGAGACTAGTAGAGGAACCTTCTCCCCTTAGCCTCCTTTTCCTCTCTCTCTCTCCTCTTAAATCTCCTCAGATGTCATTTTTCTTTTCCCTTTGTCACTCACAGACCTTTGTGACTCAGGGTGGAGAGAGCTTTGGCCTTCATTGCTCATTGCAGCATCTGAGCTCAGGCCAGAGAGAGGTTGAGAAGCACCTTCACCTGCAGGTGTCTCAGAAGGAATATGGATCTCTGCAGCAGTTGGAGATGATGAGACAGGGCTCTCGGGTTGACACTAGGCCTTCAGTCAAGGTTTCCCTATGAAGGTAATCTTAGGGTCTGCCTCAACATCCAGTTGACCGATGACATTGCCTGATTGCCTTAGTCTCCTTCTTAGGTGAACTCTGTAATGATCCTGTCTTGGATTCTCTAGCCAGTCTGTCAGCTTGTCTTGATTGGCTTGGGTTGACAAGTGGCATGTTGACTAGATCCAGATTCATAGTAGTTCAAGGTCTGAAAATTAAAAACTTCTTGCTGTCCTTGAACTCTTATGATGATGAGAGAGCTTCCAGTGTGTTGTCATACCTCCATCCAATGATATGATTAAAGGATGATGAAGGTGACATGGCTCTTGGTATCCCATCCTCAAACAGACTTTGTATGAAGAGTATGTGTAACCCATATCAGTGTGAACTAGAGGAGGTTGCTGAGAATGCACAATTGCAAATAAGAATGGTGAGTCCTCAATGTCCATTCTCTCAGAGGAACTCCTAGGTTCTGTGGCTGTACAGACTTTCTCCCCTTTTTGGTAGCATCACCCATTGCATAGGTGAGCTGGAGGATAGATCAATCACATTATAGGTTCTTGTGTTCCTGGTTGAGCTCTCCTTAAGGGTCTCCCAGCTAGTTTTTCCTTAAGATATGAAATCTCAAGTTGCTGATCATTGATCCTATTGTTTAAGGTAGATCAAGGGAGATTCAAGGTGCATGATGACCTTTGAGCACCTTTAGTCTCAGATCCCCCTCATCTTCATCAGAAGAATCACTAGGGGTGGAGAAGATTAGACTAGAGTCCTTTCTCTCATGACCAGTTCTAAGTTCTTGGCTACTGGATTTCCTCTGCTTACTGGTCGTCTCAGTTGAGATGTCAATAGGCTGAGTTGCCATGGTTGAGGTAATGATGTATTCACTTGCAGAAGTGAGAGCCTCTACCATATGGACATCCTGAACAAGTTCAGAAGTGTCCACCTCAGTTGTAGGTGACTGATGTGGGATAGATGTAGGAGACTCAGGAGTATTCATCTCTCTTGGAGTAGGGGAAAAGAAGAGAGATCTACTATACTGAAACCTAGATCTTCATCAGTATAGACGTCAAGGTTGGGAATTGGTTGGTGAGATCTATAGGCTGGGGATGGTAACTGGCCCCTTAAGGTTAATCACTTGAGTGTTGAGACTCAGAGTTATAGCTTAAAGCAGTAGGGCTAATGAGCTCATCAGGCTGAGCATGAGGAACCTCAGCACTGATTCTAGAAAAGATGGGAGTGGTCTGCTCCTCAGGAGAAGTGGGAGCTCCAGTATCCACTTCTTCCTGTATGGGTAAGTATATGGGGGCCTCCACAGACTGAATAGTCTGAGCAGGGGTTCGTTTGGATTTTCTTTGGTAGGTGATGGAGATTTGAGGCTGTGTAGGTGGTTGGAAAGTAGCAGGTGTGGGTTCAACACTAGCTTGTGCTGCTAGGTTATCACCTTGAGCAATGAGCTCTAACATTTTTGGGACTAGGGCTGTTTCTACCCCAGAAAATCCAACAGTGGACTTTCTCAATGTTTTAAAGATGCCAGGCTTCATCTGTCCCAATTTAAGAATGTTACCTGTTTCCCTTACTGTGAGCCCAGTTCACAGTTAAGAATGTACTGGACATATCTAGGAAACATGTAATACTCTAAGGAGTCTAAATTAGCAAGCAAATTTGTATAAACGAACTGAGAGTACCTGAATTTGACCCATTGAACCATTCCATGGACTATAAAGGAGAGATCTTCAGGAATCTGGTCCCATCCACCATGCTTGTTTGATAAGCTGTGAATGACCACATGGAGCAGGAATCTCCATTTGGATGAGACCTTCCCTTTCCTGAAGTCTTTACAGAAAATCTCCCTCATACCCCATCTGCGCAAAGGAATGATTTACAGCTTCCTTTGGGAAGAACACCTCACCTTCTCATCATCCAGCTGAAGATGTCGGTTGATGATAGCCAGAGTGACAAAGATTGTTCTCCCCTGCACTGTGGCAGACAGTGCCTTCTCCCCGTCCATAATGACCTCTTGGCAGGTCTTCCAGAATTCCAGCAACTGATCCTCATAGAGTGGAGGATCAATGGTCAGGGAGGTGAAGTAGTTCGACAAGACAAGAAATGACAAACTCTGAGAAATGAGGATTTTCTCAGAGCATAACAGAGCAACTTGATTGTGTTGTCTGTGTAGCTGCATGGTAAAGTTGGGATCATTTCTATGAGCAAGGTTGGCCATTTTGAGGTAGCTTAAGAACGAAGAAAGAAGAAAGAAAAAAATTTTAGAGAGGGTTTTTAGGTTTGAAGGAAGAACAGATGATAGAAAGAGGGGGAAACCGTTGGGTTTATATGTGAGAGGGATTTCAGATAAAGTTTAATGAAAGAGAATAAACTTTGATATCCAGATATCGGTCCCACCTCTGAAAAAGTAGTTTCCTTTTTGCTCAAAAAGTAGTTTTCTTGGAAGTCAAAAAGCTTCCGAAGGTTAATTATCTTCGGAAGTTTTAATAAAAAATCTTCCGAAGGTAAAATGACTTCGGAAGAATTTCCTGAGAGTATTTGATGATTTTGCTTCGGAAGAAAAAATTAAGACTTGAATGCTTTGTATAGAGATCAAAAAAGCTTCCAAGAGTTAATTTTTGCTTCGGAAGAAAAAGGTCCTCGAAAATAAGTAAGTGTCTAAGATAACTATTTAAGCTTCAGAAGATAAAATTGAAATTTCTTCTGAAGGTAAATTTCTTAGACAGTTAAATATTTTGAAGGTATAATTTTCTTCCGAAGTTAAAATGTATAAGTTCCGAAGTAAAAAATCATCAATTAATCTGAGGAAAGTCTTCATAAAGAGAGTTTTTAATCCAAGAAAAACATGAGCTTATGAAGATGATGGATTAGACAACTTAGAACACACAATTTTTAAGAAATAATAAGAATTACTTTTAAGAAAAATTTACTCAAGGTTGATCATCCCAATAGCTGATATTAGATATTTAAATCTTTGTTCATCAAAAGCTTTTGTAAACAAATTAGCATATTGTTCATCTGTGTGAACCTTGACTAGTTTAATTAATCCCTTTTCATAATTATCTCTTATTAGATGATACCTGATATTGATGTGCTTTGTCCTTGAGTGCTGCACAGGGTTCTCTGTAATTGAGATAGCACTGTTGTTGTCTATGTGGATTGGAGTCTCCTTAAAATTAAACCCATACTCTCGCATTTGATTCTGAATCCAAAGCACTTGAGCACAGCAGCTAGCGGCAGCAATGTATTTAGCTTCAGCAGTTGATGCAGAGACACAGGATTGTTTCTTGCATTGCCATGAGACAACCCTTCCACCAAGAAATTGACATCCCCCAGATGTAGACTTTGCAGTCATGTTGCAACCACCATAATCACTATCTGTATAAGCATACAGATTGAAGTCAGAATTCTTAGGATACCATAGACCAAGTGTTGATGCACCTTTGAGGTATCTTAGAATCCTTTTGACAGTGATAAGATGAGACATCTTAGGGTTGGCTTGATATCTTGCACAGATGCATGTAGCAAACATGATATCAGGCCTACTAGCAGTAAGATACATAAGAGACCCAATCATAGCCCTGTATAAGTGTTCATCTACACACTCCCCCTCAAGATCAGGACCAAAAGAGTGGTTTTTGCTATGGGTGTCTTAGCAATCTTATAGTCAGTCATATTGAACCTTTTGAGTATGTCTTGAACATACTTTGACTGACTTATGAAGATACCATCTTCAACTTGCTTCACTTGAATTCCCAGAAAGAAATTGAGTTCCCCTATGGCACTCATTTCAAATCTGTCTTTCATCAGCTTCTCAAAGTCTTTGCAGAGCTTTAGATTAGTTGAACCAAAGATGATGTCATCCACATATACTTGAACTAGCAATATGTCTTTTCCTTGTCCTTTGATGAAGATAGTTCCATCTATAGTACCTCTCCTGTATCCATGTTTACATAGATACTCAGACAGTTTCTCATACCACTTCCTGGGTGCCTGATGCAGCCCATAGAGAGCTTTGTCAAGCTTGCAGACATAATCAGGATGATCAGGATCTACAAAACCAGGTGGTTGTTTGACATAAACCTCTTCATCTATCACTCCATATAATAAGGCACATTTCACATCAAGTTGAAAGACCTTGAAGTTCTTGGATGCAACAAATGCCAGGAATATCCTAACAACTTCTAATCTTGCCACTGGAGCAAAGACATCAGTGTAGTCAATCCCTTCTTCTTGTGTGTATCCTTGAACAACCAGTCTAGCTTTGTTCTTGATGATGATGCCTCTATCATCTTTCTTATTCCTAAACACCCATTTGGTTCCTATGGTAGTCTTCCCAAGGAAGAGGACAAAGGTTCCAAACTTTCTGTCTTTTGAATTGAAGCAGCTCTTGTTGCATGGCTTCAACCCAACTTCCATCCTTTAGAGCATCCTTAACTTTCTTTGGCTCTATCTGGGATAGAAAACAAGAGTGAAGACAATCATTTGCTTCATGGGTTTGTCCTCTTGTCTTTACCCCGGAGACAACATCTCCAATGATGTTTGTGGTAGGATGAGACTTGTGGATCCTAAGCCGAGGAATCACAGCAAGTTGTTGAGAAAGATCTAAATTACAAAAATTTAGATCTGGCATAGATGTTTCTCCCACCACATCAGCACTCTTTTCAAGTGAAACTTGATCCAGCAGGGTGTGACATCATTGATGTTCTCATCTATGGTGTGGTTAGTGGCATCAAGAAATCCTTGGTCACTGTCACCATCACCATTGTTACCTTCCACAGTTGAGGTGTTCTTATTTGGTTGTAGAGCCTCTGAGCTGGAATTTGAAGGCATACCAGATGTATCAGCTGAATTTGTCATTGTTGTGCTGATAGAAACCTCATTTGCAGAAGTAGTTCAACTGGAGTGAAGATGTATGACTTGAAGGTCTTCCTAGCTCAAATCTTGGGTCAGGATCACCTGTATTTAAATTTTCTGCACATCCTGAAACATTCTCACAAGATTTATTAAAACAGTTGGTAACCAAATCAAGATCAAATAGCCAATCTGGACCAGAACCAGCAACACATGGTGTGTGTTCATTGAAGGTCATATTGGCTGACTCCTCAACTATTCTAGTTCTGAGATTGTACACTCTATAAGCCTTAGCTTGGGAAGAGTATCCAATAAAGTGTCCATCATCTGATTTCTCAGCAAACTTGGCAATTTTGTGATCTTTGGTATTCAAGATGGTGCAAGGACATCCAAATGACCTGAGAAAACCAATGAAAGGTTTTCTCTTGTGCCAAAGTTCATAAGGAGTCTTCCCATGATTCTTAACTACTAAAACTCTGTTCTGCACATAGCAGGCAGTGTTGACTGCCTCTGCCCAATAGGTGATGGGCAGTTTAGAGTCAGACAGCATGGTTCTTGCAGCTTCAATCAGTGTCCTGTTTCTCCTCTCAGCAACACCATTTTGCTGAGGAGTCCTGGGAGCACTAAATTGTCTTGCAATACCCTTATCATCACAAAATGTATCAAGGGTTTGATTCTTGAATTCTGTTCCTTGATCACATCTTATGATTTTGACCTTGTGATCAGACTGATTCTCAATCTTTAAGATGAAATTCTTCAGAATCTCAGGAGTCTCATCCTTAGTTCTAAGGAAAAAGACCCAAGTGAATCTTGTAAAATCATCTGTGATCACTAGACAGTATGAGGTCCTTCCTAAACTCATTACACTAGTGGGGCCAAAAAGATCCATATGTAACAAGTGTAGGGGTGTAGTGATGGAGTTCATTTCCTTAGGCTTATGAGATACCTTATGTTGCTTCCCTTTCAGGCATGCAACATGGTGATCATCACTTGTAAACTCTTTCTTTGGCATTCCAGTTACCAGATCATGCTTAATCAATTTATTCATGTTCTTAAAGTTTACATGGCACATTCTTTTATGCCATAGGAAAGATTCATCACTATTGGCTTTAGATAGAAAGCATGAAACTTATCCGGAGGGAGAGGTTTCTTGCAAATCCATCTTGTACATGTTTCCTTTCCTGGGGGCTCTAAGCAGGATATGCTCATGAGGAATGACCACACCAGGCTTAAGAACAATGCACTCATGCTCAGTAAAGAGCATGTTATGACTCTGGTCACAAAATTGAGATACACTCAGAAGATTGTATCCAAGCTCCTTAACAAAGTTTACCTTTTCAATGCTGAGCTTACCATTTGTGACCTTGCCCCTTCCAGAAATATAACCACCTTCATCTCCTCCAAAAGCAACAGGTCCTTCATCAATCCTTTCAAAGTTCTGGAGTAGTGACCTATTACCAGTCATGTGCCTGGAGCAGCCACTGTCTATGATCCAAACATTTCTGTTTGTCTTCAGCTGTCCCTGTACAAAAGAGAATGATTAGTTACATCTGGAAACCCAATCCTTGCTTGTCTTGGGCTCACATGCAGAAGGTAAATTAACAGTAATAGATCCTATGGTTGTACTAAGAGGATCTTGAGCTGTTGTTGATGGAGAAATCTCAGTCACTTGGTCTTTCTTAGACGTCCACACCACCTTTGGAGTCTTGGACTTGACCTTCAAAACTTTAGAACCTTTTGGAGTTTCAGAAGTTTTGATGACTGAACCTTTGGAAGATTCTGCAAACACTGCAGCAGACTTTAGTGCTTCGGAAGAACTCCTTTCTTCCGAGACCAAATGTTCTTCCGAAGAGAATTTTCCATTTCCCTTCTTTTTATATTTGAGACTTACGAAGGAAACTGGTTTTCCTTTCGAAGCCTGAATCTTCTTGGAACTCTTTGAAGCCTTTGTTTTGGCCATGTGGACAGTACCTTTAGGATTGAAGGGACAATCCTTTGCAATGTGAGTGATGTTGTCACACATAACACAATTAATCTTCTTCTTCACAAGAGCCTTGTCTAGAGAGTAAGACTGTCTTTGGTCACTTCCTTTCTCCACCTTCATCTTTGCAGATGCTGAGACAGTATTCTTGGGCTGAGAACAGTGCTTAGAGTTTGATGGACCAGGCTGTGCAGCAGTGGTACACAGGAGATCAGTCTTCTTCTTGCTGCTGAGATGAGTTGAGCAAGAACCAGAACTCTTAGCAGAGTTTTGGTTGATGCCTTCAGTCCCTACCACTTTAAACCCTGCAGAAATAAAAACTTGTTTCTGCTTAGAGTCAAAAGTAGCATTGATCTCTTGAGCCTTTCTTGCCTTCCTTTTGCTCTTTCTGATCAAGTTCTTTCTCATGGACTTGGTCATCACAGTCTTCACTTTCTCCTCAGAAGGATAGTGGCCCTTCTGCTTAGAGTCAAAAGTAGTTTGTTTGTTTTTATTTGGATAATTGTATTTGATCGATACGATGATATTTCAATTTCTATGTTTAACAATATTAGATTTGGATGCAGTTTGTTTGACAATTTATGAAATTTTGTATTTCTGAATTTTGTATATTTATTTATTTTTATAATCTGAAAAATTAAAAAAATTAAAAAAATTAAAAAATTAAAAATTAATAAAACCTATTGCAGGATCGTTGAAGGGTGTGAGTTACAACACAACAACACAAGGAGGAGATTAATCAAACTTTAATCAAACAGTAAACTGGATTAACCAAGATAAGACACTAAGAACACAAGTAATGTAGAAGACAGAACACAAAGAACACAAGTATATGGTTTTCAAGAATGCAGTATTTTGCTTTCTCTATGTTCTATTACAAGTGTTACAAAGCATAAAATAAAAGATACAAGAACATGAGATACTTATACTACATCCTACAGCTGGCTATACAATGAAAGCCAGCTGGATACAATTGACTAGACACACATAAAATCAATTGTAAAGTCAAAAGGCAGATTGGCTTTTGACTAGTGACTATGACATGCCATAACTCACATTCTTATCTATTACAAAAAGGATAAAGTACATAAAGTAGATAGTTACAGACTCAAGACCTCAATGTACAGTTACCAAAAGCATGGACCTTTTCACCAAACCATGTTAGTTGGTGACTTGCAGAGTCACAGCGGAAAGGTGTCAAGCTTTATGGAACAGTACATCAGATAAAGCATATGTTAACAGTCTTCAGAAGAAATCTGTTTTCATGAACTTGAAGCTTCGGAAGACTTTGTCTCTGAGGCTTCGGAAGACTTTGTCTCTGAGGCTTCGGAAGACTTTGTCTCTGAGGCTTCGGAAGACTTCATCTTTGGCTTCGGAAGATGTTGGTCTTGGCTTCGGAAGATTTCACACTTAGAGTATTTCTGTTGCACATGTGAAACTTCCGAAGCATTCTACTTCAATGCACTTGTGTAGCATGCAGGGGAGACTAAAGATGTTTAGGTTGCATCAGCCTCTTCATTAATCTCTACACCTATTGACACGAAATTTCGTCGCCATAAGTCTCCTCTATAGACACTATATTGGTCGCAATAGTTAATATTTCTCATAATTAAATTTTATTTTTTTACGAAATATATTTAACGACAACACTGTTGTGACTAAAGTTCGTCGTTATAGGTTCTTTTATTGCGACGAAACTTATTGCGATGAAAATATTGACCTGATATGACAGAAATGGCGTCGAAATTGTGGAGACCAAACTTCGTCGCAATAGGTTATAGAGATGACATTTAGTCACTAAAAGTGAAAATCAATTAGTCGGAAAAAGACATATTTCTTATATACTATGGTAGCTCAAGAGTATGTTTTGCTAACACAATTACTAAAGTAAGTAAATCAGAAAGTGAGAAATAAGGTGACTGCGTTTGGAGATAATTTTCTTTAATATTACTAGCTGAACATCCCACATTTCATGCCCGGACGAGACGTATCGGAATTCAGTACCACTTCATATACGAGAAAATTTTGCAAGATGAATTTGGTTTTAATTTGGAGCAAGTTGCAGACATATTTGCAAAGAGTTTACAAAAAGAAAAGATGCTGAAGTTTTGTGAAGCTATGAGCATGGTGGAAGCAAATATTGAGAGGGAGTGTGAAAGTTGCGATCTTTGGATAAACAAAGGTGGCTGGAAGAGATCTTAAAACACGATAATTGTTATCTTTAGTTTTATCCTTTAAATTTTAAAATTAGTCTCTTTTTGATTAAATTTTTTTATTATAAATAGGATAGTTTTCATCATGGCTTTTGTTCCCTGTAATCGTTAGTTAATTTATGTTCAGATCTTGGAACAAGATGTTGAAGTTTGTTGCAAAAGATTGTACATATAACTTTTTAGGTTGTACGTTTAGATGTTTATAGCTTTTTAGGTTGTACATATAGACTATATACTAAATAATATATAAAAAAGTTTATAGCTAAATACATCTTTCTAAATATCTATAAGAAACATAAAAAAAAAGTTGTGACTCGTGTACAAAAGCAATTCATTTTGTACCTTAAGCCTGGCTCAGGACTCTATCGCTTTTGTGCACCACAGGCTTTTTTAAACCAAAATTTGATCAATAAATAGAAGATATCTCCGTTTTTTCCATGTAATTTCCCAGCCTTTTGAATTCAGCATCAACGAAGAATGATCAATCTATTGTATAATGCCTCAAACGTCATTTTTTAGCTTTTTTGTTATGCTGTGTTTGGTGTATCTTCAAGGTTGCATCTGCTTAATATCTATTAAGCAAGGTCAACGATTTAAATTGTCAAATCACACAACCAGATCCATCTACATATATATAAACCGAAACAGGTAGCAATTCCATATACATGAGATGGATATTAGAAGACTCTTTTGTTCATTCACTTCTTTGTCTTCTTTTTCTTGTTAATTTCCAATATTTATCTAGCTCCGGAGTTGGTGAGTGGTTCTACAGAAACAAAAGAAATCAATGGAACACATTTCAATATTAAGATGAGAAGATGGATCCGAGAACAGATCAATGGAACCGTAAACATATGCTCAGGTACGCAGTTACTACTTATATGCTTATACGCGCTACTTAAGTAAAGGGATTCATGTTAAAACAACTTAAAAGCATGCATGTCAATCTATATTTGACCCCTCATCTCACACTATCCTATAGAAGGCATTGCCACCACTTCCATGTAAAGATCAGTGGTTTTTCAGTAATATTAAAGGATTACAGTAACGGTCTTATGTAGATTCATGGGATGTATAGTAGCTTAAGAAGAATTAAAGTTCAGTGGTTTTTCAGTAATTTGCAGAAATCTAAGAAAATAGGAAGGGTGTTTGCGTAAGAAACATAGAACAAGACAGAAAAAAATAAGCATTTTCAAACCAAAAACCAACCTATAATACTAAACCTTTCTTATAACCATTGTTTTGAACATTGGATGGGACCATCCGGTCCGACTGGAAATCGAAGGGTGACCTAACCGGTCTACATCAGTTCGTTTTGAATTGATTTGGCCGGGGGGTTCGTCCTGTTTCGATGATCGGATCGGGAACCAGATCGGCGGTCGATTGGATTTTTCTAAAATTTTTTATTTTAATGGGTAACCACGGAGGGTTGAACAATATATTGATGTGTTAGTCATAAAATTATTGTGAATTTTATATATAAATATACAAATACGCATCTAAATTACTTTTTGAATTACATATATAACTATATACATAGTATCCTATATATAATTATTACATCATCTGTTTTTTATCCGGTCTGACCCACGAACCAGCAAGACGCCCGATTGGACCTCATATTTTTTCGTTGGAAAAATTTCACAGAATAGTAACTAAGTTTCAAAAGTGTTCTAATTTAGTCACTCATGCATATTTTTCTCAAATTGGACCTCCAAACGATCAAATCGGGTCATTTCCAAATTTTATTATGACTAGACAGTAATGATGAAAAAGACATTGGAGTTAAAATTTTCAATATATAAAATTATATTATATATAAAATTATATTAAAAAAATAAAAAAAAAACATGTTATTTATGAAAAAAATAAAATAAAAGTGCTTAAAATTTACGTTAACGTTTTATATCAGCTTCCAAAGATAGAAAAAAATATTTTCTAACTGAATCCAAAAGTATAACATGTTAAAAAATATGTTATGACTTTTAATTTGTATAAAATATAAAAATGAGTGATCTAATTGGAACACTTTTAAAACTTGAATTACCTAATTGGAACACTTTTGAAAGTTGGTTACTATTTTACAAAGTTACCCTTTTTCATCCGTAGTGTTAAATTTTAGCCCGATAGTGTAAATCTTTGGCCCCGTAGTGTAAATTTTTATATAAATATCAGGTTCGCCCCCATTCCCCTCACAAAGTTGGTTAAGCTCCGCCACTGTATGCATGGACGCCCATTTGTTCTTGTTGAGGGACATAAGAGTTAATTTTATCTAGACTTGCTCGATTCCATCCAACCCGAATGGACTTGTTTATTTCAATACCTCCAAGTTTGATGATCTTAATATCACAATCATTTTTATATTTAAAAAGAGTTATGAAGCTATGAAAGTGTAAATGGTCATTCAAAACCACTTTAATACAATCTGATCCATATGAAAATTGTAGAAATATCAAAATTAAAGAAAATAAAAGGATTAAAGTTTTTTGTTTAAACATTCCTACATAACTTGATTTTCCAACTTCTAGAACTAACTGTTTGTGCATTTTCAAATTTTTTTCAATTAAAATGTTTAATTATTAGAAATTTTAAATTAAAACTATTTTAGAAAATATAATATAATTAAACTTATTGTTATATGCTTTCCTTAAGCATGAGCCATGCCACGTTGACCTTGAACCCGAGCCCTTTACTAGATCAAGAACACAACTAACCAGATTTTTAGTTTGACATAATTAAAGCAATTTAGATACTGGAAAAACAATAATAAACCGGTTTTTTAAGATGGAAATAGCTAGTTAATTTAAGGTCTAAGTCTGATTTTTCTTTTCATGTTAACTTTTTCTGGACTAGCATAGCGTTTACAGGACGAATACGAAAGATTATTTGAAAGAGTATCTTGTTCTATTTCATTTTTTTCCGTCAAAGTATCATAAGCAAAGGTAGTAGAGTCAACACAACTTGAATTAAAAGAGAGAGCTTCAGATTTATACAAGTATTGTAATTTCTAATATTTACAAAAGTGATAGAAATATTTAGGTATACTACTTATCTAACTTTATGAGTTTATTTGATAACAACTTAGTGTAAGTACAGAATTGAAAGTTGTGTTTTCATAAGAATTTTTCCTTTTTACTTTACTAACACTTCTCTGGCTTGTTTATTGTCGATAAAGACATTTTAGGGGCGAAATGGAAGCAAGACGTCAACAAAACACAAAATCACTGCGAGCAATTGACTGTGTGGGTGCCAAAGAAGCCATACTTTAAGGAGTTCGTAAATGTCAACAAAGATGGTGAACTGAAAGGAGGATTCTCCATAGCTATATTCTGCTTAGTATTGCAAGAACTACCTTTTAATATTCAACCTGTTTTTGTACCCTTCGTAAATGAAACGGGTGAAAGTAGGGGTTCCTATGATGATCTTGTTCGGCAAATTGAAGGCAAGGTACGCAACATTTAGTAACGTGAGTACATATTAGGGTGGCTACACTACTACACCTGTTTTTGTACCCTTCGTAAATGAAACGGGTGATGGTAGGGGCGTCGCCTCTCATATTTTTTCGTCCGTAGTGTTAAATTATAACCCGATAGTTTAAATTTTTTATCCGGTAGTATAAATTTTTATATAAATATCGAGTTCGCCCCTTCTAAAAAATTAATTTCGCCCCCGCCCCTTTACAAAATAATTCAAGCATGTCCAGAAAATAAATAAATTCCGATTCGACCCGTGACCTGCTGAAATGAGATCCATTATCCATGAATTAACCGGTTAACGCAACAAGTATATCCCCTAAGTGATACCAAATTTTATTTAGAGATACTTAATTGAAAATTATGTAGAGCACTTTTGTTCAACGTAAACCACACGGTATGGAGGCTGCCCTCACCAAAGGAAGTGCCACCATGGTTGCAGCCACGCCCATTAACACAGACACTACGCTCTGGTGCCACTGCAAACCATTCGTGCCTGTGGTGTTCTCTCATCTCATGCCTTTTCAATAAACCTATTTTTCGTGAGTTTTTAAAGTTCTCATGAAAAACAATACAATTAACACATGTATAAGTTTTTACCTTTTACGTATATTTAGAGGTTTAAAGCAGACGAATACATTTAAATTATCACATATAAAATCGTAAACGGATGTTAAATTAATAATAATATTAATATTGTAGTTTAAATTATGTGTTTTTCTATAAATTCTTGGAGTACTCAAAAATTTTACGAGTTCTTATATATCTCTACCCTATATATATAGTACTTATATCAAATACAAACCATACTTATATTTAGAAACTTTGAAGGACCTATCAAACGTACATGAATAATATGTTTTCTTGTTATATTTTGAGTAATATTTGATTAGGTTTTTTATGCTTTTAATTTTAGTTGTGTGATTGTTTTGACTTTTACATGAATAATTGGTATTCTATAATATAGTAATAATTTTGGATTTTATTATTTTCAGATGTTGCTAGAAAAAAACTATTATTGTATACATATTAAAATGTAACTTTAGTGTTACAATTAAGTTTTCTGATTTTTTGGTTTATGGCAATATCATACTTTTAATGTTTTACATTAATTAGCCTTTTCGTTGTTTTATAACTACTACTACTTTGTAAGCTTATGGTACACACAAGTAAACGCTTGGCATTTACTCTATTTTCTACGGCAAGATCGCATGAAATTTTATCAACATCGATGTTGGAAACCCATATAGTATTCTCTGTTCGTTTTTTGTGCTATGGAGAAGATAATAACGCAAACCACATTGTAGAAAAAAAATGAAAATTTGCCGGAGAAGATCTAGTTTTTATCGCACCATTGAACACCATGAATGTCGTTTCCAAGTAGTACTATCATTTTTTATTAGTTGGTTTGCAGGTCCATCATCTCCAACCCGAATAACATCAATAAGTGACATAAAAATTGTGGTATCATGACAAACCTAACCTCTTATGAGTGAACAACATTGTTTCAGATATCTTGGTATTATCGGAACTAGTATTGGTGTTCGCTTTTATAGTTTTGATGAAATTTACCGATAACAAAAAGTGATTTAGTTAAAATTAGTATTTAGTTAAAACAGAAAGAAGCATAGAACGCATTCATTTCCTTGGTTTAATGTTGTGGATGGGAGGGGATAGAAAGTGATTTAACGATGACGTGCATGGAAGGGAGCAAAATGAAGAATGGCTTATAGCTCGTAGCCTAATGATGTAGTCGGAAACAGAAAGATAGATAATTGAACCTATTGATTCACGAGAATACCAGAAACAATTCTTTTAGCTATCGTTGATTCACAAAAAATACCGATAATCAGGGTTTACACTAACATAAACCGTGATAGAGAGAAAAACAGATTTTTTTAATAAACTTTAATAATATTTCATCAAATCTCTTACAAGTATATAAATAAACGAAACCGAAGTCGAATGGGCCACAAAACATAAACGGACCAAACACAGGGTCCAATGTAAAGTCCAACAAAACGTAAAAATAAGACAAAAATTGAAATAACTTAAAACGGAGAGTTCAGCTCAAGTTATGGTTATTTCAGTGAAGGCTCTTTTGATAAGAGATGTTGGGCCTCAAAAAAAATTAAAAATTAGCTCATTCACACTTGGACTCACATCACCTAAGCAATGAGCTAGGTTGCTAGATCTAGTGATAGAACACTATTTTTCGATTCCCCAATTTTATGTGCATAATATAAGGTGGTTCTTTATTATCTGTATAAATCAACTTGAAAAGGGAAGGATCGGTTTATAGAACTTTTTATAAATATTAGGTGAGTTAATTGCAATAATAATACGTTAGGGTTAGGGTATATGTAATGGACTTAAATATGGGGTGGCTTTTAGATTGGTTTAATTTTAGAG
Organism: Flaveria trinervia; assembly: GCA_025506515.1. NCBI lineage: Eukaryota > Viridiplantae > Streptophyta > Magnoliopsida > Asterales > Asteraceae > Flaveria > Flaveria trinervia. The sequence goes on from CM046444.1 coordinate 21,139,098, forward strand.
GGGGTGGGTTATATATCATGAATACTGTGTTTGAATAGGTTTGATGGTTTTTGTAATACATTGTATTTCTATGTTTAAGAAGGTTTAATTATTTGTGTTTTAGTTTAAATAAATGTGTGCGTGGGTGTAATTATATTAACAAAATTAAAATTAACTTTTTCATGTCTTTGCTCTCGATCTTTAGTGTGTCAGTTATAATTTACATAAAAAGTTCATGTGTGCATGTTGACAAAACGTCAATATGTATTACTCTACAATTGAGAAAATTATACATTGCAAGTTATTTATTTGTTAATGGTGATGACTTAATATCTTGTTTTGTTAGCAGACTTGTGAAGTTGTGGCCGGAGATATTACTATCACAACAAACAGAACAAAATATGTTGATTTCACAATACCATATATGGCTACAGAAATATACATGCTTGTACAAGCTGCACAAAAATGGAACCAAACCTTGATAACGTTAACAAGACCTTTTACAATGAGACTTTGGGTCACAATAATTTGTGCTTGTATATTTATTGGAGTAGCTATTGGGATTTTGGAGTATCGTGTAGGCAACCCAGAATTTCATGTTCCTTTCTATCAAAAACTTATTATGATATTCTGGTTTCCTATTTCGACATTTTTCTTCCATGAAGGTATTACAAATATGCATGATCAAGTTTATATCAAATATTTCCATGTTTTTCTTACTAATCATACAATGTTTCTTGTTATTTTGTTATAGGAAGGGTACTCAACAAATGCTCAAAATTTGTGCTTATTATGTGGCTAATGACGATCTTCATAGTAATACAAATCTTCACAGCGTGCTTATCCTCATGGTTGACCATAAATCAATTGCAACCCAAAATACCAAAACAATATCACGTAGTTGGCTATCAAAGTGGTTCTTGTGTTGCAGATTTTGCAACTGATCCTTCACAATGCCCTTCGAATGTAGATAAGCTAAAACCATTATCAAGCATGGATGACTATAAAGGATTTTTGCAAAATGGCAAGGTAGATGCCATATTTGATGAGCTTCCTTATATTGACATATTATTGCAAAGTATGGAGATAATTACATGAAGGTTGGACCAATAGCTGACGAATCGGGATTAGGATTTGTGAGTCTCTCATTCACTCACTTTCTCCCTTCTCGTGATGTTCATTTAAAAATTTATGCATTTTTCCATGCTTACATGCATATCTTAAGAAATGAGAATATATTGTACCCCATAAAAATAACATTATAACAACTTGTAAATAAAAAAATCTTAGTATACATTTAAACATAAACTTAAAGTCTAATATAGGACCTAAAGAAATTAAGAGTGTTGGCACAACTTATGCCATTTCCACATAAATTAAAGGTAGTAGTTTTTTCCCACTTATCAATAAGCACCCTCACATATATGCCAAAATTTACATGACAGAGTGTATTTAATTATCTCAGGCTTTCTCTCGTGGATCTACTTTACAACAAGATTTTTCGAGGGCCATTGTAAAGGTAACCGGAAGTCCAAACATGACCTATATGAAGAAAAAGTATCTTGGTTTTAAATCTCCTCTTCCACCAAAATCAGTAGAATCCTCTCTTGAAAGACTTGACGTTCATAGTTTCATTTTACTCTTCCTATTTATGGGTCTTGCAACGATAATGGCTATTATCTACTCTGAAATCTCTCTCATGCATACAACCTCACTGATCTTTCCGATGATATCAATACATAGGAAACCACCGGTACAAACTATTTCTGCAAATTCAACACAAATTGTTGAAAATGATCAGTAGCTCAATAACTTAGTCTGTTGATGAGGGACAAATAGCCCAATTAATAAAATCATATGAAGATCGCTAAGAGTGTGTCTAGTGTGATAGATGTGTGAAAAAGGACTATGAATCTCAATTTTATTTATGTGAATTTCCTTTTATTTTCATGTATTAAGGAAACCGTACCAACTCATGAAATATGTTAATTATCATAATAGTTTCTTAGTTATTGAAAATTATTTTTTAGTGTCGAAATTGATATTTTCATTTACTTACAAGTACACATTTTCTACTCTACACCTACTCTCCTTCAAAAATACCACATGTGCACTTTGCAGAATATTAACAAGAATCTTTTAGTTTTAGAATACATCATGTTACATCCGTGCATCCGGCCCTTAGTTGATGACGAATGAAAGATTTTGCCTTCAAAAGGGGAGCTCTACGTAGTAGTTTTTAAGCATTCAATAACTTATCATCTCTTGAAGAGTATTTCTCTCTTGTGCTTTACTTTCACTAATGTTCTACGTCACTTCTGCCTCACGTGGTACCCAACAAATTCCAACTATAACATGCATAAACTTGTCAAAACTTGTTAATATCCTGATATCACGTTGCGTTGAGGTAAATCAACCTCCTTGGTTCTTACGGTGGTTAAAACAAGGTATGAAGAGTGAGATAATTCCCACTAAAAGCTAATACTCATGCTATGAACATGGTGAGATAGTTACGTACAGTTGATAATGAATAATAACACAACAATGAAGGAACGTCATGAATTCTACGCCAACATACATATGTAGCGTTTTGAAAGTATGGTAATGCCCCTTTACAACCATGCATAACCTCTTCACAACGAAGCTCTGTTCTACTTGAATATACAAACACACACGGAATACAATTGAATGGAACGTACTAAACACCCAATTGCATTACATTCAAATGTGGATGTACATGGGTATTTATACCCATAGCCCGGTTACTCCTAACTGTCGTGACCTTAACCCTAAACGACACACAATAATGACCCTATACTTTAGAGTATTTAAACAACAAACCCACTCTATACAAATACTAAATAATTGTTTGACTTCTCTGTTTAATGTTAACGTTTACCGCTACCTCTCAATTTTTTATACATAGTGTAAAAAAATTATGTTTTTATGTAAAAGAAATTTTTTTACGGTTTTACGTTACCCTTGGTAAAATAGTAAGTACCACTAAAACATTTTAAACTCAAAACTTTATAGAAAATTTTGAATTTTATAAAAACTTTTCTAGTATTTTATAAAAAATATTATCTTTTATAAAAACATTATAACAAAATACTCAATTACCCAAAATACCTGATCGAAAGCCAAAATATTAATTCAGTCCAAATTTTTTTAGCCCAATTAAGTTTAAAGCCCAATTTTATTTTTAAGTTGTATTAGCAATTACGGATTTGTATTGAAATTAAGGATTCGTATTGTTATTGTAAATTTGATTTAATTTTTAGGCTTTATTAGCAATTAGAAGATTGATTAACGATTAATGAATTTGTAATGTTGTTTGGAAGATGAAATTAAAGATTTAGAGATGCATTTGTTTTAACATTTTATGAATTTGAATTGTGTTATTTGCTAAATAACTAACTAAACAACTAACAAACCCAAAATATCAAATAACATTAATAACTTAATAAGTTAATAACTAGACAAATAACATGACCAAAATTAGAGTAAATTACAAATTATGTCATTTATTAATGTATATAATTAAACGTTATATCCTTTAGTTTTAATAATTATACGGAATGTTTATTTTTTTAAATAATTTGCACATCTATTATTTTTTAAAGTAACATTCATCCAAATTTACAGTTCAGTTGCAAGTACTACTTACACGAGAGCATTTACATATATTACATACCTACAATGAGTCAAAATTAGTTTTATGTCACTTCATTCTCATCACCTTTATGTTAGAGTGTTAAAAGTTGAATATCTATACTTTTTGGATAGTTGAAAACACTATCAGTATTTGAAATTTCGGATATCTTTTATCCGAAATTTGATATCCGAAATTTCAAATACAGATATGAATAGCAATTCAGACATTTGAATTTCTTGTATTTTAGAATAATTGGATAATTGTAATTATAAAATAATGTAAAAACAATACATGTTTACAAAGGATTCAATATAAAGTAACAAGTCTCAAATAAAATTAAAAACCTCTAACACTTTAAACTATAACAAAAGATATTTTTAAAATTTTAAAAAAACTTAAAATTCTTTTTGTTATTTTCTAAAGTGTTAAACGTTTTTTTTTGTTGGAATTGTTTGTGTATATCAGGATTTTTTATGGGTGTTGTTTTTACATTATTTTATAATAATATATTTCTAATTATTGCAAAAATAAAAAAAGTTCAGATATTCAAATCGCTATATGTATTCATATCCGAAATTTCGAATATCTGAATTTCAGATATCCGAATAATGATAATGATTTATACTATCCAAAAATTTCAAACATCAAGCTTTGAACATCTAACATGAAGGCGACAAGAATGAAGCAACTCTTTTTGACTCGTTATAGACATGTAAAATACTTAAATGTCTCTCATGTGAGAGGGACATATGTATAACTTAACTGTAAATTTTAACGAAGGTTAGTGTAAATGACAATATGCGTGCAAACTTTATATAAAAAGAACATATGGTGTTATACTAAAAGACTCGTGGTGTAATTTCATGTATTAGTAAATGACACAATTTGTAATTTACTCCCAAAATTATAATAAATCTAAAATTTAAATAACTAAATAACTAACAAACCCAAAAAAACCAAATAACATTTTATATGAACATTAATAAGTTAATAACTAGAAACCCAAAATACCAAATAACATGACCAAAATTATAATAAGCTCAAAATGTAAATAACTTATATGACGATAACTTGGATTTGTTTTGAATAATCTTTCTTCGGACCATTTATTATTGTGTTTTATTTTGTTTATATAAATATACAGTAAAAAAATTTGAAGTTACCTTTAAAATTTTCTTCTAGATTCGTCACTAAATAGAAAGCTATGATGTAGTAAAATGCCCGTATTTAATTGGTAATTTGGTATTGGTGGGAAGTTCTATTTGTTCTTCATAGATATTAGTAGTCACTATAAATCACCGTCAATGATAATTGTTGTGGTTTAAAGTCCAAAAGTAAGTTTATAAATAGTTTGGTTATGGTGAGTTAGTTGATACTTTAATGACTAGTTAAATTGCTTGTATAGTTAAGGGGCTAAAAGTGTCATTATTGTATTGTTGTTAGTTAGTAGTTATACTGGATCAATTGGGATAAGGTTTAGAGCTTCTTCTTCGTTTTTAGTCTCTTGAATCAGAGAGTTCAAGTTGCATTCCATTGAATTTGTTCTGATTACAATCAATCATTGTTAATAGTTGATTTCAATTCTTTGAGTGTTCTTTTGTAACAATTGGTATTGGATCTCGGTTAGGGCTCAAATTCAAAGAAGAAGGATCATTCCGAGAAGACGAATACGATCATGACGTCTACGAAGTTTGATCTAGAGAAATTTGACGGAAAGAATGATTTCAGCTTGTGGCGGTTAAAGATCAGAGCACTGCTCGTACACCAAGGTATAAGCGATATATTACTCGGAGAAGCCAACCTGCCAGCGACTCTGAGCGACAAGAAAAGAAGAAAACCTTGAGCGAGCACATACTGCCATCATACTTAGCCTAGGAGACAGAGTCCTGTGTTAAGTGTCGAAGGAGATATCAACCGTCGTATATGGGCAAAATTAGAGTCATTATACATGAAGAAATCCCTTGCAAATCAACTTAGGAAAATCGATTGAAGATCACACTCATGAATTAAACAATTGGTGATTGATCAAAATAATATTGAGGTGGAGTTAGAAGATGAAGATCAGGTTATTATCTTTCTCGCATCTCTACCCCAGTCCTACAAGCACTTCATTGACACACTAACCTACGGTAGAGAAACTCTTTTAATGGAAGAAATCATTCCTACCCTTAATCAAAAGAATTAAAGAAAAGATCAGACACTAATAAAGATGGCGGAGAAGGGTTACTCGCAAGAGGAAGGCCAGATCAAAGAAGCCAAAAGCCAAGGCAGAATTCAAGGTCCAAATCATGGTTCAAAAGAAGGTTCTATGTGTGTGGATCTCAGAAACATCTTAAAATGGATTTCTCGGATTGGAAGAGAGAAAAGGGTGATTTCAATGTTAGAAGCACCAGGGTTAGCCTAATGCCTCAGATGAATGCTCAAAGGGTTATGAGAGCTCTGATGTCCTCATGATAGCCAATGATGAGGCTAAGGGCAAGTGGATGATAGACTTAGGGTGTTCATTTCACATGTATCCCGTCTGAGAATTCTTTAAGGAACTAAACGAGGAGGATTTAGGAAGAGTGAAACTTGGAGATGACAGGCCATATAGAATTCTTGGTAGTGGAAGTGTAACCTTCAAGTTAGAAAGAAGCTTACAAAGTGATCTAATCAAAACAACTTAAATTAGACACAATCTAGAAACTCAAATTTAACCCTAGAAAACCTAAACCTACACCACTAGATAGACAAGTGAACCTAATCGAATGTAGGCAAGACTAAGGAAGACCGGAATCGAACCCTAGAGACACTATTATAGAATAAACTAGAGTCAGAAAGGACAAAACAAAATATATTTAATAATAAGGGGAATATTTTCTTTTTATAAAAAAACCTGTAGAACTGAGAACTACTTTAATTACTTAATAAGATAATCGACTTACAACTAGAATACTAGAAAATTAGAATACTAAAGCAATCAAGAAATGAGAAAGATACTACCTAGGTGAATCCTAGTTGTGACCCTCGAACTTCAATTGGCTATTTAACTATTGTCGAATTGGGATCTAATGAAACAAAATTCTTTGACACCTAATGGATCCCGGATCGTTCTCTATAAGTGACCAAAAGGAGAACTAAGAAGATGAATTAAACTATTGATTACTCAATTATCGTAAGTCTCTTTAAACAACATTTATGTGCCCGATTGATAGCTAATCTCTTAATCTAACTAACACAATTATTGATAATAAAAGGGGAGCCTTTAAACAGTCTATTATACATGAAAAGCAAAGCAATTAACTAGCTTAGAGAAATCTTCTTTCAAACCGCTTACTTCTAAGCAACTAATCACAAAGATAAATTGATTAATCCTCACCTCTCGAAATCAAATTAAGAAGAGCATTAAGGCTTAATAATCAATTCAACCCAATTCCTATGGTTACTACATCTAGCAAACCATCAACTAATAAAAAACATAAAGTAATCGATCTAGATATGCATGTTTCTATGAAAGACATTCAACAACTAACATATGGAATAAAGGAATTATTAACAATTATGCCAAAAAAAACTAAAACACATCCAATAGATTGAATAAACATCATTACACAAGCATTAACCACAAAAACTATTCAATAGCCAAAATCCATTCAAGTTAACACAAACTATTCATCAACCTAGGTAGTAATAAGATCTTACCTATTCATATTCAATAGAAATATCATTTAAAACAATGAAAACAAGATCAACATGTTCAAAAACAATGTCTAAATCAACAAAGTTACAAATATGAAAACCCGTGACCAAACGTTTGCGATTGTTCCTCCGATCCTAGCTTCAATCCTTGGCTTTAAATCCTTGCAAAAGCTTCAAATTATCCTTAAGAATGCTCTTGAAACAACTGTAGGTCGACTCTTTTGTTTTGGTTGGGAAAAGTTGTTTAAATACAACTTTGTAAAATTTTCCCGAAAACACCATCTATGCGATACGCGCAGGAGAGGCCCACCTACTGGCGTATTGTACAGATTAAAAATTATCAAAAACCTAACATGATCTATGAGATACGCGCAAGAGGAGCCCTCCTGCTATTAGTATTTCATTGAAGGGATTATTCAGAAACTTTTACTTTTTCACTCAAAAAACATTCTTAGTGTTGGTCTTTTCCCATTGCATGTGCTCTTTTCTTCGTTTCCTAGCGTTTTCTTCACTCTTAACCACCCAAGCACCTACTGATACACAAAATAATGAACGATAAGTAAAAACTAATGAATCCAACTAAAATTTAAATGAAAGTGACCCGAAATCATGAAATAAACAGGCGTGTTTTGCAACACATCAAAAATACCCACACTTAATTTTTTTTGTCCTTGTAAAAGTATGCAATGGAATAATAACTAGGAATCCAGTTTTCAAACACACTAAGGGGTTGTTTGATTACACCGACACAGTAAGATTTGACTAAGTTAGAAGTTGAACCAGTTAGAAGTTCTGACTGGGTATGCATCTCACTGAAACTTGGCTGTTTGATTCAGTATTTGACTATAACCAAATCCATATTGAAATAAAAGACTGGTGCCTGCACGTCGAAGGCCAAAGCTGGGGAGGGGAGGGGAGGTGGTAAGGGGTGGATCAGCCGGCTACGCAAAGGGGGTGGGTGGGTGGGGTGGATCTGTTGTGTTTATGATGAAGATGGATGGGTCAACATTTTTTATTTTCAGGTTTGGGTAAGCTGTAAAGGACCTGGTCAGCCAATACCAACTGCATATGAAACGGGCTGACCTACTGATTGAGTTAGCCGATCAACCCGATCAACCGAAATCAAACACACCCTAAAACATTCAAAATATTCACACACTAATTAGGTTTTTTTCTTGTGTCTGTTTATGATCAAGTGATATCAGTTAATCTATAGGATCTCACTTGGGAAATTGCAATTCAATCTGATTAATTGAATACTTGGCGAGTCATAGGCTAACCCAATTAGAGTTCTCATACCAATGCAAACTAGGGAGCTTATTCCACTTAAGAATTATTGTCATATCAGGGTGATAGAATAATGGATGAATTAGCAAGCATAGATTGATGCATTCTTCTTTCATTTTTTTCACAGTTCACCTCACCCATGGGTGTATCCTTTAAGTTGCCATCCCGAAGGGTAACACATAAGTTGTTGGGTTACTTCATTTATTAATATATCTTTTTCTTTTTTCAGTCTAGTGCTTGATGGGATATATTTGGAGTATCACCTCTTTCAGATTCATTTTCATGAAAAGAAAGAGGTGTGCCATGAATTCCTTCTATGACAATCACTCTTAACTAGTGTAAGTTCTAAAGTTTACACTAGTGCCTAATTATTTAGTTAAGGCATTCATGTTTCCTCCTAAGATGATAACCCATGACATTTCTTGATTTAAATAGATCATTGTTTTAAACACTTAAAGAAAACCCTCAAAGCTAGCTGGGTCATTGACCAATTATGAAATGACAAATCACAGTTTGTTTGAAAAAACATCAATTTTATTTTCTTTTTGAAAACCAATTCCCAAATTTTCAACCATTTTCCATATGATTTGGATAACTCTTTGAAAACATTTTGTCATTTTTTTATTTTTTATTTTTTCATTTTTTATTTCTTGATATATTACCTAAACAAACACGTAGATCCCCTATACCCACACTCAAAACACACATTGTCCTCAATGTGGCTTGAAAGATTACGTAACAGAGACACTTAAACAAATGACAATTAAGAAATAGAAGTAACAAAAGCAAATAAAAATAAAGTGTGATAAAGTGGAACAGACTCCCCTAGTGTATGCAATGAGAATCCACATGAGTCTTGTTCCATTCAGACCTTCTAATCTTCCTAATCATTGGTGCCATCCAGGCCACCAACATCCCTGCACCACCAACATCACCAACACCACTATAATCTCTGTAGTAAAGAGGGTACCCCTGGTAGGAGTAAGTAAACCACATGGGCACTAGCATGCGTTGTTGCTCCAACATGTATCTGATCTCCCCGTCTTGGTGACCCAATTGACCCTGAAGCATTGATCATGTGCTTCAAATCGGTTGCGTTACATCTTGTCCAGCTCATTCATTCATGTAAACAACTGGTCTCGCTGATCCCTTAAGTAAAATGGTGTGGTTGAAACTCCTCTCAAGGGGTACTGTTGCTGAGGGATTTCATGACGAGGCTAACGAATATTCTATGTCTGTGTTGGTGCATCCATCTGGATAGTGTGGCAGCTGTAGAACCTGCTAGTGGTGGAACCTACAGGCCAAGTCATACACTAACCCATCTGATCGGCTCATCCCACTCAATAATGTTGGAATGTCTAAGTTCCTGCAATCCAAAAACACACGTATCTGGCCCTTTAGTCAGATGATTCTCCAGATAACGATCGAAAACACGTAAGTGATTTACAATGTGTGACATCCGGTAAATTTCCGTTATCAAACTCCGTTAGTTCCGTTAAGTCTTGTATACACGTGTCGTGAGCACACACTAGTTGTCGTTTAACGTTGGTGACCTAATAATAATGGATAATGTTAATTAAATGTGAATCTAATTGATTTGATGATTATTGTGTTATGCTTATGTGTTTACGCGATTTAAATGTTAACGGTGAATTTTATCACGTAACGTGTAAACGCGTGTGTTAATTCGTATGTTGTGTGTTCTTATAAAGATAAAATATATAATTGTTATTATTAGTTTATATATTATTAAGTGGTTAAAAAAAACATTTAAAAAGTGTTTAAAAGAGAGTCTTTTTGTAAAATACAAAATACAAGGGTAAAAGGGTAACTTTTGTAAATTATTATAACAAAACAAACCCTAATCCCTTCCCCAAACCCCATCAGCCGTGAACCTCCATTCCAGCCCCTCCCCATTCGAAATCAGCCTCAAAATTTAGCAAAACATCATTTAATTAATCGATTTCAAGTGCTAGAAACAATTGGATCTCCATTCACAAGTATACACGCGAATTAAAGGTTAGTTTGGGTTTGGTTCAAGTGATTTGTCTTGGCCGAGACTTGTAGTTCGATTTTGATGATATGGTGCTGAATTTGGTAAATTGATGATGTTAATATCTTAGTTAGGTTGTATGCATGTTAGTTAACGTCGATTATGGAAGAAAGATTGGATTTTGATGCATTGTTCATAGACTTTAATCCTAGTCAAACCCTAATTCGAATTCTAGTATAATTTTGTATGATTGATCATTGTTTGATGAATGTATGATGATTAATAAGTTGTATGAATGTTAGGAATCATGGATCTTGCAAGAAATTGATGATTTGGTGTTGATGTTCATAGGTTACTAATAATAGTAACTTTATTTGCATGAAATGTTGAATTATTGATGAATTGATGTTATGGATGTGTTCATGATGATAATTAGATGTTAGATTGACGTTGTGATCATGGGAATTCAAAAACACATGTTATAGTTCATACATTACTAAAGATAGTAACTTTTGGATATGATTTGGTGAATTATGATGTTTGGATGTGGTTGATTATGCTTAGATGTTAGTATGAGCTTGAATTGGTATATTAATGATGAATTCATGTATGCTTTGGATGTTTGATAGATTTTGGGATATTCTTTCCCAAAAGGAAACTTTATTTGTGTAAACGTTGAAGTATGATGTTATGATCATGTTTGGGATGATAGGAACTTGCTATTATGTTCAAGGATGGATTCTAGTGTGATAGAACGTGTTAAATTAGTTGTATGGCATGTTTGGATAATCATGGGTGATAATTGGAATTGGTAATCATGTATGGTTTGGATGTTGTGTAGTAGTAGGACATCATGCTTGGGTCTGATAATTGATTGTTGTGATGTTGTGAATGCAATGCATATGCTTAAAGAATTTGGTTGTGATCATTATGCACGCGTGCGGATCTGAGGCCCCTACTTAGTAGGATTGGCAGGGTTTAGGATGTGAAGTCGTGAGTGGCTTCACATGGCATGTGATGAATGGTTGAACCTTGTATGACATGTTAGTTGTTTGTAGCTAGTGGTTATGTTAATGTTCTAGATTCGCATGACTTGTATAGTACTTGATTGTATGATGATCTATGTGATACACCTGGTTGATATAGCATATGTACTGTTTGAATGCTTATCATGTATGTTGTATGTGCTCATTGGCTTTATTTGAATTATACTCATAATGTCACCAACGGGTCAAACGGGTCAACTAGGTCAAACGTGTCTATTTGTCTGGAAGCTTGAGTCTTTGATTTTGGTATGATTAGGGTTTCACATGTCTCTTATTTACACGTACTTATGTACTCACATGATCTAGGTAACCTGTGAAGGTTGGCTATCCTCTCGTTTCTCAAAATAAACCCTAAGTACCTTTGCATACATCAGGTGAGTTCATGCCCCACTCTTTACTTAATCTCTTTTGGGGGAGATAGCATACTGGTATTTATACGAACGCTTTTATGATTTAAGTTGTGTATAATATTAATATAGTGCTGTTTACCATGAGAAAAGTCCTCACACTTTTGAATTGTTAATATTTAATAGCGGGGAAACTTGGGTAGTACTACTGGGTCTGACGAGCCCCACCTGTGTGACTCGAGGTCAACCGGGTGCAATTTGTCCTATTGATCATTATCACGACATGGTAAGTCGTGACAGGAGGCAACAACTATCACAGTCAGCTTCAATTGCAAAATCACTATGTATTAATATTTGTTGATAATAGACTAGCTATCTATTACCATACACTGCTTATATTTATCGCAACTGTTTACATGTTTATTGAACTCAAACTCTTGAACTCACCAACCTATGTGTTGACATTTTAGTATGCTTTTCTCAGGTCCTTAACTTGCTTGCCATAGGAGCACTGCACGGTTCACTTCATTTAAGACATTATGCTTCAAGACAATGTGACATTTTACAATTATGGTTTACTTTTTGGTTTGGCACTTGTTTTGCCATAAGTTATACTTTATTGTCTTGGGTTGTTTTCAAAAACGCTTCCGCATTGTTTAAAGTTGTGTTTTTGTGGATTGGTTTATTTTATGGCATTAGAGTCGTTCTGAGTAACTATTGACTGTGGTCCTGGTTGTTCACACGCCTCGCGGTAAAACTCCGCAAGTGGATTTGAGGGTGTGACAGATTGGTATCAGAGCCATTGGTTATAGGGAACTAGGTTGCATACACACTAGACTATAACCGCACAGTTAGTTAGTTACCTGTTTCTTGTTCCATCGACTGTACACTCATTGGCATACACATCACATTATCTGTAGCATGGCATCGTCTTCAAGAGCTCCGGTAAACGACCGAATCACCTACACGATCTGAATCCCCACCTCCCGCACCTGTACCTGATGATGGATTCGATTGGCCCAGACTGGCTTATCCCCGAGAGGAGATTGACTGGGATCAACCATTCGCGTTGATGAAGCGTGACCCTCCGCGTGACTGGCGTTCTTATCCTAGGTTTGTTGACCATATCATGTTTAGGGAACGCGTACCTGTCCTAAAGCCAAGGACTAGGAACAATGCCAATCACCCATGCTTTCACTCCCACGAACGACGCAGTCTAACGAGCAACTGATTGCTGCACTAATGGCTGCATTGGATACTGAACAGCATCGCGTAAGACGACTCACGGGTGATGTCTGTACACTACAGCAAGAGGTGTACACCTGAGACATCAATTGGACGAACTCAAGGAAGAACACGGGAAGACGCTGAACGGTTGTCACCATATGCAAGATGGTGTTATGGCACTCCAAGGACGCGTGACTGCTCGTGAACAGCGGGACGCCATAGCCGATAATAGGATTGCCATATTAGAAGCTCAACTAGCAGCACTCCAGATTGCTATAGCTCCTGCTCCTGCCGCAGACTCTGAGGATGAGGAGGATCCCGAGGAGGGACCCGAGGAAGAGGAACCGGAGGAGATGGAGGATGATAGTGATGGGTCAGACATTGTCGATTGACTTCTTTATATGACTTAGACTACGTAGTGTTTTCTTTTTGAAACCTATGTGGGAAGGGTTGTTTCCCCACACGAACGACAAAACTTCAATTTTGACATTGCTAAATACATTGTGACTTATTACAATTTATTTACTTTGGTTATTATTTTTGTTATGAATGTTGTGGTTGTGATGATACGTTATTTCTTTCATTTACTGTTTACTACGCTTCAATGAGTTAAATGTGTATGATGTTACTCATTATTGTATTGTGAATATAAAGTGAAAAGAATGGACGCTCGTGGACGTGGACGTGGACGTGGTCGTGGACGCGGACGTGGACGTGGCACCGGAGAACAGGGTGGTGGTGCTATTAACATGACTCCTGCGGAATTGGCTGCTCTAATTAATGACATGTTCAGGCGGCAGTGGCTGCTGCCCATGCGGGTCAACCGACAGGTAAACAATGATAGAAAAACAAATCTGATATCCTTTATAACTGTAGGGGATGTTTGATTATGTGTGTTGTGTTAAAACAGGACCACCAGTGTGTACATACAAGTCCTTCATGGACTGCAAACCACATACCTACAGCGGTACAGAGGGTGCTGTAGGGCTTGTACGCTGGTTTGGAGAAGACTGAGTCCGTTTTCTCCAAATGTAACTGTCCACCGGCGGATCAAGTAAAGTATGCCACCGGGACTTTGGAGGGTGCTGCCCTGTCATGGTGGAACGCGCAAGTCCAGATGCTTGGACAAGCGATGGCAAATGGACTCCCCTGGAATGAGTTCAAGGATATGATGATCGAGGAGTACTGTCCTCGAAATGAGGTGCAAAATTTGGAGATGGAATTCTGGCATCTCAAGATGAAGGTTCAGAAATTGAGGCTTATACAACCCGTACTCATGAGCTGGCCACATTGTGTCCAGGAATGGTTAATGAGACACATAAGAGAATCGAGCACTACATACGAGGGTTGGTGCCTGAAATCCAAAGTATGGTAACGGCTTCTAACCCAACTACGATCCAGCAGGCCATCCAGATTGCTCATAACTTACTGACCAGGCGGTAGAGCAAGGGCGTCTACCCAAACGGGGCGCTGTGGTGAGCGTGCCCGACAACAAAAGGAAGTGGGATGCTCCCAGCAACAGCAACAACAAATCATCATCATCATCGTCTGGCGGTCAACAACAATCCCAACAGCAACAACCAGTCCAGCAGCAGCAGCGCGGTTCGATAATAACCGCAATTTCAACCAAACTGCCCCAAATAACCAAGGACCCAGCGGTTACGGCGGAAGACATCCCAAATGCCCACGGTGTAACTACCATCACGTGGGACGGTGTGATAACTTCAAGTGTCAACGTTGTGGAAAGATTGGACACGCTGCGAAGGATTGCCGTGGTGAACTAATGAAGAGGCCACAACAATCTCAAGAACCCCCAAGGTTGTTTTGAGTGTGGAAAGAAGGGCATTACAAACGAAACTGCCCCACAACTAAGAAGGAACGGAAATGGCAACAACAACAACAACAACACCACAATCATGGGAACAACAACAACAATGGCAATAATAACAACAATGGTGGAAATGGCACTGGCAATGGCGGCAATAGAGATGGAGCCAAAGGAAGAGCCTTCGTCATTGGCTCAGGTGAGGCTCTAAATGATCCCACAACTGTTACTGGTAGATTCCTGTGTTAATGGTTGTTTGCTATGGTACTATTTGATACTGGAGCCGATAGGAGTTTTGTGTCCTTAAAATTCTGTAGTCTTTTAAGTGATATACCCTCTGCTTTAGAATCTAAGTACACTGTGGAATTAGCCGACGGTAAGCAAATCCATGTAACGCATATCCTTAAGACTGTAGGATAGAACTTGCTGGTCATACTTTCGCTATAGATCTCATGCCTGTTACGCTGGGAGTTTTGATGTTGTGATAGGCATGGATTGGCTCTCTAGCAAGCAAGCGGAAGTCATATGTCAAGAGAAGATTATACGGATCCCGTTGGTGATCAAATTCTTACTGTCAAAGGTGATAGGCGTGGTGCTGTGATAGGCATCATCTCGTATATGAAAGCTCAAAAGTTGTTACAAAGGGCCGCGTGGCTATCCTAGCACTTGTAACCGATAAGCAAAGGAAGAAAAGAGAATGGAGGATATTCCCGTAGTACGCGACTTTCCGGAGGTGTTCCCAGAAGATCTTCCTGGATTACCACCGCACCGTCAAGTGGAATTCCAGATTGAATTGACTCCTGGCGCAGCTCCGATTGCTAGAGCACCTTATCGATTAGCACCAAACGAACTACAGGAGTTGTCGTCACAACTTCAGGAGCTTTTGGATAAGGCTTTATTCGACCTAGTACATCACCTTGGGGAGCTCCTGTACTCTTTGTTAAGAAGAAGGATGGCACATTTCGGATGTGCATCGATTATCGAGAGTTAAACAAAGTAACAGTCAAGAACCGATACCCTTTACCTCGTATCGACGACTTATTCGATCAGCTTCAAGGATCAAGCTATTACTCGAAGATTGACTTGAGATCCGGTTATCATCAACTCAGAGTTCGAGAAGAAGACATCCCAAGACTGCATTTCGTACTCGTTATGGTCATTATGAGTTCTTGGTCATGCCTTTTGGGTTGACTAATGCACCTGCTGTGTTCATGGACCTCATGAACCGTGTGTGCAAACCTTATCTTGATCAGTTTGTCATTGTGTTCATCGATGATATACTGATATACTCTAGGACCAAGGAGGAGCACGAAGAGCACTTACGAATGATCTTGGAACTGTTGAAAAATGAGCAGCTGTATGCTAAATTCTCAAAGTGTGACTTTTGGATAAGAGAAGTACAATTCCTAGGTCATATTGTTAATGAGAAAGGAATACACGTTGATCCTGCCAAAATTGAGGCGATAAAGAATTGGACCACACCCAAAACCAAGCGAGATAAGACAATTTCTAGGATTAGCAGGATATTACCGCCGATTCATAGAAGGATTTTCTAAGATCGCACAACCTCTCACAGCCTTGACTCACAAAGGAACGACATACAAATGGGCTGAGAGTCAAGAATCAGCTTTCCAATTATTAAAACAAAAACTCTGTACTGCCCCGATATTAGCATTACCAGAGGGAACAGATGACTTTGTGGTGTATTGCGATGCATCCATTCAAGGATTGGGTTGTGTCTTGATGCAACGAGACAAGGTGATAGCTTACGCCTCGAGACAACTAAAGGTTCACGAGAAGAACTATACTACCCATGACTTAGAATTGGGCGTCAGTAGTTTTTGCCTTAAAGATCTGGAGACATTATTTGTACGGTACCAAGTGCACAGTCTACACCGATCACAAGAGTCTTCAACATATCTTTGAGCAAAAAGAGTTGAATATGAGGCAGCGACGTTGGGTGGAACTACTAAATGATTATGATTGCGCAATTAAGTATCATCCGGGAAAGGCGAACGTAGTTGCCGATGCTTTAAGCAGGAAGGAAACAGCTAAACCCCGACGGGTGCGAGCTTTACAGCTTACTATCAGTACCCAACTGCCCGAACAAGTTAAGGAGGCACAAATGGAAGCTTGAAGGTGGAAAATATTGGTTCTGAATTGTTAAGGGGAATGGATAAGTAGCTAGTGATGAAAGAGGATGGAACTCGGTATTTCATGGATAGACTTTGGGTGCCTGTTCATGGAAATCTGAGAGATTTAGTTATGAGCGAGGCACACAAATCTAAGTATTCTATACATCCTGGATCCGACAAGATGTATCATGACCTAAAGGCTCACTATTGGTGGCCTAACATGAAAGCGGATGTAGCTACGTATGTGAGCAAGTGTTTGACCTACTCAAAGGTGAAAGTGGAATATCAAAAACCATCTGGACTATTACAACAACCCGAGATTCCAATGTGGAAATGGGAACAAATCTCCATGGACTTTATTACTAAACTACCCGGACTAGTACTGGTTGTGACACGATATGGGTTATTGTGGATCGATTGACAAAGTCTGCTCATTTCCTTGCAATAAAGGAAACCGACAAGATGGAGAAGTTAACTCGCCTGTACCTCAAGGAGATCGTTTCGAGACACGGGGTACCGATCTCAATTATCTCTGACCGTGACGCTCGTTTCACGTCACATTTTTGGCAATCATTGCAGAAATCCTTGGGTACACGTTTGGATATGAGTACTGCATATCATCCACAGACGGATGGTCAGAGTGAGCGTACTATACAGACGTTGGAGGATATGCTACGTGCTTGTGTGATTGACTTCGGGAATAACTGGGAAATTCACCTGCCATTGGTGGAATTCTCTTATAACAACAGTTATCACACTAGTATACAAGCAGCACCTTTCGAGGCGTTGTACGGGAGAAAATGTCGATCACCGGTTTGCTGGGCGGAATTGGTGATAGTCAAATAACAGGTCCCGAGTTAATTCATGAGACGACTGAGAAAATTATACAGATACGGAACCGTATGGCTGCAGCGCGAGACAGGCAAAAGAGTTATGCTGACAAGAGACGGAAACCTTTAGAGTTTCAGGTTGGTGACAAGTTTTGTTGAAAGTCTCACCATGGAAAGGCGTAGTTCGGTTTGGTAAACGAGGGAAACTAAACCCGAGGTACGTTGGACCATTGAGATTGTGGAAAGAGTAGGTCCAGTAGCGTATCGATTATCCCTACCTGATTCGCTAAGTGGAATTCATGATGTATTTCACGTGTCAAACTTGAAGAAGTGCATAACTGATGAAACGACGGTCGTACCACTAGAAGAAATTTAGGTGGATGAACAATTGCGTTTTATTGAGGAACGTGGAGGTGATGGACCGTGAGGTGAAAACACTTAAGCAGAGCAAGATACCTATTGTTAAAATGTTGGAATTCGCGACGTGGACCGAATTCACATGGGAACGGGAAGATCAAATGAAGCTTAAGTACCCTCAACTATTCGAAGGAACGATGCCAGCAGACGAAGGTATTGATTTAAATTTCGGGACGAAATTTCTTTCAACATGGGGATGATGTGACAACTCATCCAAAACTCACACGATTTCGATTTCTGTGTGCCAATGCGGTAGACCAGTGATGGAAACCAGTGATGAACACTCTCACCATGTAACGCAATTTTCGGGACGAAAATTCTTTCAACATGGGGATAATGTGACATCCGTAAATTTCCGTTATCAAACTCCGTTAGTTCCGTTAAGTCTTGTATACTCGTGTCGTGAGCACACACTAGTTGTCGTTTAACGTTGGTGACCTAATAATAATGGATAATGTTAATTAAATGTGAATCTAATTGATTTGATGATTATTGTGTTATGCTTATGTGTTTACGCGATTTAATGTTAACGGTGAATTTTATCGCGTAACGTGTAACGCGTGTGTTAATTCGTATGTTGTGTGTTCTTATAAAGATAAATATATAATTGTTATTATTAGTTTATATATTTTTAAGTGGTAAAAAACATTTAAAAGTGTTTAAAAGAGAGTCTTTTTGTAAAATACAAAATACAAGGGTAAAAGGGTAACTTTGTAAATTAATTATAACAAAACAAACCTAATCCCTTCCCCAAACCCATCAGCCGTGAACCTCCATTCCAGCCCCTCCCCATTCGAAATCAGCCTCAAAATTTAGCAAAACCATTTAATTAATCGATTTCAAGTGCTAGGAAACAATTGGATCTCCATTCACAAGTATACACGCGAATTAAAGGTTAGTTTGGGTTTGGTTCAAGTGATTTGTCTTGGCCGAGACTTGTAGTTCGATTTTGATGATATGGGTGCTGAATTTTGGTAAATTGATGATGTTAATATCTTAGTTAGGTTGTATGCATGTTAGTTAACGTCGATTATGGAAGAAAGATTGGATTTTGATGCATTGTTCATAGACTTTAATCCTAGTCAAACCCTAATTCGAATTCTAGTATAATTTTGTATGATTGATCATTGTTTGATGAATGTATGATGATTAATAAGTTGTATGAATGTTAGGAATCATGGATCTTGCAAGAAATTGATGATTTGGTGTTGATGTTCATAGGTTACTAATAATAGTAACTTTATTTGCATGAAATGTTGAATTATTGATGAATTGATGTTATGGATGTGTTCATGATGATAATTAGATGTTAGATTGACGTTGTGATCATTGGGAATTCAAAAACACATGTTATAGTTCATACATTACTAAAGATAGTAACTTTTGGATATGATTTGGTGAATTATGATGTTTGGATGTGGTTGATTATGCTTAGATGTTAGTATGAGCTTGAATTGGTATATTAATGATGATTTCATGTATGCTTTGGATGTTTGATAGATTTTGGGATATTCTTTCCCAAAAGGGAAACTTTATTTGTGTAAACGTTGAAGTATGATGTTATGATCATGTTTGGGATGATAGGAACTTGCTATTATGTTCAAGGATGGATTCTAGTGTGATAGAACGTGTTAAATTAGTTGTATGGCATGTTTGGATAATCATGGGTGATAATTGGAATTGGTAATCATGTATGGTT
The DNA here is from genome assembly GCA_025506515.1 of Flaveria trinervia. Taxonomy (NCBI): domain Eukaryota; kingdom Viridiplantae; phylum Streptophyta; class Magnoliopsida; order Asterales; family Asteraceae; genus Flaveria; species Flaveria trinervia. Next base: position 21,159,216 of record CM046444.1, read on the forward strand.
TGGATGTTGTGTAGTAGTAGGACATCATGCTTGGGTCTGATAATTGATTGTTGATGTTGTGAATGCAATGCATATGCTTAAAGAATTTGGTTGTGATCATTATGCACGCGTGCGGATCTGAGGCCCCTACTTAGTAGGATTGGCAGGGTTTAGGATGTGAAGTCGTGAGTGGCTTCACATGGCATGTGATGAATGGTTGAACCTTGTATGACATGTTAGTTGTTTTGTAGCTAGTGGTTATGTTAATGTTCTAGATTCGCATGACTTGTATAGTACTTGATTGTATGATGATCTATGTGATACACCTGGTTGATATAGCATATGTATGATACTGTTTGAATGCTTATCATGTATGTTGTATGTGCTCATTGGCTTTATTTGAATTATAACTCATAATGTCACCAACGGGTCAAACGGGTCAACTAGGTCAAACGTGTCTATTTGTCTGGAAGCTTGAGTCTTTGATTTTGGTATGATTAGGGTTTCACATGTCTCTATTTACACGTACTTATGTACTCACATGATCTAGGTAACCTGTGAAGGTTGGCTATCCTCTCGTTTCTCAAAATAAACCCTAAGTACCTTTGCATACATCAGGTGAGTTCATGCCCCACTCTTTACTTAATCTCTTTTGGGGGAGATAGCATACTGGTATTTATACGAACGCTTTTATGATTTAAGTTGTGTATAATATTAATATAGTGCTGTTTACCATGAGAAAAGTCCTCACACTTTTGAATTGTTAATATTTAATAGCGGGGAAACTTGGGTAGTACTACTGGTCTGACGAGCCCCACCTGTGTGACTCGAGGTCAACCGGGTGCAATTTGTCCTATTGATCATTATCACGACATGGTAAGTCGTGACAGGAGGCAACAACTATCACAGTCAGCTTCAATTGCAAAATCACTATGTATTAATATTTGTTGATAATAGACTAGCTATCTATTACCATACACTGCTTATATTTATCGCAACTGTTTACATGTTTATTGAACTCAAACTCTTGAACTCACCAACCTATGTGTTGACATTTTAGTATGCTTTTCTCAGGTCCTTAACTTGCTTGCCATAGGAGCACTGCACGGTTCACTTCATTTAAGACATTATGCTTCAAGACAATGTGACATTTTAACAATTATGGTTTACTTTTTGGTTTGGCACTTGTTTTGCCATAAGTTATACTTTATTGTCTTGGGTTGTTTTCAAAAACGCTTCCGCATTGTTTAAAGTTGTGTTTTGGTGGATTTTGTTATTTTATGGCATATAGAGTCGTTCTGAGTAACTATTGACTGTGCCTGGTTTGTTCACACGCCTCGCGGTAAAACTCCGCAAGTGGATTTTGAGGGTGTGACAGATTGGTATCAGAGCCATTGGTTATAGGGAACTAGGTTGCATACACACTAGACTATAACCGCACAGTTAGTTAGTTACCTGTTCTTGTTCCATCGACTGTACACTCATTGGCATACACATCACATTATCTGCAGCATGGCATCGTCTTCAAGAGCTCCGGGTAAACGACCCGAATCACCTACACGATCTGAATCCCCACCTCCCGCACCTGTACCTGATGATGATTCGATTGCCCCAGACTGGCTTATCCCCGAGAGGAGATTGACTGGGATCAACCATTCGCGTTGATGAAGCGTGACCCTCCGCGTGACTGGCGTTCTTATCCTAGGTTTGTTGACCATATCATGTTTAGGGAACGCGTACCTGTCCTAAAGCCAAGGACTAGGAACAATGCCAATCAACCCATGCTTTCACTCCCACGAACGACGCAGTCTAACGAGCAACTGATTGCTGCACTAATGGCTGCATTGGATACTGAACAGCATATGTTCCACATCCTTCTAATGGCTAATGAACCATATTAGACGAAAACGACTATCACTAATCAACCTCCAAAACTCACCTAAAACGGCTTGAGAAACCATATGTTCCACATCCTTCTTATCTTCACCCCTCAAAGCCAGCTCAAAACTTGGCATCCTAGTCTCATCCTCGGTATACAACCTGGCAACCACACCAATTATTCATCAGTCACTTCATATACTTGTCTCCCAAGGAAAATGATATTGCATTGGCCTAGTTGTACCTCCTCGCCTTATATTTCAAAGTGGAATGAAACTCCACTATAAGCTCTAAATACTTTGGCTCAATACACTAAATAGCATTAAGCCATTTGGTTCCTAAAAACTGTTTAATTCTTTGAGTAGCATCCAATTGGTTCATAAAATTCCAATCAATTATCCTATGTATTAATAATTCATTTCTGTAAACTTCAAACATTTCTCATATTCCTTAGTTCCTAGTACACATCTAAGGAAAGTGTGACTTATCAAATCCTTCTTTTTTTTCAAGAATTGGTTGATTGTCCGGGTCTAGCACCACATAATGTGCATCATACTTGATGGTCCTTGTAATAACATGGGCACATACATGGTTGGTTCAAAGGAGCTCCCCTAGCTTTATGTTTCCCTAATTTTGATAAACTTGCACCTCTATCCATATCTGAGAATTTAAAAACAGTTATTAGACTATAGAGGTGTTGCGTAAAATCAAACGACTATATAGCATTTCTTTCGCGGTCATTGGAACAAAACAAATTTAAGGAAATAGATAAGTAAGACAAAATAAGAGTCAAAGGAAAACAAAGAAAAGGAAACAAATTTCTCTCGCTTGAATGGAGATTGAGTACAAGCAAGAAAAACTTGATTTAGGCAAATACCAAAAGACCCTAAACAAAATCTCAACAAATTTAAACCCGATAGTAACATTTTGAAAATACCCACATTTACGTTTCCACATCATTTGTATGGTATAGATTGGAAAATCTTAGCATAATGAGCCACAAATTACTACCCAAGTCACTTCCAAAGTGATAAAAATTTAAACCATTTAGCATCAATCAACATATGCCAACCCACAATTGCCTTAAATACTATAAAAACCAATTTCATCCAACAAACATTCCTAAATTACACTTCAATTTCAAGCAATGTCAAGCCCTAATCGGGTTCAAATAGTAAAAAATCAAACAATAACCCAAATAAACTAAGAATTAAAAAAAATCAACCAAACAAAAACAAAAACTAAGAAGAGAAGAAGAAGACATACCTTTCTTTTAAGAAAAATGGAACAACAACAAGATATTGAAAACCTAATTTTAAATCTTTGACTTTGTGAGTGATTTTGGGAAGATTGAGTGAAGATTAGTGAAAAAGGATTAAGAGAGGCTGAAACATATGGTTGATAATGGTGGTTGGCGGTGGTTTTGTGGTGGTGAAATGTAACACTCGGAAATTTAAAGAAAAGACAAGAAAAGTGAAATAACCCAAGTGGAGGGGTTGAAAGTGTGCAAATAGAAAATGTATTATAAATTTTAGAGAGAAGAACAAGTAAGATTTGGATTCAATGTAAGAATTCGATGTGTTTAAGTGTTCTTCACTGAGTATAGTCTCGAGTATGTGCTTATATGTGTATTTTGTGTTCTACTTGTGTCTTTTAATAGGTTTCTAGGTGATTGAACTCATAGCATCCGGGTTTGAAGCAAGTAATACTCGAAGTTGCAAGAGGTGAGTCATAGATCCCCTATTTTAAATGTTTAAAACTTCTTTAAGGCTGGAAATGCATGTATGTATGTTTTTTATAAAAGTGGGTATTTATATTCGTATGTATGTATGAATATGTATCTGGGTGGGGTATGATTCGGTGCATATGATGTTATGATTATGTAATGAATGTGTTTATGTAAGGCCCCGTTCCCGGGATGCTTACAGCTGGTCGATCATCGCACATAAACATATAATTTCATCATATAATATGAAAACGTTGCAACGGAAACATTTAAGAAAAATGGCATTTCATTTCATTATAAAGGCTTTTGCAAATAATACATCATTATCAAGTTACAAAATACATATTTCATTACATCACAAAAGAATTATAAAAATGGATGTCATCCCAAAGAGCTGAGTAGCCACCCCGTGCCATCATCAGCAATCATTACCTGCCAACTGGAAGCACACAAAAGTCAGCGTTGCTGAGTGAGTTGTAGTTTTATAATAAAACAATACTTTACTCTCATTAAAACCATTCTTTACTTTCATGTGATCATACATTATACGTACACATAGACAATATCATTATTATCTTCATCATTCATTCGTTAACTTCTGTTCATTCATCGTGCGTCATTAACTTTTACATTCTTTCATCATTACATCTTTTCTTTCCATCAAACCATAAACTTTACCTTTCAGTTTCCTAGTACTGGGCCTAGGCCTATCATAGACCTTCTATAACGGTGCTCCGCACCTCTGGCCACAGTACCTAAGGTAGAGTTTAGGTGTACCATTTCCATGTGCAATACCCTTCTGTATCCTGGTACTGGACCTAGGCCTATCATAGACCTTCTATAACGATGCTTTGCACCTCTTGTCACAACACCTAAGGTATGTAGCAATGGTTGTATACAAATGGTCAATCACAAAGAAAGACCCCGATGTGCATCCTCCTGGGGTAAAGAACCCACACACCGTTGGGCTAACACCTTCCAATGGCGTGTCCCGACATACCAGGCTTGCAAGACTTTCTTTACTTTCATCATTCATTAATGCATGCATTTATCATGTTCCTCTTTCATTATCTTCCACTTTACGTTACATAATACTTTCATTTCATTCATTAACATTCAACGTAGAGCCACGGGAAAGATAAAAATACATCATAATAAGGAACACAACATACACATTCAATAACATGATCATACAGGGCATCATCATGCATACATACATCATGCATAAACATACAACATCATACATCATCATCAACATGCCCAACATAGCGTCTATGATCTCAAAAGTCAACTTACAAGAACTTTCGGGAACCTTCCATATCAAAACTTACATCTGCACTTTCCCCCGAAAGTCAGTAACTAAACTATGTTCCCTCAAGTGCACAAGCCCTACTTGGGCGTATGGGCACCCCTCAGTCGCATGGCCTTCCATGCGACTGAACATCATGCGAATGAACATCAGGCGAATGGGTCTCATGCGAATGGATCCAATGCGGATGAACTCAATGCGAATGGAACTAATGCGAATGAACACCTTGTGCGGATGAAACTAATACGGATGGACACTAATGCGAATGGGCATTAATGCGGATGAGTACTTATGCAAATGGATCCTTAGTCGCATGACTCCATGCGACTGGCCCTCAATCATGCGATTGAACGTCAATCGCACCTCATTCGGTAGTTGGCCTCCATTCGGTTGCCTACCCCTAGCTGATGCAGAATGCAGTTCATCCCGAACCCAATCTACCATTTTCGACCTCCAAGCTCTTCCAAACCCGTTCTAAGCCCAAATCAGCCATCCTAAACTTTAGGAAAACATATCACAACACCATTCAATCACACCCAAGCTCAAAGGCACGACCTAAACGAGTCATACACATGCCCACACATACACAAACGGGTTCATACCCAAAATACCCGAAAAATGATTTTCAGATGTGTTCCAGCCCCAAAATCATTCAAAAACATGTAAAAGAGGGGTCCTAGAACTCCCACAAATGATACTAACAAGTAGAGCTTCGATTCAACCCGCTACACTTCAACTTTCACGCCCGAATCCACACGAACCAAGCTTGAGACCACTTTTTCTTCCATTTTTCTCTCTAACCCGATAATGAATAAGTGTGGGGGAGGGTGTGGGCTGCCTTCCCCCTTTTATACCCCCACTCATCCGAGGGTTTTCCCGTTTTGGTAAGTTTGGTCCCTCTACTTCAGACTTTATTTTTTTTCTTCTTTAGTCGGCTTCAAAGAAAATATCCGGGTGTTACAAGTCCACCCCCCTTAAATAGGTTTCGTCGTTGAAACCTGTTATTCCTCAAAAAAACGTGGGTAATGCTGTCTCATCTCTTCTTCAGTCTCCCACGTACACTCAGATCCCTTCTTGTGCTTCCACTGTACACACACAAGTGGGACCGCTTTATTCCCCAGCGTCTTCTCTTTTCGATCAATGATTGCCACTTGTTGCTCCACATAATTGAGTCGTTCGTCTATTTCAATATCCTCCAGTGGAACAATCATATCTTCATCTGCCAAGCACTTTCTAAGATAAGATACATGGAATGTTAGGTGAATTCCACTTAACTCATCTAGTGACTCCAGTGTATAGGACACCTCTACTACTCGAGCAATGATTCAAAAAGGGCCTACGTACCGCGGGCTCAACTTGCCCCTCTTTCGGAAATGAATGATATCCTTCCAAGGTGAGACCTTCAACATAACCCGGTCACCCACCTGGAACTCAATCGGTCTGCGTCGTTTATCAGCATACAACTTCTGTCTATCTTTAGCTTCCTTCACGACTACTTTGACGCCTCGATTACTTTGATGCTCCCTAGTTCTTTTTGACCAATATCACCCCAACAAATAGGTGTTCTACATCTCCTACCGTATAGCGTCTCAAAAGGTGCATACCAATGTTGGCATGCTAACTGTTGTTGTATGAGAATTCAATTAACGGTAAGTGGTCATCCGAACTCCCTCCAAAATCAATCACACATGCCCGAAGCATGTCCTCTAATGTCTGAATGGTCCTCTCTGACTGACCATCAGTCTAGGGATGCTAAGCCATGCTAATATGTAACCTAGTCCCCATAGCATCATGGAATTTCTTCCAAAATTTAGATGTAAACTAGGTGTCACGATTAGACACAATAGACACCGGTACACCATGACGAGTTACAATTTCCTTGATGAAAAGATCTGCTAACCTCTTAGATGAATATGTCTCGCGGATCGGTAGGAAGTGAGCACTCTTCGTCAAGCGGTCAACAACCACCCATATAGCATCATACCCTTTTGGGGTACGTGACAGCTTTGTAATGAAATCCATGGTGATGTGCTCCCACTTCCATTCCGGTATATCCAAAGGTTGAATCCTTCAATACGGCTTTTTATGCTCGGCCTTCACTTGTAAGCAAGTAAGGCACTTACTCACATACTTCACCACATCACACTTCATACCCGGCCACCAATAATCTTTCTTCATATCTTGGTATATTTTCGTTGCACCAGGATGAATAGAGTACCGAGTTTTGTGAGCTTCATCCATGAACTTCATATGTAGATCCCCAAAATGAGGAATCCACATTTGTCCAAATCGGGTTCTAACACCAAAAGTGTTTTCACCCAACTCCGCCACCAGACCTCTCATTCTTTTAGAGTTAAGATGATCTTCTTTCAATGCCTCATCTTGAAACTCTTTGACTTGCTTCATCACATCCGAGGTCATGATCAACTTATATGCTTTCACCCGAATCAGCTTGGGTCTCTCCTTTCGGCTAAAGGCAACAACCACCACGTTGGCTTTGCCCATATGGTAATGGATCTCGTAATCATAGTCTTTTATGAGCTCCAACAATCGTCTATGCCTCATATTCAAATCTTTATGCTCAAAGAAGTACTTCAAGCTCTTGTGATAAGTGAAGATGGTGCAATTCGTCCTGTAAAGATAGTGCCTCCATATCTTTAGTGCAAAGACCATGGCTGCTAGCTCCAGGTCATGAGTAGGGTAGTTGACCTCATGAATCTTCAACTGTCGGGATGCATAAGCTATAACCTTCCCTCTCTACATTAACACACACCCCAACCCCAAGTAGGAAGCATCAGAATAAACCACCAGATCTTCACTTCCATCGGGTAATGACAAAACAGAATCTTGAGTCAATCTCGCCTTCAATTCTTCAAACGCCTTCTCTTGAGCTTGGACCCGTACAAACTTCTCATCTTTCCGGGTCAATTTAGTTAGTGGAGAAGAAATCTTAGAGAAGTCTTGGATAAACCTTCGGTAATAGCCCACCAAACCCAAGAAACTACGGATCTCGGATGGCGTCTTTGGAGACTTCCATTGCATCATTGCCTCCACCTTTGCCGGGTCTACCATAATCCCCTCGGGATTCACCACATGACCCAAGAATTGAACCTTGCATAAACAAAATGTGCACGTGGATAATTTAACATACAAATTCTCGTTTCTTAACGTCTCCATCACCTCTCGAATGTGACTGGCATACTCCTTTTCATTCTTTGAATAAATCAGGATATCATCAATAAACACCATCACTGATTTATCCAACATCGGCTGACACACTCGATTAATCAAATCCATAAAAGCAGCTGGCACATTGGCTAAACCAAAGGACATAACGAGAAACTCGTAGTGTCCATAGCGCGTACGGAAAGTTGTTTTAGGAATATCTTGCTCTTTCACCTCTAGTTGATGATAGCCAGATCGAAGATCTATCCTTGAGAACCAACTGGCACCTTGAAGCTGATCAAACAAATCATCGATTCTCAGTAAGGGGTATCGGTTCTTAACCGTCAACTTGTTCAGCTCACGGTAGTCAATACACATCCTCATACTACCGTCTTTCTTCTTCACAAACAAGACCGAAACACCCCAAGGAGAGATACTTGGTCTAATGAACCCCTTATCAAGCAGCTCTTGCAACTGTTCCATCAACTCTTTCATCTCCGTCGGAGCCAACCGATATGGTGCCTTGGCAACAGGTTGGGCAACCGGTATCAAATCAATTTGGAACTCAATCTCTCGGTTAGGTGGCACTCCTAGTAAGTCTTCTGGGAACACGTCTAGAATGTCACACACAACCGGTACATCAGAAAGTTGTGGTGTTGGTGTTTCTACATCCTTTACATAGGCCAAGTAGGCGCTACATCCACGCCTCATATACTTTCCCGCCACCACCATCGAAATCTCTTTTGGAATTGCAGTGACTCGATCACCATTAACCGTTACCGAACTACCGTCAGGCGCTGTTAAACGAATCGTCTTCTTGCAACACACAATGTTCGCCTTGAAGTCCGCTAGCCAATCCATCCCAAGAACCACATCGAAACCACCTAAGGTCATCACGAAGGGTCTAACTAGGAATTTGTGACCTTCTAATTCCACGTCACAACCCTCTGTCATCTCAAAAATCCTGGTAGACTTACCTAGGGCAGTTTCTACATTAAAGGGCACATCAACACGTCTAATACTAACATGCAGCTTAGCACAAAAAGCAGCAAAAATAAAACTTTTACTAGCACCCGAATCAAATAAAACAGAAGCTAAAGTTTGGTTCACTAGAAACATACCAGACACAACGTCAGGGTCCGTCGTAGTTTCCTCCTATGTCATAGTGAATACCCTAGCGCTCGCCCTCAATCCTTCACTCCCCATCTTCTTCACCCCGGAACCCTCAGCCCTCGGTTTCTTACAGTATTTACTCATATGACCACTTTCCCCATAGTTGAAACACCTTGTACCCCTATAGTCTCTAGCCATATGACCAGGCTTCCCACACTTGAAACAGACGTTTAACCCCCATCTACACTTGCCACTATGCTCCTTCCCACATTTGCCACACTTCTTCGATCTCGTACCCGGTGTGACTACACGACGATCATCCATCCATGCCTTCTTATTACCCGTCGAGGCATCACCCCGACCAAATCTCTTCCCATTCTAGTTCCGTTCACCACCACCCTTCTTGCTACCTTCAACCACCACCACCATGCCTCTCTCATCATACAATCTCCCTGCCAAATCCACCGCCGACCTAAACGTACTCGGTCGGGCAACGATCATGTGCCTGCGAATATCTGCTGGCAAGCCCTGAATGTAGCTCTTAATCTTCCACGACAGAGGCGTCACCTGATCCGGCACCAGACGTGCCATGTCATTGAACTTGGTAGTATACTATTGATGTATCATCGTTCCCGCCTCCAGCTACAGGAACTCTCTCAACCTTATCCATCTCCTTATGAGGACAAAACTCCTCAATCACTAGCTTCTTCAGCTCTGACCATCTCATCCTCCCAATTGCTCGACTACCCTCGGCTTAGACTATATTGTCTCACCAACACAGAACCGAGTCCATAAAAGAGTGGGCAACAAACTTTACCTACTGATCCTCCCGGCACTCGTTGATATTTAAGACAACTTCTATTTCCCTCACCCACCGGTGAGCAGCAGCAACAGTGCCGTTACCATCAAAGTAGGGGGCTTGCATCGTTGAAACACCCCATAGTTACAGTCTCGTGCCGCCTTTGGCGCATGCTCTTCTTCTTCTTCTTCTTCTTCATTAGAGAGAAGCGTTTCAGGCTCCGGTTGCTCCCATCCTCCCCAGGACCTATTCCTCTCTTTCCTTTCCCTTTCCCGTACAGCCTTGATAACTTCGGTCACTACAGGCGGTATGTTCGTCTGCATGACCTGATGGACTTCTTCAACAACAACCTCATGTACTGAGGCTCTCAGATTGGCACTCTCATCACCGTCCTCTAGATGAGGGGTCTCGGGTTCCTCATGAATCACCTTTTCAACTCCGAGTCTTCCCCTCTTGGGTTGCGTCCAGCACTACGACCTCCACCTCGAGAAGCTTTTGAAGATCTACCACTAGCCATTCACACGCACACTGAAAGATTCAAACACCAACACGATCATTTAAGGGAACAACTCAGTTTATGTCAAGTATAGTAAGTCCCTAATTACAGTGGCCAGTTATGATTAGCCACTTACTTTACTCTTCAAACCCCGAGCATTACCTATCCTGACTACATCAGCATTTAAATTTGCAAACAACACACAGCCACGTAACATGCACACGTAATACCGGTTAACATTACGAAAATACATGATGGCACGCAGCTACTCAGACTAGCATACCTTCCCTTTCCGTCCCATTCTCAGTTTAAGTTAAGGTTTATTTTTTAAATTTACCCATTCACTTAAACTTTGGCTCTGATACCAACTTGTAAGGCCCATTCCTGGGACGCTTAAAGTTGGTCGATCATCGCACATAAAACATATAATTTCATTATATAATATGAAAACGTTGCAGCGGAAACATTTAAAAAAATAACATTTCATTTCATTATAAAGGCTTTTGCAAAATAATACATCATTATAAAGTTACAAAATATATGTTGCATTACATCACAAAAGCATTATAAAAATGGATGCCATCCAAAAGAGCTGAGTAGCCACCCAGTCCTATCCTCAACAATCATTACCTGCCAACTAGAAGCACACAAAAGTCAGCGTTGCTGAGTGAGTTGTAGTTTTATAATAAAGCAATACTTTACCCAGCGTTGCCGAGTGAGTTGTAGTTTTATAAAACCATTCTTTACTTTCATGTGATAATACATCATACAAACACATAGACAATATCATTATTATCTTCATCATTCATTCGTTAATTTCTGTTCATTCATCGTGCGCCATTAACTTTTACATTCTTTCATCATTACATATTTTCTTTCCATCAAACCATAAACTTTACCCTTTAGTTTCCTGGTACTGGGCCTAGGCCTATCATAGACCATCTATAACGGTGCTCCGCAACTCTAGCCACAGTACCTAAGGTAGAGTTTAGGTGTACCATTGCCATGTGCAATACCCTTCTATTTCCTGGTACTAGACATAGGCCTATCATTGACCTTCTATAACGATGCTCCGCACCTCTGGTCACAGCACCTAAGGTATACAACAATGGTTCTAAACAAATGGTCAATCACAAAGAAAGACCCCAATGTGCATCCTCCCAGGGTAGCAAACCCACACACCATTGGACTAACACCTTTCAATGGTGTGTCCTGACATACAAGGCTTGCAAGACTATCTTTACTTTCATCATTCATTAATGCATATATTATCATGTCCCTCTTTTATTATCTTCCACTTTACATTACATAATACTTTCATTTCATTCATTAAAATTCAATGTAAAGCCACGGAAAAGATAAACATACATCATAATAAGGAACATAACATACACAATCAATAACATCGTCATACAGGGCATCATCATACATACAGACATCATGCATAAACATACAACATCATACATCATCATCAACATGCCCAACATAGCATCTATGACCTCAAAAGTCAACTTACAAGAACTTATGGGAACCTTCCATGTCAAAACTTACATCTGCACATTCCCCCTGAAAGTCAGTAAATAAACTACGTACCCTCGAGTGTACAAGCCCTACTTGGGCGTATGGGCACCCCTCAGTCGCATGGCCTTCCATTCAACTGAACATCATGCGAATGAACATCAGGCGCATGGGTCTCATGCGAAAGGACCCAATGCGGATGAACTCAATGCGGATGAGTCCCATACAAATTTAACTAATGCGAATGAACACCTTGTGCAGATGAAACTAATGCGGATGGACACTAATGCGGATGGGCACTAATGCGGATGAGCGCTTATGAGAATGGACCCTCAGTCGCATGAGTCTCCATGAAACTGGCCCTCAACCGTGCGATTGAACCTCAATCGCACTTCATTCGGCCGTATGGCCTCCATTCGATCGCCTAGCCCTAGCTGATGCAAAATGCAGTTCATCCTAAACCAATCTGCCATTTTCAACCTCCAAGCTCTTCCAAACCCATTCTAAGCCCAAATCAACCATCCTAAACCTTAGGAAAACATACCACAACACCATTCAAGCACACACAAGCTCAAAAGCATGAACCAAATGAGTCATACACATGCACACACATACACAAACGAGTTCACACCCAAAATACCCGAAATATGATTTTCAGATGTGTTCCAGCCCCAAAATCATTCAAAAACGTGTAAAAGAGGGGTCCTAGAACTCACACAAACGATACCGACAAGTAGAGCTTCGATTCAACCCGCTACACTTCAACTTTCACACCCGATCCACATGAACCAAGCTTGAGACCACTTTTTCTTCCTCTTTTCTCTCTAACCCAAAAATGAATGAGGGTGGGGGAGGGTGTGGGCTGCCTTCCCCCTCTTATACCCCCACTCATTCGAGGATTTTTCCGTTTTGATAAGTTTGGTCCCTCTGCTTTTGAATTTATTTCTTTTTCTTCTTTCATCGGCTTCAAAGAAAATATTCGAGTGTTACAGTTTATGATGCTTAGAATGTTAGAACTAAGCTTGTAACATGTTCGGATGATGATTTGGGGACTGAAATAATATTTTTACTTAAAATTTGTTACCATGCACCTAAGACCCCATGCGTCTGAAGTTCATGCGCCCAAATAGTTCCTATGCGCCTAAAATAATGCCTGAAATGACTAAGTGTTCACATGCACCTAACTGCCCATGCGCCTAAGTTAGGCCCATGCTCCTGCATTGTGCCCATGTGCCTAGGAAAGTTTCTCACACGCCTAAGTGTTGGGTCATGCGCCTGCATAGTGCCCATGTGCCCAAATGTTTTCAATACACCTAAGTGTCCCATGCGTCTGCATAGTGCTCATGCACCTAACACTCGGAAATTTTCTTTGAAGACGACGAAATAAAGAAAAGAAATAAAGTCCAAAGTCGAGGGACCAAACTTGCAAAAGTAGGAAAACCTTAAATGAGTGGGGGTATAAAAGGGGGAAGGCAGCCCACATCCTCCCCGACACTCACCATTTTCGGATTTTAGAGAAAAAGGGGGAGAAAAGTGGTCTCAAGCTTGGTTCGTGTGGATTTGTGCGTGGAAATCAAAATGTAGCAGGTTGAATCGAAGCTCTACTCATCGAGGTTGTCAAGGTGAGTTCTAGGACCCCTCTTTTACACATTTTTGAATGATTTTGCGGCTGGAACACATCAAAAACCCATTTTTTAAAAGTTGGATGTTGAACCCGAATGTATGCGTATGTGAATGTTGTTTAATGCGGGTGGGACTTGATTTCGAGCTTGGTTGTGCTTGAATGGTGTCGGTTAATGCTTTCCTAAGGTTTTGGATGGTCGATTTAAGCTTAGAAGAGGTTTCGAGGCCGAAAATGGCAGCTGCAGTTCGAGATGAACTATATTCTGCACCCAGCTAGGGCTAGGCGACCGAATGGAGGCCATACGGCCGAATAAGGAGTGATTGAGGTTCATTCACATGATTGTGGGCCATTCTCCTGTGAATTATGCGACTGAGGGTCATACGCACGGAGGTTCATGCGATTGATGGAAATGCTGATGAGGTTCTTGCGACTGAATGAAATGCAGATGAAGGTCATGTGACTGATGGAGGACCCGGTCAGGGTGGTGTCACAACGAATAACAAGAAGGCGTGGGTGGAGGACCGGCGTGTGGTCACATCCGTTGCAGGGTTGAGAAGGTGTGACAAGTGTGGACACAAACACCCCGGGGAATGTAGATTGGGGACCAATATCTGTTTCCGTTGTGGAAGAACCGGAGATGTGGCAAAGAACTGCGGTGTAAGGTGATGTTATTCTTGTGGTGAAGCAGGTCACATAAGGATTGCAAGAAACCGAGGGCGGAAGTTTCGGGAGTGAGGAGGACCATAGGAGAAGGACAGAGGGCGAACGCAGCGCCAACACAATGATGCAGGAGGAGGCTAGGGTGGACCCCGATGTTGTGTCAGGTACATTTCTAGTAAATCAACCTTTAGCCTTTGTATAGTTCGATTCTGGCGCTAGTAAGAGTTTTATTCCTGCTGGTTTCTGTGCTAAATTGCCTGTTAATAGTAAGAATATAGATACGCCCTTCGATGTCGTCATAGGAGTGGATTGGTTGGCAGGCTATGAGGCGAACATTGTGTGCCGCAAAAGATGATACGTTTGACGGCCTGATGGGATCACGGTGATGGTTTAAGGTGATCGAGTCACAACGATTCCGAAGGTGATTGTGATGGCGGTGGTGGGAAAGTGCATGAGGCATGGACGTATTGCCTACTTGGACAATGAAAGGTTTGTGGATACACTAACATCCCAACCGTCAGATGTACCAAGACCCGAGTAAAGTTTATTGGTGGCCAGTTATAAAGAGTGATATGGTGGAGTACGGGAGTAAATGACTTTCTTGTTTACAAGTGAAGGCCGAGCACCAAATGTCGTATGGGAAGCATTGAGGTGATCGAGGCCATAACCGAGAAGCTCGAAAGGATCAAAGCCCTGACGAGGGTAGCCAGAGATAGACAAGAAGTCGTATGTTGGTAACGACGTAGACCGATGGAATTCCTGGTGGGAGACTGGATAAGAAATGAGGCAGTATTGCCCGTAATTGTTTAAGTAATAACAGGTTTTGGGTACGAAACCTATATAAGGGGGGTGGACTTGTAACACCCGGAAATTTTCTTTGAAGCCGATGAAAGAAGAAAAAGGAATAAAGTCCAAAGTTGAGAGACCAAACTCGCCAACGAGAGAAAATTGAATGAGTGGAAGTATAAAAGGGGGAGGGCAGCCCACACCCTCCCCACTCTTGCCAAAACTCAGCCAAAGGGAGAAGAAAAGGAGAAAAGGATGAGAAAAGCTTGGTTCGGGTTGATTCGAGCATGGAAATCATCATGTAGCGGGTCAAATCGAAGCTCTACTCGATGGGGTTGTCAAGATGAGTTCTAGGACCCCTCTTTTACACGTTTTTGAATGATTTTGGGGCTGGAACACATCTGAAAACCATTTTTCAGGTATTTGGGTGTAAACCTGTTTTTGTATGTATGTGTATGTGTATGATTCATTTAGGGCTTGAGTTCGGGCTTGGTTGTGCTTGATTGATGTCATGGTATGCTTACCTAAGGTTTAGAATGGTTGATTTGAGCTTAAAAGAGGTTTGGAAGAGTTTGTAGGTCGAACTTGGCTGTTGCAGTTCGGGATGAACTACATTTTGCACCAGCTAGGGCTATGCGACTGGAGGTCCATGCATCCGAATAAGGTGCGACTGGGTCCATACGCACGAAAGGTGTGCAACTAAGATTCATTCGCACGAAAGTGGTGCGAATGAGGGTCATACGTACGAGGGCTATACAACTGAAGGAAATGCGCATGAAGGTCATGCGATTGAAGGAAAGGCAAATGAAGGTCATGTGACTAGAGTCCATACACCTGTGAGTCTGAGGGTCATACGATTGAGGTTCATACGCACGAAAGGTGTGCGACTGAGGGCCATTCGCATGAAGGTCATGTGACTAAGGTCCATACGCCAGGATGTAATACGACTGAGGTTCATTCGCATGGGAAGTATGTGATAGGAAGCTATGCGACTGGAGGTCCATTCACCTGAGTGTTCTTATATGCATGGAAGACCATACGACCGAATAGGGTCCATGCTCCCGAATGAACATAGTATTGCCTGACTTTCGGGAAAGTGCGGACGTGGGCTCAGACCTTGAGGGTTGTAAATGATGTGATGGGCATGGATGATGTAAGACGATGTATTATGATGAGCTGATGATGATGAGGATGTAATGCATGATGATGTGTGATGTCGTATGGTTGTATGTTGTGATGTGCGTGATTGGTGTGATGTTTGATGTTGTGTGATTGTGGTGTTGCATTTTTATACATGATGTATGTTATGTATGTATGATGTTGCCCTGTATGATGATGATGTCCGTTGTATGTTGTTACGTTCCTTATTACTATGTATGATCATCTTCCCGTGGTCTTGCGTTGAATGTTAATGAATGTAGTGAAAGTATTATATAATGTAAAGTATAAGATAATAAAAAGAGGAACATAATGATGGTGTGCATGCAATAATGAACTAGTGAGTGTATGGAAAGGCTTGCAAGCAATATGTATAGAGGTGCACGACTCTATGAAGTCTTAAGCTTAACTGTGTGTGGTTTAGCTAACCCGTAAGGATACACGCAAGGGTTTCAATCTTTGTGACTGACCAACGGTGTTGTATACATGGTTATAGTGGTTACCCACTTCGATGCTAGTCCCAGGCTATGTGCGGTGTGGAAGTCATTTTATGATCTTCAGCCCAATACACAAGTATGCATAATGTGGGGGTGTTGTATACATGGTTATAGTGGTTACCCACCTCGATGCTGGTGCTAGGCTATGTGCGGTGTGGAAGTCATTTTATGATCTTCAGCCCAGTATTCGAGTATGCATAATGTTGGGGGTGTATAAAGCAGTGGAATCTTTGTCTCTTGCCCCGGTGGGGGTGTATGATGAAATGAATGTCATTTTTGAATGTTTCTACTGCAATGTTATGTAAGATAAGTGAAAATGTATGTTTTATGAGCAATGATTTACCAGCTGTAAGCCTCCCGGGAACGGGGCCTTACAGGAAGTCTCTAACGGTGCTATCCGAGATTTGTAGTTTCTTGGGATTGGGGGGTTATTACAAGAGATTCGCCCAAGACTTCTCCAAGATAGCTTCTCCATTGACTAAGCTAATCTATATGGATGTAAAGTTTGTATGGGGTCAATGGCAAAAGAAGGCTTTTGAAGAGCTAAATATGGGGTTAATGCAAGCTCCATTCTTGTCATTACCCGAAGGAAGCGAAGACTTGGTGTTCTGCTCGAATGCTCCTTATTCAGGGTTGGGTTTCGTGTTGATGCAATGGGGAAAGGTTATAGCTTATGCATCTCGACACTTGAAGATACACGAGGTTAATTACTCTACTCATGACTTGGAACTAGCGACACTATTTATATGGGACGAAGTGCATTATCTTCACTGACCACAAGAGCTTGAAGTACTTATTTTAGCATAAGGATTTGAACAAGAGGCAGAGGATATGGTTGGAGCTTATCAAGGATTATGATTGTGAGATCCATTACCATCCAAGCAAGACTAACATAGTAATGAATGCCCTTAGCCGAGAGGAGAGACCCGAACCAATCTGGGTGAAAGCTTACCAGTTGGTGATGACCTTCGATGTGATGATTTGGGTCAAGGAATTTCAATATGAGGCGTTAAAAGAAGATCGCCTTAACTCCAAAAGTATGAGAGGTCGAGTCACAGAGTTGAGTGAAAACACTCTCGGAGTTAGAACTCATTTTGGACGGATATGGATCCCTTGTTACGGAGATCTACGAGGGCTAATCATGGATGAAGCTCATAATACTTGATTCTCCATTCATCCCAATGCTACTTAGATGTATCATGATATGAAGAAAGATTATTGGTGGCCGTGTATGAAGCGTGAGGTAGCGGAGTATGTGAGTATGTGCCTTACTTACTTACAAGTGAAGGCGGAGCATCAGAAGCCATACAGAAAGATTAAACCTTTGGATATACCTGAGTGGGAATGTGAGCACATCACCATGGACTTCATTACGAAGCTACCACGTACGAAAATGGGGTATAATGCCATATGGGTGATAATTGACCGCCTAACGAAGAGTGTTCACTTCCTGCCGATTCGCGAAACGTATTCGTCTAAGCGGTTAGCGAATCTGTTTATCAAGGATTTTGTAACTCATCATGGTGTATCGGTTTCTATTGTGTCTGGTCGTGACACTCGAGTTTTGGAAGAGATTTCACGATGCGATGGGGACAATGTTATATATTAGTACAACTTATCATCCTCAGACGGATTGTCAGTCAGAGAGAAATATACAGATGCTTGAGGATATGCTTTGAGCATGCGTCATTGATTTTGGTGGAAGTAGGGACGAACACTTACCGTTAGCTAAATTCTCATACAACAAAATTTATCATGCCAATATTGGTATGCCGCCATATAAGATGTTATACGGTAGGAGGTGCAGAACGCCTGTATGTTAGGGTGATACTAGATAGAAGGAGTTGGGGAGTATTGAGGTGATCAAAGCTACAACTGAAAAGCTGGAAAAGATCAAGGCTTTTATGAAAACGAAAAAAGATAAGCAAAAGTCATATGCTACAAGAGACATAGATCAATTGAATTTGAGGTGTGCGATAAGGTTATGTTGAAGGTTTCAGCTTGGAAAGGTATCATTCAGTTTAAGAAGAGGGGTAAGATGAGCCCAAGGTAAATAGGACATTTTCGGATCATTGCGTGAGTAGGAAAGGTAGCCTATAAGTTGGAGCTGCCCAATGAGTTAAGTGGGATTCATCCAACATTCCATGTATCTCATCCGAGAAAGTGCCTACCGATGAAGATATGGTTGTACTATTGGAGGACATTGAAGTAGGCGAACGACTCAACTACGTAGAGCAACTAGTGGAAATCATTGATCGAAAAGAGAAGAGTCTATGGAATAAAGTGGTTCCACTGGTTCATGTACAGTGGAGGCATAGGAAGGGATTCGAGTCTACGTGGGAGACTAAGGAGGAGATGAGACAGCATTACTCATATCTATTCGAGGATTAACAAGTTTTCGGGATGAAACCTATATAACGGGGGTGGACTTGTAACATCCAGAAATTAAAAAAAAAAAGAGAAAAGAAGTGCAAAAAGAAAGAAAAACAGAAGAACACAAGTTAAGGGGTTAAAGTTATGCAAGACACAAAGTTTACTATAACTTTGTTAAAAAAGATGGTATGGCCGCCACATCTTCTACAGCATCACCTCATTCGAATTTTTAGAGAGAGAAAGTAATGTTCCATCTGTTTAGAGAGAAGAAGAAGATTGCTTAAAGGTGAGTTTTCTTGTGTTTTTTATCGGTTTCGGCTAGGTTTTCAGACTTTGGACCGAGCTTATGTGTTTATTTGTGTTCAGTTCTGTGTTTTAGTGTGTTAGGTGTATGAGCTTCATGTGCTTTTGAGTTTGGAGGAGTTTTGCTCAAAAGTTGTGATGCGTGCGGATAGTATATATATTTTGATATTGATTCTTCGCACATATTAAGTTTTAAATGGTTATTACTAATACTAAACCACACACAAAAGTCAAGTGTATCTGTTGTGTGGTAATATAAAGTTGGTAAGAACCGAGAATCAATCCGTGGACACACTATGCCTAATCAACAACCCTCATAATTGACTATCAATTTAAGGTTTTAGAAAATGATAAGTTAAACATCAGAACGATAAATAAAAATAGATAAAGATAGGTTGAGACTTTTGGAGATTCTTTCAGTGAAGTAAGGTTGTTGTCCTAATTTAGATTACACTTATGTAACCGTGATGAATTGGTGGTGTGATTTAAAGATATTGATTCATGTATTATATTAATGTTTATAAAGATGAGTTGGCGTGATTTCTTGTCTATCCTGCTCCATAGTGACTAGGATCATGTCCGGTTGAGTTTTACTGCTTAGATCAAAGCCCTAGTAATGTAGGTACATCTTTTATGACCTATTTGACATACGATTTCTGAAAACATAACTTAATGTTAAAAAAAGAGTTGATCAGGTTCCTTCCTAACATACCATTAACTTTAGAAAACCGTAACAATTACTGAAGATCTCTCAAACTAATAAAAGGGAACCCGCAAATGATCAGAAAGTTAAAGTGATATGATTTCTAATAACCATTTCTAGTTCATTAGACATGGATTTATTATGAAGACCGGTTTCGCAAATGAAAATTGATCATACATTTTTCAACCGTGTATGACAATCACAATCACAAACCATAAATTTATAACTTCCCAGTCAAATGTAGATGCTACCCATCAATAGTTTTCCCAAGACCACTATAGCATTAACATAATATATATCACACCATTAGTTCATCATAAATTTCATAAGTTTAATTAAATTAGGATAAAACATGAAGTTTAGCTCATAATGAGCTTGAACATAACAACAAAAATAAAAGATAGTAATGAAATCATCGGTAAATTAGAACAATCAAATCGGTGATCCACAATGGATGATGTTTAGACAATCCTAAGCTTCTTCTAAGTGTTGAATGAACCTCCAAAACCTTTTAAGGACCTCCAAAGGCTGGGTTCCTGAGAAGGAACACCAACTCTTCACCTCCAAAAGTTGTTCTCAAAGTTTCAAATGAAGTCCTATTTATAGGTTTCTGGAGTTTTTAAGCATAGCCTCGTGCCTAAAAGGCACGGCCCCGTGCCTAAAAGGCTCGGCCCCGTGCTAGTACAATGTATGTAAAAGTTGGTCCGCTAGTACGCTCTGAGCTTGTCGGACACAACCCCGTGTTCAATGGGCACGACCCTGTGTTTGTGGTGGGGCACGCCCCCTGACTCGTATCGGGGAACCATACTTTTTGTCTTGTCGGACCAACAAACACGGGGGTATGTTGATTTAAGCACGAGGGTGTGTTTTAGGCTAGGCATAGGGGTGTGCCTCATGAAGCACAGCCCCATGCTTAAATTCCAAAACTTGGTTTTCTTTCATTTTCTTCTTATTTATGCTTCTTTTGTTCATCTTGGTCTTTTCCAAGTCTGAAAACACAATATGAATGATTTAAGTATCAAATCATTATTTTCAATAAGAGTTTATAGAATAATTGATGTGCAGTTGATGTGTTATGTATAATTTGAAGCACATCAAATATTCCACACTTAAACTTTGCTTGTCGTCAAGCAAAATCATTCAAAATAGTAACATCATCAAAAATCAAATAAATCTAGATATAAATATGTCTTTCAAGAACTATACAAGCAAACTTGGTTTACCTAAATATAAACAGTTAAGCACATATGGAATGATATCCTTTCAAGCAATAGAATGGTTTCTAAATATTTTTAACATGTAAATATTCACACTTCTCACAAGGTGCACTCACACTCAGCTATATATATGGAATCATACATAAGATGATGTATGACTAATACTCTCAATTTTCTAGTATGAATACGTGTGAAATCATATGCTTGATAAAGGATCAAATCTCCACTTATGTTAGGTATTGACTTGCATAAATCATTAGGTCTTTGATGGGTTGTAATTTGGATCGGGTTTTGTGAAGGTGCTAGATCGGTAAACATCTGAGCGTGTTCTTGACGGAAGGAAACAAAACCAAAAACCAAGAGACAAACAATAACACGAGCTATAATAAAATGGTTTCATTGATAAAACCTAATGATTACAAGCTCGTTACAATATAAGAATCAAGACTCTTGGCAAGGGGAGATCGAGCATGATCTCCCCTCTCATCCGGCAGCACCTAGGCTATGGGCACACTCCTTAACCTTTCTACACAATGAAACGGGTATTTATAGGCCTCAGCCCATATTAGATGCGACTGGGCCCATTCGTACGATTGGGCCATGCGGATGGTTCAATCGTACTACTGGACCATACTTATGGTTCAGTCTTACGAATGGCCCAATCGCATCTCTCAGTCGCACGACTGGTCCATTAGCATGGCTCAGTCGTACGACTTAGTCTCATTGGCATATGCTCTTGCGAATGACCCAGTTTCATGTGTTTACGACATATCAAGTGTATTACATTAAGCCTAGACTATTCAACAAGCGACGAACACACTATATATGACAATATATGCTCCAACAAGTTCAGGGTATGGATTATTTGGGTAAAAGTGGCTAAATGCTAAAACAAGCGATATTGGCTTATCTCATAAACTAGAAAGAAACCAATAAAATGGGTTGTTATATAATACTCAAGCTAGAAGAGATATGCTAACTTGTGGACTCGTTTATGGTCAGATCGTCAAGACCGTATTGCATTTTCAAAAACTGCACCTCCTCCTTAACCTGATGATATACGTAGCTATCCTTTTTTATGGGTCGTTCGGCTTGGAGCCTAAAAGCACCCAACGGATTTGGATGTCGAATTCTTGGATTCGGTTTGGTTTTTGTTGCATTTTTCTTCATGAAACTAGTTCCTCACAAGATAGGAATCTTTCATATCATTTTTCCTTTCTCGAACACATATCTTGAAATACCATAAACTGATGGAACTAGTCTTCTTCTTCCTTCTCTTTGTTCTCTTTATTTCTTTCTTTTTCTTTCTTTTTCTTTTTTTTATTTTTTTTAAATAAGCCAAAACATGTCTTTAACAAAAACGGGTATTGTTGAAGGCTTTCTGGTTCAGTGGCTTAGTGGTTTGGGTTATGGAAAATGAAAACGTTTAAGCTCAACGGGGCTAACTAGGTATAATGTTTGGGTAAGGATATTTGAAAATGGTAGAGGCTCGAATGTTGGTTTTCGTAATTGCCTAAATCCTTTTTTATGCAAGAAATACTTAAAAGGTTTTGAAATATATACCCAAAACTAATTCTAATTCACACGCAACATAAGACACCCTCCATATATCCATAATTAAAGCAAAAATATGTAAATGCAAAGCTTGTTTAAGGCTCTAAAATAAGCTCACACATCGGATATGGAATTGGGTATAAGTGTTTCATTTTACATGTTTGAATATTTTCACCAACTCTTTTTACTTTTCAAGATATCACAAAAATATTTTTAAAATTATTTGGGTTGCTTTATTTGTTTATTTATTTTTTGAAAACGCATATTTATATTTTGTTTATCAAAAATGTTTCAAGTTTCCGGTGTTGTTGCCACAAATATTAGAATTAGAGTGACTTTTTGCAAAAGATTTAATTATAACTTGTACCTATTTATAAGCAAAGTATAAAGCATGTATTACCCTTCCCCACACTTATACTTCACATTGTCCTCAATGTGATTCACAATAAATACTAAGTAGAGAAAGGCAAACGAAAACTCCCCTATATGATGAGTCAAATGTGTGAGATCATTTTTCCATAGATGCCTTGAATAGCTCAAACGAATGCATCAGGATTAATCTAAAACATCACCAATTCATTTAAACAAGAAAATTAGAGTCCTAACACATAAAACAAAATAAAAATAAACAAACTGAAAAGTAACATAGAGCCATATTTTGGTTATGGATCCTTTGCTAGACCCTTCCCCACACTTAGTTTTTAATGAGGTGGAGGTTTGTCACCTCCAAGAAAATACTAGTTGGTATATCGATTTGGCCATTAACCGATTACCATTGACTTTGAAGCTTCATCCCTCATTGTTTTCAACCTTGATATCATTATGTTGATAGACTTTTTCTTTACTTTTTTATTTTAAAATTTCTATTTTATTTGAAGTAAAACAAAATAGTCAAAAATTTGGAACATCTATCAAACTAACATGTGTCCCCGGCAACCGCGCCAAAAACTTGATGCATGCGGATAGTATACATATTTTGATAAAGATTCTTCGCATATATTAAGTTTTAATTGGTTATTACTAATACTAAACCACACACAAAAGGCAACTGTACATGTCATGTGGTAATATAGTGTTGGTAAGAACCAAATATCCGTGGACACACTAAGCCTACTCAACAACCCTCATAATTGACTATCAGTTTTAGGTTTTAGAAAATGATAAGTTAAACATAAGAAAGATAATAAAAATAGATAAAGATAGGTCGATACTTTTGGAGATTCTTTCAGTGAAGTAAGGTTGTTGTCATAATTTAGATAACACTTATGTAACCGTGATGAATTGGTGGTGTGATTTAAATATAGTGATTAATGTAATTATGTTAATGTTTATAAATATGAGTTGGCGCGATTTCTCGTATATCCTGCTCCATAGTGACTAGGATCATGTGAGGTTGAGTTTTACTGCTTAGATCAAAGCGCTAATAATGTAAGTAAATCTTTTGTGACCTATTTGACATACAATTTTTGAAAACATAACTTAATGTTAAAAAGAGAGTTGATCAGGTTCCTTCCTAACATCCCATTAATTTTAGAAAATCATAACAATTACTAAAGATTTCTCAAACTAATTAAAGGGAACCCTCAAATGATCAGAAAGTTAAAGTGATATGATTCTAATAACCATTTCTAGTTAATTAGCCATAGATTTATTATGAAGAACGGTTTCGCGAATGAAAGTTGATCATACATTTTTCGACCGTGAATGACAATCACAATCACAAACCATAAATTTATAAATTCCCATTCAAATATAGATGCTACCCACCAATACTTTCCCTAAGACCACCATAACATTAACATAATATATATCACACCATTAGTTCATCACAAATTACATAAGTTTCATTAAATTAGGATGAAACATGAAGTTTAGCTCATAATAAGCTTGAACATAACAACAAAAATAAAAGATAGTAATGAAATCATCGGTAAATTAGAACAATCAAACCGGTGATCCACAATGGATGATGTTTAGACATTCCCAGCTTCT
This sequence comes from Flaveria trinervia, assembly GCA_025506515.1. NCBI lineage: Eukaryota > Viridiplantae > Streptophyta > Magnoliopsida > Asterales > Asteraceae > Flaveria > Flaveria trinervia. The sequence goes on from CM046444.1 coordinate 21,184,066, forward strand.
TCTAAGTGTTGAATGAACCTCCAAAACCTTCTAAGGACCTCTAAAGGCTGGGTTCCAGAGAAGGAACACCAACTCTTCACCTCCCAAAAGCTGTTCTCAAAGTTGCAAATAAAGTCCTATTTATAGGCTTTTTGGAGTGCTTAAGCATGACCCCGTGCTAGTACAATGTGCGTAAAAGTTGGTCCACTAGTATGCTCAGAGCTTGTTGGACACGACCCCGTGTTCAATGGGCACGACCCTATGTTTGTGGTGGGGCACAACCCCGTGCCTCCTGGGGCATGCACCCGTGCCTCGGTTCGGGGAACAATACTTTTTGTCTTGTCGGACCAACAAACACGGGGGTGTGTTGATATAAGCACGGGGTGTGTTGATTTAAGCACAGGGGTGTGTTTTCAGGCTGGGCATGGGGGCGTGCCTCATGAAGCACGACCCCATGCTTGAATTCCAAAACTTGGGTTTCTTCATTTTCTTCTTATTTATGCTTCTTTTGTTCATCTTTGTGGTTTCCAAGCCCGAAAAAACACAATATGAATGATTTAAGTATCAAATCATCATTTTCAGTAAGAGTTTATAGAATAATTGATGTGCAATTGATGTGTTTTATATGTATAATTTGAAACACATCAGGCTGCATCAGGTGAGTTCTAGATCCCCGGTTTTACTATTTATGCATTAAAGTTTTGATAATGATTGGTATATGAACAATGTGTTTATACCCTATTTATACAGGTGGGCATATGTTTGAGTATGTTCTGGTTATGTTTTATGTTCATATGCCTAATTTAGGTGTTTAGCATGATGGAAATGAGTTAGAAAATGTTAGAATGAGAATTGGGGTCTGAATTTAGTGTAAGTAGAATATAACCCTACCCATGCACCCACATAGTGCTCATGCGCCTAAGTTTGCCCATGCGCCTAAGTTCTACCCATACGCCTAAGTTTTTCCCATATGCCTAAGTTTCTCCCATGTGTCTAAGTCCTCCCATGCGCCTAAGTCTTCCCATGCGCCTAAGTCCTCCCATGCGCCTAAGTCCTCCCATGCGCCTATGGCTTCCCATACGCCTAAGTTACCCATGCACCCAAGTGCCTATGCGCGAAGTAAAGATATTACGCATGCATAGTGTTAATGCGCCCAAATAGTTCCCATGTACCTACATAGTGCTTATGTGCCTAAATGATTTAGAAAATACTTTGAAATTTTGAGAAATTTAATTTAGAGGCTAAGATTTGGAATGTATTAGTAGTGATCTATGTTAATGTTATGCATGTCTTGGCATGTTTCTTTATGTTCCTTATTACGTATTATTGTGTGGCTTTACGTGGTGTGTTTATGCTATTATACGTAATGTATTATCTTAATGAAGCGAAAGATTAAAGATAAGTAAGCAGAATGTAAGGAGGTTTATAACTCACTGAGAGTTGCTAGCTCAACTATGTGTATAGCGTACGATCTTGGCTAAGCCTAAAGGGTTCTCACATAGGGGAGCCAATCTTTGTGCTACTCTGGATGTATAAAACAGGATCCTTGTCGCTTAACCCCGAATGAGGTGGCTTTGTGCCTAAAGAGGGGGTTTTGGATATGACAGGATCCAGATGAAAGTGTAAGATAATGAAAATGTATGAAATGAACGAATGTGTACGACGATGAAAGATAATAATGGTAATACCGTGATGTATGTATGATGAATGATCTCGTAATGTTAAGAAATATGTTTAAATGAAAGGAAAAGTATTTTATTTATAAAACTAGAACTGAATCAGCAACGCTATCTTGTATGCATTTTTAGTTGGCATGTAATTTGTTGTTGAGGGTGGGACGAGGGTGAAACTACTTGACGAATAAAGACTCGCATCCATTTTATGAAAAATGATATTTTTGTGATGTAGTGCAATTAAAAATTTTTTTTTAACTTTAACAACGATGTATTATTTGGTAAAAGTAATTATTAATGCATGAAGAGGTTTTTGTTAAATTATTCCACTGCAATGTTTTATTATTCTAATGAACTGTAATGCGTTCTAAATATTATGTGCGATGAATGTCCGACTGTAAGCATTCCAGGAACAGGGTCTTACACGATTGTGGGATATTAGCAACCAAGGCTTGGTTGAATTAAAAAATCAACAAGTCTTGGGTAAATTGAGAAACTATGACTATAGGTTTTGTGAAGAATGTGTGCTAGGGAAACACAAGAGGTTGAAGTTTGGCAGAAGCAAGCATGTAACCAAAGGAATACTTGATTATGTGGGTGTATGCCGTTAGGAATAAGAATGACACCTTTGTTAAGTTCAAAGAGTGAAGGGTGTCAGTGGAAAACCAAACTTAGATAGGAAGATAAGAAAGCTTAGGATAGATAATAGGCTTGAATTCTATTATAACAAATTTAGTGGGCTTAAATTCTATTATAATGAATTTAGTCATCTATGTAGAGTGAATCGCATTGCTAGGCATCTTACCATACTAGGTACTCCTCAACAAAATGGTATAATTGAGAGGCTGAAAAGAACTTTGTTGGAAAGGGTGAGGTGCATGTTGTTATGCTCCGGACTACCTCAAAACTTATAGGCTAAGGCTGTCACTACTACAACATACTTAGTCAATAGGTCACCCTAATTGCTCTACGTATGCAGACTCTAATGGAATTTTGGACCAGTTAGGTTCAAGATTATGGTAACTTGAGGATATTTCGATCATTAATGCATGCTTATATCAGTCAAGCGAAACTTGAACCAAGGGCAGTCATGTGTGTATTCCTTGGATACCCTGAAGGTGTAAAAGGATACAAGTTGTGGAGGTTGGATGGAGTAAGTCCAAAGTGATTATAAGCGAGAATGTGTAGTGTAGGAAAATGTCATGTATAAGCATGTTATTGATCAAAAGGGGGCCTCTATAAGTGATGAACAAATGTGACCTAACTTAACGGAGAAAATTAATGTCTATTAGAGGAAATGACGAAACGTGCAAGCTTTCTTAAAAGCAAAAGATGTTTATTGTAATTTCCTTTGTTTAAATACGAAACCCGAAATTTGTTTTATAAAACTAAAGGACGAAAAATGTAATTTACTCTATTTAAATGTAGTTTTAGAAAATGAAACGTTATGAGCTGATTTTGAATTTGTCAATAGTCAATAGAAAATAGACCAACATTAAATGTTGATGAGCTACTATCCGGAAAGTAGACATGGATCGATATAAATGTATTTTAATATTTAGTTCAACGACAATTGCGTGCAACCCACTTTATTAAGTAGCAAGTCTTTGAACAATAGTTAGGTTATTTGGTCCAATGATACCGGAATGATGGTTTGATCATGTTATTTTTCTAGCCTTAGATTGAAACCTAACAAAAATATTTTAACAATGATGGGTTTTCTTAATGAATTAGGACTGAAACATTAAAATCAGAATGAAATCATGGATGATTAATATACCGTTTCAGTTGGCTCACTCTTTTAAACACCATTACAAAAAAATGACTGAGTCTTTGAATAAGCTTTAAGCTATGCATTATCACGAGTCTATTCATGAATATTGGATGGCTTTAGCAACACCTTTAGGGTCGCGCGTACGGATGATGACCCTTGCTTTAAAAGCTTGATTGAGAAGCTACTCATCGAGTGCATGTGAGCTCTAGATCCTTTATTTTAAAGGTTTTGAACTAGTTTGGGGCTGAAAATGCATAATAAATATACGATTTAAATGACCAAGATTTTAAGAGGTTTAAATGGGAAGATCAATTTTTCTATAAGGAAATGTGATGTATAAAAGTGTTAAAATAAAACCTTTAAAATGGAAAGTAAAGTATTTTAATTATAAAACAAGAACGATGATAAAGATAATAATAAGATTATCTATTTGTACGTATGATGTATGAGCACACATGGAAGCAAAGAACGGTTTTAAATGGAAAGTAAAGTATTTTAATTATAAAACTAGAACTCACTCAGTAACACTCACTTTTATGTATTTTCTAGTTGGCAGATGATTGTTGCTGAGTATGACATGGGGCAACTACTCGGCATTTTTAGGATGACATCCATTTGTGCAATTATGACGTTTATGTGATGTAATGCTAATGATAATGTTTTGTAACTCATAACAATAATGTATTATTTTGCAAAAGCAGTTATTAATATATGAAATGGTTTTAAATTATTCCGCTACGATGTTTTTTTTCATAGATGTAAATGTATATTTTATGTTTTATGTGCAATGTTTGTCTAACTATAAGCGTCCGGGATCGGGACCTTACACATTTCATATTAACTGTCCCTATGAGCACCAACTAGTTCCTCCTAGTAACAACCTGTCAGTAGAAACTTGACTTCTAAATGACCACAACCTCCCCTGCTCCTTACTAGATTTAAGTTAGTTTGTACTATGCATCAAGTTCCTGCTAGACAATTGTCTAAGAGAAATATCCATTAATACCAATCAAAGCTTAACCCATTGTGAAGAGGTGTAAAGGAACCGACCCCTATGTCATGGAGTGATTTATTCGACTCTCGTGCGCACTTAAACTTGCTCTAAGTTCAGCCTTTATGACCCAAACGATGTAACAAATCAAGAAAATGATGCGGAAGCATTTGCAAGCTCATAATACAAATGCGTTTGTTTTGCTTACAAGTTTGATTACAAGAGTGTTTACAAATGCTTCACACTAAGATTTGTATGTGTTTTTGAGTGAATAGAAATGAGGGTGATCAACCCTACTTATACTTGTGGCTTGTTTCTAGATATTTCTAATCTAAATATCTAAGATAATTACTAATGTAAATATCTAAGATATTAATAATCTAATATCTAGATATTTGTTTGGTTATATCTAAATATTTTACATTGTTAGTATCTAGCTTTTCTAGATATGTCTGGGCTGCTTCGGAGTCTTCGGAACGACCTTGCATGCCTTCATATGATTTTGGGAACTCCCAAAATCTGAGTAGCATGACTTGTTTCATGCAGGTCGTGACATTCTCCCCCACCTGATTCCATGACGTCCTCGTCTTGTTTCTTGCGTGAACCCCAACTTGTTCTCGCAAGCTGCAAGACAAATATTATTTTACCAAGATTGCTTGACTCCATTGTTTTTATGTGTACATGATCTTTGTTTATGATGTACAAGGTGTTTAGAAATGTTGTTGTAACAACTTTTGTTTTTCGGAAAAAGTCCATTTCGAGCACGAGCTTGTAGTCTCCTAATAGTGCTATCGACAAGTCGATTTTACCTTTCCATGTCCCAATCTTTTTCTTGACAACCCATGACATTCCCTCGATCACTTTTGTTTTACCATTGGTGTCTTTGGCAAATCCATCCCATATGGATATGTTTAAGCCAAATCTCTTAGCTTTTTCTCGTGTTATGAAGTTGTGACTTGCTTCGGTATCAACAAGTGCCTTTGCAAGTCGTCCATTTATTTCCAATTTCACAAACCGAAGTCCTTTCGCCTCTATGTTCGTGATGTTTCCATTGTGCTCTGTTAGGCAAGCTTCAATAATTTTCAATGGCTTCTCTTCGTGTGCCATTAATGCATTTAGTACTTGTAGTGGCATTGCTCCAAGACGAACCGCCTTGTCTTTGTGGGATGCATCATCAGTTCTAGCCACCCATGGCTTGCAAACTTTGTTTCTTTGGGTAGTCCTGAGCATTATGTGGTCCGTCGCATATGAAACAAAATTTTGTAGGATGCCTTTCATTACCATATCATGGTGGTCTCCTTGGTTCCACCTTCAGCTCATGACTAGACTTAACTACCCCACCTTTCTCATCGTCACTTTCCTCATTCGTGGGCCTATATGGTCATTTTTCTTTATGATCAATCAAGTTTTCAGCTATTGTAATGGTTGAAGCAAGATCTTGAACATTTCGTCGTTCTAATTCTATCTTGGCCCATGGTTGAAGGCCATCGAGGAAGTAGAAAAGTGAGTCTTTATCTGATAATTCCGAGGTCTCAAGGACAAGTGTTGTGAACTCTTTAACATAGTCCTTGATGGTCTCGGTTTGTTTGAGCTTACGAAGTCGACTTTTTGCTTCGTGTTTAGTGTTTACCGGATAAAATTGTCTTTTATGTTCTTGAATAAACTCAGCCCAAGTTTTAATTGTGCATGTACCTCGATCAATATCCATGCTTCGATGTCTCCACCATAAGGATGTTGTATCCTTAAGATACATTATGGTCATCTTTATTTTGGTGGCATGATCTAGAATTTTTACCCCTCCTAGGTACTACTTGATTTCCTAGATAAAGTCGTCAACCACCTGAGCTTCTCGTTCGCCCATAAATGGTGATTGTTTGCGAATTTCGACTCTTGGCGTAAAGCTCACGACATTTCCTTCGGTCGTGATCATGGTTTTGTTGCAATCAACTGCCCTTGCCTCCAAGCCAAGTAGACTTCGATGCATGTTGCTTGACAGCTTGTCCATGTCCTTTTACAGCTTGGTAGTAACGTCTTTGATTGCTTTTTTGATCATAACGTTTACTTCATCACGAAGTAGTTCCACAACACCCTTGAGTCCATCTCTAAGCTCTATGAAGTCAGCTTCTATCACATCTAGTCTTTAGAAGCACAAGTCTACTTAGGATCCTATCTCAACCAGACCTGTCTCCATGTCACCGAATTGTTTTTCCAAGGTACGATCCTTGGATGTACCTCGTTCCTTCTTTGATCTATTTTGGGATTCATCTCGACGTCATTTATCTTCAATAGCTGCACTTTTGTCGGTTTCAACTGCCATCCCAAGTGAACCAATATTGCTTCGATACCACTTGTCACGGAGTGATTTATTCGACTCTTATTTGGAAGTTAGACTTTCTCTAAGTTCAAGCTTTGTGATCCAACGATGTAACGAATCAAGTAACAATGCGGAAGTGTTTGCAACTTCTTAATACAAATGCCTTTGTGTTGCTTATAAGGTTGATTACAAGAATGTTTTACTAGTGCTTCACACTAAGACTTGTATGTATTTTTGGGCGATTACTAATGAGGTGATCAACCCTATTTATACTTGTGGCTTGATTCTAGATATTTCTAATCTAGATATTTAAGATTTTACTAATATAATATATAAGATACTTAGTAATCCATATTAACTAATCTAATATCTAGATATTTGTTTGGTTAATATCTAGATATTTTACATTGTTAGTATCTAGCTTCTATTTATATGCTTGGGCTGCTCCGAAGTCTTCCGAATGGCCTTGCATGCCTTCATATGATTTTGGAAACTTTCGAAATCTACATAGCGCAACTTGTTTTTAGGCAGGTCGTGACACCGAGCTGGCTTAGTCTCGAGCTCGGCTCATTTTGCTCTTAAAAAGCTTGAGCTTGAGATCTCCTTGTTTGTAGTATTATGTTTAAAACTCTAGTACGACTTGTCCGAAAATTTTCAAGATTGAACTCGGCTCAGGCTTAGCTTTATTGTTAAATTATTATTTTTTATTCTTTTTCTAATGAATTTTATATTTATTTATAATTAATCATACTTTTTTAAATATACACATATATATGTATATATATATAGTTTAATTATTTTTTATCATAATAATATAATATATGATTCATATAAATATATATTTAATATGTAATTAAAGAATATAGAAGCAAAAAGCTTGTTTAGGCTCGTGAGCACGTTCGAGCTCAATACTTGAAATTTAAGCTTGACCTCATTTAAAATCAATTAGATTCGATCGAGCTTTTTTCGAACCGATTGAAAACAGCTTGGTAACCGTATTGGCTCGTTCAGAGCCAGGCAAGCTGGGAAAATAGACCTCAAAATGGAAAAAAATATAAAATTCGTTAGTAAAGCAAAAAATTGTATAGCAAAAAAACAAATTTGTAGTCTAAGAATGACATACTATAATAAATAACTAGTCAAATAATGAATCGTGTAGATCTTGGATTTTTTATAACAGGTTGATTGATGAAGCCTTTATAGTTCGTATCATCTAATATTTCATTCTCATTATATAGAATGCTAATTATCAACTTTCTTATGCATTATAGGTTGTACAACATGCGATTAGGGTTGTATTACTTTTTGTCTTATTCATTTTTAATCTTTAGTTTTTTTATTTCAACCTAATTTTTTACATATTTTACAATTTAATCCAAATATTTTTTCACTTTTAACTTTGGTCATATACTCTTTACATTTTAAAAATTATGTTTTACGTTTCGTTCTACATTTTGCGAGCTAAACGTCATAGCGTGTGTACGTTGTTCAACGTTTTTACGCTTATTTTTTTCCCATTTAGCGTAAGTCGTAACGCACTGGTCCAAGACCGACTTATTTATTGTTTTATATGTTTTGTGTCCCTCTAACGGTGTTTCGTCCTTAGTGTTACATTTCCTCCAAAAGCGATTTTGTTTTCATTTTTCTATAAGAGTTTATCGGCATTGGTGGTCGCTAACGGTGGTCGCTAATGGTGGTGTGACCTTTGGTGCTATTTGGTATGGTTTTATACCCGCGCGGCAACGTAAGAGACTTAATACTAGTTATCTATAATTCCCAAATTATTGAATCTTTCTTGTGATATTATTTGTCTTAATTATGATTTTTAGGTACTTTTAATTTGAGAAACTCCTCTTTGTAGATGGCATCATCACTGTAACCGAAATAGTTAATTAATAATATTTTGTATTGAATGCTTGCATTTTTCTCGTTGAACAACAAATATGCAATCTTGTACAATAAATGTTATTTTAATCGAGTTCACATATTTGTTTTTTAGTCGGGACCGCATCCCAACCTCCTTAGGAGAAAACTCGTTACCGGAAAAACTCTCTTGTTCAACACTGAGCATTTTGCTAAGAGTGAGACTTAAACTCATATTCTCTCAATCTTTACATGTCATGAGTATATATCTCAACTTAAACAGTTGGATGCAATGCTTGCATTTAGGACAGAGTTGTGTTGCTTTAGATGTTTCACAATATTTGTAGGTTGGCAAGATAAATTCACTGATTTGTAATGTGTAAAATAAATTCAATTCCATAAAAAGCTCATCTCCGACAATAATCAGAAATTGAAAATGGCTAGTTCGTGATTCTTTCTTGTTAACATGGATGCTAAACAATGTGAGGTCGTGAAAAGTCAGCACGGGACGGGTCATGAAGCTTTCATTAATTCCCTACACTGTGGAGGAATCCACTGTCACATTTATTAAGATATCGCTATTCAACATTAATTAGGAAAATACGTTGCATGCACAAGTAAATGAACCAAAGTGCTACTACTTCTTTCGATGAAAGAGTCAATGGTCCATCAATTCAATTGCATAATGTTTTTCTCCACGTCATCATTTTTTTTTGTGCGGCTGTGTTTGTTTCTTCTTCAAACGGAAATATCTGTATATGAAACAAACCAAATTCATATAGAGACAACTTAGACCACAGTTACTGTGTTCCAGACAACTTTGATACGAGATGGATATTAGAAAATTCATTTTGTTCTTTCACCTTTGTGTGTTCTTTTTCTTGTTAACTTGTCATCATCATCTAGCTACCGAGTCTGTGAATGGATCAACAGAGTTCATGCGCGCTTCTTTGGAATGGATCGAACAACAGATCAATGGAACCGTAAACGTGTGCAAAGGTATGCAGCCAGTAGATGTAGAGGGTTTCATTTCATGCTAAAACTAAGGTATATATGTTACTCTTCTTTCCTTTGGCTCGATCCTAGACTTTAACCAACATATAAAAACGACATAAGCTTGGTTTAGAACTTAGAAGCACATGTTTATGACAGATTTAACTCTTTTTTTAGGAACCAATTAATTCACGCCGATTCTAATTTTTTCTGTTAATAAGTGATTTCATGTACATATATAAACTAGATTAAAAACTCATGTATCATATTGGTAGAATAAGTCTAACCAGTTAAAACTATTAGTTTTTATGAAAATTTTCTACAATAATTAGATATCCCCAGTCATGTAAAAAATATTAAATAAATGGTTATCTAAGAAATTATAATAACAAATAAAGAAGATCAAAAGTTATAAATTTATATTTGAAGGTAAGTTATAATTAACATAGTCCATGTTTGAGATTGTTTATTTTGTGAAAAAGTTACTTTTAAAAAGTTAATCCTATTAACTTCTCAAAAGTTAATCATATTAACTTCTCAAAAATAACTTTTTTTTTTTTTAAATCAACTTTTAAAAGTTTGCCAAACATGCTTATTAACTTATTAACTTTTTAAAAATTAGTAAATAGAAAGTTAATCAAAAATTAGTTTGCCAAACATGATCTTAGGTTATAATAAACTATTAGAATATTTATATTTTTATATATTTAGTTGTTACTTTAATGAGCTAAAATCGTTATCAATTAATAAAAGATAGAGGCGGGAAACAAAATTTTAAATTAAATAGATGTTATCACATGTCTCTTTACTTATTTACTTATTTAATTATCTATATAGATATAAGATTGAGAACACCCTAAATAAATTATTGATCGGGGTTTTAAAAGAACACTTGCAACCACATTAAAAATGTATTTTTTGTGTAAGGTCCCGTTCTCGGAATCCTCACAGTCGGTCATTCACCGAAATTAAAACATTAAAACATTATAATTATACAATCTTAAGAAGCGGAAATAATTTATCAAAAACCATTCATTTAATTTAAACCACTGTGGTTGAGCAATACAATACTGTTTAACTGATTACAAAAGAATTGTTTTACTGCATTACAAAACAACAACAACATAAAGTACGAATGGATGTCAGTCTTTTCATGTCAAGTAACTTCACCCTCGTTCCATCCTCAACAATAATTACCTGCCAACTGAAAATGCATAAAAGTCAGCGTTGCTAAGTGAGCTCTAGCTTTATAAGTAATAAAATAGTTTCTGTATGTATACATATGAAAATACTCTGTTCATGAAAACTTCATCTCTTTATACATGAGCACGCATTAACTATACAATCAGGTAATGTTTTATCTCTTTACTGTATGCCTTTTATTCTATATTCTTTTATATTTATCTTTCACCGTCTATATGGACCAATGAGCAATACCCCAACTATGTGCGTGATGGAAAACGGGTGATGGCCCATCTATATCCCTCGAAAAGGTCAACTATATCCCTCGGAAGGGTTAACTGTATCCCTCAAAAGGGTTCTGTGTACTGTATACAAGGCCGACCCAATCACCCAGGACACGCTACAAACGTCCTGCCAATCTCAATTGATTGGCCCTGTGTGCATAATAGGGTAGCTAACCCGCAACATAGTTAAGCTAACGACAACACGGTCGTGTCCCTCCTATAAGCTTGGAAGACTTGTTAGCATTTTATTAATGTTCCTCTTCTTTTCTTTATTGCTCTTTCACTTTATTATTACTATATAGTTTACGATACGATAATAAACATACCACGTAAAGTCACATACTATAAGTAATAATAATAATAACAATAATAATAATAAGGAACATCATATTTAATCATATCATGCATGGGACATCATCATTATTCAGTCCTAGTTAACTCTGGCTAAAACCCAAAAACAGACTCCTAGAAAATTCTGTAAAATTTTATAAGTGTTAGACGCATCGGAACTATTCAGGCGCATGAGCCCTATTTGTGAGATTCACTTAATCATTTTGTCACTTAGGCGTATGAACTATTCAGGCGCATGGACACTATTGGTGCGTATGAACAGTTAGGCGCATGGATTTTTCAGACGCATGGACACTTGGGCGCATGGGCACTATTGGGGCGCATGTGTCCTTCACTTAGTCGTCTGACCAATATTTTTAGGCGCGTGGACCACTGTTTAGGCGCATGGGCTGTACTTAAACATTTCTATGGCAAATATTAGGCGCATGGACTACTGTTTAGGCATATGGACTACACTTAAATCTTTCTAAGGTATTTTCAGACGTATGAACCTTCTGTGTAACTTGTTCTTAGCATGTTTTCATACCCATTTATCAAACCCATCTGTTCTAAGCTTAACATGACTATTCTAAGCATGAACAACCTATAAACATTCAAGAATTTAACATTTAACAAGCACAACACATACGGGTAGCATACATAAACTGTGCAAAAACATCTTAATACATTTTCAGCCCCAAGATAGTTTAAACAAATAAGAACCAGGGTCTAGAACTCACCTGGTGCAACTTGGGTGTTTTCTTCCTTTCTAACCTGCTTGCAATGAGTTCAAACACCTAAAACAACACCACACACACACACGAGCACAAACACAACACATAAGCACATAATCACATAACCGGGATAAAACCCGTCATAAACACATGAAAACCACGAATTCTTACCTTGAATTCGTTCACTTCTTCTTCTTCTTCTTCAGCCGAGAACTCCTCTACTCTCTCTCTCTCTCTCTAGAACCGAAGAAAGATTGATGTGAGGTGAGGGTGGGCGGCCATGCCCACCTTTACACCAACTTTTCAAAGTTTTGTCCTTTTGGACACTTTTAGTCCATCCACTTGGACTTTATTGCTTTTCTTTCTTTTTATTCTTCATTTCTTGCCTTTTAAATTAACCGGGTGTTACAAGTCCACCCCCCTTAAATAGGTTTCATCCCCGAAACCTGTTATTCCTCGAATAGATGAGGATAATGCTGCCTCATCTCTTCCTCATTCTCCCATGTAGACTTGGATCCCTTCCTGTGCTTCCACTGTACACGCACAAGGGGAACCACTTTATTTCGCAGCCTCCTCTCTTTATGATCGATGATTGCTACTGGTTGTTCCACATAATTGAGCCTTTCATCTATTTCAATGTCCTCTAATGGAAGAACCATGTCTTTATCAGCTAAGCACTTTCTCAGATGAGATACATGGAATGTCGGGTGAATTCCACTTAACTCATCTGGTAACTCCAATCTGTAGGCCACCTCTCCTACTCGAGCAATGATTCGGAAAGGGCCTATATATCTTGGGCTCAATTTGCCCCACTTCCTGAATCGGATAATACCCTTCCAAGGTGAGACCTTCAACATAACCCGGTCACCCACCTGGAACTCGATCGGTCTGCGTCGTTTATCAGCATACGACTTCTGTCTATCTTTGGTTGCCTTCATGAAGGCTTTAATCTTCTCAAGCTTCTCAGTCATAGCCTCGATTACCTCGACGCTCCACAATTCCTTTTGACCAATATCACCCCAACAAACGGGTGTTCTGCATCTCCTACCGTATAGCATCTCGTATGGTGGCATGCCAATGCTCGCATGATAGCTATTGTTGTACGAGAATTCAGCTAACGGTAAGTGGTCATCCCAACTTCACCAAAATCAATCACACATGCCTGAAGCATGTCTTCCAGTGTCTGAATGGTCCTTTCTGACTGACCATCAGTTTGGAGATGATAAGTCGTGCTAATATGTAACCTCGTCCCCATAGCATCGTGGAATTTCTTCCAGAATTTAGATGTAAACCGGGTGTCACGATCAGACATAATGGACACCGGCACACCATGACAAGTTACAATATCCTTGATGAACAGGTCAGCCAATCTCTCGGATGAATATGTCTTGCGGATCGGTAGGAAGTGGGCACTCTTCGTCAAACGGTCAACAATCTCCCATATGGCATCGTAACCTTTCGGAGTACGTGGTAGCTTCATAATGAAATCCATGGTGATGTGCTCCCACTTCCATTCTAGTATATCCAAAGGTTGGATCTTCCCATACGGCTTCTGATGTTCCGACTTCACTTGTAAACAAGTAAGGCACTTTCACATACTCCACCACGTCACGCTTCATACCCGGCCACCAATAATCTTTCTTCATATCTTGATACATCTTTGTGGCACCCAGATGAATGGAGTATCGAGTCATGTTAGCTTCATCCAAAATCCTCACACGTAGATCCCCGAAACGAGGAATCCACATCCGTCCAAATCGAGTTTTAACGCCAAGTGTATTTTCACCCAATTCCCTAACCAGACCTCTCATTCTTTCAGAGTTTAGATGATCTTCTTTTAATGCCTCATCCTGAAGCTTCTTGACTTGCTTCATTAAATCAGAGGTCATGATCAGTTGGTATGCTTTCACCCGAATCGACTCGGGCCTCTCCTTCCAGCTAAGAGCATCAGCCACCACGTTGGCTTTGCCCGGATGATAGTAGATCTCGCAATCATAATCTTTGATAAGCTCCAACCATCGCCTCTACCTCATGTTCAGATCCTTCTGCTCAAAGAAGTACTTCAAACTCTTATGGTCAGTGAAAATGGTGCACTTCGTCCCGTACAGATAGTGCCTCCAAATCTTTAGTGCAAAGACCATGGCTGCTAGCTCCAAGTCGTGAGTAGGGTAGTTGACCTCATGAACTTTCAACTATCGGGATGCATAGGCTATAACCTTCCCTCTCTGCATTAATACACACCCTAACCTCGAGTAAGAAGCATCTGAATATACCACCAAAACCTCGCTTCCTTCGGGTAATGACAAGACATGAGCTTGAGTCAACCTTACCTTTAACTCCTCGAACGCCTGTTCCTGAGCTTGACCCCATATAAACTTTACATCCTTTCGGGTCAACTTGGTTAGTGGAGAAGCGATCTTGGAAAAGTCCTGAATGAGCCTTCGATAATATCCCGCCAACCCCAAGAAACTACGAATCTCGGATGGCGTCCTTGGAGACTTCCATTGTATCACAGCCTCCACCTTAGCAGGGTCTACCATAATCCCCTCGGGATTTACCATGTGACCTAAGAATTGAACTTCATGTAACCAGAACGCGCACTTGGAGAATTTGGCATACAACTTCTCCCTTCTTAAGGTCTCTAACACCTCCCGAATATGATCGGCATGCTCCTCTTCGCTCTTCGAATAAATCAGGATATCATCAATAAACACAATCATTGATTTATCTAACATTGGCCGACACATTCGATTCATCAAATCCATAAAAGCAGCCGGCGCATTGGTCAAACCAAACGACATAACGAGGAACTCGTAGTGACCGTAGCGCGTGCGAAAAGCTGTTTTAGGGATATCCTGCTCCTTCACCTTCAGCTGATGGTAACCAGATCAAAGATCTATCCCTAAAAACCAACTGGCACCTTAGAGCTGGTTAAACAGATCATCTATTATTGGTAGGGGGTATCGGTTCTTTATCGTCAACTTGTTCAGCTCTCGGTAGTCAATGCACATCCTCATACTACCGTCTTTCTTTTTCACAAACAGGACCGGAGCACCCCAAGGAGAGATACTCGGTCTAATGAACTCCTTATCGAGCAGCTCTTGCAACTGCTCCATTAGTTCTTTCATTTCAGTCGGAGCTAACCGATACGGTGCCTTGGCAACGGGTTGAGCACCGGGTATCAGATCAATTTGGAACTCAATCTCACGATTCGGTGGCATGCCGGGTAGGTCTTCCAGAAATATGTCTGGGAAGTCACACACAACCGGTACATCAGATAGTTGTGGTGTTGGCCCGTCCACATCTTTACGTAGGCCAAATAGGCACTACATCCACGCCTCGTGCACTTTCCCGCCACTGCCATCGAAATCACCTTCGGGATCGTCGTGACGTGATCACCATAGACCGTCACCTTATTCCCGTCAGGCGTTGTCAATTGGATCATCTTCTTACGACACATGATGTTTGCTTCATAGGTTACTAACCAGTCCATCCCTAGTACTACATCAAATCCACCTAGGGGTATCACGTGTAACCTGGCAGCAAACCTATGACCTTCTAGTTCTATGGCACAGTCCTCTATCGCATTAGTAATTCTAGTGGACTTACCAATAGCAGTTTCTACGTTGAATGGTGCACTGACCTTTCTACTACTAACATGCAACTTAGCACAAAAGTAGTGGAAATAAAACTCCTGATAGCACCGGAATCAAAAAAATACAGATGCATAAGTTTGGTTTACTAGAAACATACCTGACACAACATCGGGATCAGCTTTGGCTTCCTCCCGGTCATAGTATAAGCTCTAGCACATGCCCTCTGCCCTCCTTCCTCCGTCTTCTTATTCCCCACTCCCGAGCTCTCCGCTCTCGGCTTCTTGCAATCTCTAGCGATGTGGCCAGGCTGACCGCACCTGAATCATATGTTCATCCCCATCCTGCACTCACCAGTATGCTCCCTACCATATTTGTCACATTATTTCCTCCCTGCACCAGTGGTGACCACACGTCGGTCACCCACCTTTGCCACCTTATTGTTTGGAGCGGCTCCATCACGTCCAAACCGTTTCCTATTCAAGTTCCTTCTATCCCCACTCGTCTTCTTCACCTCAGCCACCACCACCTCGCGCTCATCATATAATCTACCAGCCAGATCAACTGCCGACCTAAAAGTGCTCGGCCGGCGACGATCATATGCCTACGGATATCCGCTGGCAGCCCCTGGATGTATCTTTTAATCTTTCATGATAGTGGTGTCACTTGATCGGGCACCAGCCGCGCCATATCATTGAATTTAGTGGTGTACTACTGGTGTGTCATTGTTCCCGCCTCAGCTGCAGGAACTCCCTTTCCACCTTATCCATCTCTCTGTGAGGACAGAATTCCTCAAACACTAACTTCTTCAGTTTAAGCCATCTCATCCTCCCAATGGCCCTGCTACCCTCGGCTTGGACAATGTTGTCCCACCAGCACAAAGCCGAGTCCACAAAAGAGTAGGTAGCAAATTTCACGTCCTGATCTTGACGGCATTCACTGATATCGAGGACAACCTCCATTTCCCTCAACCACTGATAAGCAGCTGCAGTAGTGTCGTTTCCATCGAAAGTAGGGGGCTTGCATCTCATAAACTCCCCATAGTTATAGCCTCGGGTCACCTCCGACGTAGGCTCTTCTTCTTCCTCCTACTCATCATCAGAGAGAACTGTTTCCGGCTCTGGTTGTTCCTGTCCTCCAGAGGACCTCTTTCTTTCCTTTCTTTCCCCTCCCTTACTGCCTTGATCACTTCAGTCACCACAGATGGTAGAATCGTCTGCATGACCTGATGAACCTCTTCTACCACAGCCTCTTTTATTGAGGCTCTCAGATTGGCGCTCTCGTCGCCACCCTCTAGATGAGGGGTCTCTGGTTCTTCATGAACCACTTTCTCGACTATGGGTCTCCCTCTCTTGGGTCATGGAGCAGCACCGTGACCTTCACCACGAGAGGCTTTTAAAGATCTACCGCCAGCCATCCTCAAAACGCACACTATAAGATTCAAACACTAACGCGGTCATTCAAGGTAACACTCAGTTTATGTCAAGTATAGTAAGTCCTTAATTACAATGGCCAGTTGTGATTAGCCACTTACTTACTCTTCATACCCCAAGCATCTCCTATCCTGACTTAATCAGTATCTAATCTACTAAGAGCACATAATCAAATAGCATGCGCACATAATACTGGTTAACATAAAGAAAAGACATATCTGATGGCACATAGCTACTCGGGCTGACATTCTTCCATTTGTCCCATTTTCACTTTAAGTTTAGGTTTTAAAAGTTTATTTAACCGAATTCCCTTAAACTTTGGCTCTGATACAAACTTGTAAGGCCCCGTTCCTGGGAACCTCACAGTCGGTCATTCACTTCAATTAAAACATTAAAACATTATAATTATACAATCTTAAGCAGTGGAAATAATTATAATTATAATTCTCAAAAACCATTCATTTCATTTAAACCACTATGGTTGAGCAATACAACATTGTTTAACCGATTACAAAAGAATTGTTTTACTGCATTACAAAACAACAGCAACATAAAGTACGAATAGATGTCAGTCTTTCCCTACCGAGTAGCTTCACCCTCGTGTCATCCTCAGCAATAATCACCTGCCAGCTGAAAATATATAAAAGTCAGTGTTGCTGAGTGAGCTCTAGCTTTATAAGTAATAAAATAGTTTCTGTAGGTATACATATGAAAATACTCTGTTCATGAAAACTTCATCTCTTTATACGTGAGCACGCATTAACTATACAATCAGGTAATGCTTTATCTCTATACTGTATGTCTTGTTTACTCTGTATTCTTTATATTTATCTTTCACTCTTTATGTCGACCAATGAGCAATACCCCAACTATGTGCGCGATGGAAAACGGGTGATGGGCCATCTATATCCCTCAAAAGGGTCAACTATATCCCTCGAAAGGGTCAACTATATCCCTTGAGAGGGTATGTGTACTGTGTACAAGGCCGACCCAATCACCCAGGACACGCTACAAAGGTCCTGCCAATCTCAATTGATTGGCCTTATGTGCAAATAGGGTAGCTAACCGCAGCACAGTTGAGCTAACGACAACACGGTCGTGTGCCTCCTATAAGCTTGCAAGACTTGTTAACATTTTATTAATGTTCCTCTTCTTTTTCTTATTGCTCTTTCACTTTATTATTACTATATACTATACGTTACGATAATAAACATACCACGTAAAGTCACATACTATAAGTAATAATAATAATAATAACAATAATAATAATAAGGAACATCATATGTAATCATATCATGCATGGAACATCATCATTATTCAGCCCTAGTCAACTCTGGTCAAAACCCAAAAACACAGACTCCTAGAAAATTCTGAAAAATTTTATAACTGTTAGGCGCATGGGAACTATTCAGGCGCATGAGCCCTATTTGGGCGTTTCACCACTATGTAGGCGTATCAGCCAACCCTTAATCATTTTATCACTTAGGTGCATGAACTATTCAGGCGCATGGGCACTATTGGTGCGTATGAACACTTAGGCGCATGGATTTTTCAGTCGTATGGACACTTGGGCGCATGAGTCACTTGGGCGCATGGGCACTATTGGGGCGCATGTGCCCTTCACTTAGTCGTCTAACCAATATTTCTAGGCGCATGGACTACTGTTTAGGCGCATGGGCTGTACTTAAACATTTCTAAGGCAAATCTTAGGTGCATGGACTACTATTTAGGTGCATGGACTACACTTAAATCTTTCTAAGGCATTTTCAGACGTATGAACCTTCTGTGTAACTTGTTCTTAGCATGTTTTCATACCCATTCATCAAACCCATCTGTTCTAAGCTTAACATGACTATTCTGAGCATGAAAAACCTATAAACATCCAAGAATTTAACATTTAACAAGCACAACACATACGGGTAACATACATAAACTTTGGAAAAACATTTTAATACATTTTCAGCCTCAAGATAGTTTAAAACAAGTAAGAACCAGGATCTAGAACTCACATCATGCAACTTGGGTGTTTTCTTCCTTTCTAACCTGCTTGCAATGAATTCAAACACCTAAAAAAACACCACACACACACACACGAGCACGAATACAACATATAAGCACATAATCACATAACCGGGATAAAACCCGTCATAAACATATGAAAACCAGGAATTCTTACCTTGAATTCGTTCACTTTTTCTTCTTCTTCTTTAACCAAGAACTCCTCTGCTCCCTCTCTAGAACGGAAGAAAGATTGATGTGAGGTGAGGGTGGGCGGCAATGCCCACCTTTACATCAACTTTTCAAAGTTTTATCATTTTGGACACTTTTAGTCCCTCCACTTGGACTTTATTGCTTTTCTTTCTTTTTATCCTTCATTTCTTGCCTTTTAAAATAACCGGGTGTTACATTTTGTTTGAAGGATTTCATCCATTTCAAGGCATAAACATTAAAATACACTATAATTTAATCTTTTGCAAAAAAGCACCAAGTTACATACATCTAACATACAACATTACATGTGCTTGACACATTAATAAACAAAAAATATATATAAAATATCAAAAAAATACATGACATGAAATAGTAATTTCTTATAAGCATGACAAATGGTCATGCTCCGGTTGATGCAAACATAAGTAAAATTCACTCAACATAAGCATGAATTAAATATACAAATATTGTTATGTAAGTGTAACAACATTGTTACGTATACATACCGATAATGTTATGTATACGTATTGATAGTGTTACGTATACATACCAACAGTGTTATGTATATGTATCGACAGTGTTATGTATATGTACCGACAGTGTTACATATACGTATTCACAATGTTACATTTACGTAAAAACTGTGGCTGTCGTTTTCATAGTGTTCTTTGGTGTCAAAACCAAACACTTTGGTAATCGCTTAACCTGTCATCATCTTTGATACATTATCTTCGATTCATCATTGTCATCGCCTTCAAATTCATGATATTTCACTTTCAACTCACTACAAAAAGATAAATAAATAATCAATGTTTTATAATTTTAGAACAAGAATCAAGGCTAATTTAAACATCCTAGCAAATCATTTCAAAAAGATAACAATTACAAGTTTAAGTTTGTTTATTTAAAATAATAATTAGATCATTTATACATAACAACAATCAATAAATCTGTAAGACTATTCTTAAACATATTTTATTTACCAAATTTAACATATAGTCTTCTTAACATAATGAAACTTTTATGCAATAATAATAAGAAACAATAGTTGCAAATAACTTTACGCATGGAACAAAAAAATTATTTTTAAATAGAAGAGAAATAAAAACATAATAAACTTATTATAATAAAAGAATCGTAATATTAAATCAACTATGTTGGTAAAGGTATCGATCCATGTGTATAAATATTACACATGAACTTTGTTAATAAACCCATTCAAATATTGTAGAAATAATCAATTTTATTGTATTCAATTTGGGATCCAAACAAGTGAAATCATATTATTGATTAAACATCATTTTTAAAATTAATGCATGAGTCATCTTACAAACTTGGATCTGTAATCTTATTTTAACAATAATATACATTTGAGCTATGATGTTTTTCATGTTAGATAGATGGTAAAAGATGAGAGAAATAATAATAAGTAAAGGAAAAAAAAGAGAAATCAAGAGTTTAAAAGTTACTAAAATTAAAAGCGTATCTAAATGACCTTCTTAACCTTTTAAATAAATATTATTAAATTTAAAACAAAAACATTTGATTGGTTAGGAGGAGTTTTTATGGTTTTATAATTATAAAGGTGGTTTTTATTTGATCCATCCATATATATATACATACTATATATATGTATATAAATATTTTTATAATTACATATTTATATATATATATATATATATATATATATATATATATATACACACACACACACACACACACAATAAAGAAACCATGACTAGATTTGAACTATTACATCAATTTTAAAATGACATATGAAAAATTGCATGCTTTAATGTATAATGTCATAAGATTTATTCCTATTATACTTGTTTAAGTTTTAGTACTTGTACTTTACTATTTCCTAATAAAACTTAAAGTATGACTATTTTAATTAAGGTTATCTTAATCTATCTATCTAAATCTATATCTATATATATATATATAATATATATATATAATATATATATATAGATATATATATATATATATATATATATATATATATATATATGTATGTATATGTGTGTGTGTGTAATATAGATTGGTTCATACATATAGTAATATAGATGTGTTTGGTAAAAACATAGTCCTAAAATTATTTTCACCTACTAGCATATACATATATACATATATACATATATATATATATTGGTCCAATATTATATATATATATATATATAAATTACTAAATGCAATATATAGTTACGGTTATCTTTACATTCGGTCACAATGAGTTTTTAAAATGCAGGGCGACTTAGGATGGATTTACACCGTTTATACATACAATCAAAATCTTTATTATAGCCGGTGTTGTAAAAATCAGACTAGTCGGCCGATTAATCGGTGACTCACCAATTGAATTTCCCCTAATCGGAGCCAATAATTGCTAGTTGGTAAATTGGTCCAAATCGGACCTAGTCGGTTGTTAACCGGCCTGTTTCTGCATTTTTGCAGAATTCGACGAGATTCCGGCGGGATTCCGGAAAAGTTTAAAAATTCTGGCGAAAATTTGAAAATTCCGGCCAGAATTATTTATATATATATAAAACTAAAAATATTTAGTGTATGTCAGTTATGTAGACATAATAAACTATGTTTTAGTCTAGTATGTAAATATGTAAAAACATAATGGTCAAATATGTTCTAGGTTAAACTTAATGGATGTGTTATTCCTCAAATGACACACTATTTAAAATTAAGGTATATACCCACCATATGTATATATCGATATGTATGAATAAATTCTCAAATCAAGAAAGTTTATCAGTTCAATGTATGTGTTCATCGAATTGTTTTTCATTTACCAACAATCTAGTATCAGAGTACTTGTTTAATCGATCAACAGAAAGATATCAAAGGAACTAAAGCAACAATGTGCAAGTGCCTAAAGAAGAACAAAGGATATCGATTTGTTATGCACTTATTGCAAGAAACAAAGGGAGTTATATGTTAGTATTTTCCAATTCACTCAATCAATCAAAAAAGAAATGTGGTTTGTTTCTGTCATTTAAATCATTTGTCGAAAGAAAAAAGAAAGAAACAACATACCATAAATTTATTCCAATCAATACGTACTTAAAACCTGTTTCGATCGATTCACAGGGTACAGTTTTGTTTTGAAACCCCAAATTACGGATTGATATCAGTCTTTAATCTAGAAATCAAGAAAATTGATTGATCTCAGGGTTGTTCATAAATCATGATTTAAATCAACAAGGCTCTTGATCAAATTACAAATTTTCCAAGTTGAATCATTAAATGGATTTAAGAAAAAAATCAAACCTTTACCGTTTATATAGCAAGTTAACACCAAATCCCAAGGTTTTGTATAGAAGAAAACTCCAAACATACGTGGTTTGTTGAGTATAGCAAAAACAATCTTCGAATTCATCATGTTTTGTTAAAAATATCAAGTCATTTTGAATATTTTATGTTTCATAGCAAGACAAAAACACTATGTTTGGCTTGTAGCAATTCAAAACAAACCCGTGTAGTTAGCAAGTCTTTAGCCTTTGTGGTTCATAGCAAATTAATAAACCCATTGATTTGTAGCAAGTCGAACCTTTGGTTAAAATGGCAAGTCAAACAATTATTTGTTCAAATAACAAGTGTAAGTATAATCATTATTATTCAACTTTGCAATAAAAACCCAAAGAAGTAAAGCAATGTTCCAAACTAAATGAAATGTATTATACTATTTCAGTGTTGTTGATGGAAATAATCTTTAATAGCATTTGCGAAACAATTGATGTTAAAGACACTATGGATGTGTTGTTCCTCAAATGACATACTATTTAAAATTAAGGTATATATCCACCATATGTATATATTGATATGTATGAATAAATTCTCAAATCAAGAAAGTTTATCAGTTCAATGTATGTGTTCATCGAATTGTTTTTTATTTACCAACAATCTAGTATCAGAGTACTTGTTTAATCGATCAAAGGAAAGATCTCAAAGGAACTAAAGCAACAACATTTTATGTGCAAGTGCCTAAAGAAGAACAAAGGATATCGATTTGTTATGCACTTATTGCAAGAAACAAAGGGAGTTATATGTTAGTATTTTCCAATTCACTCAATCAATCAAAAAAGAAGTGTGGTTTGTTTCTGCCAGTTAAATCATTTGTCGAAAGAAAAAAGAAAGAAACAACATACCATAAATTTATTCCAATCAATACATACTTCAAACCTGTTTCGATCAATTCACAGGGTACAGTTTTGTTTTGAAACCCCAAATTACGGATTGATATCAGTCTTTAATCTAGAAATCAAGAAAATTGATTGATCTCGGGGTTGTTCATAATTCATGATTTAAATCAACAAGGCTCTTGATCAAATTACAAATTTTCCAAGATCAAGTTGAATCATTAAATGGATTTAAGAAAAAAATCAACCTTTACCGTTTATATAGCAAGTTAACACCAAATCCCAAGGTTTTGTATAGAAGAAAACTCCAAACATACGTGGTTTGTTGAGTATAGCAAAAACAATCTTCGAATTCATCATATTTTGTTAAAAATATCAAGTCAACTTGAATATTTTATGTTTCATAGCAAGAGAAAAACACTATGTTTGGCTTGTAGCAATTCAAAACAAACCCGTGTAGTTAGCATGTCTTTAGCCTTTGTGGTTCATAGCAAGTTAATAAACCCATTGCTTTGTAGCAAGTCGATCCTTTGGTTCAAATGGCAAGTCGAACAATTATTTTTTCAAATAACAAGTGTAAGTATAATCATTATTATTCAACTTTGCAATAAAAACCCAAAGAAAGTAAAGCAAGAAAAAATGACAGAAATCACATTTAGCAGTTCTACATCAATTTGTAAGCAAGAAAATGTTTCGCTCTAATGTTCCAAACTAAATGAAGTATATTATACTATTTCGGTGTTGTTGATGGAAATAATCTTTAATGGCATTTGCGAAACAATTGATGTTAAATACACTATTGATGAAAAGAAAGTGCATAAGACATTATTGATGAAAAGAAAGTGCATACAACCAATACAATGATCTTCCAAAAATTACCTCAAGATGTGTTAATGCAAGTTGCATATTATTGGACTATAAAAAAAGTTTGAGACTCAATCAAAGTTGCATATTGTTAAACAGTGAACTAGAAGCTTTGAAAATTAAATACAACCGAACGGGTAAGTGACTTTGTAGGAAAGTTAAGTGGTATAAAAAGCCAAAATTAAAAGTTTGGGTGGTACTTTGAAAGATAAGACACATGTAAGAAAATTGCTTAACTTGGTTCCAAACAAGTTCCTATCAATCGTGGCATCTATACAGCAATATTAAGAAATTGATACAATGTCATTTGAAGAAGTAGCAAGAATATTTATAGCCTTTGGAGAATGAATTAAAACTCAAGGTTAACCAGAGGCTAATAATTAAAGGAAACTTCTAATAGCAAGTTCAAACAATCAAGGTCATGGTAGTGAACGAGGTAGTAACGCTATGGTAGGTATAATGAATATATTCATGAGTGTTTTAAAAGTGCCTATGACAGTTCAGCGTGTATGTTAGGCATTGGTAGTAGTGGAAAGTATATCTACTTACTCTTGTACGCTAATGATATGTTGTTTCAAGCAAAGATAAGTGTGATATGAATGCTCCTATAAACATGTTAATGAGTGACTTTGATTTGAAAGGTGTGTAATTATTACTCAATGAGTCTTAACAAGCTTGTTTCTACTCATTTGGCATAACATTTAGTTGTCTTGTAAAAAATTTCTATAAATGTTAAAAAATAGGAAAGGATTTAAAGTGTTCCATATGCAAATGTAATTGTCAATTTGACATATTTAATGGTGTGCACTCATATAGATATAAGATATGGTGTAATTATGGTTGGTAAATACCATACTAGACATGAAAGGTTGTATCCAGAGGATATAAAATGGATTCTAAAGTATTATAACAGAACAAGAGAGGTTAGGTCGGTTTTTGGTTAAGATACTAAAGTTAGAACAAAGGATTTTGCCAAGCATTAAGACAGGGGCAGTTCATTTAAATTCTAAGGTATTACATTGAGCATGTTGTAGTTGGAGATGTTGATGTTGATTTTGCCAAGGATAAAAAAAGTGTAGGTAATCACTCTAGATATGGCTTAAAAGTGTTTGGAAGCATTGTTTGTTGAAGGTTATCTCTACAATATATGGTGGTTTTATATTCTACTAAATCCGATAGTGCTTTATAGAAGCAATTAAAGATCAATGGGCTGAAAGGCATTGTTTTTAAGTTTTGTGTAAAAGTTGATTGTGGCGTGGTTTGGTATGACAATCATGAGGAAACTAGGTGTTTCCTGATATAACCAAACATATAAATGTGAAGATGAATTTCATAAGATAAATTGTATGGAGATTAAGTTTTAAACCATTTGATGCATTTTAACAATTCAGTTGATATATTTACAGAAGCATTGAGTGGTTCGATGTTTTAGAATTACTTTGAACTAGTTCATGTTTCTTGATTTAATTAGTGGTTATTTTTATCTTTCCACTAAGTTGGAGTTTGTTGAGGACTTGCAGTGTTGTAGAAAAAAAGTATAGCAACCATTTCTTTCAACTTGAATAGGTGAAGGATTCATATTGTAACTTGTCTAAAGTATTTCTTAATGATCATTATTGACCATTCTTTAGTTGTTGTGGGTTTTAAATCGGTTTATGAATCATAGACCCTTTAAGTTCAATTCTACAATGATTTCTTCTTGAATCTTGGTCAAAATAGTAAATCATTTGATTATGTCTTCTCATGATCAGCTTTCACATATATTTCTTTATTGTTTAAGCTTTGTATTCATGATTGCTTCTACAATTTAATTTAAATCTAAGAGTTTGTTTTCAATAAAAATATTTTAGGGGCGAATTGGAAAAATGACACCACCAAAACATCACATCCAAATATAAGTGAGTTGTTTAATGTATGTGTGCCAAAGAAAACAGCCTTCCCTGAATTCATAGATATCAGCAAAGATGGTAAAGTGAAAGGAGGATTTTCCATAGCTATATTCTGCTTAGTGTTACAAGAATTACCTTTCAATATTCAACCTATTTTTATGCCGATTGGAAATAAAAGCTATACTGAGGTTGTTAAGAAACTCGAAGGCCAGGTATGCAAATTTAGTATACTTTATAACATCCTCTAACACCGTCTTGAAATATTTGGAAACAAAAATTAAAATTCGATTTGAGGCGTTTGTTTAATGGAAATTTGATGCATCAAAGTTAACCAAATCAAACATACAAGTTACAGATTCAATGTCCCTTAAGTATAGTTTATAATGGTTTATATTCATATCGTTTGGAGTTTATCTCAAAGAGTTATGACAAGTTTTAAAGAGAATGTCATAATCTATTGCACTCTCTGAAGCAATTGTTGCTTTATAACTACAATTAACGTATGGATTTTCCTATATGTTAATAAGTATGTATAGTTTTTCATTGTTATATAATAGAGACTGTCAATCAAAATCTTGTCATTTGTTTGGTTCTTTTTTCTCTCTGTTTGAAAAGCTCTAATATTATTAAATTGGGAACACAACATTTGGATACACACTGCTGCCACGAATCAGCAAAATGAATTTTTAACACTAGAGTATAGAAAGGCTTGCTTTACTTGATGCATAATCTGCGTGAGAAGTAGTGGAAAGTGTTTAAAGAACAATGGGGACAAGGCTGGCTAATTTCTCTTATTTGAAGCTGTAATTATGGTATGTTGTGAGAAGATTGATGGAACTTTAACTTCAATAGAAGCATGGGATGCATGGTATACTTTGCAAAATGCGTATAAAGCTTGTGATTGATGTAAACAAGTGAGCATTCAAACTTCATTAGGTGAGTTGGAGGCCATGAAAATGGAGGAGTTGGAAGGCATATCAAGCTATGTAACTCGTTTGTACATAGTGGCTGGACAAGTTAAATGCAACATATAAATCCTCATATATGCAAGAGTTGTTGAAAAAAACCCTTCAACCAAAGAAGAAAAAGAAACAACAGTCTTGAATATGAACTTACAAAAAAAGATGTCCATGGAGGACAAAGTGATGTAAAAACACAATCAAGGAAGAAGATGTTGCCATGATGGTCATAGTTGTGGTTGTGGTTGAGGTTGTAGAAATGGAAATCATGCAAAACATTTGAGTAGAAGTTACAAAATGGATACAAATATACTCATGAAAGATGAAATAAAACATGATGAAGTCTTTTAATGGCCTATGAAAAATTATTTTGTGTGCACATGGTGTGATATTTAGAAACTAGTGCTAGCAATCATATGTGTGCACACAAACATCTCTTGGTTTATTGATATATAAGAATACGAATTAAAAAGATATGCCTTTTAGATATGCATCAAAGGTTCAAATAAAAGAACAATGATACGTAATGTTTCTCAAAAATGATGCAAGAGAATTTATAATTAAGGATGTTTATAATGTCTGACTTGAAAATAAGTATTTTTATTATGGGGAGAATTCTTGGGAATCATTTCGTTGACGTGCTTTGGCAACAGAAGAAGAAAAATATAAATGGGGTCTTAAAGGAGGCCTTACAAAGATTTTCATCAATTAGGATAAGGTGAGGTGCGCACAAAGAAAATATGGACATGCCAGTGGTGGGGAGGGTCATAGTAGTGGATACTATAATGAATAGAAAGGAAAAATGCCCCTACAATATTAACAAATGGACCAATTGCCAAGTGTTACAATTGTGGCAAAGATGCACACGATGTAAAAGATTGCCACTTGGAGAAGAAGATCGTAGAAAGTATGAATATAGTCACAAAACATGAGACAATAGAGGATGAAGTTTATTGATGGCTCATGAATAAAATATTATATATAGCTACACATGGTGTAGCATTTAGACACCGGCACTAACAATCATGTGTGTGGAAACAAACATGTTTGGTGATATCCAATATATTGGAGAAAAATATGTTTCTTTTAGAGATGTTCAAATATTCAACTAAAACGCCAAGAAAAAATATTGTTTCCCTAAAATGATGAAGAGAACGTGTGATTGAGGATGTTTATTACTTCATTGGTAAGTACGGATAACATGACAGAAGACAATAGAATATCACTTTTAGAGAGCAGTCAAGTTAGTACATACCCACATGTGGGCTAGTCACACCAACCTTCTTTTATGAGAGGATTGGTGTGACTAATTAGCATTGATAATCATTCAACAAGGACTTAGGTTAAGTATTTAAGGACAAGCTAGAAGCATTTCAGTTGTTAAAGAAGTTCGAAGCCCGGGTAGAGAAGGCAACCTATCTTTGCATAATTAAAGATTATAGTTAGACACATAGAGGTTGAGAGTACATGTCAATGGCTTTCACTAAGTGAGCTATTTCATATATCTAAGGAATAGAGTCACTTAGTCCATTATGCATAAATACAAAGAGAATCACAGCTAGTAGGATACATGGATCGTGATTGGCGTGAATCATGATCAAAAAGCATAGCAGTATATATGTTTTGTTCAGGGAATTAGACATTTACATAGCTCGTAATAAGTAGACAAGTCATTCGTGACTTTATGAACGTATGAGGTAGGATATGTTGAGCATCATGACATGTGTTCCATAGAGTTTGGCAAAGAAAATGGCTACACAAACTAAATTTGCAACAACATGAGGCAAATGAATTACAAGCTGACACCAAATCAAATATTAAGTTGAAAAAGAACCCAAGTTCATCATGAGACTTGTAGCATATTATAATACATTTCCACTTTATTAGAGCACATGTTTAATATGGAAAAAAATCATGTTGCTAGTTGTGATCAAGTGGTGGATATTCTTAAAAAGAATTACCAAAAGTTTAGTTTGAAAACTTCAAGATGATGACTAGAATGAATGATCATAAGGTTTAAGTTTAATGCAGGAATTTAAAACATTAAAACGACAACCGAATAAGACACATGAGCTATGGATTTTAATACTGAGAAGTCTAGTATTCTAAAGGTTAAAGTTTCAGGTCATTTGAAGATTACTACAAAATGTTATGACATTTTAAGTAACATATCGCCGTGAGTTACTATATTTTTTTGATGTGGGCCTAAGTGTGCATGAGCAAGCTTTAGTAATTTTGGGGGCTAAAGATCGTTTATTAAAATGGGCTTCACTGAAATAGTCATAACTTGGGTTAGAAGTCTCCATTTTGAGCCCGGGACCAATCAAAACGACCGTTGGACCGAGGAGCATGTTTTCACAAACAACAGTAGGTGGTTTGGGTTATCGTCTCGGTCCAAAAATGGCTTATTTTAAGATTCATTACAATTTTTGTCTTATTTTTACATTTTGTTGGGCTTTGCGTTTGGCCCACTTTTTGGCCTGTTTATGTTTAGTTTTGTTTCTTTATATGCTTGTAAGGGATGGATGAAAGATTATTAAAAAGTTAATGAAAAATCAGTTTTTCTCTTTATCACGGTTTGTGTTAGTATAAATCCTGATTATCAATATTCTTTGTGAATCAACGATAGTTAGAATAATTGTTCCTGGTATTCTCGTGAATCAACATGTTCAATTATCTATCATTCTGTTTCCGATTGCATCATTTTTGAAGGACGAAATCATATGCCCACGAAATCTACTCCTAAATCTACATCTTTACATAATAGGGGTGTCACATCTCGTCAAAAGTATGAAATGCTTGAGTGTGACTCGTCGGCTCACAACACATTAATTATAGCATAATAATAAACATCACGACAAACTAAATATAATATTTTATTATCATATATTTTTGAGTTTACATTACAAAATTTAGGTCCTGTTTGATTGGTCTGACCACACGTCTGACCACTGACTGGCTGACCCAGTCAGTGCATTTGTTACAACTGACCGGGACATCTGACCCGGAAAATTGGTCTGACCGAGTCCTCTATTTTAACATATCTGACCATCTTCTTTTTCAAGCCCTACTCTTCCCCCTCTTCTCCATAATCGGCCGCTTCCCCCCACCCCCCCGTCGCACTCCCATCCGGTGCACTCCCCCTAGCCGGCTGCTGCCTCCCATCTGCCGCCCTCCCCCTGCCCCCCGCTGGTTTTTTCCTGCCGCCTTTCCTCCCATTGTTCACCGCTGCCCTCACCCCCTGGTCGGTTTCCCCCCTGCCACCTTTCCTCCCGCCGTTCACCGCCGCCCTTCCCCTGTCGGTTTCCTCCCACCGCCGGTTTCCTCCCTACAAGGTAAAGTACCTACTACTTCATTATTGAACCGCCATCTTTGTTGTTACGATCTTATGATTATACACACGATCATATGATTAGGCTGCAAAGTTAGGGTAGAAGTTATTAGTGGTGATATGATCTTATGATTAATTGCTAATTTGCTCAATTTCTAGTTATTACTTGTATACTTGAGGTAGTGTTTAGATGTGTGTGTTACTTCTTCATGATTGAGTAAGAAGTTTGGCTTGGTTCGGTTTGATATTGGTTAAAATACAATGGAAAGTTTCAGTCAGCAGAGTAAGTCAGATATATAATCAAACATCCAAGTTTCAGTTAGCAGAGTCAGTCATATATATAATTAAACAACCAAGTTTCAGTCAGATGTAAACTCAGTCAGAACTTCTGATTGGGTCAGCTTCTAACTCTGTCAGCTCATACTGGGTCAGCACAATCAAACAACCCCTTAGTCCAATAATTTAGACTTATACATTCTTAATACTACTACAAAGCACACATCTTCATAGTTCTTTATTTCTTCAGCTAACGGTGGATATGAACATCCACAAATATGATGAAGTCAAATAGATCAATACACACCCAAATGCATAGCTGTCTTATGTAGTCAAACCAGTCATCGACCAGATTGACAGTAACTTTTCAAAATTTGACATCAATTTTAGAAATACAAGTATGTTATTCCCCTAATATATATAAAATTA
Organism: Flaveria trinervia; assembly: GCA_025506515.1. Classification (NCBI taxonomy): domain Eukaryota; kingdom Viridiplantae; phylum Streptophyta; class Magnoliopsida; order Asterales; family Asteraceae; genus Flaveria; species Flaveria trinervia. The sequence goes on from CM046444.1 coordinate 21,215,322, forward strand.
AAAAAAGGCTATATTACTCACCTTATTTCCAACCAAATATCAAATAATTCCTATAAAATATATATTTGTTAGAATAAAACAAATTTCTTTAAAATTTGTAGCACTTTAATTAAAAATTCTAAACTAATAGCTACTGCTTCCTAAAATTGTCAAAATTTAGCAGCAGAAACATTCAAAAATCTAACTTATTTCATAAAATGTTAGATCAATAATTCATAATAAGCAATTTGCTAGAATTTTTATAAATTTCATAATAATCAGTAGAAATAATTAGATGTCTCTAAAATTTCCCAAATTCACACATACTGTTTTATTCAGAATATCATAAGTTAACCCACTGACTTGCTATTTCTTCCTGTTTTCTAATTACAGAATGTTTTAAACTGTAAAACTCAGTAATACCTGCAAATTAAATCAGGAAATTTATTTAGAAATTGAAGGGATCGAGATCTAGTTTGATCAATAGATTAAGATTTGCAGTGAAATAGCACACGAATTAGACGAAATTCTAGCAAGAATAATATGAATATTCAATTAAACAGTAGCAGTTATAGAGAGAGAGTTTTCTGTAAAAAGAATGTTTTCATTCATGCATAAACTTCTCGTGAGGGGAAATTAGGTCAACATTTCTTTTATAAGGAATGTGACATCAGCTGACGTCACTTGATAGTGACATCTAACTGATTTATACAAACAACTGAAAGTAAACTAAACTACTGAAGATGTCCGCAACAACTGAGGACACCTTCATTAAAAGCTAAGAATAAACTAACATTACAACTACTGAGGTTATAACATCTGAAGTATAAGAACTTCAGATGTTTTACATAACATAAAACTACTGATTACAAACTACTGAAATGTAAACCATCACAACTACTAAACAGAACTACTTCAGCTGTTGTGACAACTTCTGAGAAGTTGATCTTCAGACTTTGTCTTCAGACTTTGTCTTCAGACTTTGTCTTCAGACTTTGTCTTCAGACTTTGTCTTCAGACTTTGTCTTCAGACTTTGTCTTCAGACTTTGTCTTCAGACTTTGTCTTCAGACTTTGTCTTCAGACTTTGTCTTCAGACTTTGTCTTCAGACTTTGTCTTCAGACTTTGTCTTCAGACTTTGTCTTCAGACTTTGTCTTCAGACTTTGTCTTCAGACTTTGTCTTCAGACTTTGTCTTCAGACTTTGTCTTCAGCAGTTGTCTTCAGCAGTTGTCTTCAGCAGTTGTCTTCAGCAGTTGTCTTCAGACTTTGTCTTCAGTAGTTGTAGATCACTTCAGTTGTTTTGATGTCTGTGGGACTTAAAGGTTTTTCTGAACTGGCTTATTGGTTCTTTTGGTCCAACAAACTCCCCTTGAACCAATGCAGCCAAAACCTTTAAAATTATTGAGGTCCCACTTATTGGCAGAAACAAAATCTGGATCAGCTCAGAATTCTTCAAAATAAGCTCAGGCCAGGGAAGAGATTTCAGAAGGTTTGATTGGCAAAGGATGAATGGGAACTCTGTCTTGGGGAATTGGACACAGAGCTGTTACCCCATCCATGAAACCTACTTCCCAATGATAAGTCTGTAAGACTCCCTAACATAGGCCTCAAGGAAAACAACTTGTTCTTCTATTGTGAGTTCTTCAGCTCCACTTTCAAAGAAGAACTCAGGCCCATAGTACTCAGATAAGTACTTGATATGCTTTCCATTTTTCAGCTCCACAGTTGTTATCTCTCTGTATGCAAACTCATCAGGATGAGTGCCTTCAAGCAATAACTGGAGCTCATTTCTTCTTATTTCTTCAAGCTTCTTGTAGATTAACCCTTTCTTTACCATTTTGTTTTCTAGTAAGGTTTGTGGAGTCATCTTACACTTGTAAGCTCTCTTGAAGTGATCAAGGATTTCCCAGGGTGACACTACAATGGCCAGCATTATCACAACATCTATAATCTTCTTTACTTGGCCATTGTATCTGCTTGGAATCTTCATTTTGTGAATTCTGTCACTTACTCTGGGGTCAGGCCAGATTCTCACTCTCTCTTCTGATATTGGAATGTAATCTGAGAGCATACAACCTTTGAGCATGTTTCTTCATAGCTTGTATGGATGAAGACTTGGGAAACTCTTTATCAATCATCCTTAACAGTTGCTCATCATGTTGTTTGTGTTGTTTTTCTTCTTCAAGTTTAACTTTTACCATTTGCCTTTAGAAGTCAGTGTGATTATTGTTGGTTGACTCCTAGGCTCAGGCATTTTTATTTTGAGAACAACAGAGAGTGGTAGACTATTATCCTCATCATCATCTTCTTCTTCTTCCATCCTCAACACCCTTCTCTTCCTCTTAGGTGCATCATTGGTAATGGGTTCAGTAGGTTTCTTAGGTAAAGGAGTTGGTTTTAAGGGTTGTGAAGGTGGTTGTTTTGGTTTGGGTGATAGTGCAGGCTGCTCTAGCATCTTGGATGTGAGTGAAGCTTTGGATAATTTTGCCATATCAGTCCTTTTTCTAGCACCAGCTCATCAAGAGCTTCTATGATCAAACCTTTGTTAAATACTTTAGAAGAACAGATTCTGGTGGTTATCTCCAAAATACTATCTCTGGACCATGACTTTACTTAATGATTGACCTTCCCAGATGTTTTGATAAAAATCTTCCCATAGTTTCCAGCCTTTCTCTTTCTTTCTCACTCCAACTTGCCTATCTTTGTTCAATTTCTTGAATCTCTAACCTTCTGATCTTAGAGTCAAGTTTGGCAGTGTCAAATCCTTATCTGAAGAGTTGATCAATAATCTTATCCATAGATCTGCTATGTTGCTCATCAGCTTCTTTGATCAGTTCTTCTAACTTTTCTCAGTCTTTTCAGATCCTTCAGTCTTTTCAGAGCTTTTCTTCATCTTATAGGTGATCATTTCCTTTTCTTTGCTCTCTTTTTCTGCTTCCTCTTCAGCTCTTTTTCTTTTGTCTACTTTCACTGACTTAGACTCCCCCTTTTTGGGTGCATTGAGTTCAGGGGTGTGAATGTCAGAAAGTCTCTTAGAAACAGCAGCATCAACTAAAGATTGAAGATTTGAGGAAAGCCTTTCATCAATGGCTTGATGTACAGTGTTTGTGATTATGGAAGTGATGAGAGGTAAGGATGTTTGAAAGGCAGCAACCATTTGCTCAGAGGGGTTCTGTCCCTGAGAAACGGCACCTGAAGCAGAGGCTGGTGGCAAATTTGTTGAGAGTGGCTCAGTGTTTGGGATAGTTTCAGGGGAAACTGCCATCTGTGGGTGAGTGTGGGCAGATGGACTTGATTCTTGTGACATTTTGGCAAGCAGTTCTTGTAGTCTGCATACCTCAGTCTCAAGAATAGTATTGTGGGCTAGAATATCAAAGAAAAAGCCCAGGTCATCATCAGTCTGTGCTAAATCAGCTGAGCTCCTGATGAAATCTGGATGAACATGTGCTGAGTGTAAATCAGTATTTACATGTGCCCCTATTTCTCGGAACTGGGGACTTCCTGCCTCAGGATGATGTCCTTCATTGGCAGTTGCCTCTGGTGAGTACTTAGAAATGATACCATCTTCATCCTGATCATGTGCTGAACAAGGAGAAGAGGCAGCCTCACCAGATGTTCTAATCTCCTCCTCTACATAGGAGATTGAACTCTATAATCCATGTGCTGTGGGTTATCAGCTACATTATAATCCTCTTGCTCAATTGTTGAGGTTTTCCCAGTGGTAATAGGTTTCTAGGGAGGGGTAGAGGAATGTAGTTGAGTCAACACTTGTGCAATAACCACAGTTGGGCTTGTAGGGGTGGTTTCACTGGGAGATGGGTGTGAAAGAATTGCACCTGGGGTGAATGGTGCTCTTCAATGGCAATCCTCTCAAGTGAGAGAGATTCCAGTAATGTGGGTTCCCCATTTTTGGTTGCATCAGGATCCTGTTGAGAGGATTCCTAAGCGGTTTCAGCTGGTAGAGTCCTCGAAACTACAGGGGATTACTACCCATAGTTTCAACCTGCCTTTGTGTTGCAGGGGCATCATCAGGGGACTCAACTCCCTGAGTAGCCTTTTTAGTTTGTTTGGAATGAGGTTTGGAGGGGACTTTGGATCTGGAGGATGAGGCTGTGGGTACCTTTTGCTTCGGTTTTAGCAGTTTGGCAGCCTCTTTGTGGTGTGTGTCAGAGTTGTGCCTGGAGTATACCTCTGGCAAAACTACCACAGCAGGGACTCCAAGGCCAACAGGGCCATCAGATTGTAACTGATTCATGATTATGGCCATAAGAAACCTTGGATATAATAGCCATATGTTAGCTACAGTTTTCATTTCCAGATCTTTTAATTCTAAAAATATAATTTCAGAAAAATTTAAGCTTTGGCGTTCAAGAATAGAATACAATACCTGCTGCCACCTGGATGACATTTGATCCGATGAAGAGGTTTTGGGGGCAAGGCAAACATTGATCATGTGGAAGATTAGGCGTTCAACATCATGAAAGTGCTTCTTCAGAATGGTTGTAGCACTTAATGAGAGATCAATGGTGCCTTTCGGGTATTTGTGACAAAGGTAGCATCATTCAGATCTAGCGTTTGGCGAATGATAGCAGGAGTGACTACCACCTTCTTCTGGTTTACAAATGACTGGAGAGTGATCGCGACATCATTCTCACCAGTATGGATGGTGACATTTGTCCAGAATTGACGAAGAGAGTCGGGATAGATGGTTGGATTCAAAAGAAAAGCAGTTCGATACTGGGAATCAGCCATCAGATCAATAGCATCATCAAACTTAGTCCAAAAGGTCGATTTTGTGAAGTAGGCAACACAGTTGTGTCGAGGTTTGATTTGCATGGTCGCCATTAATGGGAGATGAACGTTCGGAAATCAATTTATGAAAAGTTTGAAGTTAGGGTTAGGTATTTATAGGTTATGAAACCTCTGAAAGAAAACAGCTGAAAGTTTTAGTTTTAGTCATCAGTTGTTAGAAAACGACTAAAGACATGGTTTTAACTTTCAGATGTTGTAAACAACTGAAGACTTGGTGTTTGTCATCAGTAGTTGAAAAACTACTGAAGACTTGGTTTGGCTTCAGTTGTTTGGAAATGAACAGCAGTTATTTAAAACAATTGAAGAATAAATTACTCATCAGTTGTTATCGTCAATTAACATATCTCAGTTGTTTCATTTGACCTTAACACTTACTCAGCAGATTCTGATTTTCAGATGTTTCATTGGTCATCAGTACTTATTGTTAGAACATACGTTAGTAGTTGTAACCACTTCAGTACTTTGCAACAGATAAAGTACTTCAGTACTTTAAGGAATTTAGTCTTTAGTAGTTATGAAAACTGCTGAAGATAAAATAACTTCAGTACTTATTTTGTACAGCTGTATACTGATGATCATCAGTACTTATGAGCTGAGATCATCATAGTTGTCAAATTATTCAAGCTGCAGCATACCAATCCTTAGCACTAGATTTTGAAAAGTTGCACTGTCCAAAGGCTTAGTAAATGATCTGCAAGCTCATCAGCACTAGGAACAAGCTTTGGATCAATCAGACCTTTTTCATAACAATCCCTGATAAAATGATGTCTGATCTCAATATGTTTGGTCCTAGAATGCTGGACAGGATTCTTAACAATACAAAAAGCTGAAGCACTGTCCATCAGTAAGGAGTCTTAGTCTCTGTGATGTCATAATCCAGTAATTGATTCTAAGCCAGAGTACCTGAGATGTACAACTTGCAGCAGCAATGTACTCTGCTTCAGTAATGGATGTAGCAACAGAAGTTTGTTTCTTACTCTGCCAAGAAACTAAACAGTTTCCTAGAAATTGGCATCCACCAGAGGTTGATTTTCTGGTTAATTTACACCCTGCATAGTCACTATCAGAGAAAGCAACTAATTTGCAAGAGTGCCCAGTGGAATACCAAAGTCCTTGATTGAGTTCCTTGCAAATATCTAAAGATCCTTTTGACTGCAATCATATGGGATACTTTAGGTGCAGCCTGAAATCTAGCACAAACACAAGTTGCAAACATGATGTCTGGTCTAGAAGCTGTAAGGCACATCAAGGAACCAATCATACATCTGTAAAGAGTTTCATCAACTGCTTTACCTTTCTGATCAGCATCTAGTTGTGTGGTGCTGCACATGGAGTAGAGCAGGGCTTACAGTTTTGTAAATCAAACTTTTTCAACAAATCCTTTGTATATTTTGACTGATGAAAAAGTACCATCAGCCTTTTGTTTGATTTGCAACCCCAGAAAGAACTGTAATTCTCCAATGGCACTCATTTCAAACTTTTGTTGCATCAACTTAGTAAAGGCATCACACAACTGTGGATCAGAGGATGCAAAAATAATATCATCAACATAAATTTGAACAAGGAGCTTATGCATGCCTACATTCTTAATGAACAAGGTTTTATCTATGGAGCCTCTAGTGAAATTATTTTGAAGAAGAAAGTTAGATAGTGTTTCATACCAGGCCCTAGGTGCTTGTTTTAGTCCATAAAGAGCCTTATCAAGCTTATACACCCAATCTGGATGTTTATGATCTTCAAAACCTGGTGATGGCACACATAAACTTCTTCTTTTATTTTACCATATAAGAATGCACTTTTGACATCCATTTGAAAAACTTTGAGATTATGAAAGGCAGCATAAGCTAAAAACAATCTGAGTGCTTCCAGTCTGGCTACAGGAGCAAAGGTTTCATCATAATCAATACCTTCTTCTTGTGAAAACCCCTGTACAACCAGTCTGGCCTTGTTCTTGACAATTTGGCCTTTTTCATCAGTTTTATTCCTAAACACCCATTTAGTGCCTATGGCACACTTACCTTGGGGAAGAGGAACCAGTTCCCACACTTGCTGCTTTTGAAAATGAAGAAGCTCAAGTTGCATAGCTTCAACCCATCCATTGTCTCTTAATGCAATATGATAATTCTTTGGCTCTTGCTGACTAATGAAGAGAGCATAGAAAGCAAAAGTTGGACAATTGATTTCTGGTTGAATCACCAGCATTGATGTCACCAATGATCTGAGACATGAGATGATTCTTCAGTTCTTGATACTCAATAAGATCTGTGCAAGTGTTTGTAGGTGATTCAGCAGCAACAGATGGTGATCCAGATTCTTGAAACCTAGAATGAGATGATAATTCAAATGAAGTAGAGGATTCAGAGATCTCATCAGCATTTGTTGTGGATGGAACTACTGAAGCTACAGGAACATGAAGTTTAGTAAACCTAGGCAGTTGATCACTAAAACTTGCATTTATACCAACAGATGGATAACAAGTTGCAGAAGATGATGGATTCACAGAACCTGCAACATTTGGATATTGATAAGAAACATATTGCAGTATGTCCAGATCAAATAACTCCACAGGGTTTTGTGGGATTTTCTCCTTTGGAGATTCATTAAACTTTACATGCAAGGTTTCTTCTACAATCTTTGATCTACAATTAAAAACTCTGTATGCCTTGCAAGTAGAGGAATACCCAACAAAGTACCCTGCATCCACCTTTGATTCAAACTTTTGAAGTGGATCCTTTGTGTTGAGAATATAACAGGACACCCAATGCTCTAAAGAAGGAAATTAGAGGAGCCAAATGATGTAACACTTCATAAGGAGTCTTCATCAACCTTTGATTTACCAATACTCTATTTTGCACATAACAAGCTGTGTTAACAGCTTCAGCCCAAAAGGTTAGTGGCAAACCATAATCAGCCAACATTGACCTTGCAGCTTTAATAATGGTCCTGTTCTTTCTCTCCACCACTCCATTTTGCTCAGGAGTTCTTGGAATGCTAAACTGCCTCTTGATTCCCTTAGAGAAATAGAATTCATCAAGTGTGTGATTTCTAAATTCTATGCCATTATCACTCCTCACACACTTGACAGAAAGAGAATACTGCTTTTCCACATGCAACACAAAGTAAATGATAATTTGACCAGCCTCATCTTTTGAATGTAAGAAGAAGGTCCATACAATCTGGAATAATCATCCACAATTACCAGACAGTATTTTTTCTTTGCCATGCTCATCACTCTTACTGGACCAAAAAGATCCATATGCAGTAATTGCAAGCAGGCAGTGGACTTTGGTTCTTCTATTGGAGTGAATGATACTTTATGTTGCTTTCCTTTTAAACAAGCAGAGCAGTTATCATCACATTTGAACTCCTTTAAAGGCAAACCTCTTACTAAGCCATGAAGGATCAGCTGGTTCATGTTTCTAAGATTCACATGACCAAGCCTTTTGTGCCATAGCTCAGATTCCTGAGGAGAGGCCTTGGAGAACAGACATGGATGGCCTTTCAAATCAATTTTCTTTGATAAGTCTAAGGCATATACTCTTCCAATCTTGTTGGCTTTCAGGAGAGTATGTTCATCCAATATCTTGTCAATCATATTCAAAACATTGAAAGATAGAATTCGACAGTTCTGACTGGTGAAAAGTGCAACATGCCCTTTATCACACATTTGACTGACACTCAACAAATTGTACTTGAGATTCTCCACATGGTTGACATCATCAAACCTTATTTCACCATTTGAAACAAAGCCTTTGCCGATGATGTAACCCTTAGCATCATTACCAAAAGATACAAATCCCTTCTTTCCTTGGAGTAGTCATGAGAAGAGATCTGCTCCCAATCATATGCATAGATCCTCCACTGTCCACATACCAGATGCTTCTATGGCATGTTGAAGAACCCTGCATATATCACAACAACTAGTTAGCTTTTGAGACCCAAACCATTTTGGTTTTGGGTCTGTTCTCATCAACAGATTTTATACTAACTGATTTGTCATGATTACAACCTTTGAAGATGGAGATGGTGCTAAAAAGGATTCCTTTGATTTTGGCTTAGTTTTCCTTTTCAGTGGTTTAATCACAGGTACATCTATTTGGTTAACTCTCCCCAACAGATTGAACCATCATAATAAGTTGCGTCTGATTGGTTGTTAAAGCTTTCAGTTCAGCAGACACATCAGTACTTGTTTGTGAATGGTTCCTGTGAGACACCATGTCCTCCTTTTTGAAAGACACAGACTTAGTCTGTTGTTTTGATACTCCTTGAGGAATATTTTCAGCTGTTTTATGATAAACCTCTTTCTTCTATTTAGATTTTTGTGAAGACTTTGGTTTATCTGGTTGAGATGTTTGTGGCACAAACTTGGTTTCAAATTCATATTTTATTTTATTAATTTTCTTTTTAATGATTTTATCCTTGTTAAATTTGGAACCCTTTCTGTACCAACATTCATCAGTGAGATGATTGAATAGACCACATATTTCACATGGCCTTTTCTTCATCTTCTGTTGATCAACTGACGAAGAAGATGAAACTATTGAAGGTTTGCTCTTCAGTACTTTCTTCCTCTCAGTACTTATGTGAAGTACTGAAGGATTTGTAACAACTGAAGACTTGCTCTTCAGAAGTTTTCTATCAGTACATTTGGATTTCCTGATAGACTCTTCAGCAGTTGTCAAACCATGTTTGGTTCTATTTGGTTTGAAATGTTCTTCAGGTGTTGTTACTTGCTCTTCAGTACTTTGAATACCTTTTGAGACAACACCTGAAGTACTCAGCTTTTCTTTGATCATGTGTTCATCAGCAGTAGGACCATCAGCGGATTGATTAGCTGAGGTACTATTACTGACTTCATCCTCTGATTGTACATTATCACTTGAGGATGAGACACATGATGATGTGGTTTGGGAATTGATTTCACCTTCAGATTTTACTTCTGTCTTGGGAGTAAAATCCGTAGGAGGTTCAGTGTGATTATATCCGATCCCAAACTTCACATTTGAAGCAGTTTGCTTACTGAGAAGCATTTCAAACCCCTTGCAAGATGTTACCCAACGTTCACACTCCACTTGAGTAGCTGCAAGTGTTTCTTTGAGACTCTTGTGATTTTCTAAAATGACCTCTACCTTAGCCTTTTCATCAGTGATTTGGCATTTTAATTTGTAAATCTCATCATCTTTTTCTTTTAAAACAGACTCAAACTCATCTTTTTTTTGGAAATCACTTTCTCTAGGTCAAGATTTTGATTAATTAAAGCTACATTTGCTTCTCTAATTGAGGCAAAAGTAGCTATGCATGACTCAGAACACAACTTGGCCTTAGCCTCAAAAGATACTTGTGGTACCTGTGATGATGAAGCATTTGAGCTTGAACCACTAGTAGACTCCAGGGCCATAAGAGCAAGATTTCCAAAAGGATTTTCACCACCATGTTGACCAGCACCAGAAAACATTTGTTCAGAATAACCAGAAAGATCATCTGGTAAACTACTCCAGTCAACAACACCAGGAGTGAAAAAGCTTTGATGTGATTGAGATTGAGATTGAGATTGTTGACTTGATTGAGATGGTGGAGGCTCAGGTAGGCAATGTGATTGTTGAGCTATGGGTACAGGAACCTGATTCGACTGTGGCATGTAAAAACAGGGATAAGGATATGGCATTTGACCTTGAGGAACAAAATATGCAGGAGATGATTGATTTTGTGAATGATGACCAGAACTGGTAGAATGTTGCCCTTTGTTTTGTGAATTATTGCTTGGAAGGTCACAAAGGGTGCAGAAGAGTTAGATCCAGATGATCTACACTCTCTTGCAAAATGTCCAAGTCTATGGCACTTGTGACACCTCAACTTGCTCTTGTCAAAACCAACTTTGGTTTTTCCAGAGAGACCAGGGAATTTTCTACCTGTCCTTTTGTAAAATTTTTGAGATCTGATATTAACTAATGCCATTTGGCTCAAGATATCCATCTATTCCAAATCATCATCAGCAATTCCTTTCAAATCATCCATCAAAAAGCACAGATTGTCACTATTACATCCTGAATTACAATCAATACCAGCAAAAGCATGATCTCCACTGTTTGAAGAGAAATCAATATGCTCATCATAGGAACTTTCTGATGTAGCATATTCTAACTCATGACCAACCAGAGCAGTATTCCCTGGTACAAAATCATCAGTGAGCTTCCTAGGTGAAGTCAGTTTTCTTTTCTGTTCTATCTCTCTTTCAAATGTTAGCAGTTTCCCATGAAGTTGGGTGAGAGATAGATTATCTAGATTTGCACTGGAGCGTAGGACAATGGTATATGTGTCCCATCTCTCAGGTAGGGATCTGAGAAATCTGTTGTTCATCTGACTGTTTGTATATTCATGTTTAACCATTTTCAACTCAGATATCAAACAGGAGAATCGCTCAAACTGTTGAGTTAGTGACTCACCCTTTCTATGAGAGAATGTCTCATATTGATGGGCAAGGATATCTCTATTGTTTGCTAAGACCTCATCAGTTCCTCCAAATTGTTCTTTCAGAGCAACCCAGAGGTCATGAGTAGATTCATGATGCATAAGTCCATAATAGATTTCATTAGGCAGTGCCATGGCCAGAATTCCATGGGCTTTAGCATCAATTTCAAATAGTTTCAGATCTTCATCTGAATATTGCTCTTTCTTCTTCAGAATCATTTCATTGGTTTCCGGATTACTCACCATAGGCTTATATGGTCCATGAAACGCAGATTTCCAACAACCTGAACTATTAACAGACAGGTGATGGAGCATTCGTCGTTGCCATATGTTGTACTCACTCCTAACAAGCATCGGAAGCTTTGTTGAGGAGCCAGTGTTGTGAGGATCATTGATTGATGCAGCCATTTTCACCAATTCAAACAGGTTCAATAAGAGTTTAACAGATCTAACTCAACAACACAGTTTGAGACAAGAAGAATCTCAAATTGATTCACAGGAAGCAACAAAAAAACAAACTCTATAACCAATTCTTGCAAATTTGCTAATTCGATCAAACTAAGATATCAAAAGAACAGTTTCAATGATCAATTGTTAAATCGATCAATGATTAACCTGCTCTGATACCATTTAAAGGGATCGAGATCTAGTTTGATCAATAGATTAAGATTTGCAGCGGAATAGCACACGAATTAGATGAAATTCTAGCAAGAATAATATGAATATTCAATTAAACGGTAGCAGTTATAGAGAGAGAGTTTCTGCAAAAAGAATGTTTTCATTCTTTTACAAACTTCCCGTGGGGGGAAATTAGGTCAACATTCCTTTTATGAGGAATGTGACATCAGCTGACGTCACTTGATAGTGACATCTAACTGATTTATACAAACAACTGAAAGTAAACTAAACTACTAAAGATGTCCGCAACAACTGAGGACACCTTCATTAAAAGTTAAGTATAAACTAACATTACAACTACTGAGGTTATAACATCTGAAGTATAAGAACTTCAGGATTTTTACATAACATAAAACTACTGATTACAAACTACTGAAATGTAAACCATCACAACTACTAAAGAGAACTACTTCAGCTGTTGTGACAACTTCTGAGAATTTGATCTTCAGACTTTGTCTTCAGCAGTTGTCTTCAGAGTTTGTCTTCAGACTATATCTTCAGTAGTTGTCTTCAGACTTTGTCTTCAGTAGTTGTAGATCATTTCAGTTGTTTTGATGTCTGTGGGACTTAAAGGTTTTTCTGATCTGGCTCATTGGTTCTTTTGGTCCAACAGAAATTCCTATAAAATATAAGGTCCATCGTATAATTTTTCTATATTTTTACCGGGTTCGGAGATTTTGTATGACAATTTTCTTTTATTTCCTTGGATATATTATATAAAATAATCTACTCATTGTTATTACATCAAAGTTTACAGAATATTAATCCTATTATTTCCGAATAATCTTCTAATTTTATTCATACAATCACAGTCATTTAAATATTTAATTTAATTTACCAACAATATATTTGTTTTAATCTTTTAATTTTTGTATAAATTTTTTTATTTTTTTAAAACCTTCAAGTTTCTGTTTTTGAATCCTTTTATTACTGGTTTTTGATAAAAATAATATGTTCATGAATTCTTGTGAACATTCTTGATGATTTAGTCTTCACAAGTTTTTTATATGTGTTTATTGAAACATATACATTTCTTAAACTTGTTAGTTAGATGTTTTGAAAATCTAACTTTGATTGAAGATGAAAGAAAGATGTAGAAGATGGTGAATGAAAGCTTCTAACTTCCTAGGTTCCAAATCTTGAGAGAGACTTCTTGATAATTCAAACATGGTGTGTTTGTTCTTGGAGCTTGATCATAAATTAGCAAAATGTTGATGTTGGTTAAGGGAGGCGGTGGTTGTGATGAGAAACGATGGTTTGAGGGTGAGTGTGATGTTGGCTTGCGAACCGAGAGGTGGTTGAGGTGTAGTGGCAATTTATGGTGGTGGTGTTTGTGGATGTATAAAACTGAGAGACAGGCAGCGGAGGGAGGTGGCGATGATAGTTGTGGTGGTGGTTGAAGAATTCCTAAGTGGTGACTTTATCATTATTAGCCCTAGAGTTTAGGGTGATGAGGTGTAGATCATAGCCATGCTTAGTTGCATTTTTAGGAGATATGTGGCAAGCTTGGAAGATGATTAGTGTTAGGGGGTGCTAGATGGCGGTTCAAGGGTTTCTTAGTGTGTGGCTGACTAAGGGTAGGATTAAGGTGTTAATGGCTCACTTAGTTAGTTAGTTACCTAGATTAGATGGTAGTTTAGTGGTTTAATCGGATAGGTTAGTGTTCTAAGAAACCGACGTGGGTAGTAAGTTGAGTTTTAGTTGGTGTTTAAATGTGTAAGATTAGTTTGTCTTTAACATAATATTAACTTGATGTAATATAGTTTGCTTAAGTTTAAGGTTTTAATACATTAAATATAGTTAAGGTACTTAATATAAACCTAACTAATCATATTAGTAATCATACAATTCTTATACATACATACGTAGTCATCCTTGCAAGCATGCACAATTACACATTCAAAGATTCATATTATCAAAGAAAATTACCTTAATCATTTTCTATAAGAAATAAACATTTAGTATCAATTCATAAGAAATATTAAACTACCTAACCTTGGTTTTAGGGTTCTTACATTCTCCCTCCGTAAAAAGAATTTTGTCCCGAAATTCATTGATAGGTATTTTCAAAGGTTGTAGAGAACTTATTTTGGCAATTGCTCCTTTTCATTCATTTTAACCTCGAATAAATGAGGATATTTTCTTAGAATTTCATCTTCTCTTTCCCATGTAAATTGGAGTCTTTTTTAGAATTCCACTTGACCTTTACTAATGGAATTCTACCTCTTCTCAAACTTTTTACCTCCCTGTCCATAATTGCTATTGGTTCCTCTATGAAATGAAGTTTCTTATTTATTTTGATTTCTTGGATTAGTACCTTTAATGTCACATCTATCAGACATTTCTTTAAGTTAGATACATGGAAGGTGTTATGTACTTTGCTTAATTTCTAAAGTAAGTCTAACTTATATGCTACAGGACCAACCTTATCATTTATTTTAAAGAGCCAACATACCTAGGGTTTAACTTATTTATTTTCCCAAATCGGATAATTCCCTTTGAGGGTGATACTTTTAAATACACTATCCCGATTTGAAATTCTAATGGCTTTCTCCTTCTATCAACATAACTTTTCTGTCTATCACGGGTTGCCTTCAATCTATCTTTAATATCGAAAATCTTAATAGACGTCTCCTGTATAAGTTCTAGGCCTGTAAGTTGTTTATCTCCCACCTCATTCCAACACAAGGGTGACCTACACTTTCTTCCATATAAAGCTTCCAATGGGGTTGTCCCAATACTGTCATGGTAACTATTATTATATGAAAATTTAGTCAAGGGTAAGAGTATATCCCAACTTCCACCAAAGTCTAATGCATAAGCCCGCACCATATCTTCCAATGTTTGGATTGTATTCTCACTTTGTCCATCTATTTGTGGGTGATATGTTGTACTCATGTTTATTTGAGTTTTAAATGCTTTGTGTAAAGTTTTCCAAAACCTTGAAGTCAATCGGTTGTCGCTATCTGATATATTTGAAATTTGTATTCCATGTCTAGACACAATTTCTTTCATATGAGTTCTTGTTAATTTTTCCATCTTATAATCTTCCCTAATTGGCACGAAGTGAGCTGATTTAGTCAGTCTATTGACTATAACCCATATTGTGTCATATCTACTTGAGGTTCTTGGTAATTTGGTTACAAAATCCATGGCAATATGGTCTTATTTCGATTTTGGAATTTTTGGTTGTTGTAAATATCCTGAGGTTTTCTAGTATTTAGCTTTTACTCTTGAGTAGATATCATATTTTTCTACAAATTCCATGACTGATTTCTTTATCCATGGCCACCAATACTGGTTTCTCAAATCATTGTACATCTTATTATTTCCCGAATGTATTGAATACCTTGACTTATGTGCTTCCCGTAGGATAGTCTCCCTAAGCATGGCATTGTTACGAATCCAAATTTTTCCTTTAAATCTTAGGATTCCGTCTGACACAACTTCCCAATTATCCATTCCTCCTGACCACATCTATGTATTCATCTTTTTGTTGGGCTTCTCGGATTTGACTCATTAAATCTGAGTGTAATTTCATTATCATAGCACAGACTCGCAATGGCTTAGTCCTTTCTTTCCTACTTAAAGCATCAACTACTACGTTTGCCTTTCCCAAGCGATATTTAATATCACAATCATAATCACTTAGTAATTCTACCTATCTTCTATGCCTCATATTTAATATCTGTTGATCAAATATGTGTTGTAAACTCTTAAGGTGTGTATTGACCGTGCACTTAGTTCCATGTAGATAATGTCTCCAAATCTCAAGTGCAAATACTACTGCTCCTAATTCTAAATCGTGAGTAGTATAATTCTTTTCGCTTCCTTTGAGTTGCCTAGATGCATATGCAATTACTTTATCTCGTTGTATAAAAACACATCCGAATCCTTGATGTGAGGCATCATAATATACAACAAAATCATCTATTCCTTATGGAAGGGCTAAGATAGCAGCACTATATAATTTATTCTTTAAGAGTTCAAATACAACATTTTGTCTTTCTCCCTAAACATAAGGCTTACCTTTCTGAGTCAATTCTGTTAAGGCTTAGGCTATTCTTGAGAAATTTTCTATAAATCCTCTATAATAACCTGTCTAACCTAAGAATCGGCATACCTTAGTTGGTGTTCTTGGATTTTCCCATTTCTTAACAGCTTCAATCTTTGTCGGATCAACTTTAATTCCTTCTTGATTAACTAAATGTCCTAAGAATTGTACTTCTCTTTTCTAAAATTCACACTTTGAGAATTTTTCGTATAATTTTTCTTTCCAAAGTTAACCTTAGGTGCTTCTCATGTTCTTCCTTACTCTTAGAATAGTTAAGATGTCATATATAAAGACTATGAAAAGTGTATCTAAATAGGTTTGAACACTTTATTCATTAAATCCATAAATACTGTTGGAGCATTGGTTAACCCAAATGACATTACAAGAAACTCATAATGACCATATCGCGTTCTAAATGTATTCTTTCGTATACCTTTATCTTGAACTCTTAGCTGGTGATATCCTGACCTTAATTCAATTTTGGAAAAATAACTATATCCTTGAAACTGATCGAATAGGTCATCTATCCTAGGAAGGGGATATCTAAATGGTTACTTTATTGAGCTCTCTGTAGTTGATACACATTCTAAAAGTTCCATCTTTCTTCTTATAAATAGAACTGGTGCTCCCCAAGGTGATACACTAGGGCATATAAATCCTTTGTTCAATAATAACTGAAGTTGATTAATTGATTCTTTCATTTATATTGGTGCTAAACGATATAGTGCTTTGGCAATAGGGGCAATCCTTGGTACTAAATCAATTTTGAATTATACTTGACGAGGGGGTGGCCATCCTTGTAATTCATTAGGAAATACCTTTAGGTATTCTTTAATAACAGGAACATCCTCTATGTTTTTCTTGTTTGGTTTTGTATCAACTACATTTGCTAGAAACGCTAAACATTTCTTTCTTAAACATTTCTAAGCTTCCTTACACAAGACTATTTTCATAGTACCTACAAGTTTCTCACCATATAATCAAAGAGTTTTATTTTCTTTAGTTAACAGAATTTTTATCATTTTCTTACCACATATAATTTCACCATGACTCTTACTTAACAAATTCATTCCCACTATAATATCAAAACCTCCTAATTCAATATGATTCAGATCTATATTACATTAATGATCATTTAAATTTAAAGTACAGTTAGGAATAACTTCACTAGCTTTAATTATTTTTCCATCAGCTAATTCTATCATATACTTACTTTTTAGTTTTTTTGAGGTTAGATTAAGTAAAGGTGTAAATGTGTTAGAAATACACTACGAGTTGCTCCTGTATCGAATAATACTATTGCGTACTGATTGTTAGTAAGAAACGTACCTGTCATTACTTCTGGTTCATGTTGGGCTTCTTCAGCTTGTAACATAAATGCTCTTCCACGGGGGCTGTTTGGGTTGATTGGGGTTTTGCCTTTTAGTTGTGGACACTCGTTGCGAAAATGATTCTTATTTCCACCCTGATAATAAACTGTTTTAGGGTTTGTAGGTCCCTTATAGTCTCAGGATATGTGTCCCTTCTTTTTGCAGTTGTAACAAATCACAATCATGCTCTTACCATGATGGTACATCTGGCAAGCATTGCAACATGGTTGTCCTTCTATTTATGGCCTCTTATCTTGAGCAACTCCTAGGTAGTTTCTTACTGGGTTTCTGGCTACCTTCTTATTCTTGTTTCCTCTAAACTTTCTTCCTGTGTTGTTGTTGTTCCATTTTCTTTTCTTTCCTACTTTTGGATCAGTTAAAGATCCATTCCTTATCGTTTCATCGGTTAGACCTTCTGATAAGATTACTACATCCTGAAAGGTCTTTAGCATGGTAGATTTGACCATTCTCCTTATTTGTGGTACTAAACCCCAGATATATATTCCTATCTTTTTAGTTTCTGGTGTCACCAAATGTGGTACAAACCTAAAAAATTCATTGTACCTATTAATATACTCCTGATGTACTGCATCTTTCATCTCTATTACCAAAAATTCTGCTTCTATTTTATTTATTTTATTATAAGGACAATACTTTTTAGTTAGTAAGTTCCTAAACTCCTCCCAACTTAGTCTATTCATAATGTGCTTTCCTTTTGTTTGGACTTTCATTTTCCACCAAGATTGTGCTTCCCCTTTGAGAGAATATGAAGCAAACATGGTTTTGTTGTTATCAGCACAGTTACTAATATCTAACACTGATTCCATTTCATCTAACCAACGTAAAGCTCGTACTACTCCACTATTCCCGTTAAACTCTTGGGGTCTGCTGGACATGAAAGTCTTATAGGAACATCCTTTCCTAACTCCATCTAAAATCTCTTCCCTGTAGTATTCTTTTCTGTTAGCATCTCCTAGTTCTTCACTTCCAGGTAGTGCACCTTTGAAGTTAAGGTTCTGTTGGTCCATTTGATCATTTTACAGTACAATTGATATATTCAATCATTCAATATCATAAACAAAAGCCAAAGAATAAAGATGAAGAAGAATGATCACAACCATAAAGTTTTCAAATATAAACAATCAAGGATCCAATACAATCAATAGAAACAAAGCTCAAATTCACCCAACAATGAGCAAGATCAAAACTGTTCATAGAAGTCATAGTTTCGCTGACAGTTTCGCTGTTAGCGAAACTATGCTATCGAAACTATGGATTCGCCCAGCAGAAACAATAGTTTTGTCGGGTGAACTAAACAACTGACTATGAGCGAAACTGCAATTTTGCTCATAGTTTCGTTGGGCAGCAAAACTAAACAAAAGAAACAACAAACAAAAGTAAACTAATAGTAAACCTATTACAATGAAATGTAAACAAAATATAAATTAAAGTGACTCCAACCTATACATGATCTTCAATACTCCCCCTAAGTTGGACCTCATTGTCTTCATTAGTCTTGATTTGTCTGATCGGCTCCAATCTCTACTGTTTCCTTTGATGATTTGTTTCTAGTTCCTGTAGCATCATCTTTGGAAGCTTCTGCCATTGATTCTCTCTTATTAGCTCATGCATCATTAGCTACTTCTGCCTGTGCACTAGCTTTAGAAAGTCTCTGGGTGAGATCATGCATATCCATTCTCATCTCATCTTCTGCTCTTACTTTCTCAGCCAACTCTTTCACTTCTGCTCTCACTCCTCATACTTTATTAGCAATAGTCATCAACAGACTGGCTTCTTTTCTAGTCTCCTCCCCTGCCCCTGCCTTAATATGGTTGGCACAAAGAATCTCCAAATCTTCATCACAGATTGTAATATTTCCATAGGGTCAAACCGTCTATATTCAACTCCACCCTTCACTCTGATCACTACCTCCCCCAAGTTGTTGTCATAGAACCATTTTTCAAACTGTTGTAATCTTAGGGGTTGAGGATCTAACAACATTATCCTATTCATTGTTTTTGGGGATTTCACCCTTAGCACGACCTTCCCTTTACCAGTTTCCCAGTCTCCTAGTCTTTATCTATCTTTGACCTTCTACGTTCAGCCTTCATAAAACCAAACAACTCAAAATTATCATTCAACCCATTCTATATTTCTTTCTCTAGCAATATAGCTCTTTCACTTAGATTAGCATTCAGTAATTGCAGCACCACCAATCTTCTTAAATCCCATTTTGCAAGGTCTTGCATTGTAAGGCTTCCCGGGACGCTCACAACTGGTCAATCATTGCACATAAAACATATTTTTACGTTTAACTTAATTAAATACTGCAGTGGAAACATTCAAAAATGACATTTCATTTTATTATAAAGGCTTTTGCAAAATAATACATCGTTAACACATTACAAAATACTTGTTGCATTACATCACAAAAGCATTATAAAAATGGATGCCATCCAAAACGAGCCAACTAGCCGCCCCGTGCCATCCTCAGCAACGTTTACCTGCCAACTGGAAACACATAAAAGTCAGCATTGCTGAGTGAGTTCTAGTTTTAAAATAAAACATACTTATCTTTCGTTAAAACTGTTCCTTACTTTCTTTCAAATCATACTATACTGTCGTACATGATCACATATCGTACGTACACATAGATAATAACATTATTATCTTCTTTACTCTTCATCACATTCTTTCTTTATCTCTGTCTCTCTTTCCGGATCAGTGTCATCAACTATACCCCTAACAAATGGGGTATTGAGCCGAAGATCATAAATGACTTACACAACGCACATAGCCTGGCACCAGCACCAGGGCAAGCGACAAAGATCCTAACTGTATAATACACCCCAAACAAATGGGGTACTAGGGCGAATATTATAAATGACTTCCATAACGCACGAAGCCTGACACCACACTGGGGTGAATAATCACTATAAACCATGTACTATTTCACTAGTCAGTCACAAAGACTCGACCCCTACGTGTATCCTTAAGGGTCAGCTAAACCACACATAGTTGAGCTTACGGCATTTTAGAGCCGTACACCTCCGTACATTTTGCTTGTAACCCTTTCTTTACTTTCTCTTTCATTAATGCATGCATTCTATCATTATGTTCCTTTTTTCATTATATTTCACCTTACGTTACATAATACTTTATCGTTCTTTCACAATTATAACATGTAAAGACACAAGAAAGATAAACACACATAACATGAACATAAACATAATCACACATCACATTTCCATACAAGGCACCAACACAGATGCATAACATATATGCAACATACCATCATGCAAAAAAGCAACAAACTTACATCATCATACTATGTCCATCACATCACCATTGACTTCAAAAAGTAAACTTACTATGCCCCCGGGAACATCCCAATTCAAAGCCTATATTTCACTTTTCCCCCTAAAAGTTAGAAAATATTCTAAGTCTTTAGGCGCATGAACACTATGCAGGCGCATGAGCACTACGTAGGCACATGAGCACTATGCAGGCGCATGGCCTTTCAGGCACATGAGGAACACTTAGGTGCATGAAAAACTTTCAGGCACATCAACACTATTAGGGCGCATGAGCAACACTTAGTCTATTCTGGGTAATTTTAGGCATATGAGCACTATGCAGGCGCATGAGCTATCTAGGCGCATGTACAATTATTCAAATTTTGCCTATTTCTAGGCGCATGACCACTATATGGGCGCATGGGGTCTCGAGCGCAGGGGAACACTTAGGCAGTTTTACATACTAGGCACATGAACCCTATTTGGGCGCATGAGCAGCCTATTCCACACTTAAACATCATAATCCAGTCCCCAATTATTTTCAAACTTATACTAAGCTTAAATCATGCATTCTATGCCTTAGAAACATATACATAACAACCTCAAACACATACATAGCCCAAGAATCAAACCCCACTAGCATCATACACACATACATACATACGAGTATAAACCCAACTTTTATAAAAATGTTCATACATGCATTTCCATCCCCAAAATCAGTTAAAAACATGTAAAAAGGGGGTTTTAGAACTCACCTTAGCAGCCTCTGGTTATGACTTCTTCAAAACCCGTTTGCAAGTTGAGTTCAACTGCCTAGAAACCCACCAAAAATGTACCCGAACACATACAAACATACGTAGAATTCACACTTCTGCACATCTTCTTCTTCAAAAACCCAAAAGCTTTTCTCTACTCTCTTTCTCTCTCTAGAATCTGTCTCAAAAGGTGAAAAGTAGCATGGCATGGGCGGCCATGCTACTTTTGTACAAAAATAAATAAATTTTGTACCTTTTTACACTTTTAGTCCATCTACTTGGGCTTTATTTCCTTTCTTTCCTTTTCCTTCACTTTATTCTTTCTTTATTAACTTTAAAAGAATAACCGGGTGTTAGAAGTCCACCCCCCATATAGGTTTCGTCCCCGAAACATGTTATTCCTCAAACAAACGTGGGTAATGCTGTCTCATCTCTTCTTTAGTCTCCCACGTAGACTCTGATCCCTTTCTGTGCTTCCACTGTACACACCCAAGAGGAACCACTTTATTCCTTAATCTCTTCTCTTTACGATCAATGATCAGCACTGGTTGCTCCATATATATGATCCATTCATCTACCTCGATATCCCCAGTGGTACGATCATATCCTCGTATGCTAAGCACTTCCTCAGATGAGATACATGGAATGTCAGGTGAATTCCACTTAACTCATCTCGTAACTCTAATCTATAGGCCACTTCTGCTACTCTAGCAATGATTCAGAAAGGCCCTATGTATCTTGGGCTCAACTTGCCCCACTTTCTGAACTGAATGATACTTTTCCAAGGTGAGACTTTCAACATAACTCTATCACCCACCTGCAACTCAATCGGTCTGCGTCGTTTATCAGCATATGACTTTTGTCTATCTTTGGCTGCCTTCATGAAGGCTTTGATCTTTTCAAGCTTCTCAGTCATAGCCTTGATCACCTCAACGCTTCCTAACTCTTTCTAACCAATATCACCCCAACAGACAGGTGTCCTGCATCTCCTATCGTATAGCATCTCATAAGGGGGCATACCAATGCTGGCATGATAATTGTTGTTATATGAGAACTCGTCTACTGGTAAGTGGTCATCCCAACTTCCTCCAAAGTCAATGACGCATGCCTGAAGCATATCTTCTAGCGTCTGGATGGTCCTTTCTGACTGACCATCTATCTGAGGATGATAAGTCATGCTAATGTGTAACCTCGTCCCCATCACGTCGTGGAATTTCTTCCAAAATATTGATGTAAACTGGGTATCACGAGTAGAAACAATAGACACTGGCACACCATGCCGAGTTACAATCTCCTTGATGAAAAGATTCGCCAACCTCTCGGATGAATATGTCTCGCGGATCGGTAGGAAGTGAGCACTCTTCGTCAAATGGTCAACTATCACCCATATGGCATCATACCCTTTCGAGGTACGCGGTAGCTTTGTAATAAGGTCCATGGTGATATGCTCCCACTTTCACTCCTGTATATCCAAAGGTTGGATCTTCCCATACGGCTTTTGGTGCTTGCCCTTCACTTGTAAGCAAGTAAGGCGCTTACTGACATACTCCACTACGTCACGCTTCATACCGGGCCACCAATAATCTTTCTTCATATCTTGGTACATCTTCGTACCACCGGATTAATAGAGTATCGAGTCTTATGAGCTTCATCCATAATCTTCATGCATAGATCCCCAAAACGAGGAATCCACATCCGCCCGAATCGGGTCTTAACACCATGTGTGTTTTCACCCAATTCTACGACCAAACCTCTCATTCTTTCGGAGTTAAGATGATCTTCTTTCAATGCCTCATCTTGAAACTCCTTAACTTGCTTCATCACATCAGAGGTCATGATCATCCGGTAAGCCTTTACCCGAATCGGCTCGGGTCATTCTTTTAGACTAAGGGCATCCGCCACCACGTTGGCCTTGCCCGGATGGTAATGGATCTCGCAATCATAATCTTTTATGAGCTCCAACCATCTCCTCTGCCTCATGTTCAAGTCCTTCTGCTTGAAGAAGTACTTCAAGCTCTTGTGGTTGGTGAATATGATGCACTTCGTCCCATACAGGTAATGCCTCTAAATCTATAATGCAAAGACCACAGCTGCTAGCTCCAAATCATGAGTAGGATAGTTAACCTCATGAACCTTCAACTGTCGGGATGCATAGGATATAACCCTTCCTCTCTACATTAACACACACCCCAACCCCGAGTAAGAAGAATTAGAATAAACCACCAGATCTTCACTTCCATCGGTTAATGACAAAGCAGGAGCTTGAGTCAACCTCGCCTTTAACTCCTCAAATGCCTTTTATTGATCTTGACCCCATACAAACTTTATATCCTTACGGGTCAACTTGGTTAGTGGAGAAGCGATCTTAGAGAAGTCTTGAATGAATCTTCTGTAATAGCCGCCAAACCCAAGAAACTACGAATCTCGGATGGCATCTTTGGAAACTTCCATTGCATCACTGCTTCCACCTTTGCTGGATTCACCATAATCCCCTCGGGATTCACTACATGACCCAAAAAGCTTAACCTCCCACAACCAAAATGCACACTTGGAGATTTAGCATACAACTTCTCCCTTCTCAACATCTCCAACACCTCATGAATGTGACTGGCATGTTCATTCTCGCTCTTTGAATAAATCAGGATATCATCAATAAACACAATCACTGATTTATCTAACATCAGCCGACACACTTGATTCATCAAGTCCATAAAAGCAGCTGGCACGTTGGTCAAGCCAAATGACATAACGAGAAACTCGTAGCAACCATAACGCATGAAAAGCTGTTTTAGGAATGTCTTGCTCCTTTACCTTCAGTTGATGGTAACCAGATTGAAGGTCTATCCTCGAGAACCAGCTAGCACCTTGGAGCTAATCAAACAAATCGTCAATCCTCGATAACGGGTACCGATTCTTTACTGTCAACTTATTCAGTTCATAGTAGTCTATAAACATTCTCATACTACCATCTTTCTTCTCACAAATAAGACCGGAGCACCCAAAGGAGAGATACTCGGTCTAATAAACCCCTTATCGAGCAGCTCTTGCAGTTGCTCTATCAACTCCATCTCAGTCAGAGCCAACCGATTCGGTACCTTAGCTACAGGTTGGGCACCCGGTATCAAGTCAATCTGGAACTCGATCTCGTGGTCAGGTGGCACTCCTGGTAAGTCTACTGGGAACACATCTGGAAAGTCACACACAACCGGTACATCAGACAGTTGTGGTGTTGGTGTTTCTACATCCTTCACATTAGCCAAGTAGGCGCTACATCCACGCCTCAGGCACTTTCCCGCCACGCCATTGAGATTACTTTCAAAATCACCGTGACTCGATAACCATAATCCGTCACCATACTCCCGTCAGGCGCTGTCAATCAAATCATCTTCTTGCGACACACAATGTTCGCCTCGTAGTCCGCCAACCAATCCATTCCTAGGACTACGTCAAACCCGCCTAAGGTCATCACAAATGGTCTATAAGGAAACTTGTGACCTTCTAGTTCTATGTCACAACCTTCTATGACCTCAAAGATCCTGATAGATTTACCTATGGTAGTTTCTACATCGAAGGGCGTATCTATATTCTTACTACTAACAGGCAATTTAGCATAGAAAGCAGAAAAAGTAAAACTTTTACTAGCACCAGAATCAAATAACACAGAGGCTAAAGTTTGATTTACTAGAAACACACCTGACACAACATCGGGGTCTGTCCTAACCTCCTCCTGCATCATTGTGAACGCTCTAGCACTCGCCCTCTGCCCTTCTGTTCCGGTCGCTTTCTTCCCTGCACCAGAACTTTCAGCCCTCGACTTCTTGCAGTCTCTGCTCATGTGGCCCTCCTCGCCACAGGTACAACACCTCCTTACCTCGCAGTTCTTTGCCACATGTTCGGTCCTTCCATAACGGAAATAGACATTGGATCCCACTCTACATTCCCTAGTGTGCTCTCGTCCACACTTAACATACCTTCTCAACCCTACACCGGATGTGACCACACATCGGTCATCCACCCATGCACCTTTGTTGTTTGGAGCGGCTCTGCAACATCCAAATAGCTTCCTGTTCCAATTCCGGTCACCACCACCTTTCTTGCTGCCTTCAGCCACTACCACCGTCCGCTCATCATACAATCTTCCTACCAAGTCAACTGCAGACCTAAACGTGCTCGGTCGGGCAGCGATCATATGCCTACGAATATCCACCGGGAAGCCCTGGATGTACCTCTTGATCTTTCGTGACAGAGGTGTCACCTGATCAGGTACCAGCCATGCCATCTCATTGAACTTGGTGGTGTAATACTGATGTGTCATGGTTCCCGCCTCCAGCTGCAGGAACTCCCTTTCCACCTTTTCCATCTCCCTATAAGGACAGAACTCCTCAATCACCAACTTCTATAACTCTTCCCACCTCATCCTCCCGATAGCCCTAGTACCCTCAGCTTGGAAAATATTGTCCCACCAACACAGAGTCGAGTTCACAAACGAGTGGGCGGTGAACTTTACCTTTTGGTCTTCCCTGCACTCGCTGATATTCAGAACAGATTCCATCTCTCTCACCCACCGATGAGCAGCAACGGTAGTGCCATTACCATAGAAGGTTGGGGGGTTACACCTTTGAAATGCCCCATAGTTACAGCCTCGTGCCGCCTCCTGCACAGGCTCTTCTCACTCCTCTTCTTCCTTGTCATCCGAGAAAACCATCTCAGTGTCGGGCCGCCTCCCTTCGCCCGTAGGCCTACTCCTTTCTTTCCTCTCCCCCTCCCGTATAGCCTTTATCACTTCAGTCACCACACGGTAGAATCGTCTGCATGACCTGGTGCACCTCCTCAATCACAGCCTCCTTCATTGAGGCTCTTAGGTTAGCACTCTTATTACTGCCCTCCGAATGAGGGATCTCTGGTTCTTCATGAACTACCTTCTCGGCTCTAGGCCGTCCTCTTTTGGCCCGCGGTTCAGCACCATGCACAACACGACCTCCACCCCTTGAATCTTTCAATGATCTACCACCGGCCATCCTCTAACACACACTGTAAGATTCAAACACCAAAACGGTCATTCAAGGGAACAACTTAGTTTATGTCAAGTATAGTAAGTACCTAATTGTAGTGACAAGTTGTGATTAGCCACTTACTTTACTCTTCATACCCCAAGCATTACCTATTCTGACTATATTAGTATCTAAATCTACAAACAGCACATAAACCACATAACATGCGCACGTAATGCCAGTTAACATTAAGAAAATACTTGATGGCACGCAACTACTCGGACTAGCATCCCTTCCCTATTCATCCCATTTTCGGTTTAAGTTAAGATTTGTTTTGAAATTTTACCCATTTCACTTAAACTTTGGCTCTGATACCAACTTGTAAGGCCCTGTTCGCGGGACGCTCACAGTTGGTCAATCATTGCAAAAAAAAACATGTTTTTACGTTTAACTTAATTAAATACTAAAATCATATTATACTATGGTACATGATCACACATCGTACGTACACATAGATAATAACATTATTATCTTCTTTACTATTGATCACATTTTTTCTTTATCTCTGTATCTCTTTCTGGATCAGTGTCATCAGCTATACCACAAACAAATGGGGTATTGGGCCGAAGAAAATGACTTCCATAACGCACATAGCTTGGCACCAGCATCGGGGTGAGCGACAAAGATCCCAACTGTATACTACACCCCAAACAAATAGGGTATTGGGCCAAAGATCATAAATGACTTCCATAACGCACAAAGCTTGGCACCAGCACCAGGGTGAGTAATCACTATATACCATGTACTATATCACTCGTCAGTCACAAAGACTGGACCCCTGCATGTATCCTTAAGGGTTAGCTAAACCACACACAGTTGAGCTTACGGCATTTTAGAGCGGTGCACCTCCATACATTTTGCTTGCAAGCCTTTCTTTACTTTCACTTTCATTAATGCATGCATTCTGTACCTAGTATGTTTAGCCTTTCTTTACTTTCACTTTCGAAGAATCACAGGGAGATGAGGTAACATACCTAGTATGTTTAGCCTCACCACCAGATGTGGTTTCTTGGCACCCTGGTTTCCCATGCTCAATGATGTCTCTTTCAGAGTCATCAAAGGGCTCGGTTGCCGTAGATTCAGTTCGAGAAATGTTACCACTGTCCACAAGGTCCATTGAGGCACCTTCTGTAGTGGTAGCTGAATCTACATGAGTCCCCTCCACATCAGTGGGACTCACCTCAGTAGTTGGTTGCTGATGGGGGCTAGAGATAAGGGATTTCTCCAGGCTCTATTGATCTTGGAGAGGGTGTTGTAAATCAACTTCATTGCCATGGAGAGATGTTATCTCTTCATCAATTTTAAACAGAAGGTCAGTGAAAGATAGGATGGGTAAACCTACTGACCCGGGACTTTGGTCGATGTCTACAGGCATTGAACCTCTAGTGGGGTTGTCCTTGGTGGCTGCTCAGGGGAGTATAGAGACTCACCCTGAGGGCTTTCAGCTTGGGTTGTGGGCTCATGGGTCTGAGACTGAGGAGACTCAAGACCCAAATTGAGGTCAAAAGAGAAGGATGGAGAGACCTCTGACTAAGTGGGAGCCCATGTTTCCACTCTAGTCTTTTTGGTTTGAACAGGAGGGGCTTGTTCAATCACAATAGATTGAACAAGGGTTCGTTTAGGGTGTCTCTGATAAGTGATGGTGATGGGTGGAGAAGGTAGTGTTGGCATTGTGGGGGTAGTTGCTGGTGTGGGTTCATCACCTGTGGGGTTAACAGGGATGTCACCAGGAGCCGTTGGCTCAGTCATACCTGGAAGAAGTGCAGTATCTCTTCCTGTGAAGTTGGTGGACACTCTCTTCAAAGTCTTGAAGATGGTTGGCTTCATTTGAGGAGCAGTCAGAGCAGCTGCACAGACAAGCTTGCGTTGGTCCAGCTCCCAGTTGATTATGTGCTGGAGAAACTTGGGATACATGAAGAATGTGTCCTTCTAAAGATCATCATCATCACTGTCATCATTATCACTATCATCTCCATCTATTTCTTTGATCTTTAGTGGCTCATCCTTTGAGCCTTTTAGCTTGAGCATGATGCTCTTGTTTGATGCCTCCAACTCCTCTATCCTCTTTGATGAGTGGATGTTTTGCTCCTGGAGTTGGGCAATTGGCTCAGCTTGCTGTGAGATCTACTGTGCTTAGGTAGCGTTTAGCTCCACAAGCTGACGTAGTTGTGCAGTCTTCTCCTCATCAGCAGCTAACAGCTTTAGCACCATATGGTCGAGTGCTGAAAGTTGTTCCTTTACCCTAATAGGGGGTAGAGATGATACTGTGTGGTAGGTAGAGTGGGATGATGGTCCAGCTTGGTGGCTAGTGGTGGTGGTGGTGGCAGTGGTGAAGCTTGGGGGTGGTATAGATGTAGGTGGTGGTGGATAAGTTGTGGTGGTGGTGGATTGGATATGGGTAAGTGGTGGAGTGGGTGTGGGAGTGAAGTGTGAGGTGGTAGAGGTGGTGGCAGGTGGAGTGATGGTAGTGGTGGTAGTAGGTGGAGTGGTTGTAGTGGCGGCTGTAGGTGGAGTGGTGGAAGTGGTGGTAGTAGTGGTGGTGGTGATAAACGTCATCCTCCTCCTCTTCTTCTTCATCCCGTGGGGTTGAGCCATTTGTTTCTTCCTCAAACCCCTCGAGGTGGATGCTCCCCCTGGGATGTTGGGCTGATCTGGGGTGTAGCTTGGATCAGTCATAATCTCCCCAGACCCTCCTGGGCATTAACCAGCTGCCCTAATCCCTCGCTCGGTGCCAACCACCTTGTTTCCCACCGTTCAAGTCAATGGCTCCTCATCCTCCTCCTCCTCCTGATCAGGTCGGAAGTCCTGATGGAAACCTGCTGCCTCTATCCCACCTTGGGTGGATGCTGGAGATGCTATATCAATAGTGGGGGCCCTCAATTGAGTGGTCCATGCATCTCCACCATCACCGCTATCAGCGTCGTCGTGATCATCGTCCAGGAGCACAAGTTGCTCAACATCAGAATTACTGTGTGCGTGGCACCATTTACGCCTTGTTGGCGCCACGTAATCCTCCCAGGCCAGATGCCTGAACAATCTCCTCATAGAGGACTTAACCTGCTTCCCCTTGTCAACCTTCATACGACCTAGTGTGGTGTCATCCATCACCTCAAGGACTACAACGTCCTCCTTTTCCTTAGGCAGCGACGGTAGTTTCTGATCGATAATCATCTGGATGAATCGAGGTTACATGCAGAACCCCTCCTTCCCTTTCCCCTCAATGTTCTCCACCAAATAGGCGAAGATCATCTTAGAGAAGCTGAATGGGTGGTTTAGCACCAACGTTGTGTAAGCGTTCTAAATCTGATCTGAGAGCTCATCAAACCCTCCCTTCCGAGAAGCTATGCACTTCAGCAATACATGGGCGAGGTACTTGAACTGGGGGCACAGGTTGCTCTTGTTGAGCACCCCTGCGTTGATGTCCCCAGAGTACTTAGCTCACATGAAACATCCTCGAACAGTAAGGGGGTGTAATCGAGTGGGACAGTCAGCATCATCCCCGAACTCTAGAACAGTCTGAAGATCATCCTCTGTGATCTCAATAGCCTCTCCAAAAATCGAGCTCCTAATACGATGGGGCTCTGAGGATCTGTCTACCACAGCACTTTCCCAGAAAGCCTGTTGGACCGAGCGGTATGGTGTGCACAGAGTCGAGTTGGTACGGAAGATTCTCGATCTCCGTAGAAAGGTGATAATGCCATAGAAGTCCACAGCATTCCTTAAGGTCAGATCTAGATGAGCACAAATTTTGTGCTTGGTGCTCATAGTCCAACGACTAGCCATCTGTTATACAATGCAAACAAATGTTAGTGTCCTTCAGTGAGTAATAATTTGATTCATTTGAACTTAAAATTTTCGGTTCTGTCGTGCGAATAAAACTTTGCGACTGAGATCTAGTTGTGCGAATGAGTTGTGAGACTGAGATCTAGTCGTGCGAGTGACCTCATACGTACGACTGAACAAGCGACTAGGCTCATACGTATGCTATCTCATGTGTTTACACCAGTCGTGCGACTAAACGCATACGCATGGTTCAGTCGTGGGGTTTAGCCATTCACCCCGCTCAGTCGTGCAACTGAAGTTCATCAGGTTGTCCATTCGCATGACAGACTGACTCTTTAATTCAAAATCAAATTTGAGAAAATTTTAATATTAGACGTTGTGGTTTGGCTCATTAGGCTCGCATTTGACCGACAGAACCCCTAATAACCTTTAATTTCACAATGGACTTAGTTTTATTAGTTTCTTAGTTAAACTAAGTCTCGGTTCTTTTTAGGGTTCAATTCAGTCGATTTTTAGCATGAATCGATGGACATGTTCATGGATTGCACCGCACATTACCTGTATAGTAACCACAAATCGTCAGTATGCAATAATCAATGGTGTAGAATGATCAAATGAAATCGGGCAGAGTAACGGTGTTTCATGCGATTTAGGGGTGATTTGGGTGTTATGAGTGAGTGCAACCGACTCCCCTTCTATTTATACTAGGGTTTACTTCAGTCGTGCGACTGGGCCCAGTCGCATAGTTGATTCGTGTGACTAAAGATAAGTCGTGCGACTAGAAGTCAGTCATGCAACTGTGTCATTGGGTCACCTTCATCCATGCGATTGACTCATTTTAGTCATCCAATCGTGTGATTTTATCCATGCTCATGGTCCAATCGCACCTATGTTCCATATGTGGGGGTAAATCGTGCGATTGGGCTCATTCGTATCCTCCAATCGTACAACTGGTCCATACACATGGTCTAGTCATGTAAATAGATGATTCTCATGATTTTGACTTTATGACCATTCCACACTTTTATCTTTTTATTAAACATTATGAGCATTCGATCATCTCAGACATGATCAATTTAATTTTGAAGACTTTTAATCACCTCAGTCGTGATCCTTTTAAACAAAACACACACTTTGTCACCTCAGACGTGACTCATTTCACATTTGAAAACTTATGTCAGACGTGACCTTTTTAGGTGTGTAGATCCCTGATTGAATTTCATGGCATAGTCCGATGTTTAACAAACTAAATTGACTAAATTTAAACAAATCAACAGAACTAAAAGCTGAAATACAAAACTAAAACTTGGTTTTATGATTTTGTGTGAGGTGGAAATTCTATGATGGAAATCTAAAAGATTAATTTCCTAAAAGGGCATCTTCAATTCATTTTGATCAAAAGTGGACCAATTCAGTTTGGAATAATACACGTACGTCAAATCATTCGGGACATGTTATCAAAACCTTTTGATGCTCTGTTCTTGTTTTTCATCTAGAGTCGTTAGCAAGTTTAGGAAATCATACTAGTACTATTAGATCCCCACATTGATTCGGACTTTCAAGAATTGTAGCCACGATGATTGTCAGTATACTTGTCCTCTTAAATCCATACACAGACTTTTGACACAGATTGGTGACAATTTAAGGTTTGATTATTTCAACAAGCATTTTTGGATGCCACACTTATCCGGTAATCAATATTCCTCAAGAGATTTTTGAGCGGTCTCAGGGTTGTATTCAAGAAGAAACTATTCTTAGAGCTTTCAAAGAGAAGCCAATCCTCAGGTCAGTGCCACCGCACATCAGAGAGTTGACAAACAAAAATGAATTCTAGAATACATAGGTTATGCTTTTCCTCAGGTCAGTGCCACCGCACAGCAGAGAGGCACATAACCTATCTTCTTGTTTGAGCAAATTTATTCTTTTTCGCACAGATCTCACCAACAACATAGGTTATTAGTTTGATTGCTTTTGCATTTTTTCATCACGTGATTTTGCTCATATTTTGGTTATACGCGCACATTTGTGGGGTTTATTCTGCTCGTCACACCTTATTGGAATTTTTTTGATTGTGTTAACCAGGGATAAGATGATAACCCACAGCTTGTCGAACAACTTAGTTTAATTTTGAGATCACCAACAAGGTCTAATCATCTGTTGTGTTGAATCTACCGACATATCATCAGTGGTCTAGCAACCTCTAGGTCTACTTTCTTTGTGTTACCTTGGTAGTAGCTAGTTTTACTATCATTTTTCCTTTTATATTGCTCAGACTACAAGGACTTATACTTTGAATTTCACATCTTATTCAATTTAAACTTTTAAAGTCCCAAGTGGTTTGTTCCTGTGTACTATCATTTTCCAAAGTTTGAATCGGTATCACAAATACGATCTAAAGCTTACCTCTCCTCCTCCCTCGTTATATTTTATTTTTTTATTTTTTTTATTTTTTTTTTATTTTTTTTATTTTTATAATGTTACCTCCTAAACCTATTCTCCCATTAAAATTCTAAAACCGTAAATGATTTTCATTTTTAGAATTTTACTAGGCAAAGAAATAACATCAATTTAATTAACTACTTCAAATAAATTAGATGAATAAAGAAAATAAGAATAAAAAGAAAAATGGACTATACGCATCGGACTACACATGGTCATCTTCAAGAATTAAATCACTTTTCTTTTTAAAGCCGTTGACCTCTAACAAATATAGAAAATGTGTTTATCAAAAGCCTTTGTATAGAGGTCAGCGCGTTGAAAATCAATATTTATTTTAACCACATCGATTAGGTTCTTTTCAAAACAATCACGTATAAAGTGATATTTTATTACGAAGTGTTTGGTCTTAGTATGTTGGACTGGATTTTTAGTTATTGCAATTGCAGCAGAGTTATCAACAAAAATAGGAGTAGAAGAGAAATTCAATCCGTAGTCCCGCATTTGCTGTTGAATCCATATGATTTGTGAATACCAACTTGCAGCAGCAACGTATTCGGCTTCGCAAGTTGACAAAGCAACTGAGGTCTGCTTCTTACACTGCCAGGTCACTAATCTCCTCCCAAAGAATTGACATCCTGCTGATGTAGACTTGTAGTTCATCTTGCAGCCGCCGTAATCCGAGTCACTATACGCCGTAAGCTCGAAGTCATCGCCATGAGGATACCACAACCCTAGTGTTGGTGTACCCTTCAGATAACAGAAGATCCTTTTGACCCCTATGAGATGGTTAACTTTTGGCTTTGCCTGATATCTTGAACATAGACATGTAGCATACATGATATTAGGTCTTGAGGCAGTGAGGTACATTAGAGATCCAATCATTCCTCAGTACATGGTGGCATCTCTATAAGGCCCCGTTTCCGGGACGCTTACAGCTGGATCCTCATCACTCAGAAAACATAATATTACATTTCACTTTCATAAAACGTTGCAGCGGAAACATCAAAAACAATATCTTCATTTCATCAAAATACTTTTGCAAAATATTACAACTGTTCATTTCACAATTTCTTTTACAAAAGCATTATAATATTGGATGCCTTTCATAATAAGCTGAGTAGCCGCCCCGTGCCATCCTCAGCAACATACCTGCCAACTGGAAACACATCAAAATCAGCGTTGCTGGGTGAGTTCTAGTTTTATAATAAAACATACTTTTCATTCGTTAAAACCGTTCTTTACTTTCTTTCAAAATCATACTATACTTTCGTACATGATCACACATCATACGTACATACAGATAATATCATAATTATCTTCATCATTTGTTCATTCAATGTACGTCATTATCTTTCACTTTTCTCGAGATCCGGTCAGACTTTACCCTTTTCGTGGTACTCAGCCACGATTACTGAGGTCGAATGACAAGGATCCGTATCGCACATTATTATGATGGTTCATTAACGTTCGTTACATACATAGCGCACGTTCGCACATTTCATACTTTTATTATCATTCATTTCTCATCTAGATCTTGTCAAGCTTTACCCTCCTCATGGCACTCATCCATGATTACTGAGGTCGAATGACAAGGATCCCGTTCGTTCATTATCACACTTTTGCTCAAATCACACCTTCCCATCATCGTACCCGAAGTACATATCACACGGATCACACACACAAGCAAGCCAGAATCGCACGTTATCTCATGGGTTAGCCAAGATCGCACGCTATAAAAAACACATAAGGCAGCCAAAATCGCACGCTACCCTTATGTAGTCCATCGCACATATCGTACCAATCGCACCATCAGAGTGGTCACGAAGACCGACTCCCCCTGTGTGTGTGAAGACTCTCGGGGTTTAGCTAGAATCGCATACCATCCCATGGGTTAGCCAAGATCGCACGCTATATAACCACATGAGGCAGCCAAAATCACACGCTACATAGCATAAGGTAAATACCACATCGCACGTATCGGAGCAGTTGTGAAAACTGAACTCCCACTGTGTCTATGTCCCCTTATGAGTAAGCCAAGATCGCACGCTATGATACACACACAGTTGAGCTAACAACTGTCAATGAGTCGTGAACCTCCTTTCTTTCTTTCCCAAGCCATCCTTACTCTCATTCATTCGTTTATGCTCGCATTCATTCATTACGTTCCTCTTTTCATTATCTTCCACTTTACGTTACTAAATACTTTCATTACATTCAATAACGTTCAGCGTAAAGCCAAGGGAAGACATACATACATAATAAGGAACATACACATAATCATGAACATACATCATCACCATACAGGCATCATCATACATTCATAACACACACCCGACATACAATGCCTCACACGCACCGCCAGGCATACATCACACATAACATCATACACATCATCTTCGTCAACTCATCATCATACATTGTCTTGCATCATCCATCATCATCTACAATCCCGAGGGTCCGAGTCTAAGTTCGCGCTTTTCAAAAGTCGGATAATACTACGGTCATTCAGGCGTATGGACACCCTTCTGTCGCCTGGCCTCCATGCGACTGGCCCTTCATTCGGGTGACTGGACCTTCATTCGGCTGACAGGACCTTCATTCGGGTGACTGGACCTTCATTCAGGTGACTGGACCTTCATTCGGGTGATTGGACCTTCATTCGGGTGACTGGACCTTCATTCGGGTGACTGGACCTTCATTCTCCCTCCAGTCGGGTGACTGGCCTTTAGTCTCCCTCTAGTCGGGTGATTGGCCTTCAGTCTCCCTCCATTCGGGTGACTGGCCTTCAGTCTCCCTCCAGTCGGGTGACTGGCCTTCAGTCTCCCTCCAGTCGGGTGATTGGCCGTCAGTCTCCCTCTAGTCGGCCGAATGGCCTTAGCTGA
This sequence comes from Flaveria trinervia, assembly GCA_025506515.1. Taxonomy (NCBI): domain Eukaryota; kingdom Viridiplantae; phylum Streptophyta; class Magnoliopsida; order Asterales; family Asteraceae; genus Flaveria; species Flaveria trinervia. Next base: position 21,250,894 of record CM046444.1, read on the forward strand.
TGCAGAATGCAGTTCATCCCGACTGCAGCCGAGGTTTTCGGCCTCCAGACTCATCTAAACCCATTTTAACCCCAAATCGACCATCCTAAGCCTTAGGGAAACATACCACGACCTCATTCAAGCATAACCACACACGAAATCAAGCTCCAAACGCATCACACACATACACAAATGCATAAAAACGGGTTTACACCCAAAAACTCGAAAAAGGGTTTTCAAATGTGTTCCAGCCCCAAAATCATTCAAACTCATGTAAGAGAGGGGTCCTAGAACTCACCTTAAAGATCCCATCGAGTAGAGCTTCGATTTGACACGCTACATGTCGATTTTGGTCGCTCAAACCAACCCGAACCAACACTTCTTCTCTTTTTCTCCTTCTCTTCTCCTCTCCTCTCTTCTTGGCTAAAAATGGTAAGAATGGGGTGTCTTCCCCTTTTTATACTCCCATTCATCAATGTTTCTCTTGTTGGCAAATTTGGTCCCTCGACTTTGGACTTTATTTCTTTTTCTTCTTTCGTCGGCTTCAAAGAAAATTTCCGGGCGTTACAAGTCCACCCCCCTTAAATAGGTTTTGTCCCCGAAACCTGTTGTTCATTGAACCATCGTGGGCAATATTGTCTCAACTCTTTTCCAGTCTCTCACCTGAAATTCAATCGCTCTACGCCGTTTATCAACATACGACTTCTGGTCTATTTTTGGCTACTTCCATCAGGGCTTTGATCCTTTCGAGCTTTTCAGTCGTAGCCTCAGTCACTTCAATATTTCCCATTCATCATTTGGTGCTCAGCCTTCACTTCCAGACAAGTAAGGAATTTACTCACTCACTTCATCATATCACGCTTCATACCTTACATCGGCTAAGTAGGCAATACGTCCACGCCTCATGAACTTTCCCGCCAGTGCCATCGAAATAACTTTCGGAATCATCGTGACTTGATCGCCTTAAACCGTCACCGTGATCCCGTCGGGCGCTGTCAATCATATCATCATTTTGCGACACACCATGTTCGCTCCATAGTCCGCGAACAATCCACTCCTAGGACTACATCGAAGGGTGTATCTATATTCTTACCGCTAATAGGAAACTTAGCACAGAAAGCAACAGGAATGGAACTTTTACCAACGCCAAATCGAATAACACGAAGGCTAAGAGTTGATTTACTAGAAACGTACCTGACACGACATCAGGGTCCGTCCTAGCTTCTTCCGATCTTCTTCACTCCCGAACCTTCTGCCCTTGGCTTCTTACAGTCCTAGCTCATGTGGCCAATTTCTCCACAATTTTAACATCTCACAGTTCCACATTCTCTAGCCACATGACCAGGCTTCCCACACTTGAAGCAAGTGTTTAGTCCCCTTTTGCATTCTCCCGAATGCTCCATCCCGCATGTACCACATCTGTTCGTCCCCACACTAGGTGTGAATATATGGCGGTCATCCCCCCGGGCGTGCTTATTATTCCTCGAGTCACCACCCCGTCCAGTTGTATTTCCCTTCTAGTTTTGGTCTCCATCACCTTTCTCTCCGTCTTCAGCCACCACAACCACCATAGTTCTTTCATCATACAACCTCCCCGCCAAATCAACTACCGACCTAAACGTGCTCGGTCGGGCAGCGATCGTGTGCCTACGGATGTCCGCTGGCAAGCCCTGGATATACCTCTTGATCTTTTGTGAAAGGGGTGTCACCTGATCCGGCACCAGACGTGCCATCTCGTTGAATTTGGTGGTGTACTAGTGATGGGTCATTGTTCCCGCCTCTAACTACAACAACTCTCTTTCAACCTTATCCATTTCATGGTGTGGACGAAATTCCTCAATCACCAGCCTTTTCAACTCTGGCCATCTCATCCTCCCGATAGCCCTGCTTCCCTCAACTTGGACTATGTTGTCCCACCAGCAAAAAGCTGAGTCCACAAAAGAGTGGGTAGCAAATTTTACTTTCTGATCTTCTCAGCACTCGCTAATATTTAGAACAGCTTCCATTTCCCTCACCCACCGGTGAGCAGTAGCAGTAGTGCCATTTCAATCAAAAGTAGGGGGCTTGCATCTCATAAACGCCCCGTAGTTACAGCCTCGTGCCTCCTCCTGCACAGGCTCTTCATCCTTTTCTTCATCTTCGTCTTCGAAGAAAACCATTTCAGTCTTGGGCCGTCTACTTTCGCCCGAAGGTCTACCCCTTTCCTGTCTCTCCCCATCTCTAACAGCCTTTATCACCTCGGTCACCACAGACGATAAGATAGTCTGCACAGCCTGATGCACTTCCTCCGCAACCGCCTCTCTCATCGAGGCTCTTAGGTTAGCACTTTCACCACCGCCCTCCGGATAAGGGGTCTCAGGTTCTTCATGAACCACTCTTTCAGCCCTAGACCTTCCTCTCGGGACCCGTGGTTCAGCACCACATCCACCACCACCTCCACCTTGTGAAGCTTTCGAAGATATACCACCAACCATCTTCTAACACACACTGAAAGATTCAAACACCAACACGGTCATTCAGGAAACAACTCAGTTTATGTCAAGTATAGTAAGTCTCTAATTATAATGGCCAGTTATAATTAGCCACTTACTTTACTCTTCATACCCCAAGCATTACCTGTCCTGACTACATCAGTATCTAAATCTATCAGCAACACATAAACCACATAACATGCGCATGTAATACCGTTAACTTTACCAAAATACCTAATGGCACACAGCTACTCAAATTGGCATCCCATTCCCTTTCCATCCCATTCTTAGTTTAAGATTAGGTTTATTTTGAAAATATTTACCCAATTCTCTTAAACTTTAGCTCTGATACCAACCTGTAAGGCCCCGTTTCTGGGACGCATACAGCTGGATCCTTATCGCTCATAAAACATGATATTACATTTCACTTTCATAAAACGTTGCAGCGGAAACATTAAAAGCAATATCTTCATTTCATCAAAATACTTTTGCAAGACATTACAATCGTTCATTTCACAATTTCTTTTACAAAAGCATTATAATATTGGATTCCTTTCATAATAAGCTGAGTAGCCGCCCCGTGCCATCCTCAGTAACATACCTGCCAACTGGAAACGCATCAAAGTCAGTGTTGCTGAGTGAGTTCTAGTTTTATAATAAAACATACTTTTCATTCGTTAAAACCATTCTTTACTTTCTTTCAAAATCATACTATATTCTCGTACATGATCACACATCATACGTACATATAAATAATATCATAATTATCTTTATCATTCGTTCATTCAATGTACGTCATTATCTTTCACTTTTCTCGAGATCCGGTCAGACTTTACCATCTTCGTGGCACTCGGCCACGATTACTGAGGTCAAATGACAATGATCCGTATCGCACATTATAATGATAGTTCATTAACGTTCGTTACATACATAGCGCACATTCGCACATTTCATACTTTTATTATCATTCATTTCTCATCTAGATCTTGTCAAGCTTTACCCTCCTCATGGCACTCAGCCATGATTACTGAGGTCGAATGACAAGGATCCCGTTTATTCATTATCGCACTTTTGCTCAAATCGCACCTTAGCATCATCATACCCGAAGTACAAATCGCACGGATCGCACACACAAGGAAGCCAGAATCGCACGCTATCTCATGGGTTAGCCAAGATCGCACGCTATAAAAACGACATGAGGCAGCCAAAATCGCACGCTATCCTTATGCCGTCCATCGCACATATCGCACCAATCGCACCATCGGAGTGGTCATGAAGACTGACTCCCCCTGTGTGTGTGAGGACTCTTGGGGTTTAGCCAGAATCGCATGCCATCCCATGGGTTAGCCAAGATCGCACGCTATATAAACCACATGAGGCAGCCAAAATCGCACACTACATAGCACATGGTAAATACCACATCGCACATATCAGAGCAGTTACTAAGACTGAACTCCCACTGTGTCTATGTCCCCTTATGAGTAAGCCAAGATCGCACGCTATGATACACACATAGTTGAGTTAACAACTCTCAATGAGTCGTGAACCTCCTTTCTTTCTTTCGCAAGCCATCCTACTCTCAGTCATTCATTTATGCTCGCATTCATTCATTACGTTCCTCTTTTCATTATCTTCCACTTTACGTTACTAAATACTTTCATTACATTCAATAACGTTCAGCGTAAAGCCAAGGGAAGACATACATACATAATAAGGAACATACACATAATCATGAACATACATCATCACCATACAGGCATCATCATACATTCATAACACACATCTGACATACAATGCATCACACACACCACCAGGCGTACATCACACATAACATCATACACATCATCATCGTCAACTCATCATCATACATTGTCTTGCATCATCCATGCCCATCTCATCATCTACAACCCCGAGGTCCGAGTCTAAGTCCGCGCTTTTCAAAATTCGGATAATACTACGGTCATTCAGGCGTATGGACACCCTTCTGTTGCCTGGCCTCCATGCGACTGGCCCTTCATTCGGGTGACTAGACCTTCATTCGGGTGACTGGACCTTCATTCGGGTGACTGGACCTTCATTCGGGTGACTGGATCTTCATTCGGGTTACTAGACCTTCATTCAGGTGACTGGACCTTCATTCGGGTGACTAGACCTTCATTCTCCCTCCAGTCGGGTGACTGGCCTTCAGTCTCCCTCCAGTCGGGTGACTAGCCTTCAGTCTCCCTCCAGTCGGGTGATTGGCCTTCACCCGACTGGCCTTCAGTCTCCCTCATGTCGGGTGACTAGCCTTCAGTCTCCCTCCAGTCGGGTGACTGGCCTTTAGTCTCCTTCCAGTCGGCCGAATGGCCTTAGCTGATGCAGAATGCAGTTCATCCCGACTGCAACCGAGGGTTTTCGGCCTCCAAACTCATCTAAACCCATTTTAAGCCCAAATCGACCATCCTAAGCCATATGGAAACATACCACGACCTCATTCAAGCATAACCACACACGAAATCAAGCTCCAAACGCATCACACACATACACAAATGCATAAAAACAAGTTTACACCCAAAAACTCGAAAAAGGGTTTTTAGATGTGTTCCAGCCCTAAAATCATTCAAAATTGTGTAAGAGAGGGGTCCTAGAACTCACCTTAATGATCCCGTCAAGTAGAGCTTCGATTTGACACGCTACATGTCGATTTTGGCCGCTCGAACCAACCGAACCAACACTTCTTCTCTTGTTCTCCTTCTCTTATCCTCTCCTCTCTTCTTGGCTGAAAATGGTAAGAATGGGGTGTCTTCCCCCTTTTATACTCCCATTCATCAAAGTTTCTCTCGTTAGCGAGTTTGGTCCCTCGATTTTGGACTTTATTTCTTTTCTTCTTTCGTCGGCTTCAAAGAAAATTTTCGAGCGTTACAATCTCCCAGATCAGCATTCTCGTTGGGTGCTACATCATGGTTTGTAGCAAGTGGAGTCCCAGCTGCAAAAGCATTCTCAATGTCAAACCGTCTGAGAATATCTCCTACATACTTGGTCTGATGTAGAAAAATTCCCTTAGGTGTCTGATCCACCTGTACCCGAGAAAGAACTTCATCTCTCTCGTGGCACTCACTTCAAATTCAGTCTTCATTATTGCTTCAAAATATTTACATAATTCTTCGTTCTTGGAACTGAAGATTATGTCATCTACATAAATTTGGACAAGCAGTAAATCACCATCCTTTCTTTGATGAATAGTGTGCAGTCAATAACACCTCTACGAAACCTATGTTTCACAAGGTGAGTGGAGAGTTTCTCATACCAGACTCTAGGAGCTTGATGAAGCCAGTACAAAGCCTTGTCGAGTTTGTAAACTCTATCCCGATGATATGGATCCTCAAATCCTTCGGTTGACTCACATACACTGTTTCTCGGATTTCACCATGAAGAAATGCACTCTTGACATCCAATTGATAGACTTTAATCTTCATGTATGATGCATAGGCTAGGAAGATACGGATGGCTTCCATTATCGCCACAGGTGCAAATACTTCATTGTAATTAATTCCCTCGACCTGTCGAAATCCTTGAACTACAAGTCGAGCCTTGTTCCTAATGATGACTCCTTGATCATCTTTCTTACACTTCAAGACCCATTTGGTACAAATTACTTTAGCACCTTTAGGTCTATCCACCAGAGTCCATACATCTAACTTCTTGAACTGATGAAGTTCTTCTTGCATGGCACTCACCCATGCCTCGTCATTCAGTGTTTCACTAAAGTACTTTGACTCAAATTGAGACACAAAGTAGCGATATACACCATCATGAAGGTATCCCTTTTCCATCACCGAGGCATAATCAGCTAACTTCTGGTCTGAACTCCTGATCTGACATCCCCAATGACATTGTCCAATGGATGATAGACATTTAGGCATGATCCAGGAGTGGTTGGAACAACTACCTCAGAATCAAGATTATGAACGTTAGGTTCCGGATCTAAGGCAGTAGGAGTGTGAGGTTTCGAAGACTCAGAGGCATCAATGTCAGATGCTTGTGGACTTGTAGTAGGAGGAACCTGTTGCTCCTGAGTGTCCTGATCATTTTCCACGGCTTCGTCGTCAAAGGAAGAGTCACTTACCTCGAGTGCTCCCCCTGAGTTGGTAGATGAATCACCTTGTGAGCCAGATGATGTAGATTCCTGAGATGGTGTGTTTAGAACATCATACATCATCTTTGCTGCTAACTCATCATCAGACATAGAGAAAGGGATGTTGAAGGACTTGAAGAATTCATCATAGTCGAAAAAGAAAGTGGGTCCTTTTCCAGCAGGAGGGGTGGTGTATCTCTGAACATCAACGTTACACCACACCTCTACTTGACCCGTTAAGTTGTTGTAAACTCTCTTATTTGGTATGTTGTATCCTAGAAAGATACTTTCTTCAGCCTTCTCAGTGAATTTTCCTTCCTGAGTCTTCTTTAGTAGGGTGCACGATGTGCCAAACGGCTTGAGATACTCTAGATTACGTTTACGTCGTTGTAGTAACTCGTAACACGTCTTGCCATGGCGTTTAACTACCAGAATTGGATAGGCAGTTTCGAGTCTGCTAGCATAGTCCGTGCAGTCTCTATCAAGCTCCGATTCTTTCTTTCAGCAACGCCGTTCATCTGAGGAGTGTAGGCCGAAGTGAACTGGTGCACAATTCCCTTTTCCTTGTAGTATGCCTCCATCCATTGGTTCTTGAACTCGGTTCTGTTGTCTGAGCGTACTTGTCATACCTTTAGCTTATATAGGGACTCCAGTGTAGTTACTAATTCCTTGAATAACTCAAATGTTTCGGATTTGGATTTCAGAAACATTACCCAAGAGAATCTTGAGTAGTCATCAGTAACTACATAGTAGTACAAGTCGCCTGCAATGCTTCTTGTACCGACTGGACCAAACAGATCCATGTGAAGAAGTTCAAGAGGAAGTTCGATGGAATGAACTTTCTTTTCCTTATGAGACTTCTTCGTCTGTTTTCCCTTCTTGCATGCAACACAGAAATCAGGAAGTTGGAAGTTTTTGACATTAACTCCTCTCACGAGATCATTCTGGATCAAGTGATTCATCTTTTGTGGATTAATGTGTCCCGTTCTCCTATGCCAGGAGATGGAATCCTTCTCAGTAGCTTTTGACAAGAAGCACTAAACTTCACGATCAGTTGTAGAGGCCTTTGATAGATCCAAGACATAAAGGTCATTATATCTTGATGCAGACATTAAGACTTGGTCCTCCAGGATCACATAGTCCTTTTTCAGGACATAGCACTTCTTGTTGTCAAATACAACCTTAAAACCTTTATCACAAATTTGGGATACAGAAAGCAGGTTGTTCTGAAGTTGTTGAACATAGTTTACCTTGTCAAACTTCACTTTCTGATTTCCCACTTCCCCTTGAGCTGTGATATACCCTCCTTTGTTTCTAGCAAATGAAACATGGACTCCTTTTATTTGTTTGACATTTGATAAGAGAGCCATGTTCCCTGTCATGTGCCTAGATGCTCCGTTATCTATAATCCACGTGTTGGTTTTAGCACTATAGCAAACACCCTGCACATTCATTTGAAAACATTAGTTCAGGTTAGGGACCCAAGCCTTTATTGGCTTGGGTGTCCCGGAGGCATCACACATCATAAATTCAACCCATTGAACATTAGAGGGTGAGGGAAGCTTAGTTGTCTTCTTGCTCTTATTATCAGCCATTGAGGTTGATTCTTCTTTCCATAAGCCCGCCTTGTATAAGGCCTGTTTGTGATAAACAAACAACTGGCTAATGGGTTGAACTTTAGGTTCGCTAGCCCTTCTAGGTGGAGTCATTGAGTTCCTCTTAGAAGAACTAGGTTTTAGGTCCTGAAGTTCAACTTTCCTCCTCGGTGTCTGATACTAAGAACTATTAGATGCAATGTGTCCATACTCCCCACAGTTGTAGCATGATCTGTTTTCGACTTTTTGATTTAACTGTTTGTGTGGAGAAGTGTGTGACACACGTGTGACATTAACCTTTTTGGGTTAACACTCTTCTTGTTTAGATGTTTTATTTTGTTTAACAAAGTTAACTGTTTTAACATTTTTAACATCTTTTCCATTTTGTTTACCTGGACTTTGACATGAGACCCGTGATTGGTTAATATTACTGGTCTTTTTAGGTTCAGATTTGACTGTGGTTGAACCAGGCTTTATATTAACCTTCTCAAACTCTTTTTCCATATTAACACAAGGCATTTTACCTTTTTCCTTTGAAGTGACCTCCTTTTCTTTAGTACCAGATTCATTTGATTCACATGTGGAATCTGGATCACTTACAAGAGGAGTGGACACCATATGATCCTTGATTGGATTGTTATTGACTGGTTTACTTTTTGCATTCATCAAGATCTCATGTGGTGGCGGAACCACTATATAACCCAATCCCTTCCCGTTGTTACGCTCTCTCACTAAGTGTTGAACAATATGAGATGAACTTGTCTAACTATGCAGTTTTTGCTTTAGTGAATTAACTTCTACTTCTAAAACTCCCTTTTGTTTCTTAGTGTCTTCTAGGGAGTTAAGATAGAACTTAATGTCATTTGATTGGTTATAAGCTACAACTTCGGTTTCCCTAAGTTGTTTGTTCAATAGTTCTATCTTTTCTTTATAACTGTGCTCAGTTTGTTTAAGAATTCGGTTAGCTTCAGTGCATAGTTGCAAGTCCTTTACTAAGCTATCATTATGGTCTAATAACCTAGCAAATTTTAAATCTATGCTTTCCCTAAATTTATTACAATCAGAAACAAGCATGATTATTGAAAAGTTGGTCAATAGTACTTACCTGAGAGGCTTTTGATGAATCAGCCATCAAAGCAGAGTCTGGTGTTTCTGGGTCTGGTGATTCTGATGTTATTGTAGATTTCCCTTCTACAGGCATGTAATTGACCACTGTTGTAGCCTCTTCGGTGCTTGACATCGCGAGTTCTACTACAATATCTCCTTCACTAGCTGAATCGTCATCTAAATCTTCAACACTAGCGATGCTGGATTCTCTCGGTGAAACAAACCGAAAGCTCTAGTCCTGTCCTTCATCATCATGAGCAGTCAAGGCTTTAGGATCCTTGCTTGACGAAGTAGGACTGCTAGTTGGTTTATCCTGACGATTGAAGGATGAGAATGGATTCCCGTTTCCAGTCTTCTTGGGCTTCACACACTCACGTTTGAAGTGCCCCTTTTTGCCACAGTTGAAACAGGTCACCTTGGTCTTGTCGAAACCAAAGGTAGTGTCCTTAGTTGCAACCAAGTTATGTCTGGTTTTCTTGACAACCTTCTTAGCTCTCCGAACAGCACTTGCTAAGGCCCACATTATATCCATCCTCTCCGGCTCTGTCTCGTCCACCTGCTCATAGTCCTCATCTGCCAGATGACAGTTCCCAATTTTTCCCGTAATTAGTCCATCATAGGAGTGGACTACTGCTACTAAGAGATCCATATGCTCTTTAGCTGCCTCAACTGTCACATTATTGAAATTCACGGTCTTTAGTTTTGCAGCATTGGCTTCAGGTACTATGTATTGGGTACCAGACGACCCTGACGTTTCTGACCCTGAAGTAGAGGTTTGAGAGGGACCAGCTGAACTTGACACAAAATCCGTCTGAAGTGGTGCTCCATATGTTTTGGCTTGTGGAGTTGCATTGTACAGTGCCAGATTTTGATCATAAGAAGACTTTTGGGCTATATATTTCATCCTTAATTCTTCTTCTCTCATCTTCAGAATGAAATCATTTATATCTAACTTCGTTAGCATACCATTCTATCTAAGATTGGAGACAAAGGAAACCCATTTCTCTGGCAAACCATCAGCAAAGTTTTACACCTTGTCTTCCATAGACGTTGTCACTCCATAAGTGTGCAGCTCACTCATCAAGTGGTAGAACCTGTCAACGACATCATCCAAGCTTTCTTTACCCATTGATGAGAAGTTGTCAAACTCCTTCTTTAAAGCTTTAGCCTTTATGGCCTTTAATGATGTGTTTCCATCATATCGTTTCTCCAATGCATCCCACATCTTCTTTGCTTGAGTGTACTTAGAAAATTGATGGAAAATATCCTTAGGAATTGACTGAGTAAGCAGAGCATAAACTTTCTTCTCAGCATTGTACTTTACCTTTTATCCATCAATGATGCCACTTAGTGTAAGTTTGACTCCATCAGCACCTACTAGCATACTATACCCCGTCTCTATTGATTCCCACAGACTGGGATCTACTCCATTTAAGTAGATCTCGAACCGTTGCTTCCATTGTGGGTATTCATCTAACATGATAAGCTTAAGGGGTTTATTGTGATTCCCCACTTCATTCTCTAGAAGTAGTAGGTTTTGAATCTGTGAATCTCTCCCTGCTGTGAATGTTGAGTATTGGTCCTCCGTTACTATCAACTTTAATCTTTAGAACAAAATGATTCACTTGTGTGAATGAAGGTGTGCAATTGGGCTATTCGTGTGATTGAACAATGCGGATGGTTCAATCGTGCGACTGAACTAATGCGGATGGCTCAGTCGAGCGAATGACCAAGTGCGGTTGAACAATATGTATAGACTGCTTAGTCGTACAAACAGAGGTACGAATGAGTCCAATCGTGCGTATGAGGGATGTGTATATATTCAGTCGAGTGATTGAGTCAATCTTGTGACTGAAACTGCTAGATTTCGAAAATTCGTAGGTTTAAGGTGTTTTGGACGCAAAAACACGAATTTTCACTAACCCTAATTTCCGTATGTCGGAAAAAGTTAAACTTTACAAACAGGAGACGTCTAAGACATCGTTTGACACAAAAGGATTGCGTTTTTAGTGAAAAACACAATTTTTGTATCAAAAACGATTGAATCACACATAAATCAAGAGCCAAACTCTGATATGACTTGTTAGGATCGTGTATTGAACGAAATACTAACTGAAATACGTGTATACCGAATCCAATAGTGCGGAATCCTATTTCATTGGCGATCCAATAAGTGGGAACGTACGTAGAAACAATTATGGATTGAATCTAAATGTTAAGAACGATTGGTAATTGATCTAGTGCGATCTATGAACTTGGAACAGGTTTTTAGAGGTCTCTAGACGGCTAGGGTACAATTTAGTACATAGGTTTTCGAAGTGTTCTGTTTTTCCATGATTTAAGTGATATTTATAGGTTAGGGTTTCTCATTCGGGCGACTAAACCATTAGCATGGTTCAGTCGTGCGATTGAGTCATGCGGTTGATCCATTCACACGACTGAGTGTTCAGTCGTGCGACTGAGTCAATCTCATGTTACAATCATGCGACTGATCCAGTCTCCTGGTTCAGCCGTGCGATTGGTTCATTACCATGAAGTTGTTTATGCGTATGGGCCATTCGCATGAGAACTTCAAATGATTAAGTTTGAATATGTTTCACAATCATTATTTGACTTAGATCTATTCAAACAACCACAAACCTATATAGTTAGTTCAATAAGCGTTATTACATACTAAGCAGTGAAATATTCAATATTATAAGCACAAGCACACATTGTATTTCATTAAGTACTCATTCTATTACATATATGTAAGACAATAAAGACATTTTACATTAAGCTCAGAAACTAGGTACACATGTATCTACAGAATGCACAATCAAACCTTGATAGATTTTTACAAGTCTCAAACGTTTACAAGTATATACAATTAGCTAAGTGTACTTGGATCAACCAAGCAGGCTTGTCAGGCCCATAGATCTATGACGTCACCAGGCTAGCAATAGTTAATGATTGTACATATATTCGACACTACATGGGAGCTACAAAGTTTAACTAACCACAACATAAAAATAAATTGCCATAAGTTTACAAGAATCAAACGTTTACAAGTGCAATGATTATAAAGTAACATGTTTTACCCCAAAGTGTGAAAATATGAAAAAGGGGTATAGAAATACTCACTTGATATAAATAAGGTGATGATAAGAAATTAAATGAGGCTCCAACGATTTCTTTTACAAGTTTCCTAAACGTATAGATTCTAAGATTAAGTTCGATAATAATATTATCAATTGGACATGAACTAGGGTTTTAATTGAAATTTGGAGGTTTAATAATTAAATAAAATAATGAATCGTTTATACTTTTGGTTTAGTAAAGATGATACCAATCAATTAAGACCAAGAATAATTAAAAGATGATTCAATAATTTAATTTATTGATTTAATAAAAATTAAGTATAATATGTGAAAAGAAATAATTAATTTAACAACTAATTATTTAGAACTTGATAAGAATGATTAATTGAATACTTATTAAATGACTTTAAAATTATTTAAAATCATTTTAGAGTTTTGAACTTTTTAAAAGATTTATTATAATGATTTTATAATACAATACCTTAAGAATAAGAATAAAGTAAATTATATTATTTTATAGATTTCAAGAATTTAAATAAAAGTTTAAAGAATATATTATTAACTACTATGAGATAACATGGTTAAATGGTTAGATAATAATATTTAAATATTTATTAAATAATCATTTATGTAGTTTATTATTCAAAGTATTTATAACATGTAAATGTTTAGAATAATTCAAGTTTGAGTTATAATATACCTACAACATATAAAAGATTTAATATTGTTTTTATAGTATTTTTATTCTTTAATTTAAGAATTATAAGTTTCAAAAAAATTAACTTTAATTTCTAGAATGTTTTTAGTTAACACAATAATTTTATTTAGATTTATTTCTGCATAAAAGAAAATATAAGAAAACAATTAAATAAAAAGATGGCAGAGGCCTGGTTCAAACATGGGACCTCATGCCTATGATGGATGCTGATTACCAGTCAGGCTAAAACCCAGGTGTGTTCAAAATCCCTCTTTAAAGTGTTTTAAACATTAATTACTTAAATCCCCAAATTCACATGAACCCTAGATTTGAATTGAAATCGATTGAGCATCACTTCGATAAAGACAATGAAATCAAACTTAGGGCTTGTGTTCCCTAAGTGAAATCGAGTGTATGGATGTGTGAAACTTACGTTATTGAGTTTGGATTCGATGAAAATAATAGTAGCACCGTCGCGACTACGTGTATGATGATTCAAGGCACAAAAGTTGATGTTAATCAAATTAACTTTGCATATATAACTTAGGGTCGATGTTAAGCAAAAGCCCTCTGTCAATTCGTTTTAATAGGGCTTCGAGCAAGGATCATGATTAGGTTGCAGGTCGTGAATGAAGTAGTACTTGTTCATGGTGTATGTGTGTGATTTGTATGAAATTGGAGTCGCGGACGGTTCAAAGGATTTGAGTTGCAGGTTTCAACATGGTTATATTAGCCGATTTAAGACTATTTCATAACGATCGAGTTCAAGTTTTTAAAGAATGCTTCGGTTTTAAGAAGACGAACTTAATCAAGCTATTTAATTCAATTAACAACGACTTTATGTTCGAAACTGGTGTGCAATGGTGTAGCGCCCGGTTATTTTAAAAAGACAAGAAATGAAGAATAAAAGAAAAGCAATAAAGTCTAACTGGAGGGACTAAAAGTGTCCAAAAGGACAAAATCTTTGAAAAGTTGGTGTAAAGGTGGGCACAGCCGCCCACCCTCACTTCACATCACCATTTTCAATCGGATTAGAGAGAGAAGAGAGCAGAACTTCGGGTTTTGAAGAAGAAAAACAGAAGAAATCGAATTCAAGGTAAGAATTCGTGGTTTTTAAGTATTTATGACGGGTTTTATCTCGATTACATGCTTATGTGCTTATGTGCTTGTGTGTGTGTCCGTGTGTGTGTGTTTAGTGGTGTTTTTAGGTGTTTGAACTCGGTTACAAAAGGGTTAAAAAGGAAGAAAACACCCAAGTTGCATCAGGTGAGTTCTAGACCCCGGTTTCTACTTGTTTTAAACATCTTCGGAGCTGAAAATGTATTAAGACGATTTTTAAATGTTTATGTATGTATACCCGTATGTATATGCATGTTTGGGTGATGATTCTTGAATGCGTATAGGTTCTTCATGTTTAGAATAGCCATATTAAGCTTAGAACAGTTGAGTTTGATGATTGGATTTGAAAACATACTAGAAATGTGTTGAATAGAAGGTCCATGCGCCTAGATAAGGCACATGTGCCTGGAAATGCCTTAGAAGAATTTAAGTATAGCCCATGCGCGTAAACAGTAGCCCATGCGCCTGAGATTGCCTTAGAAATATTTTAAGTATAGCCCATGCACCTGAACAGTGGTTCATGCGCCTAGAAATATTAGTCGGACGACTAAGTGTAGGGTCATGCGCCCTAATAGTGCCCATGCGCCCAAGTGGCCCATGCGCCTAAGTGTTCATGCGGCCGAATAGTGCCCATGCGACTAAATTGTTCATGCGCCTAAGAGTTAAAGCAGTTAAGTGTTGGTTGATGCGCCTACATAGTGATGAAACGCCCAAACAGGGCTCATGCGCCCAAATAATGTCAAAGCGCCTAAACACTTAGGAATTATTACAGAATTTTGGGAGTTTGTGCTTTTAAGGTTTTGACCCAGGTTTGACGAGAGCTTTTTATGATGAGTTTCATGCATGATTATGATTGTTCCTTATTATTATTGTTGCTATTATTATTATTACTTATAGTGTGTGACTTTACGTGGTATGTTTATTATCGTAACGTAAAGTATATTGTAATAATAAAGAGAAAGAGCAATAAAAAAAGAAGAGGAACATTAATATAATGTTAACAAGTCTTGCAAATAGGAGGTACACGACCGTGTTGTCGTTAGCTCAACTGTGCTGCGGGTTAGCTACCCTATTATGCACACAGGGCCAGTCTTGGAGATTGGCAGGACCTCTGTAGCCTACCCTAGGTGTTTTGGTCGGCCTTGTATACAGTAAACAGAACCCTTTTGAGGGATATAGATGGCCCATCACCGGTTTTCATCGCGCATACAGTTTAGGGTATTGCTCATTGGTCCATACAGAAAGTGAAAGATAAAGATAAAAGATTACAGAACATACAAGGCATACAGTAAAGTGAACGAACAGTATCTATTCATATAGTTAATGTGTGCTCGCATATACAGTAAAGAGTTCTATTTCATAGAAAGAGTATTTTCATATACAACATACAGAAAGTATTTTATTACTTTTAAAACTAGAACTCACTCAGTAACACTGACTATTATACATTTTCAGTTGGCAGGTAATTATTGCTGAGGATGGCATGAGGGTGAAGCCACTCGGCAGGGAAAGACTGACATCCATTCGTATTTTATGTTGCTGTTTTTTTGTAATGTAGTAAAACAATTCTTTTGTAAACAGTTAAATGATGATGTATTGCTCAACAACAGTGTTTTAAATGAAATGAATGGTTTTTGATAAATTCTTTGTGCTGCTTAAGTTTGTATAATTATAATGTTTAATGTTTTAACTGTTGTGATTGACCAACTGTGGGGTTTCTGAGAACGGGGCCTTACAAATGGTTTAGAAACCATTTAATTGCAAGTTAATCAAGTGTTTTGGTTGGTTTGGTGGGCGCCGGAGCTTGCCGGACTTGTGACCGGAGGTGTGGCCGGGAAATCGGGGAGGGAGTTTGGGTTTTGTTTAAAGATTTTCAAAGTGGCAACTTAGGTCCCTGAAGTATCCATTTTAGTTATCTTATGAAATAAAGTTTAATATTACAAACTCAACCCTAAACTTTATAAAACCCTTTTGAATAATTGATCAAATTAATCATTTTATAATAAAAATTTATAATTTGATTATTTATTTTCACTTAGTACTATAAATTCATGCCTACTAATAAGGCTTTATAAGTTTATTAAAATTTCATTTTCTAACTTTATGAATTATAAAATGATTAATAAAACTTTAAAACTTTATAACAAAAAAAAGAATTGTTTATAATCCATGAATTATTACGTGTTGTTTAGATGTTTTAACAATTCACAATATAAATTGCACATTTAATGTATTTAATCCATTAAAATTATAAAAAAATTAATAATAGTAGTTCAAAATGGGTTCGGGTTTGGATTTTAACTTGGAAATGGCTGATGTTACGTATTGTAAATTGATTTATAAGAAACAGTTAACTAAATTATCAAATTACTCAAAAACTTGCCTCTTAGCTGTAAAAATTGGATCTTGGAATGATTAAGAAAGTAAATAAGAAAATAAGTTGCAAATGATTAAACTTGATTAAGAAGACAATTATAAGAAAGAGTAATCCACTTTAGGGTTAAGGTTTGATTTTCAGTAATCGTTTAGTTCAACTTGGTGGAAAATCCTTAATAAGGATTCTATACGTGTAATGATTATGTGATAATGATAATCAAGACTTAACAGGTCTTAATACATAATACCAATTCAATTAGTAACCAAAACTCTACAACCATAGGATTCGCGCAAGATTGTACGACATTCAAATAAAGGTCAACGAACATAATTGTTTAAATAATCAAAACACAAGTTAAACTTATAAAAGAACTTAAAGGGTTCCAAAGTTTAATCCCAACACAAGTTTAACACAAACAAGAACCTAATCACACAAAACCCGTTAACCTAAGTAGATCACGAGAAGTTTAGGCGTTTATTGTTCTTGAATGATTGAAATGCATCCCAGATGATTTAATGGTGTTAGAACGATGTAGAATGGTGAATCACAGGTCTAGAAACACCCAAAATTCGTCTCAAATCGTCCTAGGTTGAATGGGGGGCAAGTGGTTATCAAAACCTAAAAAATACGATTTTATAGGTGTTTCCCGGAGGCTCTAGCCAGCCAGCATAGCCTACGCTCGAGGGTATTCTGTTATTTTTTGCTGATGCTCGTGTATCCTATGGTGGCTGTAGTAGGCTACGGTGGAAATTTTTCTGCTGCATTTTGAATATTCATTTCTTGACCCCTCCAACGCCTTGTATCACCATGAAAGCTTCCAACTTGATTATTTTACCTACAAAATCACTTCAAACTTCTAGTTAACCTATTCAACATGATCAAATGCATAAATACGAGTAATCAAACTTAATATTTATCATTTAAAAACTTAAACTATTGCCTCTTAGCTATAAAAATTGGATCTTGGAATGATTTAAAAAGTAAATAAGAAAACAAATTGAAAATGATTAAACTTGATTAAGAAGACAATTATAAGAAAGAGTAATCCACATCAGGGTTAAGGTTCGGTTTTTAATAATCGTTTAGTTCAACTTGGTGGAAAATCCTTAACGGAGATTATTTACGTGTAACGATTAAGTGATAATGATAATCAAGACTTAACAGGTCTTAATACACAATACCAATTCAATTAGTAACAAAAACTCTACAACCATACAATTCGCGCAAGATCATATGACATTCAAATAAAGCTCAACCAACATAATTGTTTAAATAATCAAAACACAAGTTAAACATATAAAAGAACTTAAAGGGTTCCAAAGTTTAATCCCAACACAAGTTTAACACAAAGGAGAACCTAATCACACAAATCCTGTTACTCGAAGTAGATCATGAGAAGTTTAGCCGCTCATTGTTCTTAAATGATCTTCAAAATTGTTGTTGAATTGCATCCTAGATGATTGAATGTTGTTAGAACGATGTAGAACAGTGAATCACAGGTCTAGAAACACCCAAAATTTGTCTCAATTCGTCCTAGGTCGAATGGGGGGCAAGTGGTTATCAAAACCTAAAAAATGCTATTTTATAGGTGTTTCCTGAAGGCTCTGGTGTAGGCTACGCCAGCCAGCGTAGCCTACGCCGGAGGGTATTCTACTATTTTTGCTGATGCAAGCATAGCCTACGGTGGTTGTAGTAGGCTACGGTGGAAACTTTTCTACTGCATTTTGAATCTTCGTATCTTGACCCCTCCAATGCCTTGTATCACCATGGAAGCTTCCAACTTGGTTATTTTACCTACAAAATCAATTCAAACTTCTAGTTAACCTATTCAACATGATCAAATGCATTAATACGAGTAATCAAACTTAATATTTAACATTTAAACACTTAAAATAGCATTTCAACACACTCACATCACACTTTTGTTGATTTAGTCTTCGCAAGTTGGTTTATATGTGTTTATTGAAACACATATTCATTTCTTAAACATGTTAGTTAGATGTTTTGGAAATCTTACCTTGATTGAAGATGAAAGAAAGATGTAGAAGATGGTGGATGAAAGCTTCTAACTTCCTAGGTTCCAAAGCTTGAGAGACACTTCTTGATGATTTAATCTTGGTATGTTTGTTCTTGGAGCTTGATCATATATTAGCAAAATGGTGATGTTGATTAAGGGATGATAGTGGTTGTCATGAGAACCAAGATTTGAGGGTGAGTGTGATGGTGGCTTGGGAGCCGAGAGGTGGTTGTGGTGTAGTGGCTTGTGGTTGTGGTGGTTTATGGTGATGGTATTTGTAGATGTATAAAACCGAGAGAGAGGGAGAAAGCCAAGGGAGGTGGCGGTGATGGTTGTGGTGGTGGTCGAATACTTCCCAAATGGTGACTTTATCATCATTAGTCCTAGAGTTTAGGTGATGAGTTGTAGATCATAGCAATGCTTAGTTGTTGTTTTAGGAGATATATGGCACGGTTGGAAGGTGATTAGTGTTAAGGAGGTGCTAGATGGTGGTTCAAGGGTTGCTTAGTGGGTGGTCAACTAGAGCTAGGATTAAGGTGTTAATGGATCACTTAGTTGTTAGTTACCTAGATTAGTTGGTAGTTTAGTGGTTTAATAGGATACGTTAGTGTTCTAAGAAACCTATGTGATTAGTAAGTTGAATTTTAGTTGGTGTTTAAATGTGTAAGATTAGTTTGTCTTTGACATAATATTAACTTGATGTAATATGGCTTGATTAAGTTTAAGTTGTTAATACATTACATAAAGTTAAGGTATTTAATATAAAACTAACTAATCATATTAGTTATCATACAATTCATATACATACATACATACATAGTCATCCATCCATGCATGCATGCATGCAAAATTACAGATTCAAAGATTCATATAATCAAAGAAAATTACCTTAATCATTTTCTATATGAAATAAACATTTACTATCAATTTATAAAAAATATTAAACTAGCTAACCTTGATTTTAAGGTTGTTACAATACTCTCCATCATTTGAAAATGACATAATTCCAACACCTTGAATACAATAGGGCACATGCCCTTTGGTATTTTAATATTTAAGACTATAGATATTAATAGGAGTCTTTAAATATATATATATATAAATATATATATATAATATATATATATATATATATATATATATGTATGTATGTATGTATGTATGTATGTATGTATGTATGTATGTTGTATGTATGTATGTATGTATGTATGTATGTATGTATGTATGTATGTATGTATTATGTATGTATGTATGTATGTATGTATGTATGTATGTATGTATGTATGTATGTATATATGGGTGTTCAAATGAAAACCACATTTTTTGTGAGAACTCTAAGAACCAATCTTAGTCACTCATTTTTATCACATACAAAGCACATGACATTTCTCATTTTTTTTAAACGTTCGTAACTTTTTTTCACGACATTATTTTTTCAAAAAAAATTCACCATAAAATTCAGTATTTTTTATCTTTCCAACGCCTACCGTATTGATATACTTTTTTAAAATAATCATACATCCGTTCTTTACATATGTATAAATCTAGTTATACATATGTGTAGTACTGGATTTACACATGTGTAAATCCGATATTACACATATGTAAAACGAATTTTGTTAAAAAAAGGGGATTTTTTTTATTTTTTATAAATTTTTTTATATTTTTTATGAAAGAGAGAAAGTTGGGGAACATTTTTGTGTTTTTATTTTTATTTTTTTTATGTTATTTTTTTATTTATAACTTTTTTAAATATATTTTTGTTAATTACAATTTATCATTGAGAACTAGTGGTTGAGATTGGTTCTTAAAGTTCTCACAAAAAACTAGTTATCATTTGAATCCTCCCATATATATATATATATATTACTTGTTGAATAAGAGACTGATTTAAGAAAATGTATTATTTGCTTAGTTCTTTATCTTCTAGAAAATCTTTTAATTTAATGGGATTTTGTTAACCAGTAATTAGAATCATATTTTCTTGTGATTAAATTAATTCATTTTTATTGATCTTGCAGGATTGCGTAGCTGTGGCCGGAGACGTTACTATCACATCAAATCGAACTAAATATGCTGATTTCACAATACCATATATGAGTTCTGAAATTTACATGCTTGTGCCAACTGTGCGAACATGGAAACAAACCATGCTAACTTTACTAAGACCTTTTACGATGAGGCTTTGGATTGCGATAGTTACTGCTTGATTGATTATTGGAATAACAATTGGATATTTGGAGTACCGTCAACAAAACCCTAGTTTTTATAATGTTACATTCAATCAAAAACTATATATGATAATTTGGTTTCCTCTTTCAAAAAATTTCTTCCAAGAAGGTACGTAAATATTAACTTATCAAAGTGCATTAAAGGTAAAGCTCTTTATTAAATAGTGTTTGTCATGATATTTTTTACAGGAGAGATAAGAAACGGGTGCTCGAAATTTGTTCTTGTTACATGGCTCATGGCGATCTTTGTAGTTATGCAGATCTTCACAGCATGTTTATCCTCATGCTTGACGCTAAATCAATTTCAACCCAAAGTTCCAAAACAATATAAAGAAGTTGGATATCAAAGTGGTTCTTATGTCTTTGATTTTGTAGAAGATCATGCACAAAGTTCTGGAACCACAGCAACAGCACTAGCATTATCAAGCGTGGATGACTATAAAAATGCTTTGGATAACGGCACCGTAGATGCCATTTATGATGAGGATCCTTACATTAACATATTTCTAGCCAAGTATGGAGATAATTACATGAAGCTTGGACCACTAGTTGACGAACCTGGATTAGGATTTGTGAGTCTCACTCTAATTCTTAATTCAACAAAAATAAGCGCGCACACATATATGTAGTAAGCATTACTTGACATACACGTATATGTTCAGTTATCTCAGGCTTTCTCTTGTGAATCTCCGTTACAACAAACTTTTTCAAACACCATTGTAAAAGTAACTGAAAGTCCAGATATGGCATATATGAAGAACAAGTATCTTGGAATTCAAACTCCTCTTACAACACAACCAACTGAGCATTCCGTTCCTCAAAGCCTTGATGTTCAAAGTTTCTTTTTACTTTTCTTATTAATGGGTCTTGCAACTACAATGGCTATTATCATTTCAGAAATCTCACTCATGCGTGCCCACCAAACATCTAACGTGTCAAGAGAAATGGTTACTAGATCTGGAAATTCAATGCAAAATGTGCAATAGGCTGTTCCAAATAGGAAATAGTTCATCCTAAATGATGGAAATTTTCTGTTATAAAGCTTTGACATTTTCAACTTGTAATATGAATCGTCATCATTGAAATATACCTGTATGTATGTATGTGTGCATGTGGTTGTCTATGTGTGTATAGACTCATTTGTGGAATGTAAAAGTGGATTAACCCAAATCCAAATATGAAGCGTGACATGGATGCTAAGGAGTTGGAAAATTTTCAATATTAATGGAATAATTATTGACTTAGTTAAATCATGGAGTGATTAGTTAATCATGAAGTAGTGGTGGCATTGTTTAGTCACTGCCCTGCCTACACTATCCCATTTTCTAGTTTATATATATTGCAAGCCTCACTTTGCCGTGAGCTTATGTTGGTTTTCATTGCTTCTCCGATCAGGTTCGCTCTCTTATACTCTTCCTTTTTGGTTTGGCTTGCATCAGTTCTTAAACCAATGTTTTGCTCCATGTAACATTCACTTGTCACAATTGAATTTTGTGAAGTGTTCGATAATCTTGTGTTGAATCATTGATTTTTCTTAAGTAGTCTGAACTTGCAATTGCTACTGAAATATTGTGTTTTTCTCATCTTTGACTTGTACTCTACGAAGAATGATGATTTCATATTTACGTTGAATTTTCTTTAGCACAAAATTAAAATTTTTGTTTTGTTCTGCGTTATGTTGAGATTGAGGCTTTCAACATTGTGGGTTTGTTTCAAAATAAATAAGCAAATTTCAACATTGTGGGTATTGTTTTAAAATAAAAAAAGCAAACGTACTCAAAGTGTTAACATACTTGGCAAATATTGGATTATCTATTAACCTACTATCCATGAGGAGAGTTGCTAAGAATTTTAATGGTAGATATATGCTTCCTGCATTTTCATGGGTCCTAGCTTGCAAGTTTTAACAAAAATAGTTTGTTGAAACTCAATTACTCAAAACAATGGCAAGTGCAACATGTATTCTAATCGGCCTATAAAGTTATATTTCAAAATAGTCACAACAGGTAGGCAAAGCGGTACACATCCAGAATTAATAGCCAGCATGAAAAAAAAAACATGAGAGAATCAATCTTGCAACGCGCGATCCGTGTTGGTTTCAGGCCCTTTATTATAGAGAAAAAAAACAATAAATAGTATACTAGCTATTGATCAAGAACTCTGATCGACTCTTTTATAAATTGGAATCAAAATTTACAATGTAAAGGAAATTGAGTCAACTAATTACCCTGACATTTGCAGCTATATAAGCTTCAACCCACATACTGTGAACATGCATTTTCTTATCCTAAAAGCTAGTAACAAACAACCCATTAATAGACCCACTATCTTGACTTCATCAAAAATAATAAAACATGCGATATAACTAAACAATTAAATAGAAAACGTAAACTTTAGCTGATCCATATTCTTAAACCCGTGAATCATGCAGGCCCATTGACCCGTTAAGATTAACCCAACAATCCGGAATACATCTAATTATCTTATATTTAAAAGTAATGTTTTAGAATAAAAAGAAATAAATACCCTTAGTTAACATTTGAATTTAACAAAATTTTTAAAGGTATATGGACTTAAAAAAGAAAGAGAAAGTGAAGATCTACGACCATACCTGCAAGGTTTAAAAATGAAGGACCAGATACAAAATTAGATAAAACTTACAGAGATTAATTGTAAAATCTACTCTTCTTATTATCTAATTATTCATCTGAGCATTGTTGAATCAAGGCTAAATCATGAAATTATCTTTATCTTTATATTCTAATAAAACGGTAATTAAAAAATAAACGTGACAACATCATATTCATCATCACCAAAATTTTCTTGTTTTTTATCTTATTAATAATTATATTAAGTAATAATAATATTATTATTCTTCTTTAGATTTAAAACGTTGTCTAATAAATTAAAAATATAGTTTTATTAATGTTATTTCAAAAGAAACAACAATTTATAAATTAAAAAAATCAAAATATAAAACTTTTTTAATAATACAAAATATTTTAAAACTGTAGTTTTTTAAAAGAAAATTTTTTTACCAAAAATAATTCAAATTGAGAGTTATAATAAGAAAAATTTTAAAATGATATTTTTTACAATAGTTTATTTTGAAACAAAGTGTTTATTTTTTAGAAAAAAATAAAAATAAAAATAAAAATTTAAAAATTTGATATTATTATTTTATTTTTATTTATTTAATTCGTGTAATACACGTGTTTGATAAAGCTAGTTGTTAATAAAAAAAATCAATGATTTACCATCAGGGCACTTTCTTAATTTGTCTAGTTTTTCATATAATATGGGTTAATCAAAAGCATTACAAGTTTATGTCTCTGCACAAAAGTTCTCACAAAGAAATGATTATGAAGAACTTATTTACAGTCTTAAGTTTGCTATGCAGTCGTTCAATTAATTCAAAATATATATGGTATCTTTTACTATACAAGTTATTTTGCAATTGGAATTAAGTTTGTTAGTCGCAAAGGTAATACCATAACTCAAATTTATTTTACTAAAAATTAGTAGACATAATTCTTTGACATATTCAGGTATTCTTTTACCGATCACAGTTTTTCTTGCAAAAATATAAAAAATGAATTTATATATACAAATATTAGCAAAAGTCGGTAAGGGGTTCAAGAGTCATTTGGTTTAATAAGTTATCTTCTAATTGGCACATCGATTGAAGGCACCGGTTCATATTATATAAACCCAATGGTTCAATCATTTGTAGTATGTGACTACTTGTCGTTGAGATTATGCAAAAATCTAATTAACCTAGGTAGCTATGGTAAGTCAGATATAAAATCTATCAAAAGCATGTGGTTAGTATTACATGTTTTGTTTTCTTCACTATACTAAACCTAATTAATTAACTAACTTAACTAAACTGAATTTTGAGTATTGGTTGGTTCGGAATAAACTAATAATAATCTAAAAGACAATTAAATAAAAAGAACCATTAAGCACGCCGAGGATCCGGGTATAAAGATTCATACAAACTCGTTAACCAAGTTCGAAGAACACATAGACACGAAGGTGTAGCAATTTAGCTAAAATGATGATTAATGATAAGTTTTTAATACTAACTCGTGGGTCTAATTACCCAATCATAAACGTCAAGCACCTTTCTAATTATTAAACTGTTCAGGACGCAAGAAAACCGAAATCAAATGATAATAGAGAGCTGTTTGAAACATATATAATTTGTTAAAATTGATCAAACCACAACTGAATTCATACTCTCACCATAAAAGGAATCCTATATATATCTAGATTAGACAAAATAAATACAACTCTTACAAGAACCTATCACCGGACAATAATTAGGAAAGATATTAGCCAATCAAAATAACAAAAAAATCGTTATGCGCCTCAGAATCGTGATGCGAACCAACCCAAAGGCAGCCAGAGATCCTCAAAGCAGCCGTCCCCCTCGTTTTAACCAAACCATCGTCTCACTTTGTCAAACACTGGCCCAGTTAATTCAATTTAGCCTAAGGCCCATCTCAAATTAGTCAATTTGATGACTTATTTATTTTCTTCTACTTTTGCGCATAGCAATCCAATACTTTACTTTCTTGTTCCCATTAAAATATTTCAGATAGAAACACAACAAATTTCAATTCAATAAGATTTATACTTGAATGAACATTATTTTATCAATTTGTACTCTTATCTAACTTCCGAATTCATGTCAAGAGTACAATAGATAAGACTTAATCATATTTACGTTAATGTCATGCTTATTTTCAACCCATCTTATTTTTTTTTTGTTTTTTATTCAATATATCTCGAATTTGTAGTTTGATTTACATAAATCTTATTAATCACTTGCCACTCTCAAGTTTAATTAAAATACATTAGTTCACTCATGATCTCTTGTGACATTCAAACTCTAAATACAAACCAATTAAGCATAAGTTAAGTCTTGAAAGCATCTAGTTAAATATAACTAACGCTAGAAAATCACACATGCTTTAGTATGGTTGAACAAAACTTAATCAGGAATTCTCGTTTGTGTTTGTTGGTCTTGTATATCGTGTTCTCTACTTGCTCTTTAATTACCAACAATAATAACAATGTTTTTTGAGTTAAGTGTGTAAATACATAATCAGAATCATCGTATTGCTAAGCTGCATATGATAATTTAACAAAACAATTAATTCAAAGCTAATACTCTAGCTATGAATAAGATGAGATAATTTTCCTCTGAATATCTCACAAATAAGTTACACACAATTTGTCAACCATAACAAAAAAAATTGAGGTGTTACATGTCGAAATTTTAGAGAATCTATTTTTTTACCATCAAAACATTTAGAGTAAATTACAAATTTTATCCTTTAAATATGTTTAAAATTATAGATCCTGTATTTAAACTTTGAAAATTACACTGAGCGTCATTTATTTAGAAATTTATCACGTTTTATGTTCTTTCTCCTAACTTTTTCGTTTAGTTTTGTGTGAATGTACCATTTTGTCTTTATCTCTTAAAAGACGAAATCTACAACTTTCCTTAGTCTTTTACTATTTACATTTTGTTTTTATTTTATTTACTTTATCTTTTTTAATCATTTTTTTATTTTATAAAATTATCTGAAATATTATTACTTAAATATTTTTTATAAAATATAATTTTATCTATAGTTCATTTATTTATTATATTTTTTTTTATTTTAAAAAAAGTTATCTACCTTTCTAATCAAAACAAGATGGAGAGCTTACAATATTTTTTATGTTATAAATTTAAACTAGTAATCGATTTTGTTTGTGACAACCCTAAATTAAGAAATCTTATACACTAAGTTCATTCATATAATTTGAGCCACACCTAGGTTAATATATATATCTTATTACATGCATAAACATATGCATGCTTTCATTTTGTTTACATAAGTATATTGTTCACTTGTATATATATACAAGTATACGTATGCATGGTCGCATGCAAACCTTTTTACGTGTGCATGTACCATCTTTGTTAAAGAAACATATACACATGTATATTATATATGTTCTACTCATGTATGTACTACCTCTTGTTAAATACATGTGTGTAATATGTGTTTATATGTATATACTATGCGTTGCACGCATGCATGATTGCATGCATGTATAATTTACGTTTGCATGTATTCAAAAGCAACAATTCTTTGATATAAAACCATATATGATCAAGATACATCAAACAAACCAAAACACAACCCAACCAAACATCCTAAAACATAAGTTAACATCAAGAAAACTTAACATCAAAACAAACCTAAACACATCTTCTACACCTAAACCTTAAACCAAAATACCAATTAAAGATCAAAGACCGGATCATTAGCACCCTTAATCACCGATTAAACCAACTAAAGCCATTAGATTAGTTTTGCAATGAGTATTTGGTGACTCATGCACCTATCCATTCGCCACCTAGCCTTCGGGACACCAAGAGCCTTCACAAACCGCCACTAAGCAATCCTAAGTTCCACCACACAACTCTAGGATGTAGACCTCATAATTACACCTTCACTATTTGAAGGTTTCGGCCGATGGGAAATCAAAGCCACCAAGCTATCACCAAAAACCCATCCCCATTCGGCCACCTCTCGATCACACACCACTACCATCATCTCCACTCTCAATCACCATCACCTCCCGAACACCACACACCACCACCTTGATCTTTCACTCTTCCTCGGACAAAGTACACACACCACCACCTCAACCGAAAGTCCTCGGGTTTTATCTTTGAAACACCAACATCACAAACCATCACCTATAGTTATCACCACCACCATCGTGTACTTAGTTCTTGTAACAAGCACATCTCTCGGTTTCACAAGTTAATAACAACCAAAGGTATCAAATTTCTAAGCTAAATTGGTATGTCAACATATAGATATATGTGTTCAAACAACACATATAATCAAAAGCATTATATGTGAACATGTTACAAGGAATTTTTACATCATAAAGGCATATAAAGATTGTGGGAACAAACATTGTTCCAAAATTTTTAAAGAAAGACATAATCTGGAAATAAGCAATAAATATAAATAAATTCCATAAAATTCTAATAAATTCACCAAATGATCCTTTTGGAGTATTAAGGTCCCTGGAATTATTTCAGAATTTATTCCTTTGTTATGATTGAAATATGAATTTTTACATGTTCTGTAGTAGAAAAATCAGAATAAATACTTAAAAAGCATAATAAAATCTGAGAAAATCATGGATAAACTGATAAATCCAAACCTACAGAATGTATAAATTTAATAATTTTTGGAGCTATATAGCTATTTTTGTGAAGAAATGGGATTATTGTAACAATTACAGAAACTAATCTGTTATGTATTAGACTTTGATAAATTTATAAGAAGTTCTAATTATTATGATGAACCTTCTGTAAAATTTTGGCAATTTATGGACTACAGAAACTATTTTTGGCAATTTATGATGAATTTATAACAATTATAGAAAATAATCTGTAAACTTCTTAGAAACAAGAAATTAACGTGATATTCCAGATTAATAAACCTATGTGTTATAAAAATTTCAAAATCTATTGAGGTACTGAAAATTTTGAAGAAAATAGTTAAGTTTTCTAAACTATAAAATTCTTTTGTTTATAGGTTACTACTTGGAATAAAGGTGAGTTTCATGGCCCATTTTTGTTTTTATCAAGTTTTGGGGAAAAAGCATACTAATTTATGAATTGATGTATTATTACTGAAATTTATGTTACACCATTAGTTCGGATGTGGAACCGTTAGATAACATTGGTAGCGCTACTTAGGAGATATCTCCTGCATTAACAGAATGAGTGTTATAATGCTATGTTATCTTATTTATGTGAATATGATATAACAGATATGGATAATCTGATTACTATGTAAGGTTTGGTTGTATATATAATGCATCAATATTATCTGTTTAATAAACCTGTGAAGCTCACCAACTTTGTGTTGACTATTTTTGGCATGCTTTTTCAGGAAATTCATCATGAATAACAACCTAACGTTCTCCTTTGATGTTTTTAATGGCTGGGGTGAAGTTGTAGGAAAAGTTTGTGTGAACCTAACTGTGAACCTGTATGACTTCAGTGTGTCGGTGGATGCTCACTTCCATCGTCTCTGAAGATGTAGTTGTTAAAACTTTATGATGTAATAGGATTATGTAATT
This sequence comes from Flaveria trinervia, assembly GCA_025506515.1. Taxonomy (NCBI): domain Eukaryota; kingdom Viridiplantae; phylum Streptophyta; class Magnoliopsida; order Asterales; family Asteraceae; genus Flaveria; species Flaveria trinervia. The sequence continues at coordinate 21,279,856 of CM046444.1, forward strand.
TCAAATTTTGACTATTATGATTTTATGTAATCCTAACCTTAATATTATGATATGAAATATGTATAATTATGTGTTTTTTAATTATTTAATATTTGACAGTGAGTTCTGAACAATCAAGTCACTCCCTAAGTATTTCACGCTTCCGCCGGGATGTGACATTGTTTCATCATCGTTTTTCTATTACCTTTTTGGTATAAGAACTTTCAACTATTTTAAATAGTTTGACTGACGGTTTATATTAGAAATGTATTAGAGACCGTATAATTTTAGTATATGACTTTTTTATATTTTATTTGGTTATAATTATTCTAAATTAAGCTATATGTATAATTAAAATAGATATAAGGAGTATTTAAACGTTTTACTGAAAATGTTCAATAAACTTAATCGTAAAACCAAACCAAAGCAAACCCTTAGTAATTGTTTGGTTTGGTTTTGTTTTAATTTTAAGTGGTTTGGCTTTGATTTCTATTGATAAAAATGTATTATTAAAAGTTTAAATAAAACCATGAATAAAAGTACATTTATGTAACACCCAATTATTTATTCATTTATTTTGAAGCCGACTAAAGAAGAAAAGAAATAAAGTCCAAAGTCGAGGGATCAAACTCGCCAACGAAAGAAAGTCAGGTGAGTGGGAGTATATAAGGGAAAGGGCAGCCCTTACCCTCTCCCCCACTCTCACAAATCAGCCAAAGAAAGAGGAGAAGAGAAAAAGAGGAAAAGTGTTAGTTCGGGTTGTTTCGAGTAGCCAAAGTTGTTGAGAAACGAGTCAAACCGAAGCTCTACTCGTCGTGGTCGTTTGTGTGAGTTCTAGAACCCCACTTTTACTTGTTTTTTAACGATTTTGAGGCTGGAAAACATCTGAAATCGGGTTTTTGAGTGTGTGTATGTTGACCCGTTTGTGTATGTGTATGTGTATGTATGATGCGTTTGTGGCTTGATTGTGAACTTGTGTGTACTTGAATGGTGTCGTGGTATGCATCCCTAAGGTTTAGGATGGTCGATTTGGGCTTAAAATGGGTTTAGATGAGTTTGGAGGCCGAAAACCCTCGGCTGTAGTCGGGATGAACTGCATTCTGCATCAGCTAGGGCTAGGCGACCAACTGGAGGCCGAATGGAGGCCATACGGCCGATTGGGGTGCGATTGGGGTCCATTTGCACGATTGGGGTCCATTTGCACGATTTAATGTCCATTCGCACGATTGAAAGGCCAATCGCATGGAGGTCATGCTACTGAAGGTCCAGTCGCATAAGTGCTCATCCGCATTAATCCCATTCGCTTGAGGTTCATCCACATTGTCCATTCGCACGACCAAACGTTCATTCGCATGGGTATTCATCCGCATTAGTTCATTCGCATAGTGTTCAGTCGCATGGAGGCCACGCGACTGAAGGGTGTCCATACGCCCGAATAGGGCTGTTGCACCCGTGGGAAGCGTAGTTTGACTTCTGACTTTCGGAAGAAAGGGCAGATGTAAGTTTTGACGTAAAGGTTTTCGTAAGAGCATGTAAGATGACGATTGAGGCCTTAGAGAGCATGTTGGGCATGACGATGATGGTGTTGCATGTTTAGGCTTATTACGTATGTATGATGTTGCCCTGTATGATGATGATGATTGCGTGTGATGTGTTCCTTATTATGATGTATGTTTATCTTTCCAGTGGATTTACGTGTCATGTTAATGAATGAATGAAGTATTATGTAACATAAAGTGAAAGATAATGAAAGAGGAACATAAAGTAAGAATGCATGCATTATTGAATGATGAACGAACGAAGGAAAGGCTTGCAAGCACATAAATGAGGTGAGCAACCCTGTTGTTGAAACAGACTCGGATGGTATGCAATCCTTGAGATTACTATGAGGTGAGCACCCCTATGGTTGCAACAGACTCGGACAAGGCGTTATTGTGAAGTTGCCATGAGGTGAGCAACCCTATGGTTGCAAGAGACTCGGATAGCATGCTATCGTTGAAATTGGCAATTGGGGTGAGCAACTCTATGGTTGCAACAGACTCGGATAGCGCGAAGTCGTTGGGATTGTTAATGAGGTGAGCGACCCTGTTGTCGCAACGGACTCGAAGGAACGGAAGTATAAATGAACGAAAGATTTTGTATGAAAGAACGAAGTATGAATGAACGTAAATGAATTATCAGAATAATGTACACAATAGGATCTTGGTCATTCGACCTCAGTAATCATGGTTGAGTGCCACGAAGAGGGTAAAGTCTGACCGGATCTAGATAGAGAAGTGAACGATAATGTAACACGTTGAATGAGCAAAGGTAATGAACGGAATGATGAAGATAATACTGATATTATCTGTATGTACGTATGATGTATGATCGCAAATGAATGTAAAGTAAAGTATGTTTTATTTATAAAACTAGAACTCACTCAGCAACGCTGACTTTGATGTGTTTCTAGTTGGCAGGTAATGATTGCTGAGGATGGCACGGACGACTACCCAGCTCTTTTGGGATGGCATTCTTTTGATTAATGTTTTTGCATTGTAATACGAACAAGCTATTTTGTAATGAATGTTGTATTAATTTGCAAAAGCATTTATATGGAAATGAAAGATTGTTTTAGTTTTCCGCTGCGATTTTATGAAATACAAATGTAATTATACGTTTTATGTGCAATGAGAACCCAGCTGTAAGCGTCCCGGGAATGGGGCCTTACAATTTAATAAAAAAGTTGAATGATTGTTTAAATAAAAACACTGAGTAGTTTGTTAGTAACCTTTTTGAATATTTTATTTTAAATTAAAGTAACGCGCTATCACATTATATTAATATTTAAAAATAAACCATTTGATTGAATACAAAAAAATAAAAATTTATATCATATACTAAAATCTTACTTTCTCCAACCGGTTTCGAATATAAACCCTAAACCAAATAACTTGAAAGAATAAAAAAATCCTAGACCAAAAAAGTTAAAAATTTAGTTGTCTAATTTCTATTAGTTTTATTAGAAAGGTAATGAATAAATTGAACAAATAAAAAAATTATAAGAAAATAAAAATCTATAAATAAAATTACATTTTATAAAAAAATAAAATTAAATTACTACTAATATTTATGATTATTTCTTTAAACAAAAGGGTCTAAAATTAAATAAAAGTAAAGAAAATTAAAATAATGATAATAATAATAAAAGATTAATAATAACACATCTTGTCATTTAAAGGTTAAGGGTAAAATGACCATTAAGAAACTAAGTTTATTAAAATAAAAGTGGTTAGAAAAAAGAAAAAAATTAGAGAGAAATAAAGTAAATAAAATAAGAAGTAAAAGATTAGTGAAAATTACAGATTTCGTCCTTTAAGGGGTAAGTATAAAATGGTCTTTATAAAAAACTAACTAAAAAAGTTAACTTTAGTTAGTAGAAAGCTCATAAAGCGTGATAAGTTTTTAAATAAAAAACACTCAGTGTAATTATGAAAGTTTAAGGACAATATTCATAAATTTAGGTATACTTAAAGTATAAAATTTTTAATTTACTCAAACATCTATCATCTAGTTTTAATAAACCGCTATATTACATAGTTTGAACAAAAAATATCAAATAGACTAAAAACTTTGTTTCAAAACAAAGGTTTTAATAATTGTCATATTTATAAACTTTCTTATTGTAGCTCTTAGTTTTAATTATTTTTCGTTTATAAGAAGTTTACTTTTTTTAAAACACCAATTTGATATCTTTTCTATTTTTAAAAAAGTTTGATGTTTTTAAAACAATCTTATTTTATAAAATTTACTTCTTTAGAAATAACATTAATAAAAAATATTTTTATTAATTTATTAAAAATATTTTAATCTAAAAAGTTAAATAATAATATTAGTAATTAATGTAATTATTAAATAAGAGAGAAGTGGAAAAACTGATGAAGAGTAATGTGATGTTTCCATGTGTCCCTCTTACTTACTCTTCAATTAGAGTAAGGAGATTATCGATTTAAAAATAGTTTTTTTAATTCTTAATTGATTAAATACCATTTAAACGTTTCCAAATTTATTACGATTTTAAATTTTAAACATTATATGTAGGATAACTTTTAATTTACCAAATAACTTTGGATTTAAAATACTAACACATACCAAACCATGTCAAGATCATTACATGTAACTAGAATGAAGTATAACCATATATAGATATGTATCATATAATTCCTAGCCATAAAAAGCCTCAATTATCCTAAATTGCAGGTTAAAAATCAACTTCAACTATCCTTAAAATCACATATTCAAAAAAAATAGAATGTGAATTCACTCATCAAAAGTTTAATGGAAGGGCAATGGTATAGAGTTATAATCATCCTAAGGGGATCTGAAATCGTCACAATTCTTGGGTTTTCCTTGTACTCCCCAAAAATAGGGGCTGGTGTTCTATATTAATTTACCCCAATCAATTTCATTTGACACCACTCAGTTTCTTTTTTGGTTTTCTACCTCACCTGATGAATTTAATCGAGTCTCCCCACTATCATTACCATTCACAATCATTCATGTGTTACCACTTCTTTTTTCATTTTCCTTCACTTATGAGGAGTGCATGTGCCCTAATCTTGTGATTTAAGCATTCAATCTAGCCATCTCAAGAATGTTACTAACCATCAATGAATAAGAAGAGGTCATTGACCTCTCCCTTCTCGATCATCCCTTCTTTTTAACTTAATTTGCTCTGGTTTCCTCTTTTTGCAACCACATTGATTTTTAGCAAGTTTGATCCTCATTATTTAAAGTTTGATGGTTTTTAGGTGATAGTAAAATGTATATACCTTATAGCCGAATTAATCCCTTTACTATTAGGTTCCGCTAACAAGTTGATTAAAATAGATCCTAACGAGGCTATTGGTATTTCAGTTCAACATCTACGCTTTTATTTAAAATTGTGAATATAATAGTATCTTTTACATACTAATTCATTTAAATAAATCTGCTTTTGCCCAATCTATCTATATTAATAACCTTGCTTCGTCGTCTCGAAAATTTAAAAGGTCATCTTTAAACACATCCCCTTTTCTAAATTTGGAATATGTACTACACCAACCTCCTATTCAATGTAATGTTCTTCAATCGCTATTCACAGGAATATCAAAAGGTACAATCATCTTTTAATTTATGTATAACAAAAAATTGATGTGCAAATGGTTATATTTATTTTAAGTATGTAATAAGTATGTAAAATGTCACACTCCGACCGAAGTGGAATCATCGGAACGAACGAATGTGAATCAATTGTTCATAGTTAATGGTGGTAAATACATTGAAATATTAGTAAATGTTATTTTCATAAAATAAGTCATATCAAATATTTCATTACAATACAATAAAGATTCAAATAACATAATAAAGTCTTTTATTAATATAGGTCCAAGTCCTATATAAGCATGCAAAAATTCTCTAAACTACATCCTAAAACATGTTAAAATATGGTTAACATATGGTGTTGATGAGTTTCTGTGAATTTATACATACATATATAAACAAATTTTAAGAGGCAATTCAAGTCAAAGGTTAATAATAATGCATGAATATATAGATAGCATGATAATACAATAAAACCTTGACAAAAGAATGGTCACAATAAGATATACGATTAACTAAGTGTACTTGGTTCCCATGATGAACATGAATACGTCATCAGGAGCCGGTAATAACCTCGGCTTTAGCACCAAATAGACTTGTCAAGCCCATACATCTATGACGTCGTTAGGCTAGCAATAGTTAATGTTTGTTTTTACAAGATGACTATCATATAATACTCACAATTATCTCAAATAACCATGAAAATTTTACAAGATGAATTGCACGTGCATTACGAATATTAAGATATTTTACAAGTGTGCATTTATACGGTTAACATGCTTCACCTCAAAAGATGTGAAATAAAAATGAAAGAGGGGTATAGAAAATTCACATTGTATAATGATGGTTGTAAAGTTTTAAGAGTCAAATGTGATGTCCTAAAAGATAAAAGAAACATAACTTGAGGTTTGAATTCATTACAAGAAGATAGGACGTTTAAAAATGCTAAAAAACAAAAGGTAGATTGAAAAATGACTATTGAACCATTTTAGATTCTGGACAGAATATTTTATACGTGTTTGATAGGTTTTAAAAATAGCAAATGGATTCATAAAATTATAAACATTTAAAGTAGACTAGTTCAAAGTCTCTCGTACAACTTTCGTTGAGAAACATTTTTTATGAAAAGATCAGTAAATAGATCAAAATAACAGCACAAGACAGAAGGTGCTAAAATGCGTACTTATCTTGTGAAGGTTATTGTTGAGTCGTCCGATTGAGTTTGAAGACGTATAAACTATCGTTAAAAGGGTAATTCAATTAATTTAATATTGGAGTCAGATTTTACTCAAATTTAGTTTGTTATGACCAAGTTATGGTTAGTTGTGTTAGGACCTGGTATTTGAACGAAATACCTGGAGATTAGCGTGTGAACCAGATCAAATAGTGCGGAATGCTATTTGATTGGCGATCCAATCAGTGAGAACACACGAAGAATCAATCAGGAATTGAAACTAACGTTAGAAATCGATTGGGAATCGATCTAATGTGTTCTGTGAACTTGGAGAACGAATTCGGAGGTTTCTGGACGACTAGGGTACGTCTGGAATCGTAATTGATCGAGAGTTCTTATTTTTCACGAATTTGGTTGTATTTATAGGTTGGTATTATTCAATCGTGCGACTGAATCATTAGTATGGTTCAGTCGTGCGATTGAGCCATGCGGTTGATTCATTCGCACGACTGAGTGTTCAGTCGTGCGACTGAGCCAATCTTATGTTACAATCATACGACTGATCCAGTCTCCTGGTTCAGTCGTGCGACTGAGTCATTCGTATGAAATTGTTCATGCTAATGGTCCATTCGCATGGGCTATTCGCATGATAACTTTATTATTTTAAGTTTGAATGTATTAATTAGTAAACATTATATGTAAACATTCAACCAATCACTAACCTAATTAATTAATTTAATATCAACTTATTAATGAAATATTAATCATTACAAATCACAAACAACCAATATCATTTCATTAATCATATCAAATTACATCAGAATCAGATAAACAAGATCTATTACATTTCATATCATGATCTAGGGACATACATGTATCAACCAACTCCCCCTTGGACCTAGATCTCCCTAATCTCTTGTTTTCTGCATAAACTCTATGTATTTCTCGTACTTCTCCTCTTTTGTGACTCCCGTGTGAATCTTAAACGCAAAGCAGAGTCATATAACTTTCTGGAACTGAAGAGCTTGTACAATATCTTGCGTATCATAGAATAGTGGCCACTTGTATAGCGTATAGACATCACTTTCCGACAAGTTTGTAAGCCACATCGGGTCGAATACCCTGATAGCATCCATTTGTCCCTCTTTACTTAAGACTATGACCGCTTCAGCTGTTCTCCAATCATAATACCACCACTTAAAATGTGGAGTGAAATCCTGTGGCATTTCACTGAGTGGGATTCTCGATATTGTGCGAGGAGGATTCCACTTCAACACTGTCTTAGGCTTGCCAGTAATGACATCAACCTCAGACCTTCTGATATACCTAGTAGGCTGTTGAGGTCTGAAGTTAACCCATCTAGTGTGGTACTTCTTCTTTAGGGCAGTCTCAAACCAGCCTGACATCTTCCTCGTGTCAGCATACAAAAACCTTAGTTTGGCCAGCTGGTTGAGCTCAAAACCTGGTAGGGTCTTCAGATCATGTGGGAATCTGAAGTACTCTATGCCCTGTTCTCTCTTAACTGCATAGACGTTAAGGTCATCAAAATATGCCCATGCTATAATCCTACCTGACACCTTATGATGTTTCTTGACTCTATAAAGTTTGGTGTAGGAATCCTTCTTTGGTGTAGTACGTTGGGCTCTAAGTTCTTCAAAACATGCAGCCCACTCAGCCTTTCGAATGTCAACATCATTATTTGAGGCTTGGGTTGTGTCTTCTGCTTTCTCTGATTCTTGCTCCATATTGTTCAACACCTCAATAGTATCGTGGACAAGGGATTCACCCAGATTGGGAACCATATTACCTTTATTGTCAGCGTACTGAGGGTACTCCTCGGCAGTGACATCTTCGATCTCTACCTCATCAACATCGTTGAACTCTTCGTCACTAGTCGAATCACATGTCGGAGCATCTTTTACTATTTCATCTGGATTTAGCTCGAAAAGCTCTGCAAGTTGCTCATTTGATAAGTCATGAATTATTTCCCCTTCTTCAGGGGTATAATTCACTAAACTCCTAACTATCCCTTGCAGGTCAAGTATCATCGTTAGCTGAGACTTAACCTGCTGAAGGGGAGCAACATCAAACTCATCTCTTTGGTAAGATTGATCTGTTTGGTTTAAACATTTCACACATAAATCATTAGTAGTTGATCAACCAGAAAAGCATTAAAGGAATATAAACATTAAATACATTGTGTTCAATTACATGATTCAAATACAAAAGAAGATAAATACATAAACATCTAATCGTTACTTTTATCTTGGATCATGGTTTCATCACTTTGAGGAGCAGAGGTAGAAGCTGATTGATCTTGTCTATTCTTAGTCCTTTTCTCCTGATCTGTAGCAGTGGCCAATGTAGGTGCATCCCCTACTTCTCCTTCTTCATCATCGTCACTCTCTTCATCTTCATCCAGATCATCATCATCACTATCATCACCATCTCCCTCTTTAATCTTCAGAGGCTCATCTTTAAATCCTTTAAGTTTGAGCATGATGGTCTTCTTAGCATTCTCCAACTCTTCAATTTTCTTAGCAGAAGTGACTCTATGCTCTTGGAGTTGGGCGATCTCGAGGCTCTGAGCAGCTATTTGCTGGGCCTGCTCCTTGATTAGCCAATCCTGCTCCTTGATTAGCCGATCCTGCTCCGAGATCTGATGTGATTGCACAACAGTGAGATCTGCAAGCTGTCGGATCTATGCAGTCTTCTCTTCATCAGCAGCTAAAAGTCGCATCACCACACGGTTTAGCGCTGACAGCTGGTCCTCTACCCCAAATTGAGGTAGATGAGATCCATATATACGTGCAGGATCAGATGAGGGTCCCGATTGGTGGCTAGTGGTGGTGGTGGTTGTGGTAAAGATTGGGTTGGGTCTGTGAGATATTGGAGGTGATGTAGGAGGGAAAGATATGGTGGTGGTTGGTATATTTACAGTGGTGGGAGGTGTGGTAGTGGTAGTGGTAGCTGTGGTGGCTGTGGTGGCTGTGGTGGCTGTGGTGGCTGTGGTGGTGGATGGTGTGGCTGTAGAAGTGGTAGGGATGGTGGTAGCTGTGGTGGCTGTGGTGTGTACGAAGGTGAGTCTTCTTCTCTTCTTCTTCTGGCCGTGGGGCTGAGCCATCTGTTTCTTCCTTGATCCAGTCGAGGTGGATGCTCCCCCTAGAACACGGCTAGTAGACTCGAGAGCATAGCTGGGATCTACTATCGTCTCTCCCGAATCCCTGGGGCGTTCACCAACCGCCCGGAGTCCATACTCGGTGGGAACAACCTTGCTTCCCACGGTCCTCATCAGGGGATCCTCATCTGACTCTTCTTCCTCCTCACCAGGTATGAAGTCCTGGTGGAAGCCTGCAGACTCAGCTATGTCGCCTGTTGGGGCAGACACTGGGGGTATAACATCTGAAGTTGTGCCCCTCGTTGGAGCAGACATATCATCCCCAACATCCCCACTATCATCATCGTCTGAATCCTGCTCTGGGAGCAACAACCTCTCATCATCTGAATCGCTGTCATCATGACGCCATTTGAGTCTACCTGGTGCCACATATCGTTCATTTGCCAGATGCCCGATCAACCTTTTTACCTGGGGCTTTACCTGCTTGCCCCGATACACTCTCATGCGACCCAAAGTCGTGTCATCCATAACCTCTAGGGCAATCGCATCCTGTTTCTCCTTGGGAAGTAATGGCAGCTTCTCGTTAAAGATCAGCTACAGAAATCTGGGATACATACAAAAACGCTCCTTCCCCTTTGCCTCCAGATTCTCCACCAGATACGAGAAGATCATGCTTAAGAAGCTGAAGGGGTGGTTCAACACTAGTGCCACATAGGCATTCTGAATCTGGTCTGACAGGTCATCAAACCCACCCCTTCGAGAAGCAATACACTTCAGGATCACATGCGCCAAGTATTTATACTGGGGACACAGGTTGTTCTTATTGAGCACACCTGAGGTGATGTCCCCAGCATATTTAATCCTGAGGAAGCAACCTCTGACTGTAAGTGGATGTAGTCTGGTGGGTTGATCAGTATCATCACCAAAATCAAGTACTCTCTGGATGTCAGCTGCCGTAATTTCAATGTCATGACCATGAATGGAGCTCCGTATTCTGTAAGGCTCATGTGAACGATCTACGGAGGCATTTTCCCAGAAAGCCTGATGTAACGACCTGTAAGGAGTACACTATGTGGATATGGCTTTGTGTATCCGAGAGCGTCAAAGGAATGCAATAATATCTGTAAACTCGGCTCCATTCCGAGTCGTATGATCCAAATGAGCACATATATTGTGCTTTGGATTTATGGACCATCTATCAGCCATTGACCTGAAACACAAGACACAGAACCATTTGTAAGTCATACATTCAAAATTCAGTTCAAGGTGTATAGTTTAAATTCAATCCGATACATTCGTGCGAATAATCATGCGACTGGAGTCGGTCGTTTGTTCTTTCGTACGACTGAGCTCGTTCGGATGAATGAGACATGCGACTGAGTTCAATTTCCTGACTGAGTCTGCGATTGGTTCAGTCAGCCGACTGAACTCATTTGCATGGTTCATTCTGCCGAATGATCCAATCGCAAGATTCAGTCGTGCGATTGGAGTTCATCCGGACGACCAATCGCATGACCCCCTGTTCAATCGACTGAGGTTCGAATCTTGACCTAATTCAAGTAATTTAACATGGCTTAATGGTCCAATAGACTCGCCATCTTGTCACTAATGACCTATTAAACTTAATTTTAACATTTAGCTTAGTTTATGTAGGTTATTAAGTCATTTTTCAATCCGATCAATGTTTCATTCGAATAACCCAAATTTGACTCAAGATCTTCTAATTTCTATAAGGTTTAACTGCAATGTACCTGTATACTTGTCAATCGAATGTCAGAAGATCAATAGCAATGTGAAAACACGATCTCTAGAAATTTTTGGCAGAGTAACAGGAAAGAAAGCGATATGGGTGCGATTGGGAGTGATGAGTGAAATGCGATCGACTGAGGCCCTTTAAATACTGACCCTAATTTCAATCGGCCGACTGGCCTCATTCGCTCAGTTCATTCGGGCGACTGAGGTTCATTCGTGCGATTGAGTTGCCGACTGAGTCTCAGTCGGTCGACTGACTCATTCATGCCCTTTCATTGCTTTCTCATTAACCGACTGAGTCTCAGTCGGTTGACTGACTCATTCTCACCCTGTCATTCGATCGAAAGGTTCATTCTTAAACGCCATTCGGGTGAATGACTAAATTTCATGTCCAGTCGTGCGAATGGGATCCATTCGCATGGTTGGTCCATATTCATGGTCCATTCGCATGTTTGGTCCATATTCATGGTCCAATCGTGCGAATGGGTCACACTTGGTAGATTTTCTGCCATTTTGAATATTTTAACCTTTTGAAATAGACATTATAAGTTTTGATCATCTCAGACATGATCATTTATAACCAATTTGAGTCACCTCAGACGTGACTGCTTTAAACTTGAAAATTCATGTCGTCATCTCAGACATGACCCATTCAGTGAGTTGATCCCTTATCGATTTTCATGATGTAGTCTGGCAAACAAATTAACTAAAACGACTCGCTAAATTAGAAACTTAAACTAAAGACTAAAAATTAAGACTTTGTTTTGGCTTTTTGTGAGAGATAGAACCTAAGGTGGAAATCTACTGGATTTGGTTCCGGAATCAAAAGCTTCAACTTAGATTGACCACACCTGGACCAATTCAATTTTGGAATCATACAGGCACATCAAATCATTTGGGACTTGTTATCAAAATCTTTTGATGCTCAATTCTTGGTGTTCATCCAGAGTCATTAGCAACTTTAGGAAATCATACTGGAACTCTTAGATCACCACATTGATTTAAACTTTCAAGAATTGCAGCCACAATGATTGTCAATATGTTTGTCCACTTAAATCCATACACAGACTCTTGACACAAACTGGTGATTGTTTTTGGTTTAATTATTTCAACGAACATTTGTGGATCCCACACTTATATGGTAATCAACATTCCTCAGGAGCTTTTGAGCGGTCTACGGTTATTTTTACAAGAAGAGACTATTCTTAGAGCTTTCAAGGAGAAGCCAATCCTCAGGTTAGTGCCATCGCACAGCAGAGAGGCGGCAAACAACAATGAATTCTAGAATATCTAGCTTATGCTTATCCTCAGGTCAGTGCCATCGCACAGCAGAGAGGCGCACAACCTATCTCCTTGTTAGAGCAGCTTAATATTATTTTGCACCAAATGCACTAACAACATAAGTCATTAGCTTGATAGCATTTTTATTTCATTTTTTTCTGGTGCTTTGCTCTATTTATGGTCATCCGCACACATTTGTGGCATTTACATGCTCATTACCCCTTATTGGAATATTGTTGATTGTGTTAACCAGCGATAAGATGGGAGCCCACAGTCAGTTGAACCACTTAGTTTGATCTTGAGATCACCAGTCAGGTCTAATCATCTATTGTGTTGAATCTACTGACATATCAATTGTGGTCTAGCAACCTCTAGGTCTACTCTCATTGTGTTACCTTAGGAGTTACCAGTTTTTCTATCATCTTCCCTTATATATTGCTTAGACTACACAGACTTATACTTTGAATGTTTGCACCTTTTCTAAATTAAAACTTCAAAGTCCCTCTTGATTTGTTCCTATGTACTATCATATTCCATAGGGTTTGAATCGGTATCACAGATACGATTTACCTTATATCAGTTTTCCACTCCTTCTCCCTCGGTTTTTTTTAAAGTTGCTTGCTGACTTATTCTCCCCCTAAAATACTAAAATCATAACCGATATTATTATTTTAGGATTTTAATAAACATCAGAATAACATAAGTTTAACGTTAACCAGACTAATTTAACCAAATAAGCTCAAATAAAATGAAGAATTAGCTAAGCTACATCGGACTACACATGATCATTTTCAGGAATAACATCACTTCTCTTTTTAACGTTGTTGACCTCTAGCAAATATTGAAAACGTGGTTTATCCAAGGCTTAGTATAGAGGTCAGCGCGTTGAAAATCAGTATTAATTTTTACCACATCAATTAAGTTTTTTTCAAAACAATCTCTTATGAAATGATATTTAATACCGATATGTTTGGTCTTAGGATGTTGGACCGGATTTTTAGTTACTGCAATTGCAGCAGAGTTATCTACAAAAATAGGAGTAGAATAGAACGTTAAACCGTAGTCCCGCATTTGCTGTTGAATCCAGATGATTTGTGAACAGCAACTTGCAGCAGCAACATATTCGGCTTCACAGTTGACAATGCAACCGATGTCTGCTTCTTACACTGCCAGGTAATTAATCTTCTCCCAAAGAATTGACACCCTGCTGATGTAGACTTGTAGTTCATCTTGCAGCCTCCGTAGTCCGAGTCACTATACGCCGTGAGCTCAAAATCATCATCATGAGGATACCACACCCAAGTGTGGGTGTACCCTTTAGATAGCGAAAAATCCTTTTGACCCCGATCAGATGATTGACCTTAGGTTTAGCCTGATATCTAGAACATAAACATGTCGCATACATGATATTAGGTCTAGAGGCAGTGAGATACATGAGAGATCCATCATTCCTCGGTACATCGTGGCATCCACAAGATCCCCTGTAGCCCGAAAAGAACTTCATCTCCCCCATTGCACTCATCTCAAACTCTTTCTTCATAACTGCTTCAAATTCTTTGCATAACTCTTCGTTCTTTGAACCGAAAATTATGTCATCAACATAGACTTGTACTAGTAGTAGGTCGCCATCTTTTTCTTTAATGAACAGCGTGCAGTCAATGACTCCCCTGCTAAAGCCGTGTTTCACAAGATGAGTCGAGAGTTTCTCATACCAAGCTCTTGGAGCTTGATGAAGCCCGTATAAAGCCTTGTCGAGCTTGTAGACTCTATCCCGATGATAAGGATCTTCAAATCCCTCGGTTGACTGACATAGACTGTTTCTCTAATTTCTCCATGAAGAAATGCACTCTTCACATCTAATTGATAGACTTTAATCTTCATGTACGATGCATAGCAAGGAAGATACGAATGGCTTCCATCCTTGCCACGGGTGCAAACACCTCATTGTAATCAATTCCCTCGACTTGGCAAAAACCCTGAACCACCAGTGGAACTTTATTCCTGATAATGACCCCTTGGTCATCTTTCTTGCATTTTAAAACCCATTTGGTGCCAATGACCTTAGCACCTTTAGGTCTATCAACCAGAGTCCATACACCTAACTTCTTGAACTGAAGAAGTTCTTCTTACATTGCACTCACCCACGCCTCATCATTTAGTGCTTCACTGACATACTTTGGCTCAACCTGTGAGACAAAACATCGATAGGCACCATCATGAATATATCCCTTTTCCATAACAGAGGCATAATCAGCTGAGTACAACTGATTTCGGGTTCGTACTCCTAATCGGACATCCCCAATGACATTTTCTAAGGGATGATAACGTTTAGTCGTGATCCTGGAGTAGTAGGAACAACTACCTCAGAGCCAAGAGGATGAACATTTGGTTCTGCATCTGAGGTAGTTGGAGTTTGAGGCTCTGAAGTCGAAGGTGCATCACTGGTAGATGCTTGTGGACTTTCAGGAACTAGAACCTGTTCCACCTGACTATTCTGGTTATCTTCTTCAGCTTCATCTTCAGAGGAGGAGTCACTGTTGTCAACTACTCCCCCTGACTGAGTAGATGATTCTCCCTGTGAGCTAGATGTTGGTGGATGCAAGCTATCATACATCATTCGTGTAGCTAACTCGTCATCCGAGGGAGAGAGAGGAATGTTGAACGACTTGAAGAATCCATCATAGTCGAGAAGTAGGCGGGTCCTTTGCCGGTAGGTGGTATGGTAAATCGTTGAACGTCACATTACACCACACTTCTACTAGACCGTTGAGTTGTTGTAAACTCGCTTGTTCGGTATGTTGTATCCTAGAAAGATGCCTTCATCTGCCTTCTCGCGAATTTCCCCTCTTGTGTCTTCTTCAGAAGTGTGCACGGCGCCCCAAATGGTTCGAGATACTCCAAGTTCGGTTTGCGTCTTTGTAGTAGCTCGTAACATGTTTTTTCCGTGGCGCTTGACTATTAGGACTCGATTCAGTGTATAACAAGCATTTGCCACTGCCTCATTCCAGAATTGGATAGGCAGTTTCGAGTCTGCCAGCATAGTCCGTGCTGTCTCTATCAAGCTCCTGTTCTTTCTCTCAGCAACGCCATTCATCTGAGGTGTGTAAGCAGAAGTGAATTGATGCACAATCTCCTTGTCCTTGCAGTATTCCTCCATCCACTGGTTCTTGAATTCCGTTCCGTTGTCTGAGCGTACTTGTCTAACTTTCAGCTTGTAGAGAGATTCCAGTGTGGTTATCAACTCCTTGAATGATTCAAATGTTTCTGATTTGGATTTCAGAAACATTACCCAAGTGAATCTTGAGTAGTCATCGGTGACCACAAAACAGTACAAGTCGCCTGCAATGCTCTTTGTACTGACTGGACCGAACAGATCCATGTGAAGATGTTCAAGAGGAAGTTCTATTGAGTTAAATTTCTTTTCCACATGAGACTTCTTTGTCTGTTTACCTTTCTTGCAAGCTATACAGAAATCAGGAAGCTGAAAGTTCTTGACATTAACACCTCTCACCAGATCCTTCTGAATCAAGTGATTCATCTTCCTTTGACTGATGTGTCCCATTCTCCTATGCCAGGAGATGGAGTCTTTTTCAGTAGCTTTGGATAGAAAACACTAAACCTCCTGATCCATTGTAGAAGCTGTTGACAGATCCAAGACATAAAGATCTTTATATCTTGAAGTAGTCATCAAAACTTGGTCCTCTGGGATCATGTAGTCTTTCTTTAGTACGTAACACTTCTTGTTGTCGAAGATGACTTTAAATTCCTTATCACATATTTGAGAAACGGAGAGTAAGTTGTTTTGAAGTTGCTGGACGTAGTTCACCCTATCAAACTTAACTTTCTGATTTCCAACTTCTCCCTGAGCTGTGATATAGCGTCCCTTGTTTCCAGCAAACGAAACATGCCCTCCTTTTATTTGTTTGACATTTGATAAAAGAGCTCTGTTTCCTGTGATGTGCCTGGATGCTCCGCTGTCTACTATCCACGTGTTAGTTTCAGCACTGTATTGAACAACCTGCACATACAAGTTAAAGGATTAGTTTAGGTTAGGAACCCAAGCCTTTACTGGCTTGGGTTTCCCAGAGGCATCACATATCAAAATTCAACCCATTGACCCTTAGAAGGTGAGGTAGCTCAGGTTCCTTCTTCTTATCATTATCAGACATAAAGATTGACTTCTCTTTCCATAAGCCAGATTTGTGCAATGCCTGTTTGTGATAAACAGTCGACTGGCTAACGGATTGACCCTTCTGTTCACTAGTTTTTTAGGTGGAGTTAAAGAGCTCCTTTTAGAAGACTTAGGTTTTGAGTCCTAAAGTTTAATCTTTTTCCTAGGTGTCTGATAATAAAAACATAGGAAGCAATGTGTCCACATTCTCCACAGTTGTAGCACGCCCTGCTATCAACTTTATGATTAAACTTTCTTTGTGGAGACGTGTGTGACACTCTAGTAACATCACTCACCTTAGGTTTTGACTCTGGTTCTTTTGATGTGTTTACTGGTTTAACAAAATAACTGATTTAACCTGTTTGACATCCTTTTCTTTTTGGTTAATTGGTCTTTGACTTGACGTATGTGAAAGATTATCCTTAAAAGCCCTTTTAGGTTCTGATTTGACTTTGTTTGAACCTGACTTTAAGTTAACCTTTTCAAATTCCTTTTCCAGATTAACACAGGCAATTTACCCTTTGCCTTTGAAGTGGTCTCCTTTTGTTTGTTTCTAGTGTCAATAGATGAACTTAAGGAATCTGGATCACTAACAAGAGGAGTAGACACTACATGATCCTTGATGGGATTACTATTATAGGTCTAGTCTTAGTGTTCATCAAAGTCTCAGGTGGTGGCGGAACCATTTTATAACCCAGTCCCTCCCCGTTGTTCCTTTCTTTCACTAAGTGTTGGACTATGTGCGAAGAACTAGTCCAACTATGCAGTTTCTGTTTTAGTGAATTTACTTCTACTTCTAGAACTGCTTTTTGCTTCTTAGTGTCTTCTAGGGAGTTTAGATAATACCTAATGTCATTAGCTTGATTAAAGGCAACTACTTCGGTTTCCCTAAGCTGTTTAGTCAAAAGGTCTATCTTTTCTTTGTAACTGTGCTCATTTTGTTTTAATACCCTATTAGCCTCAGTGCATAGATGCAACTTTTCTCAAGTTATCATTATGATCTAATAACCTAGCAAATTTAGCATCTATGCTATTCCCAAAGGCATCACAATCAGAACAAGCATGATTATTAAACATTGTGTCAGTAGTACTTACCTGAGTTGATTCAGAAGCGTTTGCCATCAATGCAGTATCATATGATTCTGATTCTGTTGCTTCTGTCTTTTCTGTCTCTGACATGGTAGTCTCCGCTTTTGGCTTGTAACTGACCTCGGTTGCAGTTGCTTCTTCACTATGTGACATTGCTATCTCAACTGCCAGATCTCCTTCACTAGCGGAATCACTGTCAATATCTTCTACACATTGCAATGTTTGATTCCCCTGGTGAGACAAACCTAAAGCTCCAATCCTGTCCTTCGTCATCATGAGCAGTCAAGGCTTTGGAGTCCTTGTTTGAGGAAGGAGAACGGTAGTTTGCTTGTGTCTAGACGAGTGAAGGATGAGAATGGGTTCCCGTTCCCAGTCTTCTTTGGCTTCACACATTCTCTCTTGAAGTGCCCCTTTTCACCACAGTTAAAGCAGGTCACTTTACTCTTGTCGAAGCCAAAGGTGGTATCCTTAGTAGCAACCAAGTTCTGTCCAGTCTTTTTCACAAACTTCTTCGCCCTCCGGACAGCACTAGCTAAGGCCCACGTTATATCCATTCTATCAAGTTCCATTTCGTCCACCTGCTCGTAGTCCTCGTCTGCCAGATGGCAGTTTCCAATCTTTCCAGCAACAAGTTCATCATAAGAATGGACCATTGCTGCCAATAGATCCATGTGCTCTCGAGCTACTTCCAGTCACATTACCGAGGTTCTCGGTCTTCAGTCTAGTAGCATTCGCTTCAGATCCAATGTATGGGTACAAGAAGACCCTGACGTTTCTGAACCTGAAGGAGGTGCATGTGTAGGACTCGATGAGTAGACACAAATGCAGTCTGGAGAGGTGCTCCAGATGTCTTAGCTTGAGGCGTGGCATTGTATAAAGCTGGATTTTGATTGTATGTAGACTTCTGAGCTCTGTACTTCATTCTAAGTGATTCTTCTCGCAACTAAGAATGAAGTCATTTATATCCAGTTTTGACAGCATTCATTCTGTCTAAGATTAGACACGAATGAACCCATTTTTCAGGCAATCCGTCTGCAAAATTATTAACTTTCTCTTCCATTGTAGTAGCCACTCCATGTGTATGCAGTTCACTCATCAGATGGTAGAATCTATCTAAAATCGTCCAAACTCTCGTTTCCCATCGATGAGAAGTTTTCGATTCCTTCTTTAACTCCTTAGCCTTGATTGCCTGAACTAGGCATTCCCGTCGTACCTCTTCTCTAGCTCATCCCATAGTTTCTTGGACTGCTTATTCTCTGAGTACTGGTGGAATATCTCTTTAGGGATAGACTGTGTAATCAATGCATAGACCCTCTTCTCTGCATTATATTTGACTTTCTGCGGTCTGTCATCCCTCCTAAGGTAACTTTACTCCATCGGCTCCCACCGGCGTACTATATCCAATCTCATTGGCCTCCACAGATTCGGATCCACTCCATTGAGGTAGATCTCAAAACGTTGTTTCTAGTGGGGAAACTCATCTAATGTTAAAAGCTTTTGTGGTTTATTATGATTACCCACCTCACTCTCAAGTAACAGCAGGTTCTGGATCCTAGAGTCCTTCCCAGCAGTAAAGGCTGACATTTGATCTTCCATTGCAAATAACTTTAAGTTTAATAAACAACTGTCACTGGGGCGACTGAAGGGTGCGAATGGACTAGTCGTGCGTATGAACTCTACGACTGGTTCAATCGTGCGGCTGAACTAAGTGATTAGCTCAGTCGTGCGAATGAATCTGATGCGTATGAACAGTGCAACCGAACGGTTCAATCGTACGAATGGAGATACGACTAAGCCAATTGTGCGTCTGAGCAATGCGAATGAGGTCCAGTCATGCGAATGGCTCACTCGTGCGACTGAAGCTGCTGTTATGCGAAAATCTCTAGGTTAAACGTGTGTTTTAGCCGTAAAAATTTGAACTTTTGCAAGGTTGAATTGCCTAAGTCCGTAGAAACCAAACTTTGATGAGCAGGGAACGTCAAGATCACTTTTGACACAAAAGATTGCGTTTTTAGTGCAAAAACACAAACTTTTTATCAATCTTGATTGAATCACACGTAATCAAGAGCCAAAGCTCTGATACCACTTGTTAGGACCTGGTATTTGAACGAAATACCTGGAGATTAGCGTGTAAACCAGATCAAATAGTGCGGAATCCTATTTGATTGGCGATCCAATCAGTGAGAACACACGAAGAATCAATCAGAATTGAAACTAACGTTAGAAATCGATTGGGAATCGATCTAATGTGTTCTGTGAACTTGGAGAACGAATTGGGAGGTTTCTGGACGGCTAGGGTACGTCTGGAATCGTATTGATCGAGAGTTCTTATTTTTCACGAATTGGTTGTATTTATAGGTTGGTATTATTCAATCGTGCGACTGAATCATTAGTATGGTTCAGTCGTGCGATTGAGCCATGCGGTTGATTCATTCGCATGACTGAGCCAATCTTATGTTACAATCATACGACTGATCGAGTCTCCTGGTTCAGTCATGGGACTGAGTCATTCGTATGAAATTGTTCATGCTAATGGTCCATTCGCATGGGCTATTCGCATGATAACTTTATTATTTTAAGTTTGCATGTATTAATTAGTAAACATTATATGTAAACATTCAACCAATCACTAACCTAATTAATTAATTTAATATCAACTTATTAATGAAATATTAATCATTACAAATCACAAACAACCAATATCATTTCATTAATCATATCAAATTACACTAGAATCAGATAAACAAGATCTATTACATTTCATATCATGATCTAGGGACATACATGTATCAACAAGTTGAAATCAGACTATATTTTGCCAAATATATAGTAAGGCACTTATATGCATTTTTAAAATTGCTAAAACATGAAACGGGTAAGAATAAATTTATTATGACGATATATGGTATATTAGACTTCATTTGAGTTATAAAAAATATTCCAATACATTGGCATAGCCATCATTTAGAGAAATAATCTTGTGAAATAACCGAATGTGGCGGCATAGCCGTTCATATGCAAACGGGATTCTTTGTTTACGTTAGCGTGTTCTTAGCTTGATTTAGGAATGGTAGTGATTTTATAAGGTTAGTGAATGTTAGAAGGTTAATGATCAAATGATCATTATTAAAATTAAAAGAGATTTAGTAGAAGAAAGAATAAAAGTAAGAACATAAAATCACAAGAACAACTGGATGTTAGGATGATTGAAACAATATAGAAATGCATAATATAAAAATAATATAAGATTACTTTAGTATTATAAAATTCTTGAAATTTCATGTAAAAGTAAATTCTTGAAATTGATCAAAACAAATGGATGAAAGAAAAATACGTGAGTGAGATTTTTGGTGAATGAGCAAATGAAAAATGAGGGCTAAAGCTTTCTTCTATAGTTAAGATTAGGAAAGGGTTATGTGGGACAAACATTTACCATTAGAAAGATATGTGGAATGAACACGTATCGTTAGTTGAGTTCTCATATAACAATAGTGATGCCAACATTGTATGCCTTCTTATGATATTCTATACGGGAGAAGGTGCAGGAAGCCCGTGTGTTGGGTCGATATCAGACAGAAGGAGTTTGGAAGCATTGAGGTTATTGAGGCTACGATCGAAAAGTTGGAGATGATCAAGGCCTTTATGCAGGCAGCAAAGGATAGAAAAAAGTCATGTGTTGACAAGAGTCATAGACCGATCGAATTCAAGGTAGGAAATAAAGTGATGTTGAACGTTTTGCCTTGGAAATGGATCATCAGGTTCAGAAAGTGGTAAAAGCTAAAACCAATGTATATAGGACCTTTCCGAATGCAAGGCTCCATTCCCAGGACACTTACAGCTAGTCAATCATCTCACATAAAACATATAATTACATTAACTTTAACAAGATATTGCAGCGGAAACATTAAAATAACTTTTCATTCCATATAAATGCTTTTGCAAGTTAATACAACATTCGTTAAAAAACATCGTTTGCTCGCATTATAATGCAAAAAACATTAAACAAAAGAATGTCATCCAAAAAGAGCCAAGTAGCTTCCCCGTGCCATCCTCAGCAACTTTTACCTGTCAACTGGAAACACATAAAGTCAGCGTTGTTGAGTGAGTTCTTTTTAAAATTAAAACAAACTTTACTTTGGTTTAAAAACATTCTTTACTTTCTTTCAAATCATACTATACTTTCGTACATGATCACACATCGTACATACACATAGATAATATCATTATTATCTTCCTTTACTGTTCATCACTTTCTTTCTTTATCTCTTTATCTCTTTTTGGATCAGTGTCATCAGCTATACCCCAAACGTATGCACAAAGCGGGTACTGGACCGAAGATCATAAATGACTTCCATAACGCACATAGCCTGCCACCAGCATCGGGGCAAGCGACAAAGATCCCAACTGTATACTACACCTCAAACGTATGCACAAAGCAGGTACTGGGCCGAAGATCATAAATGACTAACATAACGCACATAGCCTGGCACCAGCACCAAGGTGAGTATCCACTATAATCCATGTACTATATCACTGGTCAGTCACAAAGGCTGGACCCCTGCGTGTATCCTTATGGGTTAGCTAAACCACACAAAGTTGAGCTTACGACATTTTAGAGTCGTGCACCTCCATACAATTTTATTGCAAGCTTTTCTTTACTTTCTCTTTCATTAATGCATGCATTCTATCATTATGTTCCTCTTTTTATTATCTTCCACTTAACGTTACATAATACTTTACCATTTCTTTCACAACTATAACACGTAAAGCCACGGGAAAGATAAACATACATAACAAGGAACATCAACATGAACATACAAACATCGCCATACAAGGCACCATTGTAAGGCCCCATTCCTGGGACGCTTACAGTTGGACCCTCATCACACATAAAACATATATTTACATTTGTATTTCATAAAGCATCACAGCGAAAACATTTAAAATGACATTTCATTTCAATATAATAGCTTTTGCAAAATAATACATCGTTAATCAGTTACAAAATACATTGTTGCATTACATCACAAAAGCATTATATAATGGATGCCATCCCAAAAGAGCTGAGTAGCCACCTCGTGCCATCCTCAGCAATCATTACCTGCCAACTAGAAACATATCAAAGTCAGCGTGCTAAGTGTCACACCCTCAAAATCCACTTGCGGAGTTTTACCGCGAGGCGTGTGAACAAACCAGGATCACAGTCAATAGTTACTCAGAACGACTCTATATGCCATAATTTAAATAAAATCAACCATAGTACAAACTTTAAACTATGCGGAAGCGTTTTGAAAAACAACCCAAAGAAATAAAAGTGTATACTATGGCAAAACATGTGCCAACCCAAAAGAGTAAACATTAATCAATTAAATGCTAAAAATGTCTTGAAGACCGCGTCTTAGAATGCAAGTGAACCATGTAATGCTCCTATGGCAAGCAAGCTAATGACCTGAGAATAGCATACTAAAATGTCAACACAATGGTTGGTGAGTTCAAGAGATATTCAAACATAAACAGTTTAATAATAGAGATATACAAGTAGTGCATTGTAACAGATAGCTAGTCCATTAACAATAAATATTATTTCATAGTGATTTCGCAATGAAGCTGACTGTGTTACGTTGTTGCCTACTGTCACGACTTAACAGGTCGTGATAATGTTCAATAGGACAATTGTACCCGGTTGACCTCGAGGACACAGGTGGGGCTCGTCAGACCCAGTAGTACTACCCAAATTTCCCCGCTATTCAATATTAACAATTCGAAAGTGTGAGGACTTTTCCATGATATCAACACTATATAATATTATACACAACTTCAATATATAAAGCGTTTCTGATTTACCAATATGCTATCTCCCCCAAAGAGATTAAATAAAGAATGGGGCATGAACTCACCTGATACGTATGATAGACACTTAGGTTTTACTTGACAAATAGAGTGGACAGACAACCTTTAGAGGTTACCTAGATCATATAAGTACATAAGTACGTGTAAACAAAGAACATGTGAACCCTAAGTACACTATAACCAAGGACTCAAGATTTCAGACAAAACAGACATGTTTGACCCAGTTGACCCGTTTGACCCGTTGGTGACTTTATGTGTTGTAAACCATTCAAGTAATCATACACATATATCATACATAGTCAACATTCACATAGATCATTTGTATGCTATATTAACCAGGTGTATCACTTAGATCATCATACAACTAAGTGTCATACAAGTCATGCAAATCTAGAACATTAACATGTCCACTAGTTATAACACAACTAACATGTCACACAAGGATCAAACCACTCACCACATGCCATGTGAAGTCACTCACGACTTCACATCCTAAGCCCTGCCAATCCTACTAAGTAGGGGCCTCAGATTCGCACGCGTGTATGATGACATAATCATATTCATTAACCATGTTTATTGCATAAACAAATATCACAATAATCAATTTCCAGTCCCAAATATGATGTCCTAGCTACTAACCAACATCAACATCATACATGATCATCAAAGTCCAAACATCACCCATGATTATCCAAGCATCCCATACAACTATTTAACATGTTCTATCACATTAGAATTCATCCGTGAACTTACTAACATGCTCCTAACATCCCAAACATGTTCAAACTATCATCTTTCACATTTTGCATAAATAAAGTTTCCCTTTTGGGAAGCACATCCCAAAATCTATTAAACATCCTATGCATTCATGAATTCATCAATAATATACCAATTCAAGTTCATATCATCATCTAAGCATGATCAACAACATCCAAACATCATAACTCATCAATTCGTATCCTAAAAGGTTACTATCTTTAGTAATGTATGAACTATAACATGTGTTCTTGAATTCCCAATGATCACAACAACAATCTAACATCTAATCATCACCATGAACACATCCATAACATCAATTCATCAATAATTCAACATTACATGCAAAATAAAGTTACTATTATTAGTAAGCTATGAACATCAACATCAATTAATCAATTTCTTGCAATATCAATGTAACCTAGCATTCATACAACCTATTAATCATCAAACATTCATCAAACAATCATCATTCATCCATTATCCTACCAATTTTCGAATTAGGGTTTGCTTCCAATCAAAGTCCATGATTAAACCACTAAAAACATACAATTCATACATAATCGACGTTAACTAACATGTATTCAATCCAACTAACATACTAACATCATCAAACAACATCAAATTCGACCCCATGGTGATACAAAATCGAATTAGGGTTCAGCCCTAACAAGAAAACCATAAAAACACCAAAACTAACCTTGATTCTTGCCAAAGAACACGATTTTGATGTTGTTAACTTGTTTTATGGCTTGAAACCGAATCACAATCGCAAGGATTTGCTTGTTCTTGGCTGATTTCGAAGTGGAGAGGGGTTGAGAGGAGTGTTTGCGGCCAATGGGGGGGGGGATTTCTAGGGTTTGGGATTGTTTTGTTTAATTTCAATTTACATATTTACCCTTTAAGCCCTTGTAATTTGTATTTTATAAAAACTAGGCTTTAAACTCTTTGTAAAGTGTTTTTAACTTAATAATATAAAGATACAAACTAATGAAAATCATTATATATTTTATCTTTATAAAAACACAAGACTTACGAATAAATAGGCACGTTTCCGCGTTACGCGATTAATTTTCTAATTAACATTTTAAAACATGCAAACACATAAACATAACACAATAATCACATAATCAATTAGATTCTCATTAATTTAACATTATTCATTATTATTAGGTCACCAACGTTAAACGACAACTAGTGTGTGTTCAGACACGTGTATGTAAGACTTAACGGAACTAACGGAGTTTGGTAACGAAAATTTACCGGATGTCACACTGAGTGAGTTCTAGTTTTATAATAAAACATACTTTTCTTTCGTGAAAACCATTCTTTGCTTTCAAGTGATCATACAACATACGTACACATAGATAATATCATATTATCTTCATCATTCATTAACTTCCGTTCACTCATTCATTCTTACTTTCATTTGTTCGTTAATCATTACATCTTTTCCTTTCATTATCACCATGAACTTTAACCTTCATGCTCATGATACTAGGCCTAATCCTATCATAAACCTTCATTCATGGTGCACCACACCTCTGGCCACAGTACCTAAGGTAAAGTTCAGGTATACCATTGTCATGTGCTATGCCCTTCATGCTCATGGTACTGGACCTAAGCCTATAATAGAACTTCATTCACGGTGCCTAGCACCTCTGGTCACGGTACCTAAGGCAAGCAACAATGGTTCCATACATATGGTCAATCAAAAGAAAGACCCCGATGTGCATCCTCCCGGGGTAGCGAACCTGCACACCATTGGGCTAACACCTTTTAATGGCGTGTCCCGACATACAATGCTTGCAAGACTTTCATTACTTTCATCATTCATTAATGCATGCATTCTTACTTTATGTTCCTCTTTTCTTTATCTTTCGCTTTACGTTACATAATACTTTCACTTCATTCATTATCGTTCAACGTAAAGTCACAGGAAAGATAAACATAAATCATAACAAGGAGCATAACATACATAGTAATCAACATCATACATGGCAACATCATACATACATAGCAGACATCATGCATAAACATGCAATATCATCATCATGCCCAACATAACCTCTAAGGCCTCTATAGTCAACTTACATGCACTTACGGGAACTCGCACATCAAAGCTTACGTCTGCACTTTCCCCCGTGTTGGAGCATATATAGTCATATATAGTGTGTCCGTCACTTGACGATTTGTCTAGGCTTAATGTAATACACCTGATATGTTGTAAACACATGAAACTGGGTCATTCACAGAAGCATATGCGAATGAGACTCAGTCGTATAACTGAGTCATGCTAATGGACCAGTCGTGCGACTGAGAGATGCGATTGGGACATTCGTAAGACTGAACCATAAGTATGGTCCAGTTGTACGATTGAACCATATGCATGGTCCAGTCGTACAATTGAACCATACACATGGTCCAATCGCACGAATGGGCCTAGTCGCATCTGATATGGGCTGAGGCCTATATATACCAGTTTCAATGTGTAGAGAGATTAAGGGTTTTGAGAGGAGTCTGCCCGGAGCCTAGGGCTGCCGGATGAGAGGGGAGATCATGCTTGATCTCCCCTTGCCAAGAGTCTTGATTCTTATGTTGTAACGAGCTTGTAATCGTTAGGTTTAATCAATAAAACCATTAAATTATAGTTCGTGTTATTGATTGTCTCTTGGTTTTTGCTTTTCTTTATCCTTTCGTCAAGAACACGCTTGGATGTCTACCGGTCCAGGGACTTCACACCTCGAAAGTCAGAAGTTAAACTACACTTTTCCTCGGGTGCAACAACCCTATTTGGGCGTTTGGACACCCTTCAGTCACATGGCCTCCATGCGAATGAACATCATGCGATTGGACCAATGCAGATGAACACCTATGCAAATCAACTCCCAATCATGCGAATGAACTCTCAATCGTGTGAATGGATCTCATGCGGATGGACTCAATGCGGATGAGCACTTATGCGACTGGGTTCCCAATCGTGCGAATGAACTCTCAGTCGTGCGAATGGACCCCAATCGTGCGAATGGACCCCAATCGTGCAAATGAACCTCAATCGTGCAAATGAACCCTCAATCGTGTGAATGAACCCTCAATCACACCTCAATTGGCCATATGGCCTCCATTCCGTCGCCTAGCCCTAGCTGGTGTAGAAAGCAGTTTATCCCGAACCCAATCTGCCATTTTCGACCTCCAAGCTCATCCAAACCCATTCTAAGCCCAAATCAACCATCCTAAACCTTAGAATTTTGCATACCAGAACACCATTCAAGCACACACGAGACCCAAACGAATCATACACACACATACACATACGCAAATGGGTCAAACACCTACACACTCAAAAAACCAATTTCAGATGTGTTCCAGCCCCAAATCATTCAAAACATGTAAAAGAGGGGGGGTCCTAGAACTCACACAAACGACCACAACGAGAAGAGCTTCGATTTGACTTGCTACACGACGATTTTGCTCACTTGAACCAACTCAAACCAACTTTTTCTCAATTTTCTCTTCTTTCTCTCTTATCCTCTTTTGTTTGCTGAAAATGTGGGTGTGGGGAGAGGGTAATGGATGCCCTCTTCCTACAAATATCACCACATACCCACTTTCTCTCGTTGGCGAGTTTGGTCCCTCGACTTTGGACTTTATTTCTTTTTCTTCATTCGTCGGCTTCAGAATGAATAAATACCGGGTGTTACAAGTCCACCCCCCTTAAATAGGTTTCGTCCCTGAAACCTTTTATTCCTCGAACAAACATGGATAATGCTGTCTCATTTCTTCCTCAGTCTCCCACGTTGACTCGGATCCCTTCCTGTGCTTCCACTGTACACGCATAAGAGGAAGCACTTTATTTCTCAGCCTTTTCTCCTTTCGATCAATGATTGCCACTGGTTGCTCCACATAATTGAGCCGTTCGTCTACTTCGATATCTTCCAATGGAACAATCATATCTTCGTCTGCCAAGCACTTCCTTAGATGAGATACATGGAGTGTCGGGTGAATTCCACTTAACTCATTCGGTAACTCAAGTCTATAGGCCACCTATCCTACTCGAGCGATGATTCAGAAAGGGCCGATATACCTTGGGCTCAACTTGCCTCGCTTCCGGAATCGGATAATGCCCTTCCAATATGAGACCTTCAACATGACCCGGTCACCCACCTGGAATTCAATCGGTCTGCGTCGTTTATCAGCATACGACTTCTGCCTATCTTTGGCTGCCTTCATGAAGGCTTTGATCTTCTCAAGCTTCTCATTCGTAGCCTCAATCACCTCGACGCTCCCCAACTCCTTTTGATAAATATCACCACAACAAACGGGTGTTCTGCATCTCCTACCGTATAGCATCTCATATGGTGGCATACCAATGCTGGCATGATAACAGTTGTTGTATGAGAATTCAGCTAACGGTAGGTGGTCATCCCAACTTCCCCCAAAATCAATCACACATGCCCAAAGCATGTCTTCCAATGTCTGAATGGTCCTTTCTGATTGACCATCAGTCTGGGGATGATAAGTCGTGCTAATATGTAACCTCGCCCCCATGGCGTCGTGGAATTTCTTCCAGAATTTGGAGGTAAACCGGGTGTCTCGATCAGACACAATACACCGGTACACCGTGACGAGTTACGATCTCCTTGATGAACAGGTCAGCCAACCTCCCAGATGAATATGTCTCGCGGATCGGTAGGAAGTGAGCACTCTTCATCAAACGGTCCACAATCACCCATATGGCATCATACCCTTTCGGAGTACGCGGCAACTTCAAAATAAAATCCATGGTGATGTGCTTCCATTTCCATTCCGGTATATCCAAAGGTTGGATCTTCCCATACGGCTTCCGATGCTCGGCCTTAACTTGTAGACAAGTAAGGCATTTACTCACTACTCCTCCACCACGTCTGTTTCATAACTGGCCACCAGTAATCTTTCTTCATATCTTGGTACATTTTCATGGCACCTGGATGAATGGAGTATCGAGTCTTATGAGCCTCATCCAAAATCTTCATCCGTAGATACCCAAAACGAGGAATCCACACCCGTCCAATTCAGGTTTTAACACCAAGTGTGTTTTCACCCAATTCCCCAACCAGACCTCTCATCCTTTCAAAGTTAAGATGGTCTTCTTTCAATGCCTAATCTTGAAAATCTTTGACTTGCTTCATCACATCAGAGGTCATGATTAGTTGATATGATTTCACCCGAATCAGCTCGGGTCTCTCCTTTCGGCTAAGGGCATCCGCCACCACGTTGGCTTTGCCCAGATGGTAGTGGATCTCGCAATCATAGTCTTTTATGAGCTCCAACCATCTTCTCTGCCTCATGTTCAGGTCCTTCTGCTCAAAGAAGTATTTCAAGCTTTTGTGGTCAATGAATATGGTGCACTTCGTCTCGTAGAGATAGTGCCTCCAAATCTTTAACGTAAAGACCACGACTGCTAGCTCCATGTCATGAGTAGGATAATTGACCTCATGAACCTTCAATTGTTCAGATGCATAAGCTATAACCTTCCCTCTTTGCATTAACACACACGAACCCCGAGTAGGAAGCATCAGAATAGACCACTAGATCTTCGCTTCCATCAGGTACTAACAGAACAAGAGCTTGAGTCATCTCGTCTTCAATTCTTCGAACGCTTTCTCTTGAGCTTGACCCCATGCAAACTTCACATCCTTCCAGGTCAACTTAGTCAGTGGAGAAGCAATCTTGGAGAAGTCTTGGATAAACCTTCTATAGTAGCCCGCCAAACCCAAGAAGCTATGAATCTCAAATGGTGTCTTAGGAGACTTCCATTGCATCACCGCCTCCACCTTTGTCGGGTCAATCATGATCCCGTCAGGATTCATCACATGACCCAAGAATTGAACCTCACGCAACCAGAACGCGCACTTGGAGAACTTAGCATACAACTTTTCCTCCCTTAACGTCTCCAAAACTTCCTGAATGTGACCAGCATGCTCAATCTTGCTCTTTGAATAAATAAGGATACCATCAATAAACACAATCACTGATTTATCCAACATCGGCCAACACACCTGATTCATCAAATCCATAAAAGCAGCTGGCGCATTGGTCAAACCAAAAGTCATGACAAGAAACTCGTAGTAACCATAGCGCGTGCGAAAAGCTGTTTTAGGGATATCCTGCTCCTTCACCTTCAACTGATGGTAACCAGATCGAAGGTCTATCCTTGAAAACCAACTGGCACCTTGAAGCTAATCGAACAAATCATCTATTCTCGGTAAGGGGTATCGGTTCTTCACTGTCAACTTGTTCAGCTCACGGTAGTCAATACACATCCTCATACTACCATCTTTCTTCTTCACAAACAGGACCGGAGCACCCCAAGGAGAGATACTCGGTCTATTGAACCATTTATCAAGCAGCTCTTGCAACTGCTCCATCAATTCTTTCATCTCCGTCGTAGCTAACCGATACGGTGCCTTGGCAACAGGTTGGGCACCCGGTATCAGATCAATCTGAAACTCGATCTCTCGGTCAGGTGGGACTCCTGGTAAGTCTTCTGGGAACACATCTGGAAAGCCACACACAATCGGTACATATGACAGTTGTGGCGCGGGCGTATCCGCATCCCTTACATAAGCCAAGTAGGCACTACATCCACGCCTCATCCACTTTCCCGCCACGACCATCGAGATCACTTTTGGGATCGTCGTGACCCGATCTCCATAAACAGTTACCAAACTCCCGTCAGGCGCTGTCAAATGAATTATCTTCTTGCGACACACAATGTTCGCCTCGGAGTCCGCCAACCAATCCATCCCAAGAACCAATCAAAACCACCTAAGGTCATCATGAACGGTCTAACAGGAAACTTATGACCTTCTAATTCCACATCACAGTTCTCTATCATCTCAGAAATCCTGGTAGACTTACCTATGGCAGTTTCTACATCAAAGGGCGCATCAACATGTCTACTACTAACAGACAGCTTAGCACAGAAAGTAGCAGAAATAAAACTTTTACTGGCACCCGAATCACATAACCAGAAGCTAAAGTTTGGTTCACCAGAACATACCGTACACGACATCAGGGTCCATCATAGTGAACGCCCTGGAGCTCGTCCTCGGTCCTTCACCTCACGTCTTCTTCGCCCCGGAACCCTTAGCCCTCGGCCTCTTACAATCCTTACTTATGTTACTCTCTTTACCACAGTTAAAGCACCGACCGTACGACAGTCCCTTGCCATGTGCCCCGCCTTCCCACATTTAAAGCATAAGTTCGACCCAAACCTACACTCCCCACTATGCTCCCTCCCACACCTACCGTGTTAGGATCAGTGATCTACGTTTGACTGATAGAGAGTATAGCAGCGGAATTCTAACAATGAATTAGCCAATTCACAAGAACGAAAAGATATTCAATGAAGAACAAAAACGGTTATAGATAGAGAGAATTCTGCAAATAAATTTCATTCAATATTCGCTTTCATGGTAACGGAATGTCACACTTACAATTAGGTCGACACCTCTTATATAAGAGATGTGACGTCTGCTGATGTCACTTGATAGTGACATCTAACAAATTATTCCAACTAAACACAACTACTGAAGATGTCAAAACAGCTGACATCTTCTTACAAAAATACTAAGTGTTATCAGTTACTACAACTACTAAAAACATAAAACTACTGACACTACAACGACTGAACTTCAGTCGTTTTAACAAACACTGAAAGTAAAACATAAAACTACTGATATCACAACTACTGAAGAAGTACTCTTCAGCTGTTGTGACAAACTACTAACTTCAGTACTTGGTCTTCAGACTTGACTTCACTTGAACTTCAGACGTTTCATCAGCTGATGACTTCAGTAGATATCATCACTGATGTCTTCAGTCTTTGTCTTTAGACTTTGTACACCAGTTGTTGATCTTCAGCACTTGTAGACTCTTCAGCTGTTGTACTTCAGTACTTTGGTCTTCAGCTTCAGCACTTGTGTTCTTCAGCTGTTCAGCTTCAGCACTTGTGTTCTTCAGCTGTTCAGCTTCAGCACTTGTGTTCTTCCGCTGTTCACTTTTCAGCACTTGTGTTCTTCGCTGTTCAGCTTCAGCACTTGTGTTCTTCAGCGTGAGCTTCAGCACTTTAGCTTCAGCGTTGAAGTCTTTAGTACTTGATCTCAGCTGTTTGAAGTCTTCAGCACTTGTCAAACTGCTGATGAGCCTTCAGCAGTTGTTGTGATATCATGTGGGACTCAGAGGTTTTCTGATCTTGGCTCATCGGTTCTTTTGGTCCAACAAACTCCCCCTGAACCAATGCAGCCAAAACCTCTAATTGATTTATTTTCCCACTTATTGTTGGCAAAATGGTTGGTCTTTTCCTTCTTGATCAGTAGAGAAGATGACCCATATAAGCACCGGCCTGGGAAGAAATCTCAGATCTTTTTGGCAAGGTATGAATGGGAACTCTGTTTTGGGGAATGGACACAGAGTTGTTATCCCATTCATGAGATCTACTTCCCCATTATGAGTCTGTACGACTCTCAAACATAGGCCTCAAGGAGAACAACCTGTTCCTCCTTGGAGAGTTCTTCTACTCCTCCTTCAAAGAAGAAACTCTGGACCATAGTACTCAGATAAGTACTTCACAGTCCTGCGATTCTTCAACTCCACAGTAGTTACCTCCCTATAGACAATTCATCAGGATGAGTGCCCTCAAGGAGTAACTGGAGCTCATTCTTCTTATGTCTTCAAGCTTCTTATATAATAACCCCTTTTTGATCATCTTGTTTTCCAGTAAGCTTGAGGGGTCATTTTTTATTTTGAATCATCGATTATTTCCCATGGTGAGACTACAATGGCCAACATGATTGTAGAGTCTATTGTTTTTCTAACCTGGCCATTGTATCTATATGGAATGGATCTTTTGTGGATTCTAGAACTCACCTTAGGGGTCTGGCCATGCTCTCACTCTCTCCTTCTGATACTGAAATGTGTGTCTGAGAGTGTACAACCTCTGAGCATGCCCTTTCATGGCTTGTATAGATGATGACTGAGGAAATTCCTTGTCAACCATCTTCAGTAGTTGCTCATCATGCTGCTTCTGCTGTTCTTCATCTTCTATTTTGACTCTAAACCGTTTCCCTTTGAGAGTCAGGTGTGATCATGTTGACTCCTGGTTCTGGTAGCCTTAGAACAGCAGAGAGTGGCAGACTATCATCTTCATCCTCTTCTTCTTCATCTTCTTCTATCCTCAGCACCCTTCCCTCCTCCTTCTAGGTGCATCACTGGATGATGGTTGGGTTGGTTTTTGTGGTAAAGGAATGGTTTTTGAAGGTTGAGGATGTTTGGATATTTGGGTTTTGAGATTGTTTTGGAGATTTGAGGGGTAGGCTGTTTTTGAGTGGTGATGGGAAGGTTGTTCAAGCATTTTGGTTGTGAGTTTGGCTTTTGTGAGTCTTGCCATTTCAAACCTTTTTCAGCCCCAACCTCATCAAGTGCTTCATGATTAATCCCCTTATGAAATTGCTCAGACAAACAGATTCTGGTGGCTATAGCCAGAATACTGTCTCTGGTCCATGAACAAATCTCCATCAGTGATCTTCCTAAGTATTTGGCAATGAATCGAATCATGATCTCCAACTCTCTCTTTCTCCAGCACATCATACCAGCCCATCTGTTTGAATTTCCTCTACTTCCAACTCTTGATCTCACTGTCTAATGTGGCTGTATCAAAGCCTTGCTTGAAGAGTTGCTCAATGATTTTGTCCATGGATCGGCTGTGTGTGTCATCTGCATCTTTTACCAGCTCTTCCAGGATTTTTCTTCAGCATTCGTTTGATCACCGGCACTTTTCTTTCTTTTGTAAGTGATCAGTTGTTGTTCCTTTTCCTTTTCCAACTCCTTGGTTTTCTCTTGTGCCTTCTCATCTTCAGTTCTTTTTCTTTTATTTTCTTTCACTGCAGTACTCTCCCCCCTTTTGGATGCATTGGTGGCAGGGTTTGTACCGCAGAAAGTTTCTTTTGCACAACATCAACATGAGTGGTTGTAGACTTGAGGAGATCCTCTCATCAATGGCTTTATAACAATGTCATTGATGATGGGAGTGATGAGAGGTAGGGATTGTTGGAATACAGCAACCATCTGCTCTGGGGGGTTTTGTCCCGAGAGATAGTGCCAAAAGCAGAAGCTAGAGGCTCAGTGAAGTGAGAGGGTAAAGTGTTTGGGGACCTTCAAATGAAGGTGCCATCTGTGGGTTGGTGGGGGCAGATGGACTATATCCTGAGACTTCTTGGCAAGCAGTTCTTGTAGTCTGCTTACCTCAGCCTCCAGGATGGTGTTGTGGGCTAGAACATCATAGAAAAAGCCCAGGTCATCATCAGCAGTGCTGAATCACCTGACCTCCTGCGTCTAGCAGGATGTACATGCACTGGGTGTAGACAGTTTTAGCATGTGCCCCTTTTTCTTGGACTGGGGACTTCCAGCCTCAGGACTATGTCCTTCATTAGCTGTTGCCTCTAGTGAGGTCTTAGCAATGTTACCAGCCTCATTCTGATCATGTGCTGATGCAGAAGAGGTGGCAGCCTCATAGATGTTCTAATCTCCCTATCCACATTAGGAGATAGAACTTGTAAACCTCGGTGCTGTGGGTTGTCAAAAGCATGATGATCCTCTTCCTCAATATCTGTGGTTCTCCCCTTTGTTTGGTGTTTTGGGGAGGAGGAGAGGCATGCAACTGAGTCAGCACGTTTGCAATATTATGGTTGGACTTTGGGGGCGGTTGCATGGGGAGATGGGGTAGAAGCAGTATGCACCTGGGGAGGATGGTGCTCTTCAATGTCAATCTCCTCAAGTGAGGAAGATCCCAGATGTGTGGGTACCCTTCTATGGTGGCTGCAGGCTCCTTTTAAGAGGAATCCTGAGCGCTATGGCTGGTAGAGTCTTTGATACTGCTGGGGGTTTAACCAGCAAGTATATCCTGCATTGGTGGTACAGGAGCATCTTCAGGGACTCATCTCCTGAATAGCAGTTTTGGGTTGTTTTGGTTTGGTTTAGTGGGACTTTGGTTCTGGTGGAGGAAGCTGTGGGTTCCCTGTGCTTGGGCTTTAGCATTCGGCAGCTTCTTTGGTGTAAGGTCTGAGTTGTGCCTGGAGTATACCTCAGCCAAAACAGCTGGTGCAGGGACTCCAAGGCCAACAAGGCCATCGGATTTTAATTCATCTAAAATAATGGCCATCAGAAACCTGGGATATAATGGCCATTGGTTTGCCACAGTTTCTGAGCCAAGTTCTTTATTTCTAAAACACGATTTCAGAAAAGTTTAGCGGTTGGTGTTCTAGAATAGAATACAATACCTGTTGCCATTGGGATGACATTTGATCCCAAGAAGATGTCTTGGAGGCTAAAGACATTTACCATGTGAAAAATAACTTTCTCAGCGTCATGGAAATGTTTCTTTAGAATGGTTGTAGCCCGAAGATCACCTTCATACCCATGATTGATAAATGACATATCTGTTATGCCCTTTGGGTATTCAGTCACAGCGGTGGAGTCGTGTAAGTGTAATGCCTGACGAATGATGTCGGCTGTGACGACCACTGGTTTCTGGTTGACAAGGGACCGAACAGAGATTTGACCGGTAGACCATCAGTATGAACAAAAGCATTTGACCAGAATTGACTGAGGGATTCAGGGTAGATGGTCGGATTCAGAGAAAGGCTGTGCGATATGGGGAATCCACCATTAAGTCAATGGCATTATCATATTTGTTCCAGAAAGCCGACTTTTTAAGGTAAGCAACGCAATTATGTCGTGGTTTCAGACTCATGGTCGCCATGTTTGAGAGAGAGAAGTTCAGAAAATAACGGCTAATGAAACATTAGAGAAGAGGACAGGTATTTATAGGGTAGGGGTGAAAGAATGACTGAAGGGTTTGGTGTTAGTCATCAGTAGTTTAAAACCGACTGTTGACATGGTATTACCCTTTCAGACGTTGAAACAGCTGAAGTCGTGGTTTTAGGCATCAGGAGTTAGAAAACTACTGAAGACCATGGTTTTGACTTCAGATGATGAAACAACTGAGACTTGGTGTTTGTCATCAGTATTGTGAACTACTGAAGACAGTGGTTTTGTCATCATTGTTGTAAACAGTTGAAGACTTGGTGTTAGTCATCAGTAGTTATAAAACTACTGAAGACATGGTTTTTGCTTCAGTTGTTTAGAATGAAACAGCAGTTGTAGAAACAACTGAAGAGAAAGTTCTCTTCAGTAGTTTTCGTCAATTCATAGCCTTTCAGCTGTTTCATACTGTCCTCAACACTTACTCATCAGACTTTGCTCTGCTTTTCAGTGTTTTCATAGGACGTCAGTACTTATCTGTTTGTACTGATTTCAGTAGTTGTAACTACATCAGTAGTTGTAACTACACAGTAGTTTAGAACAGATAAAGTACTTCAGTACTTGTGAGGCATTTAGCCATCAGTAGTTATAAAACTACTGAAGGTGAAAGGACTCATCAGTACTTATATGTGACATGGTTACCAAGAATCACCAGTACTTTTTTACTAAAATCATCAGTACTTGTCACTTATTCTAGCTGCAGCATACCAAGCCTAACACAGGTTTTGGAAAGTAGAACTATCCAAGGCTTAGTAAAAATATCTGCAAGCTCATCAGCACTAGGCACAAAACTTAGGATCAATCAGACCTTTTTCAAAACAATCCCGAATAAGTGATGTCTGATCTCTATATGTTTGGTCCTAGAGTGCTGGACTGGATTTTTGACATACACAGAGCTGAAGCACTATCCATTAATAATGGAGTCTTAGTCTCTGTAATGCCATAATCCAGAAGTTGCACTGAAGCCAGAGTACCTGAGAAGTGCAACTTGCAGCAACAATGTACTCGGCTCAGCAGTTGATGTAGCAATAGATGTTTGTTTCTTACTCTGCCAAGAATCAACAGTTGCCTGAGGAATGACAAACACCAGAAGTTGACTTTCTAGTTACTTGCACCCTGCATAGTCACTATCTGAAAAAGCAACTAATTTGCAAGAGTGTCCAGTGGAATAGCATAACCCGAGATTGTGTACCTTGTAAATATCTAAAGATTCTCTTGACTGCAATCAAATGAGCCTCTTTAGGAGCAGCTTGAAATCTGGGGGAAGAGGACCAGTTCCCACACTTGCTGTTTCTTGAACTGAAGTAGCTCAAGCTGCATGGCTTCACCCATCCATTGTCTCTCAAGGCAACATGGTAGTTCTTTGGCTCTAGCTGACTGATGAAGAGAGCATAGAAGCAGAAGTTTAGACATTGACTTCTTGTTGAAACACCAACATTGATATCACCAATAATCTGAGACATTGGGTGATTGATTCTTCAGTTCTTGATAACAATGAGATCTGTGCAAGTGTTTGTAGGACCTTCAGCAGCAGCAGATGTTGATGCAGACTCTTGAAACCAAGAATTAGATGGTAACTCAAAAGATGTAGAGGAATCAGAGATCTCATCAGCATTTGTTGTGGATGGAACTGCTGAAGCTACAGGAACATCAAATTTAGCAGACACAGGCAGTTGGTCACTAAACTTGAAGAGGTGAGTATTGATATTATCATCATCATCATCAATACCACCAGGTGGAAGACATGCTACAGAAGATGATTTATCCACATGATCTGCAACAGTTGGAGGTTGATAAGGAACATATTACAGTATGTCCAAATCAAACAACTCCACAGGTTTTGTGGAATCTTGTCCATAGGAGATTCATTAAACTTCACATGCAAGTCTCTTCAACTATCTTTGTTCTGCAGTTAAGACTCTGTATGCCTTGCAAGTAGATGAATAACCAACAAAGTACCCTGCATCCACCTTAGGATCAAATTTTTGGAGTTGATCCTTTGTGTTGAGAATAAAACGGGACACCCAAATGCTTTGAAAAATGAAATTAGAGGAGCCAAGTGATGGAGAACTTCATATGTAGTCTTCATCAACCTCTGATTTACTAAGACTCTATTCTGCACATAGAAAGTTGTGTTAACAGCTTCAGCCCAAAAGGTCAGTGGCAAACCAGAGTCAGCCAGCATGGACCTTGCAGCTTCAATTGGGGTCCTGTTCTTTCTCTCCACTACTCCATTTTGTTCTGGAGTCCGTGGTATGCTAAACTGCTTTTGATTCCCTTTGAAAGATAGAAGTCATCAAGTGTATGGTTCTGAATTCAGTTCCATTGTCACTCTAATACACTTGACTGGAAGGGAATACTGCTTCTCAAACTACAACACGAAGTGAATAATCTTCTGAGCAACCTCATCCTTTGAATGTAGAAAGAAAGTCATACAAATCTGGAGTAATCATCCACAATTACCAGACAGTATTTCTTCTTTGCCATGCTCATTACTCTCACATGACCAAAAGATCCTATGCGTAATTGCAAGCAGGCAGTGGACTTAGGCTCTTCAATAGGAGGGAATGAGACTTTGTGCTGTTTTCTTTTTAAACAAGCAGTGCAGGTTCCATCACAGTGGAACTCCTTTATTGGTAAGCCTCTAACTAAACTATGTGGATTAGCTGATTCATGTTTTTGAAATTAACATGAGCCAGCCTTCTGTGCCACAGTTTAGATTCTTGAGAAGAGGCTTTGGAAAATAGGCAAGGATTGCCTCTGAGATCTATTTTCTTGGAAAGATCTAAGGCATACACTCTCTTCCATCCTGTTGGCTCTCAGGAGAGTGTGATCATCCAACACCTTATCAATCAAATGCAGAACTTTGGATGACAGAATCCTACAGTTCTGACTGGTGAAAAGAGCAACATGGCCTTTATCGCACATTTGACTGACACTCAAGAGATTGTACTTGAGATTTTCCACATGATTAACATCATCAAACTTTATTTCTCCATTGGAGACAAAGCCATTTCCAATGATGTAACCCCTAGCATCATTGCCAAAAGAAACAAACCCCTTCTTTCCTTGAGAGTAGTCATGAAGAAGAGAGCTGTTTCCAGTCATGTGCATAGATCTCCCACTGTCTACATACCAGATGCTACTTAGGCATGTTGAAGAACCCTCTAATAATAAACAATCAGTTAGTTTTGGAGACCCAAACCTTTTTGGTTTTGGGGCTGGTCTCATCAACAGATGGTAAACTAATAGGTTTATTGGAACAACAGCTGAGAGGAAGAAGATGGTAAAGAAGAGGAATCCTTTGGCTTGGACCTCCTTTTCTGTGGTTTCAACATAGGAGCATCTAATTGGTTAACTCTTCCCAATAGATGTTGAACCATCATAACCAGCTGTGTCTGATTTTGTGATAAAGCTTTCAGCTCATCAGACATTGCCATGTGGAGTTTGATAAGTTCCTATGTTGCACCTTCTTCTTCTGAGCAATCTCAGCTGTTACCTGTTAACCCCTTCCTTTTTGGATTTCTTTATGGACTTAATGGTTACAGGATTTGATGTTGCTGATACAAATGTGGTCTCAAACTCAGTTTTCATTTTAACCATTTTGTCTTTAATTTCCTCTTTATGTTTGAGTTTGGATCTCTTTTGTACCAGCAATCATCTGTAAGATGATTGAACAAACCACATACTTCACATGGTTTCTTCTTCATCTTATATTGATCATCAACTAAAGAGGATGAAACATCTGAAGACTTGCTCTTCAGTGCTTTGGAAGCATTGTTTGCTTTCTTGACTTCCTCTTTAGTAGTCTTCAAACTCTTTCTACTGACAGTTTTCTTCTCAGTACTTTCAGTGGCAGTAGTTGGAGTTTGAACTTCAGGTGTTAAATCTTGCTCTCTAGTCCTTTAGGACTTTTATAATTAACTCCTGAGTTGATCAACTCATGATCATGTGAGTGTCAGCAGTGGAACCATCAACATCAACTGATAGGTTCTGAGAGGGCTTAGTGCTGACTTCTACTTCTGATAGTGCTGAATCAGAAAGTAGATCACATGAAGAAATGGATTGGTTATTACTCTCACCATCAGATTCTACCTCTGCTGTGGGAGTAAAATCTGTAGGTGGAGCAGTGTGATTGTAACCAATGCCAAACTTCACATTGGAAGCAGATTTCTTACTAAGAAGCATTTCAAAACCTTTGCATGATTGTACCCATCGATCACACTCTACCTAGGTGACTGCAAGGGTTTCCTTGAGATCTTTATACTTCTCTAGAACTATCTCTTCCCTAGCCTTATCATCAGTTATTTGACATTTAAGTTTGTAAATCTCATCATTCTTATCATTAAGCACAGACTCAAATTCACCTTTGCTTTTGGAAATTATTTGTTCTAGCTCAAGTTCTTGTTAATCAAAGCTACATTTGCTTCTCTAATAGATGCAAATGCTGCTATGCATGTTCAGAACATAATTTGGCTTTTGCCTCAGAGGATACCTGTGATACCTTTGGTGTAGAGGCATTAGTGGATGAAGTATCAGCAGAATCCAAAGCCATAAGAGCTAGATTTCCAAAGGGACTTTCACCACCATGTGACCAGCACCTGAGAACAGTTGTTCATGACCAGACACTCATCTGGTAAACTGCTCCAGTCACAACTCCTGGGGTGAAGAAGCTGTGTTGTTAAGGTTGAGTTTGTTGATGAGATTGGGAAGGTTGTGGTTCAGCCAATGCTTGTGGTTGTTGTGCAATTGGAGCTTGAACAGGATGGTTGAGGCATATAATAGCAGGGATAAGGATATGACATTTGACCCTGTGGAACAAAGTATGCAGGAGACCTAGGATGTGAATGATGACCAGAACCAGCAGGATGTTGCCCTCGTTTTGTGGACTAGTACTAGGAAAAGTCAAAGGGTGCAGAAGAGTTAGATCCAATTGATCTACACTCTCTTGCAAAGTGTCCCAGCCTTTGGCGTTTGTGACACTCAACTTACTCTTGTCAAAACCAACTTTGGTTTTGCCAGAGAGTCCAGGAAATTCCTGCCAGTTCTCTTATAGAACTTCTGAGATCTGATATTAATCAATGCCATTTGGCTCAGAATATCCATCTCTTCTAGATCATCATCAGCTATTCCTTTCAAATCATCCATAATGAAGCATAGATTGTCAACTATTACTGCCAGAATGACTCTCAATACCAAAAAATACATGATCAGAACTATTTGAAGAGAAATCAATATGTCATCATAATTGCTTTCAGATGCAGCATATTCTGACTCATGACCAACCAAGGCAGTATTCCTGGTACAAAGTCATCAGTGAGCTTTCTGATGAGGACAATTTCCTCTCTTGATGCTATATCTCTCTTTCGAATGTAAGCAGTTTCCCATGAAGTTGGATGAGAGATAGGCTATCCAGATTTGCACTGGAGCGTAGGACAATAGGGTATGTGTCCCATCTCTCAGGCAGTGATCTGAGGAACCTGTTATTCATGGCTATTGGTGTATTCCTATTTCACCATTTTCAGCTCAGAGATCAAGCAGGAAAAACGCTCAAACTGTTGAGTCAGTGTCTCACCCTTTCTATGAGAGAATGTCTCATATTATTGGCAAGGATTTCTCTGTTGTTTGCTAAGACCTCATCTGTGCCACCGAATTGTTCCTTCAGGGCATTCCAGAGATCATGAGCAGTTTCATGATGCATAAGCCCTGAATAGATTTCATTAGGCAGTGCCATGGCCAGAATTCCATGGGCTTTAGCATCAATCTCAAACAGTTTCCGATCTTCATCAGAGTATTGTTCCTTCTTCTTCGGAACCATTTGATTGGTTCCGGATTGTTCACCATAGGCTTATGTGGTCCATGTACCACAGATGTCCAACAACCTGAACTGTTAACAGACAGGTGATGAAGCATTCTTCGCTGCCATATGTATACTCGGTCCTAACCAGCATCGGGGGCTTGGTTGAGGAACCAGTATTGTGAGGATCATTAGAAGGAGTAGTCATCTCAGATTCAATCAAATTCAATTAAGCTAAAACAGATTTAGAACAAACCAACAACCAATTGAACCAAGAGAGATCTCAGAATAAATGAACGAAAGCGTCAGAAATTCAATAATCTATAACCAGTTCTTGCGAATATGCTAATTTAATCAAACATAGATACAATAGCAGTTTCAATGATCAATTGTTAGATCGATCAAGATTAACCAGCTCTGATACCACTTGCTAGGATCAGTAATCTACGTTTCATTGATTAGAGAGTATAGCAGCGGAATTCTAACAATGAATTAGCCAATTCACAAGAACGAAAAGATATTCAATGAAGAACAAAAACGGTTATAGATAGAGAGAATTCTGCAAAAAATTTCATTCAATATTCGCTTCGTGGTAACGGAATGTCACACTTACAATTAGGTCGACACCTCTTATATAAGAGATGTGACGTCTGCTGATGTCACTTGATAGTGACATCTAACAGAATTATTCCAACTGAAACACAACTACTGAAGATGTCAAAACAGCTGACATCTTCTTACAAATATACTAAGTGTTATCAGTTACTACAACTACTGAAAAACATAAAACTACTGACACTACAAC
Source organism: Flaveria trinervia (assembly GCA_025506515.1). Lineage (NCBI taxonomy): Eukaryota > Viridiplantae > Streptophyta > Magnoliopsida > Asterales > Asteraceae > Flaveria > Flaveria trinervia. Next base: position 21,322,611 of record CM046444.1, read on the forward strand.
GACTAAACTTCAGTCGTTTTACAAAACAACTGAAAGTAAAAACATAAAACTACTGATATCACAAGTACTGAAGAAGTACTCTTCAGCTGCTGTGACAAACTATATGAGACTTCAGTACTTGGTCTTCAGACTTGAACTTCAGACGTTTCATCAGCAGATGACTTCAGTAGATATCATCAGCTGATGTCTTCAGTCTTTGTCTTCAGACTTTGTACACCAGTTGTTGATCTTCAGCACTTGTAGACTCTTCAGCTGTTGTACTTCAGTACTTGGTCTTCAGCTTCAGCACTTGTGTTCTTCAGCTGTTCAGCTTCAGCACTTGTGTTCTTCAGCTGTTCAGCTTCAGCACTTGTGTTCTTCCGCTGTTCAGCTTCAGCACTTGTTCTTCAGCTGTTGAGCTTCAGCACTTTAGTCTTCAGCTGTTGAAGTCTTCAGTACTTGATCTTCAGCTGTTGAAGTCTTCAGCACTTGTCGAACTGCTGATGAAGCCTTCAGCAGTTGTTGTGATATCATGTGGGACTCAGAGGTTTTCTGATCTTGGCTCATTGGTTCTTTGGTCCAACATACCGCACTTCTTCATACTTGCCCCCGATGTGACCACACGGAGGTCTCCATCCGTGCCTTCTTCTTACTCGTCGAGGCATCACCCCGACCAAACCTCTTCCCCTGCCAGTTTTGATCACCTCCACCCTTCTTGCTACCTTCAGTCACCACCACTACAACCCTCTCATCATATAACCTCCCTGCCAAATCCACCGCCGACCTGAACGTGCTCGGTCGGGTAGCGATCATTTGCCTGCGAATATCCACTGGCAACCCTGAATATACCTCTTGATCTCTCGAGGCAGAGGTGTCACTTGATCCGGCACCAAACATGCCATCTCGTTGAATTTAATGGTGTATTGTTGGTGCGTCACTGTTCCCGCCTCCAGCTGCAGGAATTCCCTCTCAACTTTATCCATTTCTCTATGAGGACAAAACTCCTCAATCACCAACTTCTTCAATTCAGACCATCTCATCCTCCTGATTGCTCGACTACCCTCAGCTTGGACTATGTTGTCCCACCAGCACAGAGTTGAGTCCACAAAAGAGTGGGTAGCGAACTTCACTTTCTGGTCCTCCCGGCACTCACTGATATCAATAACAGCCTCTATTTCCCTCACCCACTGATGAGCAGCAGCAACAATTCCGTTACCATCAAAAGTAGGGGGCTTGCATTTCATAAACGCCCCGTTGTTACAGAGAGAACCGTTTTCGGCTCCGGTTGCTCCCGTCCTCCCGAGGACCTGTTTCTCTCCTTTCTTTCCCCTTCTCGTACAGCCTTGATAACTTCAGTCACTACAGATGGCAAGATTGTCTGCATGACCTGATGAACTTCTTCAACAACAACCTCCTTTACTGAGGCTCTCAGATTGGCGCTCTCGTCGCCACCCTCCGGATGAGGGGTCTTTGGTTCTTCATGAACCACCATGTCAACTCTGGGTCTTCCTCTTGTGGCCCGTGGTCCAGCACCACATCCACCACCACCTCCATCATGAGAGGCTTTCGAAGATCTACCACAAGCCATTCACACGCACACTGAAAGGTTCAAACACCAACACGGTCATTCAAGGAAACAGCTCAGTTTATGTCAAGTATAGTAAGTCCTTAATTACAGTGGAAAGTTGTGATTAGCCACTTACTTTACTCTTCACACCCCGAGCATTACTATCCCAACTACATCAGTATTTAAATCTACAACCCACATAACCACATACCATGCGCACAAAATACTGGTTAACTTTACGAAAATACCTGATGGCACGCAGCTACTCAGATTGCATCCCTTCCCTTTCCGTCACATTCTCAGTAAGTTAAGGTTTATTTTGAAATTTTACCCATTTCACTTAAACTTTGGCTCTGATACCAACTTGTAAGGCCCCGTTCCTTGGACGCTTACAATTGGATCCTCATCGCACATAAAACATATATTTACATTTGTATTTCATAAAGCATCATAATGGAAACATTAAAAATGACATTTCATTTCAATATAATAGCTTTTTCAAAATAATACATCGTTAATCGGTTACAAAATACGTTGTTGCATTACATCACAAAAGCATTTTATAAATGGATGCCATCCCAAAATAGCTAAGTAGCCACCTCGTGCCATCCTCAGCAATCATTACCTGCCAACTGGAAACACATCAAAGTCAGCGTTGCTGAGTGAGTTCTAGTTTTATAATAAAACATACTTTTATTTTGTTAAAACCATTCTTTGCTTTCAAGTGATCATACAACATACGTACACATAGATATTATCTTCATCGTGAACTTCCGTTCACTCATTCACTCTTACTTTCATTCGTTCGTTCATCATTACATCTTTTCCTTTCGTTATCACCATGAACTTTACCTTTCGTGCTCATGATACTGGGCCTAAGTCTATCATAGACCTTCATTCACGGTGCATCGTACCTCTGGCCACAGTACCTAAGGTAAAGTTCAGGTATACCATTCTCATGTGCTATGCCCTTCATGCTCATGGTACTGGACCTAAGCCTATAATAGACCTTCATTCATGGTGCCCAACACCTCTGGTCACGGTACCTAAGACAAGCAACAATGGTTCCATACATATGGTCAATCACAAAGAAAGACCCTGATGTGCATCCTCCCGGGGTAGTGAACCCGCACACCGTTGGGCTAACACCTTTTAATGGCATGTCCCGACATACGGTTCTTGCAAGACTTTCATTACTTTCATCATTCATTAATGCATGCATTCTTACTTCATGTTCATCTTTACTTTATCTTTCGTTTTACGTTACATAATACTTTCACTTCCTTCATTATCGTTCAATGTAAAGTCACGGGAAAGATAAACATACATCATAACAAGGAACATAACATACACAGTCCTCAACATCATACATGGCAACATCATACATACATAGCATACATCATGCATAAACGTGGAACACCATCATCATGCCTAACATAACCTCTAAGGCCTCTATAGTCAACTTACATGCTCTTACGGGAACTCCCATATCAAAGCTTATGTATGCACTTTTCCCTGAAAGTCAGAAGTTAAACTACACTTTTCCTCGAGGCAACAGCCCTTCGGGCATTTGGACACCCTTCAATCGCATGGCCTCCATGCGACTGAACATCATGCGATGGACCATGCAGATGAACACCTATGCGAATGAACTCCTAATCATGCGAATAAACTCTCAGTCATGCGAATGGACCCCAATCGTGCGAATGAACCTCAATCATGCAAATGAACCCTCAATCGCACCTCAATCGGCCGTATGGCCTCCATTCGATCGCCTAGCCCTAGCTGATGCAGAATGCAGTTCATCCCGAACCCAATCTGCCATTTTCAACCTCCAAGCTCATCAAAAGCCATTCTAAGCCCAAATCAACCATCCTAAACCTTAGGAATGCATACGAAAACACCATTCAAGCACACACAAGCTTAAACACGAGACCCAAATGAATCATACACACATACACATACACAATCGGGTCAAACACCTACACACTCAAAAAACCGATTTCAGATGTGTTCCAGCCCAAAAATCATTCAAAACGTGTAAAAGAGGGGGGGTCCTAGAACTCACACAAACGACCACAACGAGAAGAGCTTCGATTTGACTTGCTACACAACGATTTTGCTCATTTGAACCAACTCGAACCAACTTTTTCTCCCTTTTCTCTCCTTTCTCTCTTTTCCTCTTTTGTTTACTGAAAATGTGGGTGTGGGGAGAGGGTAATGGCTGCCCTCTCCCTACAAATATCACCACATACCCAACTTTCTCTCGTTGACGAGTTTGGTCCCTCGACTTTGGACTTTATTTCTTTTTCTTCATTCGTCGGCTTCAAAATAAATAAATAACCAGGTGTTACAACCATCATACATACATCATACGTACCATCATGCATAAGCATCAACCATACATCATTCATACAACATCTATGACTTCAAAAAATCAACTTACATAGCCACCGGGAACCTCCCAAGTCAAAGCCTACATAACACATTCCCCCATAAATCAGAAAATATTCGAAGTCTCTAGGCGCATGGGTACTATGCAGGCGTATGGCCTTTCAGGCGCATGGGGAACACTTAGGCGCATGGGCAACTTTCAGGCGCATGGCACTATTGGGGCGCATGGGCAACACTTATCATTTCTGGGCAACTCTAGGTACATGGTCACTATGCAAGCGCATGAGTGCCTGGGCGCATGAACTGTTTGGGTGTATGAACACTTAGTCAATTTCAGCCTAATTCTAGGCGCATGAGTACTATTTGGGCGCATGAGGTTTTGGGCGCATGGGGAACACTTAAGCAGTTATTTCTGTTGGGGCATGGGCCACTGTTTAGGTTCATGGACAACTGTTTAGGGCATGCACAGACTATAACACACTTAAACATCATAATTCAGTTCCCAATCATCACCTATCATGTTCTAAGCTTAAATGACACATCCTAAGCTTAGAAATACAACCATAACATCATCATACACATACATAGCCCAAAATCAAACCCCACCCACAACATACACCATACACACATACGTGTATAAAACCTAACTTTATAAAAATGTTCATACATGCATTTCCATCCTAAAGCAATTTAAAACAAGTAAAAAGGGGGTCTAGAACTCACCTTAGCTACCTTTGGTTGTGACTTCTTCAAAGCCCGCTTACAATTGAGTTCAACCGCCTAGAAACCCACCAAAACACACACGACCGAACACACAAACACACATAAGCATTTAACCGAGGCTAAGGCCAGTTAAGAACATCATAAACACATGAATTCTTACCTTGAATTCGAAATCTGCTCTTGTTCTTCAAAGACCAAGAGTTTTCAGTCTTCTTCTCTCTCTACCAGAAAAATCCGAATGTTATGTGTGAAGAGAGAGTGATGGGCGGCCATCACCTTTATTCACCAACTCTGAATACTTTTGTCCATTTTACACTTTTTACCCCTTAACTTGGGTAATATACCTTTTCTTTCTTTTTCCTTCACTTTATTTCTTCCTTTGACTTCTAAAATAACTGGGTGTTACAAGTCCACCCCTTATATAGGTTTCGTCCTGAAACCTGTTATTCCTCAAACTATCATGGGTAATAATGTCTCATTTCCTCCTCTGTCTCCCACCTAGACTCGGATCCTTCCTATGCTTTCACTTTACATGCCAAGAGGACCTACTTTATTCCTTAACCTCTTCTCTTTAAGATCAATGATCGCCACTGGTTGCTCCACATAATAGAGCCGTTCATCTACCTCGATATCTTCCAATGGTACAACCATATCCTCGTCTGTGAAAGACGGTCTCAGATGAGAAACATGGAATGTTGGATGAATCCCACTTAACTCATCTAGTAACTCTAGTCTATAGGCCACTTCTCCTACTCGAGCAACGATTCAAAAAGGTCTTATATATATCGGGCTCAACGTGCCCCGCTTTCTGAACCGAATGATACCTTTCCAATATGAGACTTTCAACATAACTTATCACCCACCTAGAACTCAATCAGGCTACGTTGTTATCAGCATACGACTTTTGCCTATCTTTAGCTGCCTTCATAAAGGCTTTGATCTTTTCCAGCTTCTTAGTCGTAGCCTCGACTACTTCGACGCTCCCTAACTCTTTATGGCAAATATCCCTCCAACACACGGGCGTTCTGCATCTCCTACCATATAGCATATCATAAGGAGGCATACCAATGTGGCATGATAACTATTGTTATATGAGAACTCCACTAATGGTAAGTGGTCATACTAACTTCCTCCAAAGTCAATGACGCATGCCCGAAGCATATCTTCCAGCGTCTAAATAGTCCTTTCTGACTGACCATCTGTCTGAGGATGATAAGTCGTGGTAATATGTAACCTCGTCCCCATCGCATCGTGGAATTTTTTCTAAAATTTAGATGTAAACCGGGTGTCACAATCAGACACAATAGACACCAACACACCATGAAGAGTTACAATCTCTTTAATGAAAAGATCCGCCAACCTCTTGGATGAATATGTCTTGCGAATCGGTAGGAAGTGAGCACTCTTCGTCAAACAATCAACTACACCCATATAGCATCATACCCTCGCGTGGTATGCGAAGCTTCGTAATAAAGTCCATGGTGATATGCTCCCACTTCCATTCTAGTATATTCAATGGTTGGATCTTTCCATACGACTTCTGATGCTCCACCTTCACTTGTAAACAAGTAAGGCATTTACTCACATACTCCGCCACATCACGTTTCGTACTCGGCCACCAATAATCTTTCTTTATGTCTTGATACATCTTTGTGGCACCAGGATGAATGGAGTACTGAGTTTTATGAGCTTCATCCATAATCTTTCCACGTAGATCCCCAAAACGAGGAATCCACATTCGTCTGAATCGGGCTTTAACACCGAGTGTATTTTCACCTAACTCCACGACCAGACCTCTCAATCTTTCAGAATTAAGATGATCTTCTTTCAATGCCTCATCTTGAAACTCCTTGACCTGCTTCATCACATCAGAGGTTATAATCAACTAGTAAGCCATCACCCGAATTGGCCCGGGTCTCTCCTTTCGGCTAAGGGCATTCGCCACCACGTTGGCTTTGCCCGGATGGTAATGGATCTCAAAATCGTAGTCTTTTATGAGCTCCAACCATCACCTCTGCCTCATGTTAAAATGTTTCTGCTCGAAAAAGTACTCAAGCTCTTGTGGTTAGTGAATATGGTGCACTTCGTCCCGTATAAGTAGTGCCTCCATATCTTTAACGCGAAGACCCCAGCTGCTAGCTCCAAGTCATGATTAGGATAATTAACCTCATGAACTTTCAACTATCAGGACGTGTAGGCTATAACCTTTCCTCTCTACATCAATACACATCCCAACCCCGAGTAGGAAGCATCTGAATAAACCACCAAATCTTCGCTTCCATCGGGTAATGACAAGACAGGAGCTTGAGTCAACCTCACCTTTAACTCCTTAAAAGCCTTCTCTTGAGCTTGACCCCATACAAACTTTACATCTTTCTGGGTCAACATGGTTAGTAGAGAAGCGATCTTAGAGAAGTCTTGTTTGAATCTCCTATAGTAGCCTACCAAACCCAAGAAACTATGGATCTCGGATGGCGTCTTTAGTGGCTTCCATTGCATCACTGCCTCCACCTTTGTCAGTGCAGGATCGTTGAAGGGTTAGTTACAACACAACAACACAAAGAGGAGATTAACTAAACTTTAATCAAACAGTAAACTCGTTTAACCAAGATAAGATACTAAGAACACAAGTAATGCAAGAGACATAACACAAAGAACACAAGTATTTGGTTTTCAAGAATGTAGATATTGCCTTCTCTATGTTCTATTACAAGTGTTACAAAAGCATATTTGAAAGATACAAGAACATGAGATACTTATTCTACATCCTACAGCCGGCTATACTTTGAAAGCCAGCTGGATACAATTGACTAGACATAAACAAAATCAATTGTAGAGTCAAAAGACAGACTGCCTTTTGACTTGTGACTATGACATGCCATAGCTCATGTAAGTTGGTGACTTGAAGAGGTGCAGCGGAAAGGTGTCCAGCTTTATGGAACAGTACATCAGATAAAGCATGTTACTAAAATTCTTCGAAAGAAATCTATCTTCATGAATTGAAGCTTCGGAAGACTTTGTCTCTGAGGCTTCGAAATACTTCATGTTTGGCTTTGGAAGATATTGGTCTTGGTTTCGGAAGATATTGGTCTTGGCTTCGGAAGATTTCACACTTAGCGTATTTTCTGTTTCATGTGTGAAACTTCCTAAGCTTCTTCTTTAATGCACTTATGCAGCATGCAAGAAAGACTAAAGATGTTTAGGTTGTATCAGCTCTTCATTAATCTTTACAAACTCCCCTAGGCCGATGCTACCAAAACACTTTGAAAACTTCAGATATTAACAGTCCTTATTAGGATGATCACCATTCCTTTCTTCATAAGATGATCAGGATCCTTCAAGCTGTCAAAGTGTCTTCTCATGTCAAAGAGGTCATGCAGAGGCAACTGAAACATATCTTTCCATTTATAAATATCTTCAATGCCTTGATCTCTAATAATATGCCATCTTTCAGGATTTGTGGTGTATGTCCAAGACAAGATGGGTCTTCCTATTTCTGAGCTATTTGAATTGGAGTTGGTGTAGCTTCCTCTGGCTGCACATCCTCAGGCTGTTCTGATTCATCCTGAGGTTTAGAAGGGGATGCACGCTTCTTCTTCTTCTTAGGCTTTGGTCTAGAAGCCATCCTCTTCTTTCTCTTTCCAAATTTTAACTGAGAAAACTAGCCTGCGGCACCAGAATGATCTTCACTGTCTTTCTCAGTTGGGACTTCCTCTCTCTCAGGTTCAGATCGAGAGGGAGGTTGACCCTGCTGTGGATCAGAAGATGAAGCTTGCTGAGCATTAGCAGGAGGTCTGGGTTGTGTTGTCTCAGGTTGTTCAACCTTATCCTCCACTTCAGGTGGAGCCTGACTTGGAGTGGAGTGTAAGTCAGTGAGCTCTCCCCTCTTAATCTTCTGCTTGATTACCCTGATATGCTCATCCATAGTGGATAAAGACATGGTTCCAAGTCTCCTTCTGGAGAATCCATACAGCTTCAAGAAGCTCATCATCCTCTGCCTATCAGCAGACTTCTTCATGCTCTTTTGGATGATGGCTCTTGATTTTGCAGCTTCTTCCCTTAGCTTTTTCTTTGTTGTCTTTCTTTCCTTGACTAGCTCAAGCTCAAGTTGTTTTAAGTACTCAAACTAATATAGTCGTAAGGCAAGGGAAGGAGTGCATCTGCCTGATAGAAGCCTGTGGCACTCAGGTAGTTAATCATCTTGATTATGTCTTATTCTTTATCTACCTGAGGTTCTTGTTGAACCACATCCTCTTGTTTAGGACTTTCTTGAACTGGGGAGAGGGTAGGCATAGCTTTGTATAGTCTTTTTCTTCTTCTCTCTTCTTTGACTTGTACTAGGAGTTCTGCATCTTCTGTCTCCTTCTTCTCTCTTGACCTTTCCAGGTCAACCAGTTCATTCAACTCATCCAAGGGAAGAGAAATGACACTATCTATGTCATAGTTCCTAGTCTGCAGATAGTTTATCTTGACTGCCCTTAACTCATCATTTTGAATATCTGGTCTGGGGGCAGCCCTGATTGCAGACTCCATGAGTCTTGGAGACTCAACAGAGGAACTTTCTCCCCTTAGCCTCCTTTTCCTCTCTTCTCCTCCTCCTCAATCTCCTCAGATGTCATCTTTGTTTTCCCTTTGTCACTCACAGACCTTTGTGAATCAGGGTGGAGAGAGCTTTGGCCTTCATTGCTTGTTGCAGCATCTAAGCTCAGGCCAGAGAGAGGTTGAGAAGCACCTTCACCAGCAGGTGTCTCAGAAGGAATATGGATCTCTACAGCAGTTTGAGATGATGAGACAGGCCTCTCACGTTTGGTCACTGGGCCTTCAGTCAAGGTTTCCCCTATGAAGCTAATCTTAGGGTCTGCCTCAACATCCAGTTGACTGATGACATTGCCTGGTTGCCTAAGTCTCCATCTTAGGCTGAACTCTGCAGTGATCCTGTCTTGGATTCTTTTAGCCAGTCTGTCAGCTTGTCTTGATTGGCTTGGGTTGACAAATGGCATGTTGACTAGATCTAGACCTTCATAGTAGTCCAAGGTCTGAAAATTAAAGACTTCTTGTTGTCCTTGAACTCTTGTGATGATTAGGGCCTTCCTGTTATTGTCATACCTCCACCCAATGATGTGATTGGAAGATGGTGAAGGTGACATAGCCCTTGGTATCCCATCCTCAAATACACTTTGTATGAAGGAGTCTGTGTAGTCCACATCAATGTGAACTAGAGGAGGTTGCTGAGAATGCGTAGTTGCAAGTGAGGATGGTGAGTCCTCAATGTCCATTCTCTCTGAAGAAATCCCAGGTTCTGTGGCTGTAATAACTTTCTCCCCTTTTTGGTAGCATCACCCACTTGCATAGGTGAGCTGAAAGATAGGTCAATCACATCCACAGGTTCTTGTGTTCCTAGTTGAGTTCTCCTTAAGGGTCTCCCAGCTAGTTTTTCCTTAAGATATGAAATCTTAAGTTGCTGATCATTGATCTTGTTGTGTAAGGTAGTCACCTGAGTTTCAAGGTGACTGACCTTTGAGACTAGGTAAGTGCATGTTTTAGACAATTTTTTGCACCAGTAGTCTCAGATTCCCCTCATCTTCATCGGAAGATTCATTGGGGGATGAGATGACTGGACAAGAGTCCTCTCTCTCACCACCAGCTTGAGGATCTTGGCTGCTGGATTTCCTCTGCTCACTGGCAATCTCAGTTGAGATGTCAGTGGGCTGAGTTGCCATGGTTGAGGTCTTAATGATGTAATCACTCTCAGAAGTGAGAGCCTCTTCCATATGGACATCCTGAACAGGTTCAGGAGTGTCCACCTCAGTTGTAGGTGACTGATGTGGGATAGATGTAGGAGACTCGGAGTATTCATCTCTCTATGAGTAGGTGGAAAGAAGAGAGATTCATTATACTCACTGAAACCTATATCTTCATCAGTATAGAAGTCAAGGTTGGGAATTGGTGGGTTGAGATCTATAGGCTGGGGATGGTAACTATCCCCTGAAGGTTGATCACTTGAGTGTTGAGACTCAGAGTGATGGCTTAAGGCAGTTGGGCTAATGAGCTCATCAGGCTGAGCATGAGGAACCTCAACATTGATTCTTGAAGAGATGGGAGTGGTATGCTCCTCAGGAGAAGTGGGAGCTCCAGTGTCCACTTCTTCCTGTATGGTGAGTATATGGGGCCTCCACACTGAATAGCCTGAGCAGGGGTTCGTTTGGATTTTTTTGGTAAGTGATGGTGATTTGAGGATGTGAGAGTGGTTGGGAAAAAGCAGGTGTGGGTTCAACACTAGCTTGTGTTACTAGGTTGTCACCTTGAGCAATGAGCCCTAACATTTTTGGGACTAGGGCTGTTTCTACCCCAAAGAATCCAACAGTGGACTTTCTTAGTATTTTAAGGATGTCGGGCTTCATCCATCCCAATTTAAGAATTTTACCTGTTTCCCTCAACTGTGAGCCCAGTTCACAGTTAAGAATGTACTGGACATATCTAGGAAACACGTAATACTCTAAGGAGTTTAAATTAGCAAGTAAATTTGTATAAACAAACTGAGAATACCTGAATTTGACCCCCTAAACCATTCTATGGATTATGAAAGAGAGATCCTCAGGAATCTAGTCCCATCCACCATGCTTGTTTGATAAGCTGTGGATGACCACATGGAGCAGAAATCTCCACTGGGATGAGACCTTCCCTTTCCTAAAGGTCTTTACAGAGAAATCTCCCTCATATCCCATCTGCTCAAAGGAATAATTGACAATTTCCTTTGGGAAAAACACCTCACCTTCTTGATCATCCAACTGAAGATGTCTATTGATGATGGCTGGAGGGATGATGATTGTTCTTCCCTACACTGTGGCAGATAGTGCCTTCTCCCCGTCCATAATGACCTCTTGGCAGGTCTTCCAGAATTCAAACAACTGATCCTCATAGAGTGGAAGATCAATGGTTAGGGAGGTGAAGTAGTTTGATAGAGTTAAAAAACGGCAAACCTCTGAGAAATGAGGATCTTTCTCAGAGCTTAACAGAGCAACCTGATTGTGTTGTCTGTGTAGCTGCATGGTAAAGTTGGGATCATTTCTGTGAGCAAGGTTGGCCATTTTGAAGTAGCTTAAGGATGAATAAAGAAGAAAGAAAGAAATTTCAGAGAGAAATTTAGGATTTTAGGTTTGGAAGAAGAACATATTATAGAAAGAGGGGGAAACTGTTGGGTTTATATGTGAGAGAGATTTCAGATAAAGTTTAATGAAAGAGGATAAACTTTGAAATCCGGATGTCGGTCCCACCTCTAAAAAAGTAGTTTACTTTTTCTCAAAAGTAGTTTTCTTGGAAGTCTAAAAGCTTCGAAGGTTAATTATCTTCGGAAGTTTTAATTAAAAAGCTTCCGAAGCTAAAATGACTTCGGAAGAATTCCTGAGAGATTTGAGAATTTTGCTTCGGAAGAGAAATTAAAACTTGAATGCTTTTTATATAAACCAACAAAGCTTCCGAGAGTTAATTTTGCTTCAGAAGTAAATGGTCCTTGAAAATAAGTAAGTGTCTGAGACAACTATTTAAGCTTCGGAAGATAAATTTGAAAACACTTCCGAAGGTAAATTTCTTGGACAGTCATTTATTTGGAAGAGATGATTTACTTCCGAAGTTAAAAGCATAACTTTCGAAGTATCAGAAATTTTCAAAAGTCTAAGGAAAGTCTTCAAAAAGAAATTTTCATCCAAAGAAAACACGAGCTTATGAAAGTGATGAACTAGACAACTTAGGACAAACATAAATTTTAAAGAAATAATAAGAATTAGTTTTAAGAAAAGCTTACTCAAAGTTTATCATCCCAATAGCTAATATTAGATATTTAAATCTTTGTTCATCAAAGGCCTTTGTAAACAGATCAGCATATTGTTCATCTGTATGAACTTTGACTAGTTTAATTAATCCATTTTCATAGTTATCTCTTATTAAATGATACATGATATGATGTGCTTTGTCCTTGAGTGCTACACAACATTCTCTGTGATTGAGATAGCACTGTTGTTGTCTATGTAAATAGGATTCTCCTTGAAGTTTAACCCATAGTCCAACATCTGATTTTGAATCCAAAGTACTTGAGCACAACAGCTTGTAGCAGCAATGTATTCAGCTTCAGTAGTTGATGCAGAGACACAGGATTGTTTCTTGCATTGCCATGAGACAACCTTTCCACCAAGAAATTGACATCCCCCAGATGTAGACTTTGCAGTCATGTTGCAACCACCATAATCACTATCTGTATAGGCATACAGATTGAAGTCAAAATTCTTAGAATACCATAGTCCAAGTATTGATGCCCCTTTGAGGTATCTTAGAATCCTCTTGACAATGATAAGGTGAGACATCTTAGGGTTGGCTTGATATCTTGCACAAATACATGTAGCAAACATGATATCAGGCCTGCTAGTAGTAAGATACATAAGAGACCCAATCATAGCCCTATATAAGTGCTCATCTACACAGTCCCCCTAAGATCAAGACCAAGAGAGTGGTTTCTGGCTATGGGTGTTTTAGCAATCTTACGGTTAGTCATATTGAACCTCTTGAGTATGTCCTGAACATACTTGACTGACTTATGAAGATGCCATCTTGAACTTGCGTCACTTGAATTCCCAGAAAGAAAATGAGTTCTCCCATGGCACTCATTTCAAATCTGTCTTTCATCAGCTTCCCAAAGTCTTTGCAGAGCTTTGGATTAATTGAACCAAAGATGATGTCATCCACGTATACTTGAACTAGCAATATGTCTTTTCCTTGTTCTTTGATGAAGAGAGTTCCATCTATAGTACCTATCCTGTATCCATGTTTGCAAAGATACTCAGATAGTGTCTCATACCATTTCCTGGGTGCCTGTGCAGTCCATAGAGAGCTTTATCAAGCTTGCAGACATAATCAGCATGATTAGGATCTACAAAACCAGGTGGCTGTTTGACATAAACCTCTTCATCTATCACTCCATACAAAACGGCACACTTCACATCAAGTTGAAAGACCTTGAAGTTCTTGGATGCAGCAAATGTCAAGAATATCCTAACAGCTTCTAATCTTGCCACTGGAGCAAATACATCAGTGTAGTCAATCCCTTCTTCTTGTGTGTATCCTTGAACAACCATCTAGCTTTGTTCTTGATGATGATGCCTCTATCATCTTTCTTGTTCCTAAACACCCATTTGGTTCCAATTGTAGTCTTCCCAGAAGGAAGAGGATAAAGGTTCCAAACTTTCTGCCTTTTGAATTGTAGCAGCTCTTGTTGCATAGCTTTAACCTAACTTCCATCCTTTAGATCTTCATCAACTTTCTTTGGCTCTATCTGGGATAGAAAACAAGAGTGAAGACAAAAAATTTATTCATGGGTTTGTCCTCTTGCCTTTACCCCTAAGACAACATCTCTAATGATGTTTGTGGTAGGGTGAGACTTGTGGATCCTAAGTTGAGGGATCACAGCAAGTTGTTGAGAAAGATCTAAATTAGAGAAATTTAGATCTGGCATGGATGTTTCTCCTATCACATCAGCACACTTTTCAAGTGAAACTTGATCCAAGCAGTGTGTGACATCATTGATGTTCTCATCAATGGTGTGGTTAGTGGCATCAAGAAATTCTTGGTCACTGTTACCACCACCATTGTTATCTTTCACAGTTAAGGTGTTCTTATCTGGTTGTAGAGCCTCTGAGCTGGAATTTGAAGTCTTACCAGATGTATTAGCTGAGTTTGTCATTATTGTACTGTCAGAAACCTCATTTGCAGAAGTGGTTCCAACTGGAGCTGAAGATATATGACTTGAGGATCTTCCTAGCTCAAATCTTGGATCAGGATCATCTGTATTTAAATTTGCTGCAGTTCCTGAAACATTCTCACAAGATTTGTTAAAACAGTTGGTAACCAAATCAAGATCAAACAACCAATCCGGACTAGAACCAGCAACACAAGATGTGTGTTCATTGAAAGTTACATTGGCTGACTCCTCAACTGTTGGACCAAAAGAACCAATGAGCCAGATCAGAAAAACCTTTAAGTCCCACAGACGTCACAACAACTACTGAAGACCACAACAGCTGAAGACAACAGCTAATTACAAAGTCTGAAGACAAGTGCTGAAGACAAAGTCTGAAGACAAGTGCTGAAGACAAAGTCTGAAGACAAGTGCTGAAGACAAAGTCTGAAGACACAAGTGCTGAAGACAAAGTCTGAAGACACAAATGCTGAAGACCAAAGTATCAGACGTTGTCACAACAGCTGAAGAGGTCTTCTTCAGTAGTTGTGACGGTTTACCTTTCAGTAGTTTTATGTTTTATCTTTTCAGTAGTTTGACACAACAGCTGAAGAATACTTCTTCAGTTGTTGTGCTCATCAGCAGTTTTATATTTATCAGTAGTTTTGTAAAACGACTGAAGAGCTTGTTCTTCAGTCGTTGTAGTTTCAGTAGTTTCTTATCAGTAGTTTCTTATTTTGTACTTAACACTCTGATATGTTCTCAGTAGTTGTGAACATTTCAGTAGTTTGTTAAGAGTTAGTTATTTTTGTAATAGATCTGCCAGTTGTCACTTACCCGTGATAACAGCAGCGATTGCACTCTATATAAGGAGTGTCAACCTAATGTAATAAAATGAATGATTTGATCAGAAATATTCGATATTATTAAAACATTCCTTGTTACAGAAATATATTCTCTCGTTATAACCGTATTTGTTCTTAATGCATACGAGCATCAAATTCTTGCTACAATTTGTCTAATTCTTGTTCATATTCTGCTGTGCTACGCTCAATTACATCAAACTTGTGATCACTGATCCTTACAAATGGTATCAGAGCAGGTTAATCATTGATCGATCTAATAATTGATCATTGAAACTGCTATTCAAGATCCAAGTTTGACTAAATTAGCATTTTGTGTTTTGCAAGAAACGGTTATAGAGATTGAATTTTCTGTGTTTTCTGGTCATTCATCTTGAGATTTTCTCTTGGTTTTCATTGAGTCTGTTGTGGTCTTTATAAAAACGTTTAAAAGCTTGAATTAAATTGTATTTGGACTCAAAATGACTACTCCTTCCAATGATCCTCACAATACTGGTTCCTCAACCAAGCCTCCAATGCTGGTTAGGACTGAGTATAACATATGGCAACGACGAATGCTCCATCACCTGTCTGTTAACAGCGCAGGTTTTTGGACATCAGTGGTACATGGTCCACACAAGCCTATGGTGAATAACCCGGAAACCAATCAAATGGTTCCGAAGAGGTGGGAGCAATACTCAGATGAGGATAAGAAGTGTTTGAGATTGATGCAAAAGCCCATGGAATTCTGGCCATGGCACTGCCTAATGAAATCTATTCTGGGCTAATGCATCATGAAACTGCCCGTGACCTCTGGAATGCCTTAAAAGAACAATTTGGAGGAACAGATGAGGTCTTGGCAAATAATAGAGAAATCCTTGCCCAACAATATGAGACATTCTCTCATAGGAAGGGTGAGGCACTGACTCAACAGTTCGAGCGGTTCTCTTGTTTGATCTCTGAATTAAAAATGGTCAAACATGAGTACACCAATAGCCAGATGAATAACAGATTTCTCAGATCACTGCCTGAGAGATGGGACACATACACTATTGTCCTACGCTCCAGTGCAAATTTGGAAAAACTATCTCTCACCCAACTCCATGGGAAATTGCTCATATTTGAGAGAGAGATAGTACAGAAACGAAAGTTGTCTTCATCTGGAAAGCTCACTGAAAACTTTGTACCAGGAAACACTGCCTTGGTTGGTCATGAGTTAGAATATGCTTCATCTGAATGCCAGTCTGATGAGCATATTGACTTCTCTTCAAACAATTCTGATTCTGCATTTGTGAGTGTTGATAGTCAGTTTACAGGATGTAATAATGACAATCTATGCTTCATCATGGATGAACTCAAGGGGATTGCTGATGATGACTTAGAAGAGATGGATATTTTGAGCCAAATGGCCTTGATAAATATTAGATCTCAGAAGTTCTACAAAAGAACTGGAAGAAAGTTCCCAGAACTCTCTGGCAAAACCAAAGTTGCTTTTGACAAGAGTAAGTTGAAGTGTCACAAATGCCACCGGCTTGGACACTTTGCTAGAGAATGCAGATCATCTGGATCTAATTCCTCTGCACCTTTTGTTACTTTCCCTGGCAATAGTCAACAACACAGAGGGCAACATCCTGTCAATTCTAGTCATCATTCTCAACCACAATCTCCTGCATATTTTGTTCCTCAGGGTCAAATGCCATATCCTTACCCTTGTTATTACATGCCACAGTCAAATCAAGTTCAAGTTCCTATAGTACCACAACCTCATGCACTACCAAAACCTCAACCATCTCAATCTCATCAACCTCCCCAACCTCAACACACAGCTTCTTCACCCCTGGAGGTGTTGACTGGAGCAGTTTACTGGATGACATGTCTGGGCATGAACAACTGTTCACAGGTGCTGGTCAACATGGTGGTGATAGTCCTTTTGGGAATCTGGCTCTCATGGCCCTGGAGTCTACTGAGGGTTCCTGCTCAAATGCATCATCTTCACAGGTAACTCAGGTATCTTCAGAGGCTAAAGCCAAGTTATGTTCTGAATCATGCATTGCTGCCTTTGTCTCAATTAGAGAGGCAAATGTAGCTTTAATAAATCAAAAACTTGAGCTTGAGAAAACCATTTCCAAAAGAAAAGCTGAGTTTGAGTCTGCTCTTAATTGTAAAAATGATGAGATTTATAAGCTTAAATTCCAACTAAATGATGAAAAGGCTAAGCTAGAGGTTATTCTGGATGACCAGAGAAATCTAAAAGAAACCCTTGCAGTCACCCAGGTAGAGTGTGATCGATGGGTACAATCATGCAAAGGTTCGAAATGCTTCTTAGTAAGCAATGTTGGACCAAAAGAACCAATGAGCAAAGATCAGAAAACCTCTAAGTCCCACATGGTATCACAACAACTGCTGAAAGCCTCATCAGCAGTTTGACAAGTGCTGAAGACTTTAACAGCTGAAGATCAAGTGCTGAAGACTTCAACAGCTGAAGAACTAAAGTGCTGAAGTACAACAGCTGAAGAACACAAGTGCTGAAGCTGAAAGACCAAAGTACTGAAGTACAACAGCTGAAGAGTTTACAAGTGCTGAAGATCAACAACTGATGTACAAGTCTGAAGACAAAGACTGAAGACATCAGCTGATGATATCTACTGAAGTCATCAGCTGATGAAACACCTGAAGGTCAAAGTCTGAAGATCAAGTACTGAAGCCTCAGTAGTTTGTCACAACTGCTGAAGAGTACTTTCAGTAGTTGTGATATTAGTAGTTTTATATTTCTAGTTTCAGTAGTTTCATGTTTCAGTAGTTTGTAAAACGACTGAAAGCTTGTTCTTCAGTTGTTGTAGTTTCAGTAGTTTCTAATCAGTAGTTTTATATTCTGTACTTAACACTCTGATATGTTCTCAGTAGTTGTGAACATTTCAGTAGTTTGTTAAGAGTTAGTTATTTTTGTATTAGATCTGCCAGTTGTCTTTCCGTGATAACAGCAGTGATTGTTGCACTCTATATAAGGAGTGACAACTATTGTAATTGAGTGAATGAGGGGAATGATATGAATGATTTGATTAGAAATATTCTATATCTATAAACATTCCTTGAATCAGAAATATATATTCTCTCACTATAGCGTATGTGCTCTTAATGCATACAAGTATCGATCTCTTGCTACAATTTGTCTAATTCTTGTTCGTATTCCGCTGCTTTGAACCCTAATACATCAAACTTGTGATCGCTGATCCTGTCAAATGGTATTAGAGCAGGTTAATCATTGATCGATCTAATAATTGATCATTGAAACTACTATTCAAGATCTAAGTTTGATTGAATTAGCTTTTGTTTTTGCAAGAAACGGTTATAGAGATTGAATTTTCTGTATTCTGGTCATTCATCCTGAGATCTTTTCTTGGTTTTCATTGAGTGTTGTGGTCTTTGTAAAACTTTTAAAAGCTTGAATTAAATGTTTATGAACTAATAATGACTACTCCCTCCAATGATCCTCACAATACTGGTTCCTCAACCAAGCCACCAATGCTGGTTAGGAATGAGTATAACATATGGCAAAGACGAATGCTCCATCACCTGTCTGTTAACAGCGCAGGTTGTGGACATCAGTGGTACATGGTCCACACAAGCCTATGGTGAATAACCTAGAAACCAATCAAATGGTTCCGAAGAGGAGGGAGCAATACTCAGATGACGATAAGAAGTTGCTTGAAATTGATGCAAAAGCCCATGGAATTCTGGCCATGGCACTGCCCAATGAAATCTATTCTGGGCTAATGCATCATGAAACTGCCCATGACCTCTGGAATGCCTTGAAAGAACAATTTGGAGGAACAGATGAGGTCTTGGCAAATAATAGAGAAATTCTTGCCCAAAATATGAGACATTCTTTCATAGAAAGGGTGAGACACTGACTCAACAATATGAGCGGTTCTCTTGTTTGATCTCTGAACTAAAAATGGTCAAACTTGAGTACACAAATATTCAGATGAATAACAGATTTCTCAGATCACTGCCTGAGAGATAGGACACATTACTATTGTCCTACGCTCCAGTGCAAGTTTGGACAAACTATCTCTCACCCAACTCCATGGGAAACTGCTCACGTTTGAGAGAGAGATAGAACAGAAGAGAAAGTGTCTTCATCTGGAAAGCTCACTGAAGACTTTGTACCAGGCAACACTGCCTTGGTTGGTCATGAGTCAGAATATGCTTCATCTGAATGCCAGTATGATGAGCATATTATTTTCTCTTCAAGCACTTCTGAGTCAGCATTTGTGAGTATTGATGGTCAGTACTGGGTGTAATAATGACAATTATGCTTCATTATGGATGATCTCAAGGGGATTGCTGATGATGACTTAGAAGAGATGGATATTTTGAGCCAAATGGCCCTGATAAATATCAGATCTCAGAAGTTCTATAAAAGAACTGGAAGAAAATTCCCAGGACTCTCTGGCAAAACCAAAGTTGGTTTTGACAAGAGCAAGTTGAGGTGTCACAAATGCCAAAGGCTTGGACACTTTGCAAGAGAGTGTAGATCAATGGATCTAACTCCACTGCACCCTTTGTGACTTTTCCTGGCAATAGTCAACAACACAGAGGGCAACATCCTGTCACTTCTAGTCATCATCCTCAACAACAATCTCCGGCATATTTTGTTCCTCAGAGTCAAATGCCATATCCGTACCCTTGTTATTACATGCCACAGTCAAATCAAGTTCAAGTTCCCATGGCACCACAACCTCATGCACTACCAGAACCCCAGCCATCCCAATCTCATCAACAACTCAACCTCAACAACACAGCTTCTTCACCCCAGGAGTTGTTGACTGGAGCAGTTTACCAGATGACATGTCTGGTCATGACCAACTGTTTTCAGGTGCTGGTCAACATGGTGGTGACAGTCCTTTTGGGAATCTAGCTCTTATGGCTTTGGAGTCTGCTGATACTCATTTTCTAATGCCTCTACACCTCAGGTATCACAGGTATCCTCTGAGGCAAAAGCCAAATTATGTTCTGAACCATGCATAGCAGCATTTGCTTTCCATTAGAGAAGCAAATGTAGCTCTAATTAATAAGAACATTGAGCTAGAACAATAATTTCCAAAAACAAAGCTGAGTTTGAGTTTGTGCTTAAAGATAAAAATGATGAGATTTATAAACTGAATTGCCAAATAATTGATGATAAGGCTAGAGAAGAGGTACTTATAGAGAAGTACAAAGATCTCAAAGAAACCCTTGCAGTTACCCAGGTAGAGTGTGATAGATGGGTACAATCATGCAAAGGTTTTGAAATGCTTCTTAGTAAGCAATCTACTTCCAATGTGAAGTTTGGCATTGGTTACAATCACGCTGCTCCACCTACAGATTTTACTCCAGAGAAGAAGGTAGAATCTGAGGGTGAGAGTGATAACCATCCATCACATCATGTGATCTACCTTCTGATACAGCACAATCAGAAGTAGCAGTCAGTATCAAGCCCTCTTTGAACTTATCAGCTGATGTTGATGGTTCAAATGCTGACATTCACATGATTAATGAGTTGATCAACTCAGGAGTTAATTCTGAAGGTCCTGAAGGACTAGAGAGCAGGATTAACACCTGAAGTTCAAACTTCAACTGCTGTCAGTACTGAAGAGAAGAAAACTGCCAGTAGAAAGAGTTTGAAGACTACTAAAGAGGCAGTCAAGAAAGCAAACAATGCTTCCAAAGCATTGAAGAACAAGTCTTCAGTTGCTTCACCCTCTTTAGTTGATGATCAACCTAAGATGAAGAAGAAACCATGTGAAGTATGTGGTTTGTTCAATCATCTTACAGATGATTGTTGGTACAAAAGAGGTTCCAAACTCAAACTAAAAGAAGAAATTAAAGAGAAAATGGTAAAAATGAAAACTGAGTTTGAGACCACATTTGTATCAGCAACATCAAATCCTGTAACCCTTAAGTCCTCAAAGAAATCCAAAAAGGAAGGGGTTAAACAGGTGACAGCTGAGAATGCTCAGAAGAAGAAGGTGCAACATAGGAACTTATCAAACTCCACTGGCAATGTGTCTGATGAGCTGAAAGCTTTATCACAAAATCAGACACAGCTGGTTATGATGGTTCAACATCTGTTGGGTAGAGTTAACCAACTAGATGCTCCTATGTTGAACCACAGAAAAGGAGGTCAAGCCAAAGGACTCCTCTTCTACACCATCTTCTTCCTCTCAGGCTGTTGTTTCAGATAAACCTGTTAGTTTACCATCTATTGATGAGACCAGGCCCAAAACCAAAAAGGTTTGGGTCTCTAAAACTAACTGATTGTTTATTGCAGGGTTCTTCAACATGCCAAAGTAGCATCTGGTATGTAGACAGTGGGGGATCTATGCACATGACTGGGAACAGCTCTCTTCTTCATGACTACTCTCAAGAAAGAAGGGATTTGTTTCTTTTGGCAATGATGCCAGGGGTTACATCATTGGTAAGGGCTTTGTCTCCAATGGAGAAATCAAATTTGATGATGTTAATCATGTGGAAAATCTCAAGTACAATCTCTTGAGTGTCAGTCAAATGTGTGATAAAGGCCATGTTGCTCTTTTCACCAGTCAAAACTGTAGGATTCTGTCATCCAAAGTTTTGCACTTGATTGACAAGGTGTTGGATGATCACACTCTCCTGAGAGCCAACAGGACAGAAGAGTGTATGCCTTAGATCTTTCCAAGAAAATAGATCTCAAAGGCAATCCTTGCCTATTTTCCAAAGCCTCTTCTCAAGAATCTAAACTGTGGCACAGAAGGCTTGGTCATGTTAATCTCAAAAACATGAATCAGCTTACCCACAATAGTTTAGTCAGAGGCTTACCAATAAAGGAGTTCCACTGTGATGAAACCTGCACTGCCTGTTTAAAAGGAAAACAGCACAAAGTCTCATTCCCTCCTATTGAAGTGCCTAAGTCCACTGCCTGCTTGCAATTACTGCATATGGATCTATTTGGTCCTGTGAGAGTAATGAGCATGGCAAAGAAGAAATATTGTCTGGTAATTGTGGATGATTACTCCAGATTTGTATGGACTTTCTTTCTACATTCAAAGGATGAGGCTGCTCAGAAGATTATTCACTTTGTGTTGTATATTGAGAAGCAATATTCCCTTCCAGTCAAGTGTATTAGGAGTGACAATGGAACTGAGTTCAGAAATCATACACTTGATGACTTCTATCTTTCAAAGGGGATCAAAAGGCAGTTTAGCATCCCAAGGACTCCAGAACAAAATGGAGTAGTGGAGAGAAAGAACAGGACTCTCATTGAAGCTGCAAGGTCCATGCTGGCTGACTCTGGTTTGCCACTGACCTTTTGGGCTGAAGCTATTAACACAGCTTGCTATGTGCAAAATAGAGTTTTAGTAAATCAGAGGTTGATGAAGACTCCATATGAAGTCCTCCATCATTTGGCCCTCTGATTTCATTTTTCAAAGCATTTGGGTGTCCCTGTTTTATTCTCAACACAAAGGATCAACTCCATAAATTTGATCCTAAGGTGGATGCAGGGTATTTTGTGTTATTCATCTACTTGCAAGGCATACATAGTCTTCAACTGCAGAACAAAGATGGTTGAAGAGACTCTACATGTTAAGTTTAATGAATCTCCTAAGGACAAGATTCCACAAAGCCCTGTGGAGTTATTTGATTTGGACATACTGCATATGTTTCTTATCAAACTCCTGCTGTTGCTCCTGTCAACAGTTCACCACCTGGTGGTACTGCTGGTGATGATGATGATGATAGCAGTACTCACCTATTCAGGTTTAGTGATCAACTGCCTGATTCAGCTAGACCTGATGTTCCTGTAGCTCCAGTAGCACCATCCACAACAAATGCTGATGAGATTTCTTCAAATTCAACCTCCTTTGAATTACCATCCACTGATTGGTTTCAAGGAAATGATTCACCATCACCATCTGTTGCTGCTGAACCTGCTGCAAACACTTGCACAGATCTCATTGTGTATCAAGATCTGAAGAATCACCCAATGTCTCAAATCATTGGTGATATCACTGCTGGCGTATCAACAAGAAGTCAATTGTCAAATTTCTGCTTCTATGCTCTCTTCATCAGTCAGCAAGAGCCAAAGAATTATCACATTGCTTTAAAGGACAATGGATGGGTTGATGCCATGCAGCTTGAGCTTCTTCAGTTCAAGAAACAGCAAGTGTGGGAACTGGTTCCTTACCTCCAGGTAAGTGTGCAATAGGAACTAAATGGGGTTTAGGAACAAAACTGATGAAAATGGGTTATTGTTAAGAACAAGGCCAGACTGGTTGTTCAGGGGTTTTCACAAGAAGAAGGTATTGATTATGATGAAACCTTTGCCCCTGTAGCCAGACTGGAAGCAATTCGATTGTTTTTAGCTTATGCTGCTTATCAAAACCTTAAAGTTTTTCAAATGGATGTCAAAAGTGCATTTTTGTATGGAAAAATTAAAGAAGAGGTTTATGTGTTCAACCTCCAGGCTTTGAGGACAATAAACATCCTAATTGGGTGTATAAGCTTGATAAGGCTCTTTATGGGTTAAAACAAGCTCCTAGAGCCTGGTATGAGACATTATCAAACTTTCTTCTGGAAAATAATTTCACTAGAGGCTCCATAGATAAGACTTATTCATTAAGAAAGCTGGGCAGCATAATCTACTTGTTCAAATTTATGTAGATGATATCATTTTTGCATCCTCTGATCCAAAGTTGTGTGATGCCTTTACAAAGTTGATGCAACAGAAGTTTGAAATGAGTGCCATGGGAGAATTACAGTTCTTTCTGGGGTTGCAAATCAAACAAAAGGCTGATGGAATTTTCATTCATCAGTCCAAATACACAAAAGATCTTTTGCAAAAGTTTGATTTACAAAACTGTAAGCCTTGTTCTACCCCATGAGCAGCACCACACAACTGGATACAGATCAGAAAGGTAAAGTGGTTGATGAAACACTTTACAGATGTATGATTGGGTCCTTGATGTATTTAACAGCTTCTAGACCAGATATTATGTTTGCTACATGTGTTTGTGCTAGATTTCAGGCTGCACCTAAAGAGTCTCATCTGATTGCAGTCAAGAGGATCTTTAGATATCTGCAAGGCACTCCATCTCTAGGTTTATGGTATTCTACTGGACATTCTGGTAAATTAGTTGCTTTTTCTGACAGTGACTATGCAGGGTGTAAGTTGACCAGGAAATCAACTTCTGGTGGAGGTCAATTCCTAGGCAACTGCTTGATTTCTTGGCAGAGCAAGAAACAGACCTTAGTTGCTACATCAACTGCTGAAGCAGAGTACATTGCAGCTGCAAGTTGTACATCTCAGGTACTCTGGCTTCAAAACCAACTTTTGGATTATGGCATTACAGAGACTAAGACTCCATTGTTAATGGATAGTGCTTCAGCTCTTTGCATTGTCAAAAATCCAGTCCAGCACTCTAGGACCAAACATATAGAGATCAGACATCATTTTATAAGGGATTGTTTTGAAAAAGGTCTGATTGATCCTAAGTTTGTGCCTAGTGCTGATGAGCTTGCAAACATTTTTACTAAGCCTTTGGATAGTTCAACTTTCAAAACCTGGTGTTAAGGCTTGGTATGCTGCAGCTAGAATAAGTGACAACTACTGATGATTTCAGTAGTAATTACTGGTGATCATTGGTACCCATGTCACATATAAGTACTGATGGGTCCTTTTCCCCTCAGTAGTTTTATAACTACTGATGGCTAAATGCTCACAAGTACTGAAGTACTTTATCTGTTCAAACTACTGATGTAGTTAAACTACTGATGTAGTTACAACTACTGAAATCAGTAAAAACAGATAAGTACTGATGTCCTATGAAACAACTGAAATCAGCCAAAAAGGTTGATGAATGTGTTGAGGACAGTATGAAACAGCTGAAAGCTAAGAATTGACGAAAACAGCTGAAGAGAACTTTCTCTTCAGTCGTTTCTACAACTACTGTTTCATTATAAACAACTGAAGCAAAATCATGTCTTCAGTAGTTTTATAACTACTGATGACTAATACCAAGTCTTCAGTTGTTTACAACAGCTGATGACAAAACCACTGTCCTCAGTAGTTTCATAATTACTGATGACAAACACCAAGTCCTCAGTTGTTTCAATCATCTGAAGTCAAAACCACGGTCTTCAGTAGTTTTCTAACTTCTGATGCCTAACACCACGACTTCAGCTGTTTCAACGTTTGAAAGGATAATACCATGTCAACGGTCGTTTAAAACTACTGATGACTAACACCACATCCTTCAGTCGTTTTCTTACCCGTACCCTATAAATACCCCTGACCTAATCCTTCAATGCTTCATCTTCTTCAAACCTAACGTTCCTCTCCAAAACTTCCCTCTTCTCAATGGCGTCCATGCAAATTGAACCGCGACACAACTGTGTTGCCTACCTCACTAAATCGCCTATCTGGACTAAGTTCGATACTGCTATCGATCTTATGGTTCAGTCCCAATACAATACGGCATTTCTTCTGAATCCCATACTACATGCCGAATCCCTTCAACAATTTTGGATGAACGTTACTATTACCACTGGGGAGAACAACACACCATCTCTCCAGTCGGTCGTCAATCACAAAGAAGTAGTCATCACTCCTGCAGTTATCCGCCAAATTCTTCATCTGGATGATGCTATCTCCTGCTGGATATCCGAAGGGCACCACAGATCTATCCTTTGCCCAACATGGATATCAAGGCAATCTCAGTGCCTCCACTATCCTGAAGAAACACTTTAATGACGCTGAGCGCCTAATTTTTCACATGGTGAATGTATGTTTGGCTCCTAAGACGTCGTCTTGGGATCAAATGTCGACGAAATGGCAGCAGGTAATGTATTCTATTCTTGAGCAACAACCGCTAAACTTCTGAAATAATATTTCGGAGCTCAAGGACATGGCTCAAAAACTAACTGCCAACCGTTGGATACTATATCCACGGTTCATATGGCCATCATTACAAACCAGCTTAATGCTGAGGGACTTGTTGGCTTGGGAGTCCCTGCTACGGCTGTTCTGCCGGAAGTATACTCCCGGCACAACTCTGACCAGACACTAAAAATGGCTGCCAAGCTGCGAAAACCCACGCAGCTGGAACCCAACCACCACCTCCAAATCAAAAGTCCCAACCAAACCCACCAAAAAGAAACCCAAAACGGCTACTCAGGGAATTGAGTCCCCTGAGGATGCCCCTGCAACACAAACGCAGGATATATCCACTAGTCCAAACCCCCTAGTGGATACAATGACTCTTCCAGCCATAGCCGCTCAGGCTTCCTCTCAACAAGAGCCTGCAGCAACCACCCAAGGGGTACCTACATATCTGGGATCTTCCTCACTCGAGGGGATTGCCATTGAAGAACACCAACCTCCCCAGGTGCACACTGCTTCTATCCCTTCACCCCAAACAACCGCCCCTCACAGCCCAACTTTAATAGTTGCACAAGTGCTGACTCATTGCACTCCTCACCCCCTCCCCAGAAACCACTCACTACTGGGAACACCTCTACAATTGAGGGGGAGGAACACAGTGCACTTGAGAACCCACAGCACAGGGGTTTACCACTTCTATCTCCTGGTGTAGACAAGGAGCTTAGAATATCTAGTGAGGCTGCCACCTCTTCTGACTCAGCACATGATCAGGATGAGGCTGGTAACATTGCTAAGACCTCACTAGAGGCAACAGCTGATGATGGACACTGTCCTGAGGCTAGAAGTCCCCAGTACCAAGCACAAGGGGCACATGCACCAACTGGTCTACACCCAGTGCATGTAAATCCTGCTCTAAGCAGGAGGTCAGATGATTCAGCTTCGGCTGATGATGACCTGGGCTTTTTCTACGATGTTCTTGCCCAGAACACAATCCTTGAAGAGAAAGTCAGTAGGCTGCAAAACCTACTTGATCAACTCTCACAAGGAGAAAGACCATCTGCCTCTACCACCCACAGATGGCACCTTCACTTGAAGGTTCCCCAAACACTGAGCCACTCCAAACTCAACCACCTGCCTCTGCTTCAGGCCCTATTTCTCAGGAACAGAACCCTCCTGAGCAAATAGGTGTTGTACTTCAAAATTCCCTCCCTCTCATCACACCCATAATCACTGATATTGTGACTAAAGCCATTGATGAGAGGCTTTCCTCAACTTTACAGCCCTTGATTGATGCTGTTGTACAAAAGACTCTTTTTGCGGTACAAACCCCTTCCTCCAATGCATCCAAAAGGGGAGAGTACTGCAGTGAAAGAAAAGAAGAGGAAAAGAACAGAGGAAAAGAAGGAAGAGAAGCAAGCCCAAGAGGAGGAGAAAGAAAAGCAACCTCTGCTCACTTACAAGCGAAAGAAAAGTGCTGATGATCATACTGCTGAAGACAAATCCTTGGAGGAGCTGGTAAAAGAAGCTGACACTACACACAGCCGATCCATGGATAAAATAATTGAACAACTCTTCAGGCAGGGGTTTGACACAGCCACACTGGATAGTGAGATCATAAGGTTGGAAGTGCAAGAGATACAAACCCGATGGGCAGGGTATGATGCTCTGGAAAAAGAGAGATTGGAAATAATGATCCGCTTTATTGCAAAATACTTAGGAAAATCGTTAATGGAGATTCGCGCGTGGACCAGGGACAGCATTCTGGCTATAGCCACCAGAATCTGTCTGTCTGAGCAATTCACAAAGGGATTATTGTGGAAGCCCTTGATGAGGCTGGGGCTGGTAAAAGGTTAGAGATGGCTAAACTCACAAAGGCAAAACTAACTACAAAGATGCTGGATCAACCTTCCCTTCCACCCACTCAAACAGAGCCTATCCCTCAATCTCCAACCAATCTCTAAGCCAAAATCCAAACATCTTCATTCTCCAAAACCAATTCCTTCACCAACCCAACCATCATCCAGTGATGCACCCAGAAGGAGGAGAAGGGTGCTGAGGATGGAAGAAGAAGAAGAAGAGGAGGATGAAGATGATAGTCTGCCACTCTCTGCTGTTCTAAAGCTACCAAAACCCCGAAGTCAACCCATGATCACACCTGACTCTCAAAGGGAAATGGTCAGAGTCAAGATAGAAGAAGAACAGCAGAAACACGATGATGCGCAACTGTTGAAGATGGTTGACAAGGAATTTCCTCAGTCATCATCATCAAGCCATGAAAGGGCATGCTCAAAGGCTGTACACTCTCATGCACACTTTTCAGTATCAGAAGGAGAGAGTGAGAGTATGGCCAGACCCCAGGGTGAGTTCTAGAATCCATAAAAGAACTATCCCACACAGATACAATGGCCAGGTACGAAAACAATAGATTCTACCATCATGTTGGCCATTGTAGTCTCACCTTGGGAAATCATTGATGAATTCAAGAAAGCTCACCAAGCAAAGAAGACCCCTCAAGCTTTACTAGAAAACAAGATGATAAGAAGGGGTTGTTATATAAAAAGCTTGAAGACATCCAGAAGAATGAGCTCCAGTTACTCCTTGAAGGCAACCATCCTGATGAATTTGTATATAGGGAGGTAACTACGGTGGAGCTAAAAATGGCAGGACCATGAAGTACTTATCAGAGTACTATGGTCCAGAGTTCTTCTTCGAAGGAGGAGTAGAAGAGCTCTCTCAGGAGGAACAAGTTGTTCTCCTGGAGGCCTATGTTCGAGAGTCATACAGACTCATTATGGGGAAGTAAATCTCATGAATGGGATAACAACTCTGTGTCCAGTTCCCCAAAACAGAGTTCCCATTCATACTCTGCCAAACAAATATCTGAGATTTCTTCCTAGGCCGGAGCTTACATGGGTCATCTTCTCTACTGATCAAGAAGGAAAAAGACCAACATTTTGCCAACAATAAGTGGGATAATAAATAATTTAGAGGTTTTGGCTGCATTGGTTCAGGGGGAGTTTGTTGGACCAAAAGAACCAATGAGCAAAGATCAGAAAACCTCTAAGTCCCACATGGTATCACAACAACTGCTAAAAGCCTCATCAGCAGTTTGACAAGTGCTGAAGACTTTAACAGCTGAAGATCAAGTGCTGAAGACTTCAACAGCTGAAGAACTAAAGTGCTGAAGTACAACAGCTGAAGAACACAAGTGCTGAAGCTGAAAGACCAAAGTACTGAAGTACAAAGCTGAAGAGTTTACAAGTGCTGAAGATCAACAACTGATGTACAATGTCTGAAGACAAGACTGAAGACATCAGCTGATGATATCTACTGAAGTCATCAGCTGATGAAACACCTGAAGGTCAAAGTCTGAAGATCAAGTACTGAAGCCTTAGTAGTTTGTCACAACTGCTGAAGAGTACTTTTTCAGTAGTTGTGATATCAGTAGTTTTATATTTCTAGTTTCAGTAGTTTCATGTTTCAGTAGTTTTGTAAAACGAATGAAGAGCTTGTTCTTCAGTCGTTGTAGTTTCTAATCAGTAGTTTATATTCTGTACTTAACACTCTGATATGTTCTCAGTAGTTGTGAACATTTCAGTAGTTTGTTAAGAGTTAGTTATTTTTGTATTAGATCTGCCAGTTGTCACTTTCCGTGATAACAGCAGTGATTGTTGTACTCTATATAAGGAGTGACAACCTATTGTAATTTGAGTGAATGACGGGAATGATATGAATGATTTGATTAGAAATATTCTATATCTATAAACATTCCTTGAATCAGAAATATATATTCTCTCACTATAGCCGTATGTGCTCTTAATGCATACAAGTATCGATCTCTTGCTACAATTTGTCTAATTCCTGTTCGTATTCCGCTGCTTTGAACCCTAATACATCAAACTTGTGATCGTTGATCCTGTCAAGCAATCTGCTTCCAATGTGAAGTTGGTATTGGTTACAATCACACTGCTCCTCCTACAGATTTTGCTTCAAGAGCAGAAGTGAAATCTGATGGAGAAAGCAATAAACCATCCACCTCATCATGTGATTCACCTTTTGATAGAGCATCATCAAAAGTTGAAGTCAACACTAGCCTTCTCAGAACCCATCAGCTGATATTGATGGTTCTACTGCTGACACTCACATGATAAAGAGATGATCAACTCAGGAGTTATTTCTGAAAATCCTGAAAGGACTGGAGAGCAAGATTTAACACCTGAAGTTCAAACTCCAACTAATGACAGCACTGAAGAGAAGAAAATTGTCAGTAGAAAGAGTTTGAAGACTACTAAAGAGGAAGTCAAGAAAGCAAATAATGCTTCTAAAGTACTGAAGAGCAAGTGTTCAGTAGTTTCATCCTCTTTAGTTGATGATCATCATAAGATGAAGAAGAAACCATGTGAAGTATGTGTTTGTTCAATCATCTTACAAATGATTGTTGGTAAAAAGGGGATCCAAACTCAAACTTAAAGAGAACTCAAGAGAAAATGGCTAAAATGAAAACTGAGTTTGGAGCCACATTGTACCAGCAACATCAAATCCTGTAACCCTCAATCTAAAAAGGAAGGGGTTAAACATGTAACAGCTGAGATTGCTCAAAAGAAGAAGGTGCAACATAGGAACTTATCAAACTCCAATGCCAATGTGTCTGAAGAGCTGAAAGCCTTATCCAAAATCAGACACAGCTGGTTATGATGGTTCAACATCTATTGGGAAGAGTTAACCAATTAGATGTTCCTATGTTGAAACCACAGAAAAGGAGGTCCAAGCCAAAGGATTCCTTTTCTTCACCAGCTTCTTCCTCTCAGGTTGTTGTTTCCAACAAACATGTTAGTTTACCATCTGTTGATGAGAACAGGCCCAAGACCAAAAAGGTTTGGGTCTCAAAATCTAACTAATTTGTTGTATCTTGCAGGGTTCTTCAACATACCTCAGAGGCATCTGGTATGTAGACAGTGGAGGATCCATGCATATGACAGGAAACAGATCACTTCTTAATGACTACTCTCATGGAAGGAAGGGGTTTGTGTCATTTGGCAATGATGCAAAAGGTTACATCATTGGCAAAGGCCTTTTCCAATGGGGAAATAAAGTTGATGATGTTAACCATGTGGAAAATCTCAAGTACAACCTCTTGAGTGTCAGTCAAATGTGTGACAAAGGCATGTTGCTCTTTTCACCAGTCAGAACTGTCGGATTCTGTCATCCAAAGTTCTAAATTTGATTGATAAGGTGTTGGATGAACACACTCTCCTAAAGACCAACAAGACAGGAAGAGTGTATGCCTTAGATCTTTCCATGAAAATAGATCTCAAAGGCCATCCTTGCCTGTTTTCCAAGGCTTCCTCCCAAGAATATATTCTATGGCACAGAAGGCTGGGTCATGTTAATCTCAAAAACATGAATCAGCTGATAAACCATGGTTTAGTAAGGGGACTGCCATGAAGGAGTTCAAGTGTGAAGATAACTGCACTGCCTGTTTAAAAGGAAAACAACACAAAGCTTCATTTCCCTCCATAGAAGAACCTCAGTACACTGCCTGCTTACAGCTTCTTCACATGGATCTCTTTGGTCCTGTGAAAGTGATGAGTATGGCTAAGAAGAAATACTATCTGGTAATGTGGATGATTACTCCAGATTTGTATGGACTTTCTTCTTGCATTCAAAGGATGAGGCTGCACAGTCCATTATGAACTTTCTGTACACGTTGAGAAGCAGTATTCCCTACCAGTTAAGTGTGGAGGAGTGATAATGGTACTGAATTTAGAAACCACACACTTGATGAGTTTTACTTATCAAAGGGAATCAAGAGGCAGTATAGCATCCCAAGACTCCTGAGCAAAATGGAGTAGTGGAGAGAAAGAACAGGACCCTTATTGAAGCTGCAAGGTCCATGTTGGCTGATTCTGGACTACCAATGACTTTTTGGGCTGAAGCTGTCAATACAGCTTGCTATGTACAGAATAGAGTTCTAGTAAATCAGAGGTTGATGAAGACTCCATATGAAGTTCTTCATCATTTGGCCCCTCTAATTTCATTCTTCAGAGCATTTGGGTGTCCTTGTTTCATTCTCAACACACGGGATCAACTCCAAAAATTTGATCCTAAGGTGGATGCAGGGTACTTTGTTGGTTATTCATCAACTTGCAAAGCATACATAGTCTTCAACTGCAGAACAAAGATGGTTGAAGAGACTCTACATGTTAAGTTTAATGAATCTCCTAAGGACAAGATTCCACAAAGCCCTGTGGAGCTATTTGATTTGGACATACTGCAATATGTTCTTATCAAACTCCTGCTGTTGCTCCTGTCAACAGTCACCACCTGGTGGTACTGCTGGTGATGATGATGATGATAGCAGTACTCACCTATTCAGGTTTAGTGATCAACTGCCTGATTCAGCTAGACCTGATGTTCCTGTAGCTCCAGTAGCACCATCCACAACAAATGCTGATGAGATTTCTTCAAATTCAACCTCCTTTGAATTACCATCCACTGATTGGTTTCAAGGAAATGATTCACCATCACCATCTGTTGCTGCTGAACCTGCTGCAAACACTTGCACAGATCTCATTGTGTATCAAGATCTGAAGAATCACCCAATGTCTCAAATCATTGGTGATATCACTGCTGGCGTATCAACAAGAAGTCAATTGTCAAATTTCTGCTTCTATGCTCTCTTCATCAGTCAGCAAGAGCCAAAGAATTATCACATTCCTTAAAGGACAATGGATGGGTTGATGCCATGCAGCTTGAGCTTCTTCAGTTCAAGAAACAGCAAGTGTGGGAACTGGTTCCTCTACCTCCAGGTAAGTGTGCAATAGGCACTAAATGGGTGTTTAGGAACAAAACTGATGAAAATGGGCTTATTGTTAAGAACAAGGCCAGACTGGTTGTTCAGGGGTTTGCACAAGAAGAAGGTATTGATTATGATGAAACCTTTGCCCCTGTAGCCAGACTGGAAGCAATTCGATTGTTTTTAGCTTATGCTGCTTATCAAAAACTTAATGTTTTTCAAATGGATGTCAAAAGTGCATTTTTGTATGGGAAAATTAAAGAAGAGGTTTATGTATGTCAACCACTAGGCTTTGAGAACAATAAACATCCTAATTGGGTGTATAAGCTTGATAAGGCTCTTTATGGGTTGAAACAAGCTCCTAGAGCCTGGTATGAGACATTATCAAAATTTCTTCTGGAAAATGATTTCACTAGAGGCTCCATTGATAAGACTTTATTCATTAAGAAAGCTGGGCAGCATAATCTACTTGTTCAAATTTATGTAGATGATATTATTTTTGCATCCTCTGATCCTCAGTTGTGTGATGCCTTTACAAAGTTGATGCAACAGAAGTTTGAAATGAGTGCCATAGGAGAATTACAGTTCTTTCTGGGTTTGCAAATCAAACAAAAGGCTTATGGAATTTTCATTCATCAGTCCAAATACACAAAAGATCTTTTGGAAAAGTTTGATTTACAAAACTGTAAGCCCTGTTCTACCCCCATGTGCAGCACCACACAACTGGATACAGATCAGAATGGTAAAGTGGTTGATGAAACACTTTACAATGTATGATTGGGTCCTTGATGTATTTAACAGCTTCTAGACCAGATATTATGTTTGCTACATGTGTTTGTGCTAGATTTCAGGCTGCACCTAAAGAGTCTCATCTGATTACAGTCAAGAGGATCTTTAGATATTTGCAAGGTAACAATCTCTAGGTTTATGGTATTCCACTGGGCACTCTTGTAAATTAGTTGCTTTCTCTGATAGTGACTATGCAGGGTGTAAGTTGACTAGGAAATCAACTTCTGGTGGATGTCAATTTCTAGACAACTGTTTGATTTCTTGGCAGAGTAAGAAACAAACATCTGTTGCTACATCCACTGCTGAAGCCGAGTACATTGCTGCTACAAGTTGTACATCCCAAGTACTCTGGCTTCAGAATCAACTTTTGGACTATGGCATTACAGAGACTAAGACTCCGTTATTAATGGATAGTGATTCAGCTCTTTGCATTGTCAAAAATCCAGTCCAGCACTCTAGGACCAAACATATAAAAATTAGACATCATTATATAAGAGATTGTTTTGAAAAGGGTCTAATTAATCCTATGTTTGTGCCTAGTGCTGATGAGCTTGCAGACATTTTTACTAAGCCTTTGGATAGTTCAACTTTCCACAACCTGGTGTTAAGGCTTGGTATGCTACAGCTAGAATAAGTGACAAATACTGATGATCTCAGTAATAAGTACTGGTGATCATTGGTAACCATGTCATATATAAGTACTGATGAGTTCTTTCACCTTTAGTAGTTTTTATAACTACTGAAGGCTAAATGCCTCACAAGTACTGAAGTACTTTATCTGTTCTAAACCACTGATGTAGTTACAACTACTGATATAGTTACAACTACTGAAATCAGTACAAACAGATAAGTACTGACGTCCTATGAAACACCTGAAAAGCAGATGCAAAGTCTGATGAGTAAGTGTTGAGGGCAGTATGAAACAGCTGAAAAGCTAAGAATTGACGAAAACAGCTAATGAGTAATTTCTCTTCAGTTGTTTCTACAACTGCTGTTTCAAAACAACTGAAGCCAAAACCATGTCTTCAGTAGTTTACAACTACTGAAGACTAACACCAAGTCTTCAGCTGTTTACAACAACTGCTGACAAAACCAATGTCTTCAGTAGTTTCATAACTACTGATGACTGATACCAAGTCTTCAGTTGTTTCATCACCTGAAGTCAAAACTGTCTTCAGTAGTTTTATAACTACTGATGACTAAATTCGAGACTTCAGCTGTTTCAACGTCTGACGGTTAATACCACATCATCAGTAGTTTCAACAACTGATGACTCACACCAAAACCTCAGACGTTTTCTATCCCGAGCCTTTAAATACCTTATCCCACCTTCAGAGTTTTTATCTTCTCTTCTCAAACCTAACGTTCAAAAACTCTCTACCCTCTCTTCATCAATGGCGACCATGCAATTAAAACCACGACACAACTGTGTCGCACATCTCACCAAATCGCCATACTGGACCAAGTTTCACAACGCCATTGATTTAATGGTTCAATCACCCTACAAAACGGCGTTTCTCATAAATCCCACCATATATGCAGCATCCCTTAACCACTTCTGGACAAACGTCACTTTAGTCTCTGAGGAGAACGACACAGAGTCTCTTCAATCGTTTGTCTATGGCCAAAAAGTGGTCATCACTCCAGACACTCTTCGTCAAACCCTGAATCTGGATGATGCCACTTTCCCATCTGGTTATCCAAAGGGCACAACAGATCAATCATTTGCCCACCATGGATACCAGGGTGACTTGAGTGCATCTACCTTACTGAAGAAACATTTCCCAATTGCTGAACGTCTCATATTTCATATGGTAAATGTATTCCTTGCCTCCAAGACCTCATCATGGGATCAAATGTCCACAAGGTGGCAACAGGTAATGTACTCCATCCTTGAGCAACAACCTTTAAATTTTTCGGAAATACTATTTTCAGAGCTCAGGGATATGGCTCAAAAACAAACTGCTAACCGTTGGATATTATATCCTCGGTTCATAATGGCCATAATTGCAAACCAGCTTCAAGCTGAGGGACTTGTTGGCCTAGGAGTCCCTGCTATGGCTGTACTGCCTGAAGTATACTCCCGGCACAACTCTGACCAATCACTCAAAATGGCTGCCAAGCTGCGCAAACCCACGCAGCTGGAACCCACAGCCACCACTCCAAATCAAAAGTCCCCACCAAACCCACTAAAAAGAAAACCAAAAAGGCTACTCAGGGAAATGAGTCCCCTGAGGATGCCCCTGCAACACAAACGCAGGCTATATCCACTGGTTATAACCCCTAGTGGATATAAGGACTCTCCCAGCCACAGCCGCTCAGGATTCCTCTCAAAAGGAGCCTGCAGCAACCACAGAAGGGGTACCCACCAATCTGGGATCTTCCTCATTTGAGGAGATTGCCATTGAAGAGCACCATTCTCCCCAGGTGCACACTGCTTTTACCCCATCTCTCCATGCAACCGCCCCCCAAAGTCCCACCTTATCATTGCAAATGTGCTAACTCAGCTGCATGCCTCTCCTCCTCCCCAACAACCACCAACAAAGGGGAGAACCACAGCTAATGAGGACGAGGATCACCATGCTTCTGACAACCCACAGCAACGGGGTTTAAATGTTCTATCTCCTGGTGTGGATATGGAGACCAGAACATCTGGTGAGGCTGCCACCTCTTCTGAATCAGCATATGATCAGACTGAGGCTGGTAACATTCCTAAGACCTCACCAGAGGCAACAGCTGATGAAGGACAAAGTCCTGAGGCTGGAAGTCCCCAGTTCCAAGACAAAGGGGCACATGCTACAACTGGTCTACACCCAGTGCATGTACATCCTGCTACAAGCAGGAGGTCAGGTGATTCAGCATCTACTGATGATGACCTGGGCTTCTTTTATGACGTTCTTGCCCAGAACACAATCCTAGAGGAGGAAGTCTGTAGGCTGTAAAAACTACTTGACGAACTCTCTCAAGGAGAAAGACCATCTGCCACCACATTAACCCAACAGATGGCACCTTCCTCTGAAGGTCCCTTAAACACACAGCCACTACAAAATTCTCAGCCACCTGCCTCTGTTTCTGGCACCATTTCTCAGGACCAAAACCCTCCTGAGCAAATGGATGCTATCCCTCAAAATCCCCTATCTCTCATCACACCACAGCTAACCGAATTTGTTATTAAAACTGTTGATGAGAGACTTTCTACTGTCTTACAACCTCTGGTGGAGGATGTACTGCGCCAACAACTTTCTGCTACTCAATCCCTTGCAACCAATGCACCCAAAACGGGGGAGAGTTCAGCAGTGAAAGCTAAAAGAAAGAGGATGGAGAAGGAGAAAGAGAAAGAGAAAGACAAAGAGGTGGAAAAAGAGAAGGATTGTGTGTATGAGGCTGAAAAAGAGAAGGAGAATGTGATTGAGAAGGGAGCTGAAATTGAAAAAGTACATGAAATTCAAAAAGATTTTCATGTCACATACAAGAAAAAGAAGAGTGCTGAGAAAGAGAAGAACTTGAACGAAATGGTTAAAGAGGCTGATGCTGAACACAGCAGATCAATGGACAATATCATTGATCAGCTGTTTAGGCAAGGTTTCGACACTGAAAAGCTGGATTCTGAAATAAGAAGATTAGAGATCGAAGAGATCCAACAAAGATGGGCCAGCTACAGCACTATGGATAGAGAGAGACTTGAGATCATGATCGGATTCATCAGCAAATACCTTGGGAGATCATTGATCGAAGTAAAATCATGGACCAGGGACAGCATCTGGCCATAACCTCCAAGATCTGTTCGTCTGAGGCATACACTAAGGGGTTAGTAGTCGAAGCTTTGAATGAAGCAGGAGCAGGGAGCAGGACTGAGCTAGCCAAATACTCAAAAGCAACACTCACCTCCAAAATGCTAACTCAGCGTGTCAACATTCCCTCTCCAAAACAACCACAACCCACAAAACCAACTCCCTTACCATCTAAACCAACAGCCGATGATGCACCCAAGAAGAAGAAGAGAAGGGTGTTGAGGCTAGAAGAAGAAGAAGAAGAAGAGGATGATGTGGAAGAAGATAGGCTACCTCTGTCTGCAGTCCTAACATTGGCTAAAGCCAAACCCATGCCCATCACTCCCAACTCACAGATGGAAGCTGTGAGAGTAAAGATTGAAGAAGAACAACAACAAAAGCTTCATGATGATGAAATGCTGAAAAGCATTGACAAAACTTATGCTGCTTCGTCATCAATAATAAGTATGAAGAAAGAAGCTCTGAGGTTGTACACCCTTGCCAATACATTTCAATATCAGAAGGAAAAGGTGAGAGTATGGCATGATCCTAGGGTGGCTCACAGGATTGTAAAGAAAGACATTCCTTCGAGATACAAGGGCCAAGTCAAAAGGATCGTAGATGAAGAGATCACAGTGGTCCTTGTAGTATCACCCTGGGAGATTGTAAAAGAATTCAAGAAGGCCTATAAGACTAAACAACCACCCCAAAAGATGTTAGAGAACAGAATTATTAAAAAGGGGTTAGTCTACAAGAGGCTTGAGAACTTCAAACAAAATGAGTTCAGTCTGTTACTTGAAGGGACTCATCCTGATGAGTTTGCATACAGACAGATTACAACAGTTGAGCTCAAAAATGGTAAACAGGCCAAGTACATCTCAGAGCTGTATGGGCGTGAAGGATTGTTTGATGGTGAAGCCGAGAACCTGACCATGGAAGAACAAATTATGTTTCTCAGAGCATACACCAGAGAATCCTACAGGCTTATACATGGGAAGTGAGTCTCATGGATGGGGGAACAGCTCAGTGTCCAATTCCCCAATACAGAGCTCCCATCCATACATTGCCAACCAAATCATCAGAGACTCATTTCTAGGCCAGTGCTTATATGGGTCATCTTCTCAACTGATCAAGAAGGAAAAAGACCAACCATTCTGCCAACAATAAGTGGGACCTAAATAAAGTTAAAGGTTTTGGTTGCATTGGTTCAAGGGGAGTTTGTTGGACCAAAAGAACCAATGAGCCGGATCAGAAAAACCTTTAAGTCCCACAGACGTCACAACAACTACTGAAGACCACAACAGCTGAAGACAACAACTGATTACAAAGTCTGAAGACAAGTGCTAAAGACAAAGTCTGAAGACAAGTGCTGAAGACAAAGTCTGAAGACAAAGTCTGAAGACACAAGTGCTGAAGACAAAGTCTGAAGACACAAGTGGTGAAGACCAAAGTATCAGACGTTGTCACAACAGCTGAAGAGGTCCTAACAGCTTCTAATCTTGCCACTGGAGCAAATACATCAGTGTAGTCAATCCCTTCTTCTTGTGTGTATCCTTGAACAACCAGTCTAGCTTTGTTCTTGATGATGATGCCTCTATCATCTTTCTTGTTCCTAAACACCCATTTGGTTCCAATTGTAGTCTTCCCAGAAGGAAGAGGACAAAGGTTCCAAACTTTCTGCCTTTTGAATTGAAGCAGCTCTTATTGCATAGCTTCAACCTAACTTCCATCCTTTAGAGCTTCATCAACTTTCTTTTGCTCTATCTGGGATAGAAAACAAGAGTGAAGACAAACATTTTCTTCATGGGTTTGTCCTCTTGCCTTTACCCCTAAGACAACATCTCTAATGATGTTTGTGGTAGGGTGAGACTTGTGGATCCTAAGTTGAGGGATCACAGCAAGTTGTTGAGAAAGATCTAAATTAGAGAAATTTAGATCTGGCATGGATGTTTCTCCCATCACATCAGCACACTTTTCAAGTGAAACTTGATCCAAGCAGTGTGTGACATCATTGATGTTCTCATCAATGGTGTGGTTAGTGGCATCAAGAAATTCTTGGTCACTGTCACCACCACCATTGTTATCATTCACAGTTAAGGTGTTCTTATCTGGTTGTAGAGCCTCTGAGCTAGAATTTGAAGTCTTACCAGATGTATCAGCTGAGTTTGTCATTATTGTACTGTCAGAAACCTCATTTGCAGAAGTGGTTCCAACTGGAGCTGAAGATATATGACTTGAGGATCTTCCTAGCTCAAATCTTGGATCAGGATCATCTGTATTTAAATTTGCTGCAGTTCCTGAAACATTCTCACAAGATTTGTTAAAACAGTTGGTAACCAAATCAAGATCAAACAACCAATCCGGACTAGAACCAGCAACACAGGATGGGTGTTCATTGAAAGTTACACTGGCTGACTCCTCAACTGTTGGACCAAAAGAACCAATGAGCCGGATCAGAAAAACCTTTAAGTCCCACCGACGTCACAACAACTACTAAAGACCACAACAGCTAAAGACAACAGCTGATTACAAAGTCTGAAGACAAGTGTTGAAGACAAAGTCTGAAGACAAGTGCTGAAGACAAAGTCTGAAGACAAGTGCTGAAGACAAAGTCTGAAGACACAAGTGCTGAAGACGAAGAATAAAGACACAAGTGCTGAAGACCAAAGTATCAGACGTTGTCACAACAGCTGAAGAGGTCTTCTTCAGTAGTTATGACGGTTTACCTTTCAGTAGTTTTATGTTTTATCTTTTCAGTAGTTTGACACAACAGCTGAAGAATACTTCTTCAGTTGTTGTGCTCATCAGTAGTTTTATATTTATCAGTAGTTTTGTAAAACGACTGAAGAGCTTGTTCTTCAGTCGTTGTAGTTTCAGTAGTTTCTTATCAGTAGTTTCTTATTTTGTACTTAACACTCTGATATGTTCTCAGTAGTTGTGAACATTTCAGTAGTTTGTTAAGAGTTAGTTATTTTTGTAATAGATCTGCCAGTTGTCACTTACCCGTGATAACAGTAGCGATTGCACTCTATATAAGGAGTGTCAACCTAATGTAATAAAATGAATGATTTGATCAGAAATATTCGATATTATTAAAACATTCCTTGTTACAGAAATATATTCTCTCGTTATAACCGTATTTGTTCTTAATGCATACGAGCATCAAATTCTTGCTACAATTTGTCTAATTCTTGTTCATATTCCGCTGTGCTACGCTCAATTACATCAAACTTGCGATCACTGATCCTTACATCAACAGTTCTAGTTCTGAGATTATACACTCTATAAGCCTTAGCTTGGGAAGAGTATCCTATAAAGTGTCCATCATCTGATTTCTCAGCAAACTTGGCAATTTGATCTTTGGTATTCAAGATGGTTCAAGGACATCCAAATGACCTGAGAAAACCAATGAAAGGTTTTCTCTTGTGCCAAAGTTCATAAGGAGTCTTACCATGAGTCTTGGCTACTAAAACTCTATTCTGCACATAGCAGGCAGTGTTGACTGCCTCTGCCCAGAAGGTGATGGGTAGTTTAGAGTCAGACAGCATGGTTCTTGCAGCTTCAATCAGTGTCCTATTTCTCCTCTCAGCAACACCATTTTGCTAAGGAGTCCTGGGAGCACTGAATTGTCTTGTAATACCCTTTTCATCACAAAATGAATCAAGGATTTGGTTCTTAAATTCAGTTCATTGATCACATCTTATGATCTTGACCTTGTGATCAGACTGATTCTCAATCTTTAAGATGAAATTCTTCAGAATCTCAGGAGTCTCATCCTTAGTTCTA
This sequence comes from Flaveria trinervia, assembly GCA_025506515.1. Classification (NCBI taxonomy): domain Eukaryota; kingdom Viridiplantae; phylum Streptophyta; class Magnoliopsida; order Asterales; family Asteraceae; genus Flaveria; species Flaveria trinervia. The sequence continues at coordinate 21,363,881 of CM046444.1, forward strand.
AGGAAGAAAACCCAAGTGAATCTTGTAAAGTCATCTGTGATCACTAAACAGTATAAGGTCCTTCCTAAACTCATTACACTGGTGGGGCCAAAGAGATCCATATGTAACAAGTGTAGGGGTGTAGTGATGGAGTTCTTTTCCTTAGGCTTGTAAGATACCTTATGTTGCTTACCTTTCAGGCATGCAACACAGTGGTCATCACTTGTAAACTCTTTCTTTGGCATTCCAGTTACCAAATAATGCTTAATTAATTTATTCATGTTCTTAAAGTTTACATGGCATATTCTTTTATGCCATAGGAAAGACTCATCACTATTGGCTTTAGAAAGAAAGCATGAAACTTCTCCAGAGGGAGAGGTTTCTTGCAAATCCATCTTGTACATGTTTCCTTTCCTGGGGGCTCTAAGCAGGATATGCTCATGAGGAATGACCACACCAGGCTTAAGAACAATGCACTCATGTTCAGTAAAAAGCATGTTATGACTCTGATCACAAAATTGAGATACACTCAGAAGATTGTATCCAAGCTCCTTAACAAAGTTTACCTTTTCTATACTGAGCTTACTATTTGTTACCTTGCCCCTTCCAGAAATGTAGCCACCTTCATCTCCTCCAAAAGCAACTGGTCCTCCATCAATCCTTTCAAAGTTCTGGAGTAGTGACCTATTCCTGTCATGTGCTTGGAACAGCCACTGTCTATGATCCAGACATTTCTGTCTGTCTTCAGTTGTCCCTGCACAAGGAGAATGATTAGTTACATTTGGAAACCCAAGCCTTGCTTGTCTTGGGCTCATTTGCAGAAGGTAATTCAACAGTAATAGATCCTATGGTTGTACTAAAAGGATCTTGAGCTTTTTTTGATGAAGAAATCTCAGTCACTTGGTCTTTCTTTGACATCCACACCACCTTTGAAGTCTTGGACTTAACCTTCGAAACTTTGGAAGCTTTTGGAACTTCGAAAGTTTTTATGATTGAACTTCGGAAGATTTTGCAGACACTGCAGCAGACTTCAGTGCTTCGGAAGAACTCCTTTCTTTCGAGACCAAATTTTCTTCCGAGGGTAATTTTCCATTTCCCTTCTTCTTAGAGATGGAGCTCCCGAAGGAAACATGTTTTCCTTCCGAAGCTTGAATCTTCTTAGAACTCTTTGAAGCCTTTGTTTTGGTCATATGGACAGTACCATTAGGATTGAAGAGACAATCCTTGGCAATGTGAGTGGTACTTTCACACATGACACAATTCATCTTCTTCTTCACAAGAGCCTTTTATTTGGAATAGGACTATCTTTGGTCACATCCCTTCTCCACCTTCATCTTTGCAGATGATGAGACAATCCTCTTGGGCTGAGGACTGTGCTTGGAGTTTGATGGTCCAGGCTGTGCAGCAGTGGTACACAGCAGATCAGTCTTCTTCTTGCTGCTGAGATGAGTTGAACAAGAACCAGAACTCTTAGCAGAAGAGTTTTGGTTGATATCTTCATTCCCTACCACTTTAAACCCTGCAGAGATAAAAACTTGTTTCTGCTTAGAGTCAAAAGTAGTCTTGATCTCTTGAGCCTTCTTTGCCTTTCTTTTACTCTTTCTGATCAAGTTCTTTCTCATCGACTTTGTCATCACAGTCTTCACTTTCTCCTCAGAAGGATAGTGGCCCTTCTTGGAATCCTCCTCTTCACTCTTTTCAGAGGGATTTTTCACTATCTCTTCTTCATCCTCTTCACTCATGGGATCTATGAAAGGAAGCTCATCTTCACAAGTTCCACACCTAGGAGATCTTACTGACAAGATTGTGTGTGGAGGAGCTATGTCATTGGATCCTAGTCCCTGCCTATTTTGATAGCACACTTTGTTGTGCAGGGATGAGGATATCATGTTCTTGAAGGTCTCTTCTTCAAGAACACTCTTTTCTACCCTGGCTTTGCTAATCACAAGCTCAGCCTGGCACTCAGTTAACTTGCTTATGAGATCTTTGATCTGAGTCCTAAAATCTGTGTGTTCATGTTTTAGAACTGAAATGGTTTTCTCTAAGTCCTCTATTTTCAGCTTATAATCATTTTCAGACTTTCTAAAATCAGATTTTAAAATGTTTAAGGACTCAAGGTTAGATCTCAGTTCCAAGTTGTAGGACCTGTACCTGTTAACTTTAACAATGCATTCAGGAGTATAGAGATGTTCTAATACCTTGGCATCATCATGATCAGCCATTAGCGCTTGGTTTGGAGAAGCATCTTCCACCTGAAAGCTCCAGTCAAAGCCTCCTTCTTCAACAGCAACAACAGCTTGCTGCTTTGACTTCTCATTATGGAGAGCTTTGTCAGTGTAGTTTGATCTGGACTGTGTTTGGCCACTATTTTTTTTAGGTGCCTTGCACTCTCCGGAAAAGTGGCCCATCAAGTTACAGTTGTAACACTTGACTTTGCCTTTGTCCAATCCAAACTTTCCACTGGTTGCATTGCTTGGAAACTTCCTTCCAGTCCTCTTGTAGAACTTCTTGGCTCTGTGAGTGAGAAGAGCCATCTGCTGGACTATTTCCATATACTCCAGATCATCTGGATGAATACAGTCCAGGTCTTCAAAAGTGATAAGAGAGTTGCAACAGCTTTCATCAGAAGACACAAAAGCTTGAGAAGAGCTTGTCTTTTGGAATGGGCTTCCTTGAGTGTAGTTCTCCCTTGGTGTCTCTGGGAAGGTGATGAAAGGACCCTTTGGTGAATTGTCAGGTAGCATAAGAGATGATGTTTGGGTTCTATGCTATCCCTTTCAATCACATGTAGGGCTGAACCCATTTGATTGTTGGAGTTGCCAGATGAACCTTGCATGTTCATCTCCATTTGGTAGCCACTGAAAATCCCATATAACTCTGTTAGAGTAAGAGTTTTGAGATTTTCAGTTCTCTTGATCACCACACAGTAGTGTGTCCATTGCCTAGGAAATGAGGACATGAACTTCCTTACAATGTCTCTGTTTTCAAAAGAAACTCCTCCATCCACTAGGGTGTCCACAATCTCAACATACCTGAAATACTGCTGAGTCATGGTTTCACCTGTTTTGAAGGTGAAGTTTTCAAACTGCTACTTCAAAAGATCCTTCTTGTTCTCCTTGGCTTCAGAAGAACCCTCACACATCAGTTTCAGTGCATCTCACAGTTGCTTGGCTGTTTTGCACTTCTTGAAACCTCTGTGTACAGAGTTTGGAAGGGCAGTTTGAAGAGCTGTCATGGCTTTTTTGTTTATCTCTACTCTCTTCCTATCTTCATTAGAGTAGTTAGCCACATCTTTGGGAATCATACCAGCACCAGTAGCAGAAGGGGTGTTGGGTATGAAAGGTCCATTCTCAATAGACTCCCACATTCTTGAATCAAGAGACCTGATGAAACCTTCCATTCTTAAACACCAGGTATCAAACTCATCAAGAGTGATCAGTGGGGACTTGTTCATGGTTCTAGTTTCCATATCAGTTTTGGAAATGGCTGCCATTTGAAAAGTTTAGTTTTTTGTGTGTGTGAGGGATCTTAAGATGGTGAGATCTTATATCAAGAGCTTGAAAAGCTCTGATACCAAATGCAAGATCGTTGAAGGGTTAGTTACAACACAACAACACAAAGAGGATATTAACTAACTTTAATCAAACAGTAAACTGGATTAACCAAGATAAGATATTAAGAACACAAGTAATGCAAAAGACAGAACACAAAGAACACAAGTATTTGGTTTTCAAGAATGCAGTATATTGCCTTCTCTATGTTCTATTACAAGTGTTACAAAAGCATATTCGAAAGATACAAGAACATGAGATACTTATACTACATCCTATAGCTGGCTATACTTTGAAAGGCAGCTAGATACAATTGACTAGACACAAACAAAATCAATTGTAGAGTCAAAAGGCAGATTGCCTTTTGACTTGTGACTATGACATGCCATAGCTCACATCCTTATCTATTACAAAAAGGATAAAGTATATAAAGTAGAAAGTTACAGACTCAAGACCTCAATGTACAGTTACCAAAAGCATGGACCTTTTCACCAACTCATGTAAGTTGGTGACTCGCAGAGGTGCAGCAGAAAGGTGTCCAGCTTTATGGAACACTACATGACATAAAGCATGTTACTAAAAGTCTTTGGAAGAAATCTGTCTTCATGAATTGAAGCTTCGGAAGACTTTGTCTCTGAGGCTTCGAAAGACTTCATGTTTGGCTTCGGAAGATATTGGTCTTTGCTTCGAAGATTTCACACTTAGAGTATTTTCTGTTTCATGTGTGAAACTTCCTAAGCTTCTTCTTTAATGCACTTGTGCAGCATGCATGAAAGACTAAAGATGTTTAGGTTATATCAGCCTCTTCATTAATCTCTACAGTCGGGTCTACCATAATCCCCTCAGGATTCACTACATGACCTAAAAACTAAACCCTGCGCAACAAGAATGCACAATTGGAGAACTTGGCATACAACTTCTTCCTTCTCAACGTCTCCAACACCTCTTGAATGTGACCGACATGCTCATTCTCGCTCTTTGAGTAAATCAGGATGTCATCAATAAACACAATCACTGATTTATCTAACATCGGCCGAAACACGATTCATTAAGTCCATAAAAGCAGCTGGCACATTGGTTAAACCAATTGACATAACGAGAAACTCGTAATGTCCATAACGCGTGCAAAAAGCTGTTTTAGGAATATTTTGTTCCTTAACCTTCACCTGATGGTAGCAGATCGAAGGTCTATCCTTGAAAACCAACTGGCACCCTGGAGTTGATCAAACAGATCATTAATTCTCGGTAAGGGGTGCCGATTTTTCACTGTTAGCTTGTTCAGTTCACGATAGTCTATGCACATCCTCATACTACCATCTTTCTTCTTCACAAATAAGACTAGAGCACCCCAAGGCGAGATATTCGGTCTAATGAACCCCTTATTAAGCAACTCCTGTAATTGCTCCATCAAATCTTTCATCTCAGTCGGAACCAACCAATACGGTGCCTTAGCAACAGGTTGGGCACCCGATATCAAGTCAATCTGGAACTCAATCTCGTGGTCAGGTGGCACTCCTGGTAAGTCTTCGGGAAACACGTCCGGAAAGTCGCACACAACTGGTACATCGGATAGTTGTGGGGTTAGCGTATCCACATCATTTACATAGGCCATGTAGGCACTACATCCATGCCTCATGCACTTTCCTGCCACCACCATCGAAATCATTTTCGGAATCGTCATGACTCGGTCACCGTAAACCATCACTGAGCTCCCATCAAGAGTTGTCAATCGAATCATCTTGTTGTGACACACAATGTTCACCTCGTAGTCCACTAACCAATCCATTCCTAGGACTATGTCGAACCCACCCAAGGTCATTACGAATGGTCTAAGAGAAAACTTGTGACCTTCTAATTCTACATCACAACCTTCTACCATCTTAGAGATCCTGATAGACTTACCTATGGCAGTTTCTCCATCAAAGGGCACATCTATATTCTTACTACTAATGGGCAATTTAGCACAGAAAGCAGCAGAAATAAAACTTTTACTAGCACCAGAATCAAATAACACAGACGCTAAAGTTTGATTTACTAGAAACATACCTGACACAACATCGGGGTTCGTCTTAGCCTCCTCCTGCGTCATCATAAACGCTCTGGCACTTGCCCTCTGTCCTTTAGTCTCGGTCGTCTTCTTCCCTTCACTGGAACTTTTAGCCCTCGGCTTCTTGCAGTCCCTGCTCATGTGGCCCTCCTCGCCACAAGTATAACACTTCCTTATTCCGCAGTCCTTCGCCACATGTCCGATCCTCCCACATCGGAAATAGACATTGGATCTCACTCTACATTCCCCGGTGTGCTCTCGTCCACACTTAACACACCTCCTAGACCCCGCACCAGATGTGACCACATGTCGGTCATCCACCCATGCACCTTTGTTGCTTGGAGCGGCTCCGCCACGTCCTAATCGCTTCCCGTTCCAATTCCGATCACCACCACCTTTCTTGCCAGCTTTCACCACCATAGTTCTTTCATCATACAATCTCCCCGCCAAGTCTACCGTCGATCTATATGTGCTCGACCGGGTAGCGATCATGTGCCTACAAATATCCGCCGGCAGCCCTTGGATGAATCTCTTGATCTTTCGTGACAGAGGTGTCACTTGATCTGGCACCAGTCGTGCCATCTCATTGAACTTAGTAGTGTATTATTGATGGGTCATAGTCCCCGCCTCCAACTTCATTCTTCCAATTTCCCGACTACCCACGACTTGGACGATATTGTCCAACCAACACAAAGTCGAGTCCATAAATGAATGGGCAGCAAACTTCACCTTTTGGTCCTCTCGGCACTCGCTGATATTTAGAACAACTTCCATCTTTCTCACACACCGGTGAGCAGCAGCAGCAGTGCCATTACCATCGAAGGTTGGGGGCTTGCATCTTTGAAATGCCCTATAGTTGCAACCTCGTGCCGCCTCTGGCGTAGGCTCTTCTTCATCCTCTTCTTCTTCGTCATCAGAGAGAACCGTCTCAATATCGGGCTATCTTCTTTTGCCCATAGGCCTACTCCTTTCCTTCCTTTCTCTTTCCTCACAGCCTTGATTACTTCGGTCACCAGAGACGGTAAGATGGTCTGCATGACCTAATTCACCTCTTCAACAACAGCCTCCTTCACCGAGGCTCTTAAGTTAGCACTCTCATCCCCAGCCTCTGGATGAGGAGTCTTTGGTTTTTCATGAACCACCTCTTCGGCTCTAGGCCTTCCTCTTGTAGCATGTGGTTCGGCACCACGTCCACCACGACCTCCATCACATGAAGCCTTTGATGATCTACCACCAGCCATCCTCTAACACACTATAAGATTCAAACACCAACATGGTCATTCAAGGGAAGAGCTCAGTTTATGTTAAGTATAGTAAGTCCCTAATTATAGTGGCCAGTTGTAATTAGCCACTTACTTTACTCTTCATACCCCAAGCATTACCTATCCTGACTACATTAGTATCTAAATCTACTAAAGGCACATAAACCACATAACATGCGCACGTAATGCCGGTTAATCATTAAGAAAATACTTGATGCCACGTAGCTACTCGGACTGGCATCCCTTCCTTTTCGTCCCATTTTCAGTTTAGGTTTCTTTTGAAAATTTACCCATTTCACTTAAACTTTGGCTCTGATACCAACTTGTAAGGCTCCGTTCCCGGGACACTTACAGCTAGTCAATCATCACACATAAAACATATAATTACATTAACTTTAACAAAATATTGCAGCGGAAACATTAAAATAACTTTTCATTCCAATATAAATGCTTTTGGAAGTTAATACAATATTCATTACAAAACATCGTTTGTTCACATTATAATGCAAAAACATTAAACAAAAGAATGCCATCCAAAAAGAGCCAAGTAGCTTCCCCATGCCATCCTCAACAACCATTACCTGCTAACTTAAACACATAAAAGTCAGCGTTGCTGAGTGAGTTCTACTTTTAAAATAAAACGTACTTTACTTTCATTTAAAACCGTTCTTTACCCTTTATCAAATCATACTATACTTTTGTACATGATCGCACATCGTACGTACACATAGATAATATCATTATTATCTTTCTTTACTGTTTATCACTTTCTTTCTTTATCTATTTATCTATTTCCAGATTAGTGTCATCGGTTATACCCCAAACGTATACACAAAGTGGGTACTGGGCCGAAGATCATAAATGACTTCCATAACGCACATAGCATGACACCAGCACCGGGGCAAGCGACAAAGATCCCAACTGTATACTACACCTCAACGTATGCACAAAGCGGGTACTGGGCCGAAGATCATAAATGACTTCCGTAACGCACATAGCCTGCCACTAACACCGAGGTGAGTATCCACTATAATACATGTACTATATCACTGGTCAGTCACAAGACTGGACCCTGTGTGTATCCTTATGGGTTAGCTAAACCACACACAGTTGAGCTTATCACATTTTAGAGTTGTGCACCTCCATACATTTTGCTTGCAAGCCTTTCTTTACTTTCTCTTTCACTAATGCATGCATTCTATCATTATGTTCCTCTTTTTATTATCTTCCACTTTACGTTACATAATACTTTACCATTTCTTTCACAACTATAACATGTAAAGCCATGGGAAAGATAAACATACATAACAAGGAACAACAACATGAACATACAAACATCGCCATACAAGGCACCATCATACATACCATCATGCATAAGCATCAATTATACATCATTCATACATCATCTATGACTTCAAAAAGTCAACTTACATAGCCCCTAGGAACCTCCCAAGTCAAAGCCTACATAATATTTTCCCCCATAAATCAGAAAATATTCTAAGTCTTTAGGCGCATGGGCACTATGCAGGCGCATGGGGAACACTTAGGTGCATGGGCAACTTTCAGGTGCACGGGCAACTTTCAAGCGCATGGGCACTATAGGGGCACATGGGTAACACTTATCATTTTTGGGCAACTCTAGGCACATGGGCACTATGCAGGTGCATGAGTGCCTCGACGCATGAACTGGTTGGCCGTATGAACGCTTAGTCAATTTTAGCCTAATTCTAGGCGCATGAGTACTATTTGGGCGCATGAGGTTTTGGGCGCATGGGAACACTTAGGCAGTTAATTTTGTTGGGCGCATGGGCCACTGTTTAGGCGCATGGGCAGACTATAATACACTTAAACTTCATAATTCAGTTCCCAATCATCACCTATCGTGTTCTAACCTTAAATAACACATCCTAAGCCTCAGAAATACAGCCATAACATCATCATACACATGCATAGCCCAAAATCAAACTCCACCCACAACATACACACATACACACATACAGGTATAAAACCCAACTTTATAAAAATATTCATACTTGCATTTCCAGCCCCAAAGCAGTTTAAAACAAGTAAAAAGGGGGTTCTAGAACTCACCTTAGCAGCCTTTGGTTATGACTTCTTCAAAACCCGCTTGCAATTGAGTTTAACCGCCTAGAAACCCACCAAAACACACACGACCGAACACACAAACACACATAAGCTTTTAACTGAGGCTAAGGCCATTTAAGAACATTATAAACACACAAATTCTTACCTTGAATTCGAAATTATGATCTTGTTCTTCAAAGACCCAAGAATTTTCATCTCTTCTTTCTTTCTCTATAGAAAAATCCGAATGCTATGTGTGAAGGGAGAGTGATGGGCGGCCATCACCTTTATTCACCAACTTTTGAAGACTTTTGTCCTTTTTTTACACTTTTTACCCCTTAACATGGGTAATATACCTTTTCTTTCTTTTTCCTTCACTTTTTTCTTTCTTCCTTTGACTTTTAAAATAACTGAGTGTTACACCGAATCATTGCTCGGGTAGGGGAAGCAGCCTATTGTTTAGAGTTGTCTGATGACCTAAGTGGGATTCATCTAATGTTTCATGTATCTAATTTGAGAAGTGTTTAGCGGATGAGGACTTCCATTTGAGGATATAGAGGTGGATGAACGACTCAATTATATGGAGCAATTAGTGGCCATTATTGACATAAAAAGAGAAAAGTCTAAGGCATAAAGTGGTTCCGTTAGCATGAGTATAGTGGAGACACAGAAATGGATCAGAATCTTTGTGATAGTCCGAGGAGGAGATTAGGCAGCATTATCCTGAATTGTTTAATGACTGCAGACTTCTAGGATGAAACCTAAATAAGTGGGGCAGACTTGTAACACCCCGAAATTCGAAATGAGCCAATTAATAACACTAGGCTTAGTTGGGGGTTATTTAATATAAAAGAAGAGAGAAATGGATTATGGACCAAAGTAACCTTACGGGCTATGTGTTAGATGAGTTTAAGGTCTCCTCAACACCCGGTATAAAAATACAAATCAGCCATATTCTTTCTCATTAGCAACTCAAACAACCAATCCTCTAGAGAGAGTGTGTTGAGGGAGAAAGTGGAGAAAACTGAAGATTTAGGGCTTTATGGATCAAAGGATTGAAGATCTGTGTTTTTTGGGCATTAAACAACAAGAATATATCAAGAATCCAGGTAGAATCATCATATAAACGTCCCTTTTAAGCATACCCGGATTCTAGGGTTTTGGGGTTTTGAAATGTGGTATAGAATCAACACAAAAGTCACGTTTTTTATGCATGAAATCATGTAAAAAGCTTTGACATAAGTTCATGGATGAAAAATTAAGGATTTGGATGTAAAAAGTTGAAGTTTTCGGTTAAAAATGGGCTGGATCGTCATTTTTATGCATGTAGAGAAACTACGAGTTCGTCCAGAGAAGTTGTTAGTTCTTCCTGCGAAACTCTGGATTCATCTAGCGAAACTATCACGTGAAATGAGCAGCAAAACTAGCTATGAAACAAGCAGCGAAACTAGCAGAGAAACTATGTAGAAAATGACTTGTTTCTATGTTAACTCATATGCAGACTGTGTATCGTGAGCATACTTTAGGTGAAGTTATTTGCAGAGAGTAGGTGAGTTCTAGATCCCCTCTTTTACAAGTTTTCAATGGTTTTTGGGGCTATTATGTACACCTTCATGATGTTAAATGTTTAACTATATGACTTTTGAGATGTTAGCCGTAAGATGTATGATTACTATACGAGAAGTAGGATGAATAGTTAAACTAGTGCTCGATAGGCTAACTGATACGAATGTGCCTACTTATGATGCTCTATGAGGCTTACGATGAATTATGACGCCTTAAGTGACTTTCTCTAGCAATGAAAAAGTATTTTATTAAAGCTTTACTTGAATGTTATATGTGTAATAAGTAAAATATTATGTAAAGAGAAGGAACTATAATATAATTAAAAATGGAACTTAATGAATGTTACCCGGGCCTGTATGATGATGAAAAGTCTTGCAAGCACTATGATGGACTTCACTTATGTGAGTCTAATGTATGATGATGGATCCGTATTCATGAGCGGTGTATGTGCCTTGTAGTGTGGATTAACTGTTGGGGCTTAGCTACCATGATGATGAGTACCGACCAGGGATCGACATTCGTTGTCGATCAACAAGGGGCTCTTGTTATGTGCAATCTCGTTTATGATAAAGTGAAAGCTAATGAAATGAATGATAAGAAATGAATATGATGATATGTATGTAATGATGAATGATCACGCACTAAAAATGTATGTATAACTATTTTATTGTAAAACTAGAACTCACTCAATGTAGCTAACTTTGTGTGCATAATAGTTGGCAGGTAGTGATGCAACTATGGAGTGCAGGCATGGATGAGATAGCTACTAGAACGATTCAAGTTTGACATTCTATATTTTGGGACGATGGTTGTAATTTTCAAGTTTTAATAATACAACTATAAGAACAATGTTTTTTCATGTATCTACAATTACATATGAAAACTTCAAATTCTAGTGCAAAATGTCATGTTTTAGATGTTTTACGCTATGAATCACCATATGTAAGCATTCTAGAAACAGGGCCTTACGTGATTTCATGGGTTTCTTGACAAGGTGGATAGAATCATCAATTTGATTTCATCCAGTGGGATACGGAGATTTCATTATAATGGTATTTATCAAGGTTTGTCTCTTGAAGTTGGCTAATGAGATTTAGCATTTTAGACGATGAAAGACTATATGGAAATATTATTGCGGATGTAGCACTAGGCACAAGATCAATATGAAACTTGATTTGATGAACATGAGATGGGTATTAAAGACACTTTTGGATGAAAGAGAAATCCAAATAACCATCTTAAAGAAGACAACTTCGGCATGGTTCTTAGATAACTAGTTCATGTACTATGACATCGAGATTTCCAAGTTGCATTGGTGTAAGATGATAGGAAATCGTACTCGCTAAGAACAAGGATATGGTTTGAAATGATAGAATCAATCGTAATGGGTTTTCTAGAATGTGAACAGTTTTGACGGGAAGACATTCAAAAAGATTATTAATGAATCCTTATAAGAATTGGATAATGAGTTTCAAGAAAACAAAATTAATGATAAGACGATACAAAATAACAACCAAGATGTTTCAAGTGTAACATTCGGTATACAAACTAAAGTGAATATGTTGACTTATCAAAGTATTAGGTCAACTAGAATCTTATTGAAGGCATGCGTACCTATAAGCGGACACTTACCACAAAGGTATTCAAGTAAGGTAAACGGGTCCATCGGTTGGTTTGGATTTATATGAATACTTTGCCTAAACACCTCGAGATACATGTATCTCACTCTTCTAGCATTACATGTTTTCACTCATGTGACATAGACTTTGACAGGATTTGAAAACCATGAATAACAATTCAAAAAGTCAAAAATTGAAAACCAGTTGATTTAAGCACACAATGTCTTAGAATATGATTTGAGAATCGTGTGTGCATTGATAAGAATCAAGGTATAAGGAAATATCATGTAAGGCATATAATCACATAATCATCATGTTTGAGCATATAAAGCACATAAAATCTTATCTAAGCATAATAAATACATGAGAGAACTCATATATTAGAGTACTTAGTTATAGTCTAGGTCATTCCATTTCTAATAACATAATTCCCTATAACCATGGCTCTGATACCAATCTGTCACCCCCCAACCGACGGCGGAATCATCAGAGCGAACGAATGTGAATCGATTGCTCATAGTTCATGGTGGTAATAAGTTGAAATATTATTAAATGTCATTTTCATAAAATAATTCAAATCAAATATTTCATTACAATACAATAAAGATTCAAACAACATAATAAAGTCTTTTATTTATCTTGGTCCAAGTTCTATATGAGCATGAAGAAATCCTCTAAATTGCATCCTATAACATGTTAAAAATACCAACAACATATGATTATAGTGAGTTCCCATGAATTTGTACATACATATATAACAAATTTTAAGAGCCAATTCAATACATAGGTCAAGAAATAATGCAAGAATATATAGATAGCATAATAACACAATCAAACCTTGACAAAAGAATGGCCTCAATAAGATATATGATTAGCTAAGTGTACTTGGTTCCCATGATGAGCAAGAATACGTCATCAGGAGTTGGCAATAACCTCGGCTTTAGCACCAATAGGCTTGTCAAGCCCGTACATCTATGACGTCGCTAGTCTAGCAATAGTTAATGATTGCTTTTACAAGATAATATAATGCTCCCATTTATCTTAGATAACCATGAAAAAATTTACAAAATAGATTGAACATGCATTACAAGTATTAAGATATTATACAACTGTGTATTTATATGGTTAATATGCTTCACCCCAAAAGATGTGAAATAAAAATGAAAATGGGATATGAAAACTCATATTGTATAAAGATGGTTGTAGTGTACATAAAAAAGCTTGGATGTCAGACTACACAGACTTATACTTTGAATTTGGCATCTTATTCAATTTAAACTTTTAAAGTCCCAATTGATTTGTTCCTGTGTACTATCATTTTCCAGAGTTATTGAATCGGTATCACACATACGATCTAATTTCTTCAGCTAGCCTCTCCTTCTCCCTCGTTTTTTTATTTTATTTTATTTAATGTTGTTAATATAAACCTATTAACCAATTCTCCCCCTAAAATTCTGAAACCATAAACAAGTTGCGGTTTTAGGATTTTAATAGGCGAGGAAATAACATCAATGTAATTCAAAACATAAATTAAGATATATAAAATAAAATAAAAGAGAAAAATTGATGAGACGCATCGGACTACACATGGTCATCTTCAGGAATTACATCACTTTTCTTTTTAACGCCATTGACCTCTAACAAATACAGAAAATATGGTTTATTAAAAGCCTTTGTACAGAGGTCAGCGCGTTGAAATCAGTGTTTACTTTAACCACATCGATTAGGTTCTTTTCAAAACAGTCACGTATAAAGTGATATTTTATTCTGATGTGTTTGGTCTTAGGATGTTGGACCGGATTTTTTGTTACTGCAATTGCAGTAGAGTTATCAACAAAAATAGGAGTAGAAGAGTATTTCAAACCGTAATCCCGCATTTTCTGTTGAATCCATATGATTTGTGAATAGGAACTTGCAGCAGTAACATATTCAGCTTCGCAGTTGACAACACAACCGAGGTCTGCTTCTTATATTGCCAGGTCACTAATCTTCTCCCAAAGAATTGACATCCCGCTGATGTAGACTTGTAGTTCATCTTGCAGCCTCCGTAATTCGAGTCACTATACGCCGTAAGCTTAAAGTCATGGTCATGAGGATACCACAACCCAAGTGTTGGTGTACCCTTTAGATAACGGAATATCGTTTTGACCCCTATTAGATGGTTAACCTTTGGCTTCGCCTGATATCTTGAACATAGACATGTAGCATACATGATATTAGGCCTCGAGGCAGTGAGGTACATGAGAGATCCAATCATTCCTCGGTACATGGTGGCATCAACCAGATCACCATTCTCGTCGGGTGCTACATCATGATTTGTAGCTAGTGGAGTCCCTGCTTCGGAAGCATTCTCCATGTCAAACCGACTGAGAATATTTCCTACATACTTTGTCTGATGTAAGAAGATCCCTTTTGTGTCTGATCCACCTATAACCCGAGAAAGAATTTTATCTCCCCCATGGCACTCATTTCAAACTCAACCTTCATTACTGCTTCAAACTCTTTACATAGATCTTCGTTCTTTGAACCGAAGATTATGTCATCTACATAAATTTTGACCAACAGTAAATCATCATCCTTTTCTTTAATGAACAGTGGTCAATGACACCTCTGCGAAAGCCGTGTTTCACAAGATAAGTCGAGAGTTTCTCATACCAGGCTCTGGGAGCTTGATGAAGCCCATATAAAGCCTTGTCGAGTTTGTAAACTCTGTCGCGATGATATGGATCCTCAAATCCCTCGGGTTGACTGACATACACAGTCTCTCGAATTTCACCATGAAGGAATGCACTATTCACATCCAATGATAACTTTAATCTTCATATACGATGCATAAGCAAGAAAGATGCGGATAGCTTCCATTCTTGCCATGAGTGCAAACACTTCATTGTAATCTATGCCCTCGACTTGTTGAAATCCCTAAACTACAAGTCGAGCCTTGTTTCTGATGATCATGCCTTGATCATCTTTCTTGCATTTCAAGACCCATTTGGTGCCAATGACCTTAGCTCCTTTAGGTCTATCCACTAGAGTCCATACACCTAACTTCTTAAACTGGAGAAGTTCTTCTGGCATGGCACTCACCCATGCCTCATCTTTCCCGGCTTCACTTACATACACTGGCTCAAACTGAGACACAAAGCAACAATATGCACCGTCGTGAAGGTATCCCTTTTCCATCACCGAGGCATAATCAGCTGAGTACAACTGATTTCGAGTCTGAACTGCTGATCTGACATCTCCAATGAGATTATCCAAAGGATGATAGATGTTTATTCATGATCTAGGAGTGGTTGGAACAACTACCTCAGAATTAAGATTGTGAACGTTAGGTTCTAAAGCTGAGGCAGTAGGAGTATAAGGTTCCGAAGGCTCAGAGGCATCAACATCAGATGCTTGAGGACTTGCAGGAATAAGAACCTGTTCCTCCTGATTGTTCGGATTATTCTCCACAGCTTCTTCATCAGAGGAGGAGTCACTATCTTCAAGTGCTCCCCCTGAGTTGTTAGATGAGCTACCTTGTGACCCAGACGATGTAGAATCTGGAGCCGGTGGGTTCAAGACATCATACATCATCTTGGTTGCCAACTCGTTGTCAGAAGTAGAGGGTGGGATGTTAAAGGATTTGAAGAATCCATCAAAGTCGAAAAAGAAGGCGGGTCCTTTTCCAGCAGGTGGTGTGGTGAATCTCTGAACATCTACGTTACACCACATTCTACTTGACCCGTTGAGTTGTTGTAAACTCTCTTGTTCGGTATGTTGTATCCGAGAAACATACCTTCATTAGCCTTCTCGCTGAATTTTCCCTCCTGAGTCTTCATCAGTAGGGTGCACGGGGCGCCAAATGGCTCGAGATACTCTAGATTTGCTTTACGTCGCTGTAGTAACTCGTAACGTGTCTTGCCATGGCGTTTAACTATCAGAACTCGATTCAACGTGTAACACGCATTTGCAATTGCCTCGTTCCAGAATTGGATAGGCAGTTTCGAGTCTGCTAGCATTGTCCGTGCCGTCTCAATCAAGCTGCGATTTTTCCTTTCAGCAACGCCGTTCATCTGAGAAGTGTAGGCAGAGGTGAACTGATGCACAATTCCCTTTCCCTTGCAGTAAGCCTCCATCCATTGATTCTTGAACTCGGTTTTGTTGTCTAAGCGCACTTGACTAACTTTCAGCTTGTAGAGGGACTCCAATGTAGTTACTAATTCTTTGAATGACTCAAATGTTTCAGATTTGGATTTTAGAAACATCACCCAAGAGAATCTTGAGTAGTCATGTGTAACTACATAGCAGTATAAGTCGCCTGCAATGCTTCTTGTACTTACTGGACCAAACAGATCCATGTGAAGAAGTTCAAGAGGAAGTTCGATTGAATGAACTTTCTTTTCCTTATGTGACTTCTTCGTCTGTTTGTCCTTCTTGCATGCCACACAAAAATCGGGAAGTTGGAAGTTTTTGACGTGAACTCCGCTCACTAGATCATTCTGGATCAAGTGATTCATCTTCCGTGGATTAATGTGTCCCATTCTCCTATGCCAGGAGATGGAATCCTTCTTAGTAACTTATGACAAGAAGTGTAAGGCCCCGTTCTCGAGCACCTCATAGTTGGTCATTCATTGCACTTAAAACATTATAAAACGTACATTTATTTTGCAGCGGAATTTAAATCTTTCATTAATAACTAAAAACATGTCATTTCATTCATTTACATATTTTTTTCATCCAAAATACAAAGACATGTCAAAATACGGATGCTAGCCTCAAAATGCTCCCAGTAGCTTATGCATCCATGCATGCAACTCCTCAGCATCAACAAATACCTGCCAACTATCATGCATACAAAAGTCAGCGACGCTGAGTGTGTTCTAGTTTTATAATAAAATACTTTACTTTTGTTAAAACCGTTCTTTACTTTTCTTTCAAAAGCATACTATACTTTACAATCATTCATGATCATACATCATACGTACACATAGATAATATCATTATTATCTTCGTCATTACGTTCATTAACTTCCGTTCATTCAATGTGTTATATTATCGTTCACTTCTCTTTCTAGATCCAGTCAGACTTTACCCTCTTCATGGCACTCAGCCACGATTACTGAGGTCGAATGACAAGGATCCTGTTTAGTATATTATTACGATAATTCATTAACGTTCATTTCATACTTCGTTCTTTCATACATTATCTTTCGTTCATTGCTCTTTATTACTCGAATCTTGTCTCGTGCAAAATCCCCGACTCATGCTCGAAAGCTGATGCTGCGCCGGGGCCTGCTCACAAACCCCCGACTCATGTTCGAAGACTGACACAGCACTGGGATACGCAACAAAGATCCCATATGAGTCAATCACAGGGATTGAACTCTATCCGAGTCCGTTGCAACACAAAATCACTCACCTCATTATCTCGTCTCATGCAATACCCCCGACTCATGTCCGAAGATTGAACTGTGCCGGGGCCTGATAAACAAACCCCCGAATCATGTCCGGAGACTGACACAGTACGGGATACGCGACACGGATCTCATCATCCGTCACTGTCGTCATATGTAATACCCCCGACTCATGTCCAAAGACTGATACTGTGTCGGGCCCTGAACACAAACCTCCGACTCATGTCCGAAGACTGACACAGTATCGGGATACGCGATCTGCATCCTGTCTCATGCAATACTCCCGACTCATGTCCGAAGACTGATACTGTGCCGGTGCCTGTAACCAACCCCCGACTCATGTCCGAAGACTGACACAGTACCGGAGTACGCGACAAGGACCTCTTTCGAGTCTGTTGCGACACAGAGTCGCTCACCTCATACATATGCTTGCAAGCCTTTTTTTCGTTCATTCATTCATTCATGCATGCATTCGTTCATTACGTTCCTCTTTGTATGAATGTTAGGAATCATGGATCTTGCAAGAAATTGATGATTTGGTGTTGATGTTCATAGCCTTACTAAGAATAGTAACTTTATCTTGCATGTAACGTTGAATTATTGATGAATTGATGTTATGGATGTGCTCATGGTGATGATTAGAAGTTAGATTGATGTTGTGATCATTGGGAATTCAAGAACACATGTTATAGTTCATACATTACTAAAGATAGTAACTTTTGGATATGAATTGATGAGTTATGATGTTTGGATGTGGTTGATCATGCTTAGGTGTTAGTATGAGCTTGAATTGGTATATATTGATGAATTCATGTATGCTTTGGATGTTTGATAGATTTTGGGATGTTCTTTCCCAAAAAGGAAACTTTATTTGTGTAAAGTTTGAAGTATGATGATATGAACATGTTTGGGATGATAGGAGCATGTTAGTAAGTTCACGGATGAATTCTAATGTGATAGAACATGTTAAATTAGTTGTATGGGATGCTTGGTTAATCATGGGTGATATTTGGGCTTTGATGATCATGTATGATGTTGGTGTTGGTTAGTTGCTAGGACATCATATTTGGGTTTGGTAATTAATGATTATGGTGTATGTTGTATGCTATGGGCATGGCTAATGATCTAAGTGTTATGTATGGGTAATGTAGCATACGTATGATACTATTTGAATGTTAATCATGTATGTTGTATGTGCTCATTGGCTTTATTTGAATTATAACTCATAATGCCACCAACGGGTCAAACGGGTCAACTAGGTCAAATGTGTCTATTTTTCTGAAAGCTTGAGTCTTTGGTTTTGTTATGCTTAGGGTTTCACATGTATTTCATTTACACGTACTTATGTACTCACATGATCTAGGTAACCTTTGAAGGTGTCTATCCTCTCGTTTCTCAAGTAAACCCTAAGTACTCTTCACATACATCAGGTGAGTTCATGCCCCACTCTTTATTTAATCTCTTTTGGGGGAGATAGCATACTGGTATTTTTACGAACGCTTTTAATATTTAAGTTGTGTAAAATATTAATATAGTGATGTTTACCATGGGAAAAGTCCTCACACTTTCGAATTGTTAATATTGAATAGCGGGGAAACTTGGGTAGTACTACTGGGTCTGACGAGCCCCACCTGTGTGACTTGAGGTCAACCGGGTGCAATTTGTCCTATTGAACATTGTCACGACATGGTAAGTCGTGACAGGAGGCAACAACTATCATAGTCAGCTTCAATTGCGAAATCACTATGTAATAATATTTGCTGTTAATAGACTAGCTATCTATTACAATACACTGCTTATATATATATCACAACTGTTTATATGTTTGCTAAACTCAAACTCTTGAACTCACCAACCATTGTGTTGACATTTTTAGTATGCTATTCTCAGGTCATTAGCTTGCTTGCCTTTAGGAGCACTGGACGGATTCACTTGCATGCCAAAACTTGGTCTTGAAGACATTTTCTATTATTTTAAAGATTTTAAATATTTACTCTTTTGGATTGGCACCTGTTTTGCCATAGTTATACTTTCATTGCCTTGGGTTGTTTTCAAAACGCTTCCGCATTGTTTAAAGTTTGTATTTTGGTTGATTTTGTTTAAATTATGGCATATAGAGTCGTTTTGAGTAACTATTGACTGTGATCCTGGTTTGTTCACACGCCTCGCGGTAAAACTCCACAAGTGGATTTTGAGGGTGTGACACGCTTGCTTGCTAGAGAGCCAATCTATGCCTATCAAAACATTAAAACTCCCCAGCGTAACATGCATGAGATCTATAGCGAAAGTATGTCCAGCAAGTTCTATCATACAGTCTTTAAGGATATGCATTACATGGATTTGTTTACCGTCGGCTAATTCCACAGTGTATTTAGATTCTAAAGCAGAGGGTATATCACTTAAAAGACTAAAGAACTTTAAGGACACAAAACTCCTATCGGCTCCAGTATCAAATAGTACCGTAGCAAAACAACCATTAACAGATAATCTACCAGTAACAGTTGTTGGATCATTTAGAGCCTCACCTGATCCAATGACGAAGGCTCTCCCCTTGGCTTCATCTTTATTGCCGCCATTACCAGTACCATTTCCATCGTTGTTGTTATTACCATTGTTATTATTGTTACCGCGATTGTTGGTGTTGTTGTTGT
Source organism: Flaveria trinervia (assembly GCA_025506515.1). NCBI lineage: Eukaryota > Viridiplantae > Streptophyta > Magnoliopsida > Asterales > Asteraceae > Flaveria > Flaveria trinervia. Next base: position 21,384,037 of record CM046444.1, read on the forward strand.
TATTGTTGTTGTTTCCATTACCGTTCCTCCTTAGTTGTGGGCAGTTTCGCCTGTAATGCCCTTCTTTCCCACATTCGAAACAACCCTTGGGAGTTTCTTGAGGTTGTTGTGGCCTCCTTACCAGTTCACCACGACAATCCTTTGCAGCGTGTCCAATTTTTCCATAACGTTGACAATTGAAGCTATCACACCTTCCCACATGATGGTAATTACACCGAGTGCACTTCGGATGTCTACCACCATAACCATTCGGTCCTTGATTATTTGCAGGCGTCTGGTTGAAGTTACGGCTATTGTCGAACCTCTGTTGCTGCTGAGCCGGCTGTTGTTGTTGTTGAGGTTGACTGCTAGAAGATGATGATGCTTTGGTGTTGTTGGCATTATCCCACTTTCTTTTGTTGTCGGGCACGCTTGCCACAGCGCCCCATTTGGGTAGACGTCCTTGCTCCACGGCTTCGTCAGTTAGCCTGTGAGCTAGCTGGATGGCTTGCTGAATTGTGGCTGGGTTGGAAGCAGTTACCATACTTTGGATTTCGGGTACCAATCCCTGTATGTAATGCTCCACTCTTTTATGCACCTCATTCACCATTCCTGGGCACAAAGTTGCTAATTCATGGGTTCTGGTGGTGTATGCCTCGATTTCCGAGCCCTGCATCTTCAATTGCCAGAACTCCATTTCTAACTTCTGCACTTCATTACGAGGACAGTACTCCTCAGTCATCATTGCTTTGAACTCTTCCTATGGAAGTCCATTCGCCATCACTTGTCCTAGCATCTGGACTTGCGCGTTCCACCAAGACAGAGCAGCACCCTCCAAAGTCCCGGTGGCATAGTTCACTTGATCCGTAGGTGGACAGTTACATTTGGAGAAGACAGACTTAGTCTTCTCGAACCATCGTACAAGCCCTACAGCACCCTCTATACCATTGTAGGTATGTGGCTTATAGTCCATAAAGGACGTGTAGGTACACACTAGTGGTCCTGTTTTAACACAACACACGTTTATCAGACATCCCATACAGTTATGAAGGATATCAGATTTATCTTTCTATCATTGTTTTACCTGCTGGTTGACCCGTGTGGGCAGCAGCCACTGCCGCCTGAACATGCTCATTAATTAGAGCAGCTAATTCTACGGGGTCATGTTAATATCACCACCGCCCTGTTCTCCGGTGCCACGTCCACGTCCACGACCACGACCACGTCCACGTCCACGTCCACGGGCGTCCATTCTTTCCACTTTACATTCACAAATACAATAATGAGTAACATCAAACACATTTATCTCATTGAAGCACAGTAAACAGTAAATAACAAAAATAATGAATCATCACAACCACAACATTCATAACAAAAATAATAACCAAAGTAAATAAATTGTAAATGAGTCACAATGTACTTATCAATGTCAAAATTTAAGTTTGTCGTTTGTGTGGGGAAACAACCCTTCCCACATAGGTTTCAAAAAAGAAAAACACTACGTAGTCTAAGTCATATAAAGAAGTCAATCGACAACATCTGACCCATCACTGTCATCCTCCATCTCCTCCGGTTCCTCCTCTTCGGGTCCCTCCTCGGGATCCTCCTCGTCTTCAGGGTCTACTGCAGGAGCAGGAGCTATAGCAATCTGAAGTGCCGCTAGTTGAGCTTCTAAAATGGCAACCCTATTATCAGCTACGGCGTTCTGCTGTTCACGAGCAGTCACGCGCCCTTGGAGTGCCATGAGACCATCTTGCATATGGTGACACCCGTTTAGGGTCTTCCCATGTTGTTCCTCGAGTTCATCCAGTTGATGTCTCAGTTTGTACACCTCTGTTGTAGTGTACAGACATCACCCATGAGCCGCCTTACTCGATGCTGCTCAGTGTCTAGTGCAGCCACTAGTGCAGCAATCAGTTGCTCTTTGGACTGCACCGTCCGTGGGAGTGAAGGCATTGGTTGGTCGGCATTGTTCCTAGTCCTGGGCCTCGGGACAGGTATGCGCTCCCTAAACATGATATTATCAACAAATCTAGGATAGAAACGCCAGTCTCGTGGAGGGTCACGCTTCATCAATGCAAAGGGTTGATCCCAGTCAATCTCCTCTCGAGGATAAGCCAGTCGGGGCCAATCGAATCCATCATCAGGTTCAGGTGCGGGAGGTGGGGATTCAAATCGTGAAGGTGATTCAGGTCGTTTACCTCGAGCTCTCGATGACGATGCCATGCTGCAGAGAGTGTGACGTGTATGCCAATGAGTATACAGTAGATGAGAATAAGGCACAGGTAACTAATTAACTGTGTGCGGTTATAGTCTAGTGTGTATGCAACCTAGTTCCTATAACCAATGGCTCTGATACCAATCTGTCACACTCTCAAAATCCACTTGCGGGGTTTTACCGCGAGGCGCGTGAACAAACCAGGATCACAGTCAATAGTTACTCAGAACGACTCTATATGCCATAATTTAAATAAAAATCAACCTAACTACAAACTTAAACTATGCGGAAGCGTTTGAAGAAATAAAAGTATAACTATGGCAAAACATGTGCCAACCCAAAAGAGTAAACAATAATCATTAAAATGCTAAAAATGTCTTGAAGACCGAGTCTTAGAATGCAAGTGAACCATGCAATGCTCCTATGGCAAGCAAGCTAATGACCTGAGAATAGCATACTAAAATGTCAACACATTGGTTGGTGAGTTCAAGAGATATTCAACATAAACAGTTTAATAATAAAGATATACAAGTAGTGCATTGTAACAGATAGCTAGTCCATTAATAATAAATATTATTTCATAGTGATTTCGCAATTGAAGCTGACTGTGTTACGTTGTTGCCTCCTGTCACGATTTAACAGGTCGTGACAATGTTCAATAAGACAAATTGCACCCGGTTGACCTCGAGTCACACAGGTGGGGCTCGTCAGACCCAGTAGTACTACCATAATTTCCCCGCTATTCAATATTAGTAATTCGAAAGTGTGAGGACTTTTCCATGATATCAACACTATATAATATTATACACAACTTGAATCTATAAAGCGTTGTGATTTAACAGTATGCTATCACCCCCAAAGAGATTAAATAAAGAGTGGGGCATGAACTCACCTGATATGCGTATAGATACTTAGAGTTTGACTTGACAAACAAAATAGACAGACAACCTTCAGAGGTTACCTAGATCATATAAGTACATGAGTACGTGTAAGCAAAGAACATGTGAAACCCTAAGTACACTACAACCAAGGACTCAAGATTTCAGACAAAACAGACATGTTTGACCCAGTTGACCCGTTTGACCCGTTGGTGACTTTATGTGTTGTAAACCATTCATGTAATCATACACATATATCATACATAGTTAACATTCACATAGATCATATGTATGTATATTAACTAGGTGATCACCTAGATCATCATACAACCAAGTATCATACAAGTCATGCGAATCTAGAACATTAACATGTCCACTAGTTATAACACAACTAACATGTCACACAAGGATCAAACCACTCACCACATGCCATATGAAGTCACTCACGACTTCACATCCTAAACCTTGCCAATCCTACTAAGTAGGGGCCTCAGATTCGCACGCGTGTATGATGATCATAATCATATTCATTAGCCATGTACATTGCATTCAACAACATCACAACAATCAATTTCCAGTCCCAAACATGATCTCCTAACTACTAATCAACATCAACATCAACATCATACATGATCATCAAAGTCCAAACATCACTCATGATTATCCAAGCATCCCATACAACTAATTTAACATGTTCTATCACATTAGAATTCATCAATAATATACCAATTGAAGTTCATATCATCATCTAAGCACGATCAACAACATCCAAACATCAAACTCATCAATTCATATCCTAAAAAGTTACTATCTTTAGTAATGTATGAACTATAACATGTGTTCTTGAATTCCCAATGATCACAACAACAATCTAACATCTAATCATCACCATGAACACATCCATAACATCAATTCATTAATAATTCAACATTACATGCAAAATAAAGTTACTATTATTAGTAAGCTATGAACATCAACACCAATTCATCAATTTCTTGCAAAACCAATATAACCTAGCATTCATACAACCTTTTAATCATCAAACATTCATCAAACAATCATCATTCATCCATTATCCTACCAATTTTCGAATTAGGGTTTGCTTCCAATCAAAGTCCATGATTAAACCACTAAAAACATACAATTCATACATAATCGACGTTAACTAACATGTATACAATCTAACTAACGTACTAACAACATCAAACAACATCAAATTCGACTCCATGAACACCAATTTCGCAACTAGGGTTCGGCCCTTATGAAAAGTCTCACAAAAACATGTAAAATCTAACCTCTAAACACGAGTTAACTTGCAATTGATGATTCCAGCGTGTAGTAACCCTTGAAATCGATCCAATTTCGTGTTCTCTTGCTTGTTCTTGGCTGATTTCGCAAAGGGAGAGGGGTTGAGAGGTGTGTGCGGCCGAATGGGGGGTGAGAATTAGGTTTGGGTGTTTTGTTTAATTTTAATTTCCATATTTACCCTTTTAGCCCTTGAAACTTGTATTTTATAAAAACTAGGCTTTAAACTCTTTGTAAAGTGTTTTTAACTTAATAATATAAAGATACAACTAATAAAAATCATTATATAATTTATCTTTATAAAAACACAAGACTTACGAATAAATAGGCACATTTCCGCATTACGCGATTAATTTTCTAATTAACATTTTAAAACATGCAAACACATAAACATAACACAATAATCACATAATTAATTAGATTCTCATTAATATAACATTATTCATTATTATTAGGTCATCAACGTTAAACGACAACTAGTGTGTGTTCACGACACGTGTATGCAAGACTTAACGGAACTAACGGAGTTTGGTAACGGAAATTTACCGGATGTCACAACTTTGATTCTGATAATGATATACCTAAGATCTTCTAATAACAGATTCGGATGATCCATTATCTTCTTTGGTTAATTTTGTATATCCTTATATAATTCAAAACTCAAAGGACAAAACCTTCTTTCAAGAACAAGCAATACTAGCCCTTACAAATGAGCATGTCATTGATATTAATGATAAATTGCTTGTATTATTTCCTGGTGAAAAGAAAGAGTATTTGGAATACCCAATGATAAATTGGTTTTAAAGGTTGGTGGTCCTATAATGTTATTAAGGAACATTGACAAGAAAAACTGTTTATGTAACATAATAAGATTATAGGTATTATCTTTAGAAAACCATGTTATAGAAGCCGAAATTATATATTAGGAAGCAACATTGGCAATCATACATTTATTCCAATACTTAGCCTTACACCTTTTAACAAAAAGACTCCTTTCAAGTTCAAAAGAAGACAAGTCCCATTAGTTGTATGCTTTGCAATAACAATTAACACAAGTCAAGAACAATCATTATCAAGGGTTGATTTCTATTTAAGAATTCCCATTTTTACGCATGGCTAGTTACATGTTGTGTTGTCTAGAGTTAAAAGCAGATATGCTTTGAATCTTTTTACTTTTTGATAAGAAAGGGAAACTTACATCCACAACAAAAAACTTGGTATACAAAGAAGTTATTTGCAATGTGTAATTTCACGTATACAATTTGATTTGTGTTACTTTTCATGAAGACTATATTTATTCTAAATTTATGAAATTTACAATTTTTTTCGTATAATATTATTATTCACATCTCATATATCATACAGATTTTTAGGCTAGTCTATACTATATAATAAAAGAATATTTTGAGGGACATGAGTCAGATTCTAACAAAACGTAAACTTTTGAGCCCTTCCTCTCTCTCCTATTAAAAAAATATTTTTAAATAATAAACTAAATAATTAAATATCAAAGATATAAATAATTCTAACAATTATTAAAGCACAATTAATTATAATATATTTAATTATATCTTACCTCAAAAAATAATTTTATAATTCTTGATTTTTAAATTTTGTATTTATATTTTCTTATATTTTTATGACTTATTATTTTCTTAATGGTTAATGACATGTAATATACAAGATACTAACACAGGCTAGTAATTTTAGTACGTTCAACTTCTTTTTATCTTGAAATACATGAGTTTGTAACCTAATTATTTACTTTTTTACATATTAAGTATATAATTTAAATAAATTAAGAAATAGATCTTTCTTTAAGTACAATTGTTAATAAATAGCTTATTAGAAAATAATTTTTTTCTATGGAATCAATCTTTTTAATATACGATATATTTTAAAACATGTTTTTTTTCTTAAATTATGAAACGAAAATAATTAAATTTCAAAGTTATAATAAGATAATTCTAACAATTTTTTTTAAAAATAGATTATTTAAAACGAAGTGTTTAAAAACAATTTTTTTCAATAAAACAATTTAAAGGAAAAGTTTAAGAATTGATATCGTCGCTTTATTATTTACAACCCTAACTTATAAATAATTTCAATAGTATCTTGTTTTAAATATCATTTTATAATTAATGAATTTTCATAGATAACATTTTAATATTCTATGTATTCAACCTATGTTAAATATGGGATACCAACCTGGTAAATGTAAATATTTATATATGCACAAGAAATCAGAATGTTACAACCACTACAAGAAATGTTATATTAGCGGCGACTCATTAATGGTGTGACGACCCTAAAAATAAGGTTAGGCAAAATTAATTTATGAATAAATTCTGTTATGTGTTCTTATATATATATATATATATATATATATATATATATATATATATATATATATAAATTATGAATATTTATGTGCACATATATGTAAAATTGTATGTATGCATGTTTACATACATGTCATACGTATGCATGTGCCCATCTTTGAATAAGTATATGCATACATATATTATGTGTATATGTGTTGCATGTATGCGTGGTTGCATGCATGCACAACCTTTTACGTATGCATGTATCCATATTCATAACTTTTGTTACCAAACATTAAGTGATCAAAGAAACTTAACCATAAAACATCAAACAAACATCAAATGATACAAAAACACAACCCAACCAAACACCACAATACGAGTTAATATTAAAGAAGTTTACTAAGCAAACCTTATACACCCAAACACTAAGATTAAGCAACCTTTAAGGCTAAGCATCGGCTCATTAAGGATTAAACCAACTGAATTAGGAGGTGATTAACACCTCTATCGACCAAGACACTCAACCTTTCCTTTTGACCGCCACCTAGCACAAATACACTAAGAACTTGACACCTAAAGACCCTATACCTAGCTTACTCATCTAAGCTAAGAGAGACCTCATGATTAGTAGCATTAATTGCTACAGCCGATACCTCCATAAAGACATCTCTAGGTCACTTCACAAACCGCACACCACCACCCTACACTCTCTCAAACTCTCGGCTTCACCTTGATTCTCTCGGTTATCACTTCCGAACACCACCACCATAACCGAACATCACAACCATCTTCACCCGCATTCCTCACCTACACACCACCTCTCGGTCACCACCATAAACACCACTCCTTCACCTTTCAACCAAACACCATTAACATCATATCATCATCTTCCATCCGGTTGTCACAAAAAGAACAAGACGTGGGAACATCCGCTTAACTTGGTTCGACAGAGAAAGAAGCTGCCATCAGTTATCCTCACCTTTTTTGTTATCAAAATAAAGGTTTCACTCTCTAAACCATGCCTAAATCCAGATTACAAGGATTATACATATATTTAAACAAACATATGATTAACTAATATGATTTTACATCTAAGATCTTAATGAATCCTATAAACATATCAACTTTATTTAAAAAGTCAGTAAGAAGGTTTTTAGAATCTGAAATAAACAAAATGAAACCTGATAATCGAAATTTATATAAAAGAAATTATCAAGTAAGGATTAAAATCTTATGTGCAACTTGTTAAATTCAGTTTATTGTGTTGTAGAATATGATTGTGGGAACAAACATTGGAGGCATGTTTAGAATATTAGGAATTATAATTCTATAGATTTTGATGCCATTCCTATAGGTAGAATAATTTATATGAATTATTTTAGTATTTGAAAGAAAAATTTATGTCAGAAGAACTGAACCTGGGATGATATTGAGAAAATTATATGTTAAACCTTATGAATTATAGGAATTATATGAAAAACTTACAGAAAATATGAAAACTTGAAAAGAATATTATGTACGAAGATGGGAATTTTTGGACATATTCTGATATTTTTACTTAATATTAGTAAAATGATGAAAATCATAAAAATTGACTCTGCTATGATTTAAGATTTGGGAAAAATTTTAAGGGTTATAAATATAGTGCCAAATATTCTGATAAAATTTGGGAATTTTTAGAAACCAGAAGGTATTTTTAATAATTTATTGGAATATTATAAAAATTATAAGAAATAAACTGCAAATAATTAAAATATGAAATCTGAGTATGTTATGTTTCATTTCATTACCTATTTATTTTAACAATTTTGATATTGTTTGAGGTACTGAAAATTTTGAAGAAAATATTTATATTTTCTAAACTATAAATATTTCTATTTGTAGGTGATTTCTTGGAGTAAAGGTGAGATTCATAGCCCCATTTTTATTTTTATAAACTTTTGGGGGAAAAAGCATACTATTGATTTTATGATTGATGAATTTTTGAGTTATACTGTTATTTATGTTACAACCATTAATTCGAATGTGGAACCGTTGGATAATATAGGTAGCGCTACTTAGGAAATAATTTTCTGCACCAACAGGATGAGTGTTGTGATGCTATATTATCTAATTTATGAATTATGTTATGACAGTATGGTTGATCTGATTATTAAGTAAGGTTTGGTTGTATTTGATGCATCAATAATATTTTATGTAAGATAAACATGTGAACTCACCAATATTACGTTGACTATTTTGAGTATGCTTTTTTAGGAATTCGTCATGTCTAACAGCTTAATGTTCTCTTTTGATGTGTATAACGGCTGGGGAGAAGTTATGGGGAAAGTTTGTGTGAATCTAACTGTGAATATGTATGATCTCAGCATATCGGTGGACGCTCACTTCCACCGTTAGTGAAGATGTAGCAGTTTGAAAATATGTTGTAATAGGATTATAATTAGATAAAATTTTGATTATCATGATTTATTGTAATCCTAATCTTATTATTATCTTATGTAGTATGTTATGTTATGTTTAAATATTTGTTGTTGTGCTATTTGATACTTTGTTAATCAATGAGTTCTGTACAAACAAGTCACACCCAAATAATCATTTCACGCTTCCGTCGGAATGTGACAAGTTGGTATTAGAGCCATTGGTTGTATAGAATTAGGTATCATAAAATGCCTAGACTATAACCATAAGCTCATATTTGTATGTTATGTGTATATGTGAATTTTTGTAATTTCATGAATTTCTAAACATTTAGTAAATTTAAAGACTTATTTATGTGAAAGTAAGTGACTAACCATTTTGCTCAAAATTATAAAAGACTTTTTGCAGCTATGAACACTGATAATTACCACAGTGAGACTGACTCGTCTGAATATTCAGATCGTAGCAATAATAGAAAAATCACATCTGAACCCAAACATCAACAAGTCATGGAAATTTTCCAAACTGAAATAGAAAATAATCATAAGCCAAAATATTATGTCCGCGTGCACCAATAACAGTAGGAGGTTATACCATTAAGACCCCCAAGAAAAAGGTACGACCCTGAAACAGGTTTAAGACTAATCAAGATAAGGATGTAGAAATACATGATACTGACTCTCCCAAAAAGGAGGAAGAGAAAGCAAAAGACAAAAGATAAATGAAGGACAAATTATGACAGACCAACAGACTCTAAAAAGGCTTAAGAAAATCCAACAAAAAATCAGGAATATTCAGAAGGATGTTAAAGAATTGAAGACATCCAAAAGAAACATCATTTCTTAAATATGGAAATGGGTTCTAGGAAATTAGAATTTAGTTTCTAACTTAATATGCAATAAATCTTTAATAAGAACTTATGTGCAATATATCTTTTGTGTTTGAAATTATTTTCTGTTAAGTGTTATTATGAAAATTAAAGATTTTTTATATATATTGACTATAGCTACCTATAGAAAAATCATGCCGCCAAGAAGAAACACACAGCCTGTAAGAAGAACAACGCGAGTTGGATGACCTAGGACTCGACTCGAAGAAGAAACTCCCATGAACACATTCCCAATGAAGATGATAGAATTTCACGAATAGTAACACAGCAAATTGAGGCTGCTATACCCACATTAGTAACCCAACTTCAACAAAACCTAAATCTTGGAACTACAACACCAGATAACGAAACACCCATCAACGACACCATAAGAAGGCAACCAGAAGAAGGAACTATAACAGACAAAGGATGCTCCTATAAAGGTTTCATGTCCTGTAGGCCTCAGGAATTTGATGGTAAAGGTGGAGCTGTACAGGCTCTACGCTGGTTAGACGAAATGGAATCAACATTGGAAATCAGTAATTGTGCCAGCAATAACAAAACCTTGTTGGCTTCACATTCACTAAAGGGAGAGGCACAATCCTGGTGGAAAATGGAAATACACACCAAGGGTAGGCAGGTTATGAATAAATTAAGTTGGAATGAATTCAGAGGTTTAGTAATAGAAAAATATTGTCCCTACAATGAAATAGAAAAGTTAGAGACTGAACTCTTAGCACTCAAAATGAAAGAGGCAGCACATCGAGAGTATACAGACAGATATAATGAACTCTCAAGATTAGTACCACATCTAGTTACCCCAGAAGCCAAAAGAATAGGAAGATATATTTGGGGATTAGTACCACAAATAAGAGGGCTAGTAAAATCTGCTATGCCTAAAACTTTCCAAGATGTCGTAAGCCTATCAGGGAGCTTAACTGACAAAATGATAAGAAATGGATCACTAAGTAACCCTAGATCAGGAGAGAAGAGGAAATGGAACGATGATAATACAGGAGGAAAGTTTAGAGGAAACCCTCAGAAAAGGACAGCCCGACAACCCACCCGAAATTTCTTAGGGATGATAGAGGAAAAGAAACTACAAACCACGAATCTGGCATGGTGTAGTACCTGTCAGAGATACCATCAAGGTAATTACGCAATAGTAATTTGTTACAATTGCAAGAAAAAGGGACATATATCCCGAGACTGTAAGAGCCCCACTAACCCAAAACCAGTTTGCTATCAATGTGGAAATGAAGACCACTTTCAAAACAAATGTCCACAACTGAAGGGTAAGGCTCCGGTTAACCATAACAACCCTCGACGAAGAGCTTTTATAATACAAGCTGAAGAAGCTCAACACGAACCAGAGGTTGTAACGGGTACGTTTCCTATAAACAATCAGTACGCTACCGTACTATATGATACGGGAGCAACTCGTAGTTTTGTGTCGAACACATTTAGACCACTACTTAACTTAACCTCAGAAGAGCTAAATCAAAAATATATGATAGAATTAGCTGATGGTAAGATAATTAAAGCCTGTGAAATTATCCCTAACTGTACTATAAATTTAGATGGATATTGTTTCGATATAGATTTAATTCCTATCAAGTTAGGAGGATTTGATATTGTTGTGGGTATGGATTGGTTAAGTAAGAATAAGGTTGAAATAATATGTGGCAAGAAAATGATAAGAATTCTTTGATTAATGAAACACTATGTGTATATGGTGAGAAACCTAAAGGTACGATGAAGATAATTTCTTGTAAGAACGCACAAAAATGTTTAAAACAAGAATGTTTAGCTTTCCTAGAACATATTGTTGACACCCAAGTAGCTAAAGAGAGCTTAGAAAGTGTTCCTATTGTTAATGAATATCCTGATATATTTCCTGACAAATTACCTGGTTTACCTCCCCATCGTCAAGTAGAATTCAAAATAGAATTAGTACCAGGGACCACTCCTATAGCTAAAGCACCCTATCGTTTAGCACCGACAGAAATGAAGGAATTAATGAATCAACTACAAGAGCTATTAGATAAAGGATTTATACGTCCTAGTACATCACCTTGGGGTGCACCAGTTCTATTTGTTAAAAAGAAAGATGGAACTTTCAGGATGTGTATTGATTATAGGAAACTCAATAAAGTGACTATAAAGAATAGATATCCTTTACCCAGGATAGATGATTTATTTGACCAATTACAAGGGTCTAGTTACTTTTCAAAGATTGACTTAAGGTTAGGATATCATCAATTGAGAATTCAAGAGGAGGACATACCAAGGACTGCATTCAGAACAAGATACGTCATTATGAGTTTCTTGTAATGCCATTTAGGTTAACTAATGCTCCAGCAGCATAATGAATAGGATATGTAAACCCTACCTAGATAAGTTTGTCATAGTTTTTATAGATGACATTTTAATCTATTCTAAAAACAAGGAGGATCATGAACAACACTTAAGGATGACTTTGGAATTGTTAAGAAAAGAAAAATTATATGCAAAATTCTCAAAATGCGAATTATGGAAAAGGGAAGTACAATTCCTTGGACACATCGTTAATCAAGAAGGTATACAAGTAGATCCCGCAAAAAGAGAAGCTTTTCAGAAATGGGAAGATCCAAAAACACCAACGGAGGTATGTCAATTTTTAGGATTGGTAGGATATTATAGAAGATTAATAGAAAATTCCTCAAGAATAGCTCAACCACTCACAGAATTAACTCAAAAGGACAGACCCTATATTTGGGATGAAAAGCAAAAGGCTGCATTTGAGTTATTAAAAGATAAATTATGCAGTGCTCCTATCTTAGCATTACCAAAAGGGACTAATGATTTTATTGTATATTGTGATGCCTCACGACAAGGATTTGGATGTGTTCTAATGCAATGAAATAAGGTAATAGCTTATGCCTCTAGACAACTTAGGGGTAGTGAAAAGAATTATACTACTCATGATTTGGAATTAGGAGCAGTAGTATTTGCACTTAAAATCTGGAGACATTATCTGTATGGCACAAGGTGTACAATATATACGGATCATAAAAGCTTGCAGTATATATCTTTGATCAGAAAATGTTAAATATGAGGCAAAGAAGATGGATAGAACTACTAAGTGATTATGATTGTGAAATCAAGTATCATCTAGGAAAAGTGTAAGGCCGCGTTTCCGGGACGCTTACAGCTGGATCCTCATCGCTCATAAAACATAATATTACATTTTGCTTTCATAAAACTTTGCAGCGGAAATATTAAACAACATTACATTTCATCATAAAACTTTTACAACAGGATAAATCATTGCTCAATCACAAAAAATATATTTGTTTCATTACAGTACAAAAGCTTTAAACAAGGAATGCCATCCAAATACGCTGAGTAGCCACCCCATGCCATCCTTAGCAACATACCTGCCAACTGGAAACACATCAAAGTCAGCGTTGCTGAGTGAGTTCTAGTTTTATAGCAAAACATACTTTTCTTTCGTAAAACCGTTCTTCACTTACTTTCAAAGTCATACAGTACTTTACATTCGTTCGTGATCATACATCATACGTACACATAGATGATATCATTATTATCTTCATCATTATGTTTGTTAACTTTCGCTCATTCAACGTACTTCATTATCTTTCACTTCTCTCCCTAGATCCAGTCAGACTTTACCCTCTTCGTGGCACTCAGCCATGATTACTGAGGTCGAATGACAAAGATCCCGTTTAGTACATTATTATGATAATTCATTAACGTTCATTACATACATATCACACGTTCGCACATTTTCATACTTTTATTCTTATTCCTTTCTCGTCTAGATCCTGTCAAGCTTTACCCTCTTCATGGCACTCAGCCATGATTACTGAGGTCGAATGACAAGGATCCCGTTCGTCCATTCCATCATTACCTTTCTCACTCATCAACTCACGCCATAGTCCCGATTCATGTACGAGACTGGTACTATGCCGGGGTCTGTCAACAAACCGCCGACTCATGTTCGAAGACTGACACAACACCGAAGTATGCGATTCGTTTCTCTTTCATCTCATCTCAGTCCCACGCACTACTCCCGACTCATGTCCGAAGACTGATACTATGTCGGGGCCTGTACACAAACCCCCGACTCATGTCCGAAGACTGACACGGTACCGGTGTACGTGACAAGGACCTCTTTCGAGTCTGTTGCGACACAGAGTCGCTCACCTCATACATATGCTTGCAAGCTTTTCATTCGTTCATTTATTCATTAATGCATGCATTCATTCATCATGTTCCTCTTTTCATTATCTTTCACTTTACGTTACATAATACTTTCGTTACATTCATTAACGTTCAACGCAAAGCCATGGAACGATAAACATACACAATAATAAGGAACATAAAACGTACAACATCAAGCACACAGGGTAACATCGCACACCCATAACATACATCATGCATAGCATACAACGTGCACAAGCACACGACATCATCATCATCAGCTCATCATCATACATCATCTTACATCATCTTACATGATCCATGGCTATCACACCACCTACAACCCCGAAGGTCCGAGCCTACGTCCGCACTTTCCCGAAAGTTAGACAATACTATGGTCGCTCAAGCGTATGAACCCTATTCGGTTGCATGGTCTTCCATACGTATGAGAACACTCAGGCGAATGGACCCCCAGTCGCATAGCCTCCAATCGCATACTTCCCATGCGAATGGACCTCAGTCGCATGACATCCGGGCGTATGGACCACAGTCGCAAGACCTTCATGCGAATGGCCTCAGTCGCACACCTTTCATGCGTATGAACCTCAATCACACGACTCACAGGTGTATGGACTCCAGTCGTATGACCTTCAGTCGCATGACCTTCATCCGCATTCCCTTCAGTCACATGACCTTCATCCGCATTCCCTTCAGTCGCATGACCTTCATCCGCATTCCCTTCAGTCGCATGACCTTCATCCACATTTCCTTCAGTCGCATAGCCGTCATGCGTATGGCTCTCAGTCGCACGAATGAATCTCAGTCGCATCTCTTTCGTGCGTATAAACCTAATCACACCTCATTCAGGCGCATGGACTTCCATTCGGTCGCCTAGCCCTAGCTGATGTAGAATGCAGTTCATCCCGAACTGCAGCCGCCATGTTCGACCTCCAAACTCTTCCAAACCTCTTTTAAGCTCAAATCACCCCTTCTAAACCTTAGGGAAACATACTACGACATCACTCAAGCATACCCAAGCCCGAAATTAAGCCCCAAACGAATCATACACATACGTATACATACATAAACGGGTATACTCCCAAAAACCCAAAAAAATAGTTTTCAGATGTGTTCCAGCTCCAAAATCATTCAAAAATGTATAAAAGAGGGGCCGTAGAACTCACCTTAATGATCCCGTCGAGTAGAGCTTCGATTTGACCCGCTACACGTCTATTTTGGCCGCTCGAACCAACCTGAACCAACACTTCTTCTCTTTTTCTCCTTATCTTCTTCTCTCGTCTCTTCTTGGCTAAAAATGGTAAGAATGGGGTGTCTTCCCCCTTTTATACTCCCATTCATCAAAGTTTCTCTCGTTGGCGAGTTTGTTCTCTCGACTTTGGACTTTATTTCTTTTCTTCTTTCGTCGGCTTCAAAGAAAATTTCCGGGCGTTACAAGTCCACCCCCCTTAAATAGGTTTCGTACCCGAAACCTGTTGTTCCATGAACTATCGCGGGCAATATTGTCTCATTTCTTTTCCAGTCTCTCACCTGAAATTCAATCGCTTTACGCCATTTATCAACATACGACTTCTGGTCTATTTTGGCTACTTCCATCAGGGCTTTGATCCTTTCGAGCTTCTCAGTCGTAGCCTCAGTCACCTTAATATTTCCCTTACATCATTTGGTGCTCGGCCTTCACTTGTAGACAAGTAAGGTATTTACTCACTTACTCATCATATCACGCTTCATACCTGGCCACCAATAATCTTTACTCGTGTCTCGATACATCTGACGGTTGAGATATTAGTATATCCACATACCTTACATCGGCCAAGTAGGCGATACGTCCACGCCTCATGGATTGCTAACCCATTCACCTTATGGTGTACGCCTATCCACCCAAGTCTGTCCTGAACGGTCTAGCAGGAACAAACACTTTCTCAATTCTATCCCGCAATCCTCTAGGGCATCTAGGTAACCTAGTGGATTCATTAATAGCAATCTCTACATCGAAGGGCTCATCGATGTTCCTTCTCCTAACATGCCACTTACAACAGAAAGTAGTAGGAACGAGACTACTACTAGCATCGCATTCAAATCATAGATGCACAAATTTTAAATTACCAGAAACGTACCTGACGTCAAGTCGAAGTCCGCTCTAGCCTCCTCTCGGTCGTGGCATAAGCTCTAGTCTTCACTCCCTGTTCCTTTTTCTCGCACCGGAGCTTCCTGCCTTCGACTTCTTACAATCCTTGCTCAGGTGTCTAGTCTCGCCACAGTCGTAGCACTTAGCCGTGCGGCAATCCCTCGCCTTGTGGCCTTCCTTCCCACACTGGAAACAAACGTTCAGTCCCCACTTGCATTCCCCCTCATGGCCTCTACCACACTTCTTGCATATTTCTCCTTTTCTTTCTATTCTCTTCCGATCATCGTCCCTCGACGCCATACCTTCATACGCCAATCCACCATCATTGTCTCGCCTTATTTTCCCTTTCTTAACATAGGCTCGCTCCTCCCCTTCGTCTATCATCGCCATCGCCCCCCGCTCGTCGTACAACCTTCCCGCCGGGTCAACTGCCGACCTGAACGTGCTCGGTCGGGCAGCGATCATGTGCCTACGGATGTCCACCAGCAAGCCCTGAATGTACCTCTTGATGTTTTGCGAAAGATGTGTCACCTGATCCGGCACCAGACATGCCATCTCGTTGAACTTCGTGGTGTACTATTGATGTGTCAGGGTTCCCGCCTCCAGTATCAGGAACTCCCTCTCAACCTTGTCCATCTCACGGTGAGGACAGAACTCCTCAATCACCAGCCTTTTCAACTCTAACCATCTCATCCTTTTGATAGCCCGGCTACCCTCAACTTGGACTATGTTGTCCCACCATCACAACACTGTGTTCATGAAAGAGTGGGCAGCAAACTTTACCTTTTGATCTTCCCGACACTCGCTAATGTTTAGAACGGCTTCCATTTCTCTCACCCATCGGTGAGCAGCAGCAGCAGTGCCGTTACCATCAAAAGTTGGGGGCTTGCATCGTTGAAACGCCCCATAGTTACAGCCTCGTGCCGCCTTCGGCGTAGGCTCTTCCTCTTCTTCCTCCTCTTCGTCATCGAAGAAGACCGTTTCAGTTTCGGGTCATCTCCTTTCACCCGAAGGTCTACCCCTTTCCTGTCTCTCCCCATCTCTAACAGCCTTTAAAACTTCAGTCACCACAGACGGTAGGATCGTCTGCATGACCTGATGCACTTCCTCTATGACCGCCTCTCTCATCGAGGCTCTCTGATTAGCATTCTCATCACCGCCCTCCTGATGAGGGTCTCGGGTTCTTCATGAACCAGTCTTTCAGCCCTAGACCTTTCTTTTGTGACCCATGGTTCAGCACCACGTCCACCGCCACCTCCACCTTGTGAAGCTTTCGATGATCTACCACCGGCCATCCTCTAACTCACACTGAAAGATTTAAACACTAATACGGTCATTCAAGGAAACGGCTCGGTTTATGGCAAGTATATTAAGTCCCTAATTACAGTGGCCAGTTGTGATTAGCCACTTACCTTACTTTTCATACCCCAAGCATTACTTGTCCTGACTACATCAGTATTTAAATCTACACACAACACATAACCACATACCATGCGCACATAAAACCAGTTATCTTTACGAAAATACCTGATGGCACGTAGCTACTCAGATTGGCATCCCATTCCCTTCCGTCCCATTCTCAGTTTAAGTTATGGTTTATTTTGAAAATTTACCCATTTCACTTAAACTTTGGCTCTGATACCAACTTATAAGGCCCCGTTTCCAGGACGCTTACAGCTGGATCCTCATCGCTCATAAAACATAATATTACATTTCGCTTTCATAAAACTTTGCAGCGGAAACATTAAACAACATTACATTTCATCATAAAACTTTTACAACAGGATAAATCATTGCTCAATCACAAAAGAAATATTTGTTTCATTACAGTACAAAAGCTTTAAACAAGGAATGCCATCCAAATACGCTGAGTAGCCACCCCATGCCATCCTCAGCAACATACCTGCCAACCGGAAAAATATCAAAGTCAGTGTTGCTGAGTGAGTTCTAGTTTTATAGGAAAACATACTTTTCTTTCGTAAAACCGTTCTTCACTTACTTTCAAAGTCATACAGTACTTTACATTCGTTCGTGATCATACATCATACGTACACATAGATGATATCGTTATTATCTTCATCATTATGTTCGTTAACTTTCGCTCATTCAACGTACTTCATTATCTTTCACTTCTCTCCCTAGATCCAGTCAGACTTTACCCTCTTCGTCGCACTCAACCACGATTACTGAGGTCGAATGACAAAGATCCCGTTTAGTACATTATTATGATAATTCATTAACGTTCATTACATACATATCGCACGTTCGCACATTTTCATACTTTTATTATCATTCCTTCTCGTCTAGATCCTGTCAAGCTTTACCCTCTTCATGGCACTCAGCCATGATTACTGAGGTCGAATGACAAGGATCCCGTTCGTCCATTCCATCATTACCTTTCTCACTCATCAACTCACGCCATACTCCCGACTCATGTACGAAGACTGGTACTATGCCGGGGTCTGTCAACAAACCCCCAACTCATGTTCGAAGACTGACACAGCACCGAAGTATGCGATTCGTTTCTCTTTCATCTCATCTCAGTCCCACGCACTACTCCCGACTCATGTCCGAAGACTGATACTATGTCGAGGCCTGTACACAAACCCCCGACTCATGTCCGAAGACTGACACAGTACCGGAGTACGCGATAAGGACCTCTTTCGAGTTTGTTGCGACAAAGAGTCGCTCACCTCATACACATGCTTGCAAGCCTTTCATTCGTTCATTTATTCATTAATGCATGCATTCATTCATCATGTTCCTCTTTTCATTATCTTTCACTTTACTTTACATAATACTTTCGTTACATTCATTAACGTTCAACGCAAAGCCATGGAAAGATAAACATACACAATAATAAGGAACATAAAACGTACAACATCAAGCACACAGGGTAACATCGCACACCCATAACATACATCATGCATAGCATACAACGTGCACAAGCACACGACATCATCATCATCAGCTCATCATCATACATCATCTTACATCATCCATGACCATCACACCACCTACAACCCCAAAGGTCCGAGCCTACGTCCGCACTTTCCCGAAATTCAGAAAATACTATGGTCGCTCAAGCGTATGAACCCTATTCGATTGCATGGTCTTCCATACATATGAGAACACTCAGGCGAATTGACCCCCAGTCGCATAACCTCCAATCGCATACTTCCCATGTGAATGGACCTCAGTCGCATGACATCCGGGCATATGGACCTCAATCGCATGACCTTCATGCGAATGGCCCTCAGTCGCACACCTTTCATGCGTATGAACCTCAATCGCACGACTCACAGGTGTATGGGCTCCAGTCGTTTGACCTTCAGTCGCATGACCTTCATCCGCATTCCCTTCATTCGCATGACCTTCATCCGCATTCCCTTCAGTCACATGACCTTCATCCGCATTCCTTTCAGTTGCATGACCTTCATCCGCATTCCCTTCAGTCGCATGACCTTCATCCGCATTCCCTTCAGTCGCATGACCTTCATCCGCATTTCCTTCAGTCGAATAGCCCTCATGCGTATGGCTCTCAGTCGTATATCTTTCGTGTGTATGAACCCAATCGCACCTCATTCGGGCGCATGGACCTCCATTCGGTCGCCTAGCCCTAGCTAATGTAGAATGCAGTTCATCCCAAACTTCAGCCGCCATGTTCGACCTCCAAACTCTTCCAAACTTCTTTTAAGCTCAAATCAACCCTTCTAAACCTTAGGGAACATACTACGACATCACTCAAGCATACCCAAGCCCGAAATCAAGCCCCTAACGAATCATACACATACATATACATACATAAACGGGTATACTCCCAAAAACCCAAAAAAATAGTTTTCAGATGTGTTCCAACGCTAAAATCATTCAAAAACGTGTAAAAGAGGGGTCCTATAACTCACCTTAATGATCCCGTCGAGTAGAGCTTCGATTTGACCCGCTACACGTCGATTTTGGCCGCTCGAACCAACCTGAACCAACACTTCTTCTCTTTTTCTCCTTCTCTTCTTCTCTCGTCTCTTCTTGGCTGAAAATGGTGAGAATAGGGTGTCTTCCCCCTTTTATACTCCCATTCATCAAAGTTTCTCTCGTTGGCAAGTTTGGTCCCTCGACTTTGGACTTTATTTCTCTTCTTCTTTTGTTGGCTTTAAAGAAAATTTCCGGGCATTACAAAAAGCAAATGTAGTAGCTGATGCTTTAAGTAGGAAAGAGAGAACAAAACCATTACGAGTACGTGCCATGAGAATGGAATTGCATTCTGATTTGATAAGTCAAATACGGGAAGCTCAGCAAAAAGATAAGTTAGCATTAAAAGGGCAAATGAAAGATTTAAAAGAAGACACAAATGGAGTTCTGAAATTTAAAGGAAGAACTTGGATACTAGATAATATTATACTTAGAAAGCTTGTCCTACAAGAGGCACATAAATCAAGGTATTCTGTACATCCAGGGAATAACAAAATGTACAAAGATTTAAAAAGTCAATACTGGTGGCTAGGCATGAAAAGATCAGTCGGAGAATTTGTAGGCAAATGTGATATTTGCTCAAGAATAAAAGCTAAATATCAAAAACCTTCTGGATACTTGCAACAGCCAGAAATTCCAGAATGGAAATGGGATCAAATAACTATGGATTTTATAACCAAATTACCAAGGAATTCAAATGGATATGACACTATATGGGTTATAGTGGACAGGCTAACAAAATTAGCACATTTCCTACCAATTAGAGAAGATTATAAAATGGAAAAGTTGGCAAGAATTTACATAAAAGAAGTTGTATCCAGACATGGAATACCTATTTCAATTATATCAGACAGAGATAGTAGATTCACCTCCAGATTCTGGTAAACATTACAAAAAGCTTTAGGGACCCAGGTAAATCTAAGTACAGCATATCATCCCCAGACAGATGGTCAAAGTGAGAATACAATACAAACTTTGGAAGATATGTTACGAGCTTGTGCGTTAGATTTTGGTGGAAATTGGGATACACATCTTCCTTTAATAGAATTTTCCTATAATAATAGTTATTATTCCAGTATTAGAACAACCCCGTTTGAAGCTTATATGGAAGGAAGTGTAAATCACCCTTATAATGGGATGAAATAGGAGACAGACAACTTACAGGACCTGAATTGATACAAGAAACCTCAGATAAAATTCTTGAAATTAAGAGCAGGTTGAAAGCTGCCTGGGATCGACAGAAAAGTTATGCTGATAAAAGAAGAAAACCATTGGAATTTCAAAATGGAGATAAGGTCTATTTAAAGGTTTCACCCACAAAAGGCATAGTTCGATTTGAAAGAAGAAATAAGTTAAATCCTAGGTATATTGGTCCATTTAAAATCACTGATATGATTGGTTCAGTAGCATATAAGTTGGATCTGCCTTTTGAATTAAGTGAAGTACACAACATCTTTCATGTGTCCAATCTAAAGAAATGTCTAGCAGATGAGACATTAAAAGTTCCAGTTCAAGAAATAAAAATAGACAAAAAGCTTCATTTCATAGAAGAACTAATAGCCATAGTGGATAAAGAGGTGAAATGGTTAAGAAGAAGTAAGATTCCTATAATGAAAGTTAAGTGGAATGCCAAAAGAGGTCCGGAATACACTTGGGAAAGAGAAGATGAGATTTATGAATAAATTCTGTTATGTGTTCTTATATATATATATATATATATATATATATATATATATATATATATATATATATATATATATTATATATATATATATAAATTATAAATATTTATGTGCACATATATGTAAAATTATACATATGCATGTTTACATACATGTCATACGTATGCATGTGCCCGTCTTTGAATAAGTATATGCATACATATATTATGTGTATATGTGTTGCATGTATGGATGGTTGCATGCATGCACAACCTTTTACGTATGCATGTATCCATATTCATAACCTTTTGTTACCAAACATTAAGTGATCAAAGAAACTCAACCACAAAACATCAAACAAACACCAAATGATACAAAAACACAACCCAACCAAACACCACAATATAAGTTAATATTAAAGAAGTTTACTAAGCAAACCTTATACACCCAAACACTAAGATTAAGCAACCTTTAAGACTAAGCATCAGCTCATTAAGGATTAAACCAACTGAATTAGGAGGTGATTAACACCTCAATCGACCAAGACACTCAACCTTTCCTTTTGACCGCCACCTAGCACAAATACACTAAGAACTTGACACCTAAAGACCCTATACCTAGCTTACTCATCTAAGCTAAGAGAGACCTCATGATTAGTAGCATTAATTGCTACAGTCGATACCTCCATAAAGACATCTCTCGGTCACTTCACAAACCGCACACCACCACCCTACACTCTCTCAAACTCTCGGCTTCACCTTGATTCTCTCGGTTATCACTTCCGAACACCACCACCATAACCGAACATCACAACCATCTTCACCCCCATTCCTCACCTACACACCACCTCTTGGTCACCACCACAAACACCACTCCTTCACCTTTCAACCAAACACCATTAACATCACATCATCATCTTCCATCCGATTGTCACAAAAAGAACAAGACGTGGGAACAACTGCTTAACTTGGTTCGATAGAGAAAGAAGTTGCCATCAGTTATCCTCATCTCTTTTGTTATCAAAATCAAGGTTTCACTCTCTAAACCATGCCTAAATCCAGATTACAAGGATTATACATATGTTTAAACAAACATATGATTAACTCTCATGATTTTACATCTAAGATCTTAATGAATCCTATAAACATATCAACTTTATTTAAAAAGTCAGTAAGAAGGTTTTTAGAATCTGAAATAAACAAAATGAAACCTGATAATCGAAATTTATATAAAAGAAATTATCAATTAAGGATTAAAATCTTATGTGCAACTTGTTAAATTCAGTTTATTATGTTATAGACTATGATTGTGGGAACAAACAATGGAGGCATGTTTAGAATATTAGGAATTATAATTCTGCAGATTTTGATGTCATTCCTATAGGTAGAATATTTATATGAATTATTTTAGTATTTGAAAGAAAAATTTATGCTGGAAGAACTGAACCTAGGATGATATTGAGAAAATTATATGTTAAATCTTATGAATTATAGGAATTATAGAAAATGTTTTATGACTTAACTTAAAGATATGAATAAGTTATGAATTTTGAAAATTTCTGCCACATGAAAATCAATAAAAATACTTTAACTTTGCAATAAATTATGAAAAACTTATAGAAAATATGAAAAGCTGAAAAGAACATTTTGTATGAAACTGGGAATTTTTGGACATATTTGGTATTTTTACTCAATATTAGTAAAATGATGAAAATCATAAAAATTGACTCTGCTATGATTTATGATTTGGGAATATTTTTAAGAGTTATAAATATACTTCTAAATATTTTGATAAAATTTGGGAATTTTTATAAACCAGAAAGTATTTTTATAATTTATTGGAATATTATAAAAATTATAAGAAATAAACTGCAAATAATTAAAATATAAAATCTGAGTATGTTATGTTTCATTTCATTACCTATTTATTGTAACAATTTTGATATTGTTTGAGGTACTAAAAATTTTGAAGAAAATATTTATGTTTTTTAAACTATAAATATTTCTATTGATAGGTGATTTCTTGGAGTAAAGGTGAGATTCATAGCCCCTTTTTTTATTTTTATGAACTTTTGGGGGGAAAGCATACTATTGATTTTATGATTGATGCAATTTTTTAGTTATACTGTCATTTATGTTACAACCATTAATTCGGATGTGAAACCGTTGGATAATATAGGTAGCGCTACTTAGGAAATAATTTCCTGCACCAACAAGATGAGTGTTGTGATGCTATATTATCTGATTTATGAATTATGTTATGACAGTATGGTTGATCTGATTATCAAGTAAGGTTTGGTTGTATTTGATGCATCAATAATATTTTATGTAACATAAACCTGTGAACTCACCAACATTATGTTGACTATTTTGAGTATGTTTTTTCAGGAATTCATCATGTCTACAAGCTTAATGTTCTCTTTTGATGTGTATAACGACTGGGGAGAAGTTATGGGGAAATTTTGTGTGAATCTAACTGTGAATATGTATGATCTCAGCATATCGGTGGACGCTCACTTCCACCGTTACTGAAGATGTAGCAGTTAGAAAATATGTTGTAATAGGATTATAATTAGATTAAATTTTGACTATCATGATTTAATGTAATCCTAACCTTATTATTATCTTATGTAGTATGTTATGTTATGTTTAAATATTTTTTGTTGTGCTATCTGATACTTTGTTAATCAATGAGTTCTATACAAACAAGTCACACCCAAATAATCATTTGATGCTTCCGCCGGGATGTGACAAATGGCGACATGTCACCGCTGATGATAGTCGATCCGTTTCAAGTGAATTCATTAAAACTAGTTGTTGATCGGTGTGCAAATCCAACAACGTATGTTTTATCATAAAAAGGCAATAGCGGTGACATGTCGCTGCTATTGCCCAAAACATTAACCCACAATCTGTTCCCTCCCTACTCACTATTCCCTATATTCTTGCCCTAGAAGCTATCAGCGCCACCTCCGGCAACCTCCACCCTCGACGTCCGACCTCCATCCTTAACCTCCGACTTCCAACGTCCACCCTTCGACCTCTGATGTGTCCCATCGCTACACGCGCTCGACCTCCTACCCTATTGCCCCCGTCGACTTGTTGCTCCCTCCCTGGTCAATCTCCTGTTGCTACCATCAACCTCAACCACCGTCGACTTGATTCTCTTTTCTTTATTCTTCTTTTGTTGTTTAAACATAAAATTATGTTTGTTTATGTTAATTTATGGTTGAAGGATGTTTAGATTTTTATATTTAGTTGGTTGAATTAGATTTGTTAAAGGATTTTTGTAATTTTTAGGTTTTAAAGCAACTTGTTCAAGATGATGAATTAGTCGGATAACATATAGTATATGTTTGAATTTATGCTTAGATAAGTAATGTGTTGATGTATTTAGTAGGTTTGAAGTGGATGATTTAGGTATTTTGTGTATTGGGCATTTGATGTATACTATTTTTTAAATGGATTTGAGAAACGAATTTAGGTATTTGTGTATAGTATATGCTATTTAGTTAGTTAAAAATTGTTTAGATTTATTTGAGCATTTTATGTAGACTATTTATTTAAATGATTGAAACATATTTAGATGTTGATATTTAGTTGGTTGAAAATTGATTGAAAATTATTTAGACTTATAAAATAGTTTATTTTATTGTTCTTATTTATATGAGCCAAATAACACTCCATTAGTGTTAGTTTAAACTTTATTTTATGAGAAACAAAAATAGTTAGTTATAATTAACAAAAATAAGAAATTAGTTGAAACTTCAAACGAAACATGTCCATACTTGAAACAATTTCAATAATATTGCAATTCATTCAAAAAATTTCAAGAGAATATATCACTATGGATTGTTTTTGTATACCTCATGAGTCATGGAGGTGATGGCGCGGGGGATGCACCACTTCCTCCATTTGACGGTCCCGGAAGTCACGCATTGGATGGTAATTATTATTATAATTATTTGTTTACTATGTTTATTCAATTATTGTAACTAAATAATTTTTTTATAATTGCATGTACCCCTTTTTGAAAAACAAGAGGGAAGGGGAAAACAAAAAAACTACAGTAGGAGATGGGGAAAAAAGAGGGACCTTTTCTCTCACTTTTGATAGAGCTATCACGTATAACCCCCTTGGTGAACTTAATGATATGTTTGTTTTCGAGGTGGGGATGTACATGGAGGCTAATTATCCTTTTAATGTTTGGACTTTATTGAGATTTTGCGAGATCATGAATGCGCTCAAATAGAGGATGACAGTCAGTCGATATTTCTCATGCAATTTAGAGACCGGAAAAATATTGCAAAATAACACTGACCGTGTTGGAGGATATGAAAATGTAGAACAAGCAAGGGACAACCCTTTAACGGGCAAAAATCATAATTATTGGAGGAAAACTGTTGATTATTTCATGAGGTACGCATTTAGATATGCGTCAAATTCAAACAAAACAAATCATCAACAACAAAAATACACAAATCATGGTGAGACTGCTTCATATAGTAGTTATTGTTACAAGAAAGTAAGACATTAAATTTATATCTTTATGATTATATATAAGTATATTTTTAATATATAGTATTATTTTAAATGTTAAATAGAATAGTATGTTTAGGTTATTTTGACTCTTTATCACTAAAATAGACTTAGACTATCTATGTTATAGTTTAAACGGGTCAAAATGGGTGAAAATAATATTATTTGAGTTTAAACGGGTCAAAATGCTTAAGTTTTAAGTGTATCATAGTGAGTTTAGGTTATTTTGACTATATATGGCCAAAATATGCTTACAATATCTATGTTTCCGTCAAAACTGGTCAAAATGGATGCAAACGAAATGATTGGAGTTAAAACGGGTCAAAATAGCTTGAGTGTTAAGTGTATCATAGTGGGTTTAGGTTATTTTGACTATTTATGGCTAAAATATACTTAAATTATCTAAGTTTTCGTCTAAACAAGTCAAATCGGCTCAAAATGTATGAAAATAAAATGAATTTAAATTAAATGGCTTAAATAACTTAGAGTTTGATTTGTTAAGCGTATAATAGTAGGTTATGTTTGTGACACCCTACACATATCTCACATCGGCTGTGGATAGGAGAGATTCCTAGTTCATAAGGAATGTCTGGCCCCTAACATCAACAACGCGTTTTGGGCGTATTGACTGTAGATGAGATGAGAACTCTACAGTTAAGCGTGCTCAGGTGAGAGCAATCCAGGGATGGGTGACCTCCTAGGGAAGTTTTCACCCGGGCAACCAAAAGCAAATCCGTGAGCTTCTCGTGGGCAAAGCGGACAATATTGTTGATGCGAAGGGCCAAGTGTTACAGAATGGTATCAGAGCCACTCTTGTGTCGTTCGAGGTGTGAGACATACATCACCAAGGATGGTGACTTCTCTGGCTCATCGAGGACGATGAGTCCAAACAGGGGGTGCTTGTGACACCCTACACATATCCCACATCGGTCGTGGACAGGAGAGATTCCTGGTTCATAAGGAATGTTTGGCCTCTAATATCAACAACGCGTTTTGGGCGTATTGGCTGTGGATGAGAGGAGAACTCCATAGTTAAGTGTGCTCAGATGGGAGCAATCCAGGGATGGGTGACCTACTTGGGAAGTTTTCACCTGAGCAACCAAAAGCAAATCCGTGAGCTTTTCGTGGGCAAAGCAGAAAATATTGTTGATGCGAGGGGCTAGGTGTGACAGAATGGTATCACCTTGTGACACCCTACACATATCCCACATTGGCCGTGGACAGGAGAGATTCCTTGTTCATAAGGAATGTCTGGCCTCTAATATCAACAACGCGTTTTAGGCGTATTGACTGCAGATGAGATGAGAACTCTACAGTTAAGCGTGCTCAGGTGAGAGCAATCCAGTGATGGGTGACCTCTCTGGGAAGTTTTCACCCGGGCAACCAAAAGAAAATCCGTGAGCTCCTCGTGGGCAAAGCAGACAATATTGTTGATGCGAAGGGCCGGGTGTTATAGAATGGTATGAGATTCACTCCTGTGTGGTTTGGGATGTGGGACATACCTCACCAAGGATGGTGACTTTTCGGGCTCATCGAGGACGATGAGTCCAAACAGGGGGTGCTTGTGACACCCTACACATATCCCATATCGGCCGTGGACAGGAGTGATTCCTGGTTCATAAGGAATGTTTGGCCTCTAATATCAACAACGCGTTTTGGGCGTATTGACTGTAGATGAGATGAGAACTCTACAGTTAAGCGTGCTCAGGTGAGAGCAATCCAGGGATGGGTGACCTCCCTGGGATGTTTTCACCCGGGCAACCAAAAGCAAATCCGTGAGCTCCTCGTGGGCAAAGCGAACAATATTATTGATGCGAAGGGCCGGGTTTTACAATGTTATTTTGACTCTTTATTATAATAATAGACTTAAATTTTCTATGTTTTAGTTTAAATGGGTCAAAATGGGTGAAAATGACATGATTTGAGTTTAAACGGATCAAAATGGCTTAAGTATTAAGTGTATCATAGTGGGTTTAGATTACTTTGACTATTTATGGCTAAATTATAATTTAAATATCTAAGTTTTTTTTAAACGGGGCAATACAGGTCAATATTGATGAAAGTGGCATGATTTGAGATTAAATGGCTCAAAATAACTTAAAGTTTGATGTGTTAAGTGGATTATAGTGGGTTATGTTATTGACTCTTTATTGCTAAAATAGACTTAAGTTATCTAAGTTTTAGTTTAAACATATCAAAATAGGTGAAAATTATATTATTTAAGTTTAAACAGGTCAAAATGGTTTAAGTGTTAAGTATTTCATAATGTGTTTTTGTTGTTTTGACCCTTTACCGCTTAAATAGACTTGAATTATCTAAGTTTTGGATTAAATGGGTCAAAATGTGTGAAAAAAATATGATTTGTGTTTAAACAGGTCAAAATGACCCCTTATCACTAAAATTAACTTAGATTATCTAAGTTGTATTTTAAAGGGTTAAAACATGTCAAAATGAGTGAACACAACATTATTTTTGTATGTTTCTATAAGTATATTAAGTGTATTTGATTCATTTTGATTCGTATGACTAAAGTAAACTTAATATATATAGTTGTTAGTTCAACATGTTCATTTTTACACTTAATATAGTAAAAATTGAATATGTTATATATAATATATACTTTGTAAAATATAGCAATTTATAAAGTGTATTTTTTTGCAGGGTCAAATTTCAAGTCTTTTCAAATTTTATGTTACAACTTACACAGATTATTGCTTTGCAAAAGGCTTCAAATCAAGGAGAAGAAGATGATTCGGATGAGAGGGGTGAATAGTGTATTTAATGAGTAGGTTAAGTTTGTTTTTGAGTAATTTATAGGGTTAATCTACTTATGTATAAGTTAAACAATAGTTAACCTACTTATGTTCAACTCTTATGTTTAACTTTATGACTAGATTACTTAATATTGTTTATGTAGGTGTGAAAATTTTATGTTGTTTATGAACACTAGTTTATTTTGTGTTATTGGGAAATCAAGATTATAATGGGTTAAAAACCTAAAAATTTAAAAATATTAAAAAAGTGACCATTAGCGGCAACTTGTCGTCGCTAAAAGTCTTCTATGAATTTTTTTATTTAACCAAATAGTGATGACACTGTCTCAACCGACTCTATTAGCGGTGACATTATTACCGAAGACTTATTAGAGACGAAAAATTAGTCAATAGTGACGAATTAATAGCAGCGACATGTCGCCGCTAATACTTTTAGCGGCGATTTTGGCCATTAATAGCGGCGACCAACAGTCACCAATAATGTTCGAAAATTTTGTAGTGAACTTCTACGCACAAGACAATTGTTTCTTCGTGCATATGAATCAGCCTAACAAAATTTTTGGTGTGCGGATGTTTTTGTTTTTATTTATTTTTATCTTTTTTCAAGTTAAAAATATTAAGTATTAAAAGGAATTAATTGTTAATTGTAAAACATTTTTATAAAAGTAATTATTTTTTTCACTCTAGCTCTGATGTCAACAATGTTGAGGAAATTTGGTAATACAAACGAAATCGGATTCACTAGAAGGCATCTAAAAACTTTCACATCAAACTAATTTGGTGGTTCACCCAAAATTGTTCAATCGGATACAATCTAGTGATTTAGAAACGAAAATATGTTCAATTTTGTGATGAAGAACGAACCAGAAAAAGAACAGAATTTTTGACCAAAATTTCTTCGAGCGTATTTGCAGTTTTTTCCATTAGAAAACTGCCTAGGGCAGTTTTTGGGTCCTCAAATTGACACTTTCGGCCCTTCAAGAATTAATAAGTTTAATTCTAGAGAGACTCCGAAAATGAATTTTTAATTGAAGTAATAATGACGGAAAAAAAATTTCCAAGCTGACCTGGCAGCTCGACCCCAGCCAGGGGCTCTGCCCCTTGGACCCCGCTTCCAGGGGCACTACCCCCGGACCCCGCCAGGGGGCGCTGCCCCCTTGGAACCCCTGTCAAATACGGATTACGCACCTAGGATCGTAATAGATTCAAACAAGCGTGCACTCCGCACCTCCTAACTTGTTTGAAGTCTATTATGATCGAATTGGTCAACACAAGTTAATCCCAATTACACTAAAATATCCAACAATCCTCCCCTATTTTAGTGCAATCCTTGATTAACTAAAAATTTGTACACCACAAAATTACAAATTATTGCATAAATGAAATGTCATGACGATTGAATTTCATCTTAGTATATTACACATTTCATATATTCGAATATCGGGGTGTCTCTATGGATTGAACCCTTTCTATTCATATTGAATACACGAAGATAATATACACAACAATTTACATATTACATGTTTCAACATGACACTATCTTTTATTAGCCTATGTCCTTATCGTTCATAAGCATGTCAAAGCCAAGTCCCAGCTTCTTGAAGCGGCTATACTTCATGCTCATATAGGTAGCTCTTTTATTCTTGCACCTGCACATGCAATTTTTCAAAAGAACTATTAAGAATTATAAATTCAGCCTCTCTATCTTACAGGTCTGAACACATACCTTGGGATGAAGCTCTAGTGTGTTCCAATCTCTAGATGTTAAGCTTTCCACATTGAATTTAGCACCTAATGTTATACTAGGTGGGAATGGGTATCTTAACATGAGAGATTTTATGTGGACTTCAATCCCATCCCTTTAGCCGACTTGTGCACAAGATCTTTACTTAACCCTTTGGTTAAATGATCGGCTAAGTTATGCTGAGTTTTCACAAACTGCATTGATATCACACCATTCGTGATCATTTCACGTACTGTATTATGTCTAACACCTAAATGTCTAGACTTTCCATTATATACTTGACAATAAGCCTTAGCCAATGTAGCTTGACTATCACATCTGATAGAAATAGGTGATATCGGTTTAGGCCACAATGGAATTTCATAAATTAGATTTCTTAGCCATTCAGCTTCCTTAGCAGCTGCTGCTAATGCTACAAACTCAGATTCCATTGTCGAACTCGTGATGCACGTTTGTTTCTTTGATGCCCAAGATATGGCACCTCCTCCAAGCAGAAATACCCATCCGCTTGTGGAAGAATAATCTTCCATGTTTGTAATCCAACTTGCATCTGAATAACCTTCAAGAGTAGAAGGAAATCCAGAATAAGTCAAACCATAATCCATAGTTCCTTTCAAGTACTTAAATACTCGATTAATTGCCTGCCAATGATAGGAACTTGGATTGTGTGTATATCTACTAAGCTTTCCACAACAAATGCTATATCAGGCCTAGTACATATCATGGCATACATTAGAGATCCTATAGCTCTTGAGTATTCAAGTTGACAAACTGCAACACCTTTATTAGGTGTGAGCTTCACAGTAGGATCCATAGAGTGCTTACAGCAAAAGCATCACTAAAGTTAAATTTCTTCAAAATTTTCTCAATATAGTGAGCTTGAGATATTGAGATGTCACTATCTCTACGAGTGATCTTTATATCAAGAATCACCTCAGCCTCCCCCATGTCTTTCATGGCAAACTTCGACGACAAAATTTCTTTGTTTTATCAACCTGATCTTGGTCAGTACCAAAAATCAACATGTCATCCACATATAGACAAATAATCACTCCTTTAGCAGAAGCATCAAATTTGCTATAAACACATTTGTCTGCTTGGTTTAATATAAAACCATTAGACAAAAACACATCATCAATTTTTGATGCCATTGTTTTGGCGCTTTTTTAAGACCATATAGTGATTTTATCAACTTGCACACTTTGTTTTCCTGACCAGGCATGACAAAGCCCTCTGGTTGTTTCATATATATCTCCTCATTCAATTCACCATTTAAGAATGCAGTTTTCACATCCATTTGATGAATCACAAGGTTGTGTATAGATGCAAGTGCTAGCAACAACCTAATGGTGGATATTCTAGCAACAGGTGCATAAGTATCAAAGAAGTCAATGCCTTCTTTTTGTCTAAAGCCTTGAATTACCAATCTAGCTTTAAACTTGTCTATGCTACCATCCACCTTCATTTTCCTTTTGAAGATCCATTTACTCCCCAATGGCTTACATCCAGGAGGTAAATCAGTCAACTTCCAAGTGTTATTCTGCATTATAGAATCAATTTCATCTTGAATAGCTTCTTTCCAGAATGCAACATCCCTTGAAGCCATTGCTTCACTATATGTCTTTGGGTCCTCCTCAATATTAAAGCAATACTGATATTGAGATTCAATCTCATCCCTTGACCCTTCAACTAAATAAAGTTGAAAGTCATCACCAAAATTCTTGGGTTTTCTACCTCTTGCACTTTTCCTGGTTCAGTTGAAGTAGATGGAATATCACGACCAACTGCTTGAGAGTTACTTGAACTCCCTATCATGTCCTTTGGTCTAGGTATAGAAGTGAATCTTTGTTCATCAAAGATTGCATCTCTTGACTCTATAACTGTGTTTACAGATACAGAGTCATTAGATTCTAAAACATAGAATCTATATGCCTTAGAATGCTCTGCATATCCAATGAAGATACAATCATACCTCTTTCTCCCAAAGTTTTCCTCTTTGGTTCAGTGAGTCTAACTATAGCTCTACACCCCCAAACTTTAAGATAACTCAAGTTTGGTGGCTTTTTGAACCAAAGCTCATAAGGGGTTGTCTTGTTCCTTTTACTAGGAACTCTATTCAATAAATAACAGGCTGTTAACATAGCCTCACCCCAAAACCCATCACTCAAACCCGAATAGGATAACATGGAATTGACCATTTTTTTAAAGTTCTATTCTTCCTTTCAGCTACACCATTCTGTTGAGGTGTATAAGGAGCCGTGGTTTGATGTATTATACCAGTAGATTGAAAATAAGTTGGATCATAATACTCACCTCCCCTATCAGTACGAAGAGTTTTGATTAACCCATTTTGTTGTAGCTCTACTTCTTGTTTATATATTTTAAATTTATCTAGAACTTCATCTTTAGCATGCAATAAATAGACATAACAAAACCTAGAGGCATCATCAATAAAAGTGACAAAATATTTTTTGTTTCCTAGGGAAGGAGTAGCATGCAAATCACATAAATCACTATGAATTAATTCTAATGATTTAGATTCCCGATTAACTTCACTAAAAGGTTGTATAGCTATTTTTGTCAAGGCACACGTGTTGCATTTTTCATTAAACATTTCAAAAGCAGGAATCAAGCTCATTTTTGACATCTCTTTTAACCTCTTATAATGTACATGTCCTAGTCTAGCATGCCATAAATCGGATTTATTTAAACTATTGCTAGAACTAGAAGAAACCATACAAGCAGAATTATCACGAAAAGAAACATCCAAATTTAACTTAAACATTCCACACAAATATCCAAAACCTACGAAAGTACCATGTCTTGATAAGATATACTTATCAGACTCTATGACCTGCTTGAAACCACAATTGTTTAAGACCACACCAGACACTAAGTTTTTACGAATACCAGGAACAAACAACACATTTTTCAAAAGTAAAGAGTTTCCAGAAGTAAATATTAAATTGACAGTTCCGACTCCTTTGATAGGTTCGGTTGCAACGTTGCCCATTCTTAATGTAGATCCATCTTCAATTTGCTTCAACTCTTTAAACCATTGAAGATTCTTGCAAACATGGCACGTCGCTCCCGAATCTACCCACCCACCACGCAACATCATCATCCTGTACATAGAATATTTCAGAATTAGTGACACATAATAATTCTCTACCGAATCATTAAACTGAACTAAATTCTGACCTTGTTGCTTAGCGGGATCCTTAGATCCGCTTGAACCAGTCCCGGGTTTTTCTTTACCTCCACCTTTACCAGACCTACAATCCTTCTTGAAGTGCCCAACTTTACCACACTTCCAGCAAGTCACCTTAGGTTTCTTAAAACCTCCTTTTTTGTTGTTCCCTTGAAACTTACGTTTTCCCTTCGCATTTTTAGCAGCCTTAGAGGATTCACCCTCTTCCACCATGTAACAGAAGATGGTCCAGCCATGGTTTTATCATCCTTAACCCAAACCTTTTCCATATCTCTTATGGATTGTTCAATTTGAAAAGTACTTCCAAGTTCAACCAGGGTTAATTCCTCCTTCTTATGTTTCAAATCGTGTTTAAAATTTTTCCAAGAAGGAGGAAGTTTATCAATGATGCTTGAAACAGAAATGGACTTATCCATTTTCATATCATATTGGGCAAATTGTCCCAATATTCTTAACAGTCCATTGTACTGTTCCATGACTGGCCTTGAATCCACCATTTTATAATTTATAAAATTACCAACAAGAAACTTCTTGCTTGAGGCATCTTCTGCCATGTATTTGGATTCAAGGGTATCCCACAACTCTTTCACAGATTCGACATTTTGATATATATCAAATAGAGAATCAGACATACCATTAAGGATGTGGCCACGGTAGATGTAGTCATCGTTCTCCCATTTGCAGCGTTTTCGGGTCTGTTCCAGCGTCTCATTTTCAACAACTTCGGGCATGGGGGTACTCAGAACGTATACAACTTTGAGTGTTGTCAACATGAAGTGCATCTTCTTTTGCCAGCGTCTGAAATCCTGGCCTGCAAACTTGTCCAACTTCGCAAATTTGTTCGTCATCTCTTTCACCGACTCTCCGTTCGTCATGATTATAAAATTAGTTTGATCTTTGTTGAGGAAATTTGGTAATACAAACGAAATCGGATTCACTAGAAGGCGTCTAAAAACTTTCAGATCAAACTAATTTGGTGGTTCACCCAAAATTGTTCAATCGGATACAATCTAGTGATTTAGAAACGAAAATATGTTCAATTTTGTGATGAAGAACGAACCAGAAAAAGAACATAATTTTTGACCAAAATTTCTTCGAGCGTATTTGCAGTTTTTTCCATTAGAAAACTGCCTAGGGCAGTTTTTGGGTCCTCAAATTGACACTTTCGGCCCTTCAAGAATTAATAAGTTTAATTCTAGAGAGACTCCGAAAAGGAATTTTTATTGAAGTAATAATGACGGGAATAAAAAATTTCCAAGCTGACCTGGCAGCTCGACCCCAGCCAGGGGCTCTGCCCCTTGGACCCCGCGAGGGGCTGCCGCCCCGTGGACCCCGCTTCCAGGGGCACTACCCCCGGACCCCCGCAAGGGGCGCTGCCCCCTTGGAACCCCTGTCAAATACGGATTACGCGCCTAGGATCGTAATACATTCAAACAAGCGTGCACTCCGCACCTCCTAACTTGTTTGAAGTCTATTATGATCGAATTGGTCAACACAAGTTAATCCCAATTACACTAAAATATCCAACAATCCTCCCCTATTTTAGTGCAATCCTTGATTAACTAAAAATTTGTACACCACAAAATTACAAATTATTGCATAAATGAAATGTCATGACGATTGAATTTCATCTTAGTATATTACACATTCCATATATTCGAATATCGGGGTGTCTCTATGGATTGAACCCTTTCTATTCATATTGAATACACGAAGATAATATACACAACAATTTACATATTACATGTTTCAACATGACACTATCTTTTATTAGCCTATGTCCTTATCCTTCATAAGCATGTCAAAGCCAAGTCCCAGCTTCTTGAAGCGGCTATACTTCATGCTCATATAGGTAGCTCTTTTATTCTTGCACCTGCACATGCAATTTTTCAAAAGAACTATTAAGAATTATAAATTCAGCCTCTCTATCTTACAGGTCTGAACACATACCTTGGGATGAAGCTCTAGTGTGTTCCAATCTCTAGATGTTAAGCTTTCCACATTGAATTTAGCACCTAATGTTATACTAGGTGGGAATTGGGTATCTTAACATGAGAGATTTTATGTGGACTTTAATCCCATCCCTTTAGTCGACTTGTGCACAAGATCTTTACTTAACCTTTGGTTAAATGATCGGCTAAGTTACGCTGAGTTTTCACAAACTGCATTGATATCACACCATTCGTGATCATTTCACGTACTGTATTATGTCTAACACCTAAATGTCTAGACTTTCCATTATATACTTGACAATAAGCCTTAGCCAATGTAGCTTGACTATCACATCTGATAGAAATAGGTGATATCGGTTTAGGCCACAATGGAATTTCATAAATTAGATTTCTTAGCCATTCAGCTTCCTTAGCAGCTGCTGCTAATGCTACAAACTCAGATTCCATTGTCGAACTCGTGATGCACGTTTGTTTCTTTGATGCCCAAGATATGGCACCTCCTCCAAGCAGAAATACCCATCCGCTTGTGGAAGAATAATCTTCCATGTTTGTAATCCAACTTGCATCTGAATAACCTTCAAGAGTAGAAGGAAATCCAGAATAAGTCAAACCATAATCCATAGTTCCTTTCAAGTACTTAAATACTCGATTAATTGCCTGCCAATGATAGGAACTTGGATTGTGTGTATATCTACTAAGCTTTCCCACAGCAAATGCTATATCAGGCCTAGTACATATCATGGCATACATTAGAGATCCTATAGCTCTTGAGTATTCAAGTTGACAAACTGCAACACCTTTATTAGGTGTGAGCTTCACAGTAGGATCCATAGGAGTGCTTACAGCAAAAGCATCACTAAAGTTAAATTTCTTCAAAATTTTCTCAATATAGTGAGCTTGAGATATTGAGATGTCACTATCTCTATGAGTGATCTTTATACCAAGAATCACCTCAGCCTCCCCCATGTCTTTCATGGCAAACTTCAATGACAAAAATTTCTTTGTTTTATCAACCTGATCTTGGTCAGTACCAAAAATCAACATGTCATCCACATATAGACAAATAATCACTCCTTTAGCAGAAGCATCAAATTTGCTATAAACACATTTGTCTGCTTGGTTTAATATAAAACCATTAGACAAAACCACATCATCAAATTTTTGATGCCATTGTTTTGGTGCTTGTTTAAGACCATATAGTGATTTTATCAACTTGCACACTTTGTTTTCCTGACCAGGCATGACAAAGCCCTCTGGTTGTTTCATATATATCTCCTCATTCAATTCACCATTTTCACATCCATTTGATGAATCACAAGGTTGTGTATAGATGCAAGTGCTAGCAACAACCTAATGGTGGATATTCTAGCAACAGGTGCATAAGTATCAAAGAAGTCAATGCCTTCTTTTTGTCTAAAGCCTTGAATTACCAATCTAGCTTTAAACTTGTCTATGCTACCATCCACCTTCATTTTCCTTTTGAAGATCCATTTACTCCCCAATGGCTTACATCCAG
The DNA here is from genome assembly GCA_025506515.1 of Flaveria trinervia. Taxonomy (NCBI): domain Eukaryota; kingdom Viridiplantae; phylum Streptophyta; class Magnoliopsida; order Asterales; family Asteraceae; genus Flaveria; species Flaveria trinervia. Next base: position 21,421,747 of record CM046444.1, read on the forward strand.
GAGGTAAATCAGTCAACTTCCAAGTGTTATTCTGCATTATAGAATCAATTTCATCTTGAATAGCTTCTTTCCAGAATGCAACATCCCTTGAAGCCATTGCTTCACTATATGTCTTTGGGTCCTCCTCAATATTAAAGCAATACTGATATTGAGATTCAATCTCATCCCTTGACCCTTCAACTAAATAAAGTTGAAAGTCATCACCAAAATTCTTGGGTTTTCTACCTCTTGCACTTTTCCTGGGTTCAGTTGAAGTAGATGGAATATCACGACCAACTGCTTGAGAGTTACTTGAACTCCCTATCATGTCCTTTGGTCTAGGTATAGAAGTGAATCTTTGTTCATCAAAGATTGCATCTCTTGACTCTATAACTGTGTTTACAGATACAGAGTCATTAGATTCTAAAACATAGAATCTATCTGCCTTAGAATGCTCTGCATATCCAATGAAGATACAATCTATACCTCTTTCTCCCAAAGTTTTCCTCTTTGGTTCAGTGAGTCTAACTATAGCTCTACACCCCCAAACTTTAAGATAACTCAAGTTTGGTGGCTTTTTGAACCAAAGCTCATAAGGGGTTGTCTTGTTCCTTTTACTAGGAACTCTATTCAATAAATAACAGGCTGTTAACATAGCCTCACCCCAAAACCCATCACTCAAACCCGAATAGGATAACATGGAATTGACCATTTCTTTTAAAGTTCTATTCTTCCTTTCAGCTACACCATTCTGTTGAGGTGTATAAGGAGCCGTGGTTTGATGTATTATACCAGTAGATTGAAAATAAGTTGGATCATAATACTCACCTCCCCTATCAGTACGAAGAGTTTTGATTAACCCATTTTGTTGTAGCTCTACTTCTTGTTTATATTTTTAAATTTATCTAGAACTTCATCTTTAGCATGCAATAAATAGACATAACAAAACCTAGAGGCATCATCAATAAAAGTGACAAAATATTTTTTGTTTCCTAGGGAAGGAGTAGCATGCAAATCACATAAATCACTATGAATTAATTCTAATGATTTAGATTCCCGATTAACTTCACTAAAAGGTTGTCTAGCTATTTTTATCAAGGCACACGTGTTGCATTTTTCATTAAACATTTCAAAAGCAGGAATCAAGCTCATTTTTTACATCTCTTTTAACCTCTTATAATGTACACGTCCTAGTCTAGCATGCCATAAATCGGATTTATTTAAACTATTGCTAGAACTAGAAGAAACCATACAAGCAGAATTATCACGAAAAGAAACATCCAAATTAACTTAAACATTCCACACAAATATCCAAAACCTACAAAAGTACCATGTCTTGATAAGATATACTTATCAAACTCTATGACCTGCTTGAAACCACAATTGTTTAAGACCACACCAGACACTAAGTTTTTACGAATACCAGGAACAAACAACACATTTTTCAAAAGTAAAGAGTTTCCAGAAGTAAATATTAAATTGACAGTTCCGACTCCTTTGATAGGTTCGGTTGCAACATTGCCCATTCTTAAAGTAGATCCATCTTCAATTTGCTTCAACTCTTTAACCATTGAAGATTCTTGCAAACATGGCATGTCGCTCCCGAATCTACCCACCACGCAACATCATCATCCTGTACATAGAATATTTCAGAAATTAGTGACACATAATAATTCTCTACCGAATCATTAAACTGAACTAATTCTGACCTTGTTTCTTAGCGGGATCCTTAGATCCGCTTGAACCAGTCCCGGGTTTTTCTTTACCTCCACCTTTACCAGACCTACAATCCTTCTTGAAGTGCCCACTTTACCACACTTCCAGCAAGTCACCTTAGGTTTCTTAAAACCTCCTTTTTTGTTGTTCCCTTGAAACTTACGTTTTCCCTTCACATTTTTAGCAGCCTTAGAGGATTCACCCTCTTCCACCATGTTAACAGAAGATGGTCCAGCCATGGTTTTATCATCCTTACCCAACCTTTTCCATATCTCTTATGGATTGTTCAATTTGAAAAGTACTTCCAAGTTCAACCAGGGTTAATTCCTCCTTCTTATGTTTCAAATCGTGTTTAAAATTTTTCCAAGAAGGAGGAAGTTTATCAATGATGCTTGAAACAGAAATGGACTCATCCATTTTCATATCATATTGGGCAAATTGTCCAATATTCTTAACAGTTCATTGTACTGTTCCATGACTGGCCTTGAATCCACCATTTTATAATTTATATAATTACCAACAAGAAACTTCTTGCTTGAGGCATCTTCTGCCATGTATTTGGATTCAAGGGTATCCCATAACTCTTTCACAGATTCGACATTTTGATATATATCAAATAGAGAATCAGACATACCATTAAGGATGTGGCCACAGCAGATGTAGTCATCGTTCTCCCATTTGCAGCGTTTTCGGGTCTGTTCCAGCGTCTCATTTTCAACAACTTCGGGCATGGGGGTACTCAGAACGTATACAACTTTGAGTGTTGTCAACATGAAGTGCATCTTTTTTGCCAGCGTCTGAAATCCTGGCCTGCAAACTTGTCCAACTTCGCAAATTTGTTCGTCATCTCTTTCACCGACTCTCCGTTCGTCATGATTACAAAATAGTTTGATCTTTGTTGAGGAAATTTGGTAATACAAACGAAATCGGATTCACTAGAAGGCGTCTAAAAACTTTCAGATCAAACTAATTTGGTGGTTCACCCAAAATTGTTCAATCGGATACAATCTAGTGATTTAGAAACGAAAATATGTTCAATTTTGTGATGAAGAACGAACCAGAAAAAGAACAGAATTTTTGACCAAAATTTCTTCGAGCGTATTTGCAGTTTTTTCCATTAGAAAACTTCCTAGGGCAGTTTTTGGGTACTCAAATTGACACTTTTGGCCCTTCAAGAATTAATAAGTTTAATTCTAGAGAGACTCCGAAAATGAATTTTTATTGAAGTAATAATGACGGGAATAAAAAATTTCCAAGCTGACCTGGCAGCTCGACCCCAGCCAGGGGCTCTGCCCCTTAGACCCCGCGAGGGGCTGCCGCCCCTTGGACCCCGCTTCCAGGGGCACTACCCCCGGACCCCCGCCAAGGGGGCGCTGCCCCCTTGGAACCCCTGTCAAATACGGATTACGCACCTAGGATCGTAATAGATTCAAACAAGCGTGCACTCCGCACCTCCTAACTTGTTTGAAGTCTATTATGATCGAATTGGTCAACACAAGTTAATCCCAATTACACTAAAATATCCAACAATCCTCCCCTATTTTAGTGCAATCCTTGATTAACTAAAAATTTGTACACCACAAAATTACAAATTATTGCATAAATGAAATGTCATGACGATTGAATTTCATCTTAGTATATTACACATTTCATATATTCGAATATCGGGGTGTCTCTATGGATTGAACCCTTTCTATTCATATTGAATACACGAAGATAATATACACAACAATTTACATATTACATGTTTCAACATGACACTATCTTTTATTAGCCTATGTCCTTATCGTTCATAAGCATGTCAAAGCCAAGTCCCAGCTTCTTGAAGCGGCTATACTTCATGCTCATATAGGTAGCTCTTTTATTCTTGCACCTGCACATGCAATTTTTCAAAAGAACTATTAAGAATTATAAATTCAGCCTCTCTATCTTACAGGTCTGAACACATACCTTGGGATGAAGCTCTAGTGTGTTCCAATCTCTAGATGTTAAGCTTTCCACATTGAATTTAGCACCTAATGTTATACTAGGTGGGAATTGGGTATCTTAACATGAGAGATTTTATGTGGACTTCAATCCCATCCCTTTAGCCGACTTGTGCACAAGATCTTTACTTAACCCTTTGGTTAAATGATCGGCTAAGTTATGCTGAGTTTTCACAAACTGCATTGATATCACACCATTCGTGATCATTTCACGTACTGTATTATGTCTAACACCTAAATGTCTAGACTTTCCATTATATACTTGACAATAAGCCTTAGCCAATGTAGCTTGACTATCACATCTGATAGAAATAGGTGATATCGGTTTAGGCCACAATGGAATTTCATAAATTAGATTTCTTAGCCATTCAGCTTCCTTAGCAGCTGCTGCTAATGCTACAAACTCAGATTCCATTGTCGAACTCGTGATGCACGTTTGTTTCTTTGATGCCCAAGATATGGCACCTCCTCCAAGCAGAAATACCCATCCGCTTGTGGAAGAATAATCTTCCATGTTTGTAATCCAACTTGCATCTGAATAACCTTCAAGAGTAGAAGGAAATCCAGAATAAGTCAAACCATAATCCATAGTTCCTTTCAAGTACTTAAATACTCGATTAATTGCCTGCCAATGATAGGAACTTGGATTGTGTGTATATCTACTAAGCTTTCCCACAACAAATGCTATATCAGGCCTAGTACATATCATGGCATACATTAGAGATCCTATAGCTCTTGAGTATTCAAGTTGACAAACTGCAACACCTTTATTAGGTGTGAGCTTCACAGTAGGATCCATAGGAGTGCTTACAGCAAAAGCATCACTAAAGTTAAATTTCTTCAAAATTTTCTCAATATAGTGAGCTTGAGATATTGAGATGTCACTATCTCTACGAGTGATCTTTATATCAAGAATCACCTCAGCCTCCCCCATGTCTTTCATGGCAAACTTCGACGACAAAAATTTCTTTGTTTTATCAACCTGATCTTGGTCAGTACCAAAAATCAACATGTCATCCACATATAGACAAATAATCACTCCTTTAGCAGAAGCATCAAATTTGCTATAAACACATTTGTCTGCTTGGTTTAATATAAAACCATTAGACAAAAACACATCATCAAATTTTTGATGCCATTGTTTTGGCGCTTTTTTAAGACCATATAGTGATTTTATCAACTTGCACACTTTGTTTTCCTGACCAGGCATGACAAAGCCCTCTGGTTGTTTCATATATATCTCCTCATTCAATTCACCATTTAAGAATGCAGTTTTCACATCCATTTGATGAATCACAAGGTTGTGTATAGATGCAAGTGCTAGCAACAACCTAATGGTGGATATTCTAGCAACAGGTGCATAAGTATCAAAGAAGTCAATGCCTTCTTTTTGTCTAAAGCCTTGAATTACCAATCTAGCTTTAAACTTGTCTATGCTACCATCCACCTTCATTTTCCTTTTGAAGATCCATTTACTCCCCAATGGCTTACATCCAGGAGGTAAATCAGTCAACTTCCAAGTGTTATTCTGCATTATAGAATCAATTTCATCTTGAATAGCTTCTTTCCAGAATGCAACATCCCTTGAAGCCATTGCTTCACTATATGTCTTTGGGTCCTCCTCAATATTAAAGCAATACTGATATTGAGATTCAATCTCATCCCTTGACCCTTCAACTAAATAAAGTTGAAAGTCATCACCAAAATTCTTGGGTTTTCTACCTCTTGCACTTTTCCTGGGTTCAGTTGAAGTAGATGGAATATCACGACCAACTGCTTGAGAGTTACTTGAACTCCCTATCATGTCCTTTGGTCTAGGTATAGAAGTGAATCTTTGTTCATCAAAGATTGCATCTCTTGACTCTATAACTGTGTTTACAGATACAGAGTCATTAGATTCTAAAACATAGAATCTATATGCCTTAGAATGCTCTGCATATCCAATGAAGATACAATCATTACCTCTTTCTCCCAAAGTTTTCCTCTTTGGTTCAGTGAGTCTAACTATAGCTCTACACCCCCAAACTTTAAGATAACTCAAGTTTGGTGGCTTTTTGAACCAAAGCTCATAAGGGGTTGTCTTGTTCCTTTTACTAGGAACTCTATTCAATAAATAACAGGCTGTTAACATAGCCTCACCCCAAAACCCATCACTCAAACCCGAATAGGATAACATGGAATTGACCATTTCTTTTAAAGTTCTATTCTTCCTTTCAGCTACACCATTCTGTTGAGGTGTATAAGGAGCCGTGGTTTGATGTATTATACCAGTAGATTGAAAATAAGTTGGATCATAATACTCACCTCCCCTATCAGTACGAAGAGTTTTGATTAACCCATTTTGTTGTAGCTCTACTTCTTGTTTATATTTTTAAATTTATCTAGAACTTCATCTTTAGCATGCAATAAATAGACATAACAAAACCTAGAGGCATCATCAATAAAAGTGACAAAATATTTTTTGTTTCCTAGGGAAGGAGTAGCATGCAAATCACATAAATCACTATGAATTAATTCTAATGATTTAGATTCCCGATTAACTTCACTAAAAGGTTGTATAGCTATTTTTGTCAAGGCACACGTGTTGCATTTTTCATTAAACATTTCAAAAGCAGGAATCAAGCTCATTTTTGACATCTCTTTTAACCTCTTATAATGTACATGTCCTAGTCTAGCATGCCATAAATCGGATTTATTTAAACTATTGCTAGAACTAGAAGAAACCATACAAGCAGAATTATCACGAAAAGAAACATCCAAATTAACTTAAACATTCCACACAAATATCCAAAACCTACGAAAGTACCATGTCTTGATAAGATATACTTATCAGACTCTATGACCTGCTTGAAACCACAATTGTTTAAGACCACACCAGACACTAAGTTTTTACGAATACCAGGAACAAACAACACATTTTTCAAAAGTAAAGAGTTTCCAGAAGTAATATTAAATTGACAGTTCCGACTCCTTTGATAGGTTCGGTTGCAACGTTGCCCATTCTTAATGTAGATCCATCTTCAATTTGCTTCAACTCTTTAAACCATTGAAGATTCTTGCAAACATGGCACGTCGCTCCCGAATCTACCCACCACGCAACATCATCATCCTGTACATAGAATATTTCAGAAATTAGTGACACATAATAATTCTCTACCGAATCATTAAACTGAACTAAATTCTGACCTTGTTGCTTAGCGGGATCCTTAGATCCGCTTGAACCAGTCCCGGGTTTTTCTTTACCTCCACCTTTACCAGACCTACAATCCTTCTTGAAGTGCCCAACTTTACCACACTTCCAGCAAGTCACCTTAGGTTTCTTAAAACCTCCTTTTTTGTTGTTCCCTTGAAACTTACGTTTTCCCTTCGCATTTTTAGCAGCCTTAGAGGATTCACCCTCTTCCACCATGTAAACAGAAGATGGTCCAGCCATGGTTTTATCATCCTTAACCCAAACCTTTTCCATATCTCTTATGGATTGTTCAATTTGAAAAGTACTTCCAAGTTCAACCAGGGTTAATTCCTCCTTCTTATGTTTCAAATCGTGTTTAAAATTTTTCCAAGAAGGAGGAAGTTTATCAATGATGCTTGAAACAGAAATGGACTTATCCATTTTCATATCATATTGGGCAAATTGTCCCAATATTCTTAACAGTCCATTGTACTGTTCCATGACTGGCCTTGAATCCACCATTTTATAATTTATAAAATTACCAACAAGAAACTTCTTGCTTGAGGCATCTTCTGCCATGTATTTGGATTCAAGGGTATCCCACAACTCTTTCACAGATTCGACATTTTGATATATATCAAATAGAGAATCAGACATACCATTAAGGATGTGGCCACGGCAGATGTAGTCATCGTTCTCCCATTTGCAGCGTTTTCGGGTCTGTTCCAGCGTCTCATTTTCAACAACTTCGGGCATGGGGGTACTCAGAACGTATACAACTTTGAGTGTTGTCAACATGAAGTGCATCTTCTTTTGCCAGCGTCTGAAATCCTGGCCTGCAAACTTGTCCAACTTCGCAAATTTGTTCGTCATCTCTTTCACCGACTCTCCGTTCGTCATGATTATAAAATTAGTTTGATCTTTGTTGAGGAAATTTGGTAATACAACGAAATCGGATTCACTAGAAGGCGTCTAAAAACTTTCAGATCAAACTAATTTGGTGGTTCACCCAAAATTGTTCAATCGGATACAATCTAGTGATTTAGAAACGAAAATATGTTCAATTTTGTGATGAAGAACGAACCAGAAAAAGAACATAATTTTTGACCAAAATTTCTTCGAGCGTATTTGCAGTTTTTTCCATTAGAAAACTGCCTAGGGCAGTTTTTGGGTCCTCAAATTGACACTTTCGGCCCTTCAAGAATTAATAAGTTTAATTCTAGAGAGACTCCGAAAAGGAATTTTTATTGAAGTAATAATGACGGGATAAAAAATTTCCAAGCTGACCTGGCAGCTCGACCCCAGCCAGGGGCTCTGCCCCTTGGACCCCGCGAGGGGCTGCCGCCCCGTGGACCCCGCTTCCAGGGGCACTACCCCCGGACCCCCGGCAAGGGGCGCTGCCCCCTTGGAACCCCTGTCAAATACGGATTACGCGCCTAGGATCGTAATACATTCAAACAAGCGTGCACTCCGCACCTCCTAACTTGTTTGAAGTCTATTATGATCGAATTGGTCAACACAAGTTAATCCCAATTACACTAAAATATCCAACAATCCTCCCCTATTTTAGTGCAATCCTTGATTAACTAAAAATTTGTACACCACAAAATTACAAATTATTGCATAAATGAAATGTCATGACGATTGAATTTCATCTTAGTATATTACACATTCCATATATTCGAATATCGGGGTGTCTCTATGGATTGAACCCTTTCTATTCATATTGAATACACGAAGATAATATACACAACAATTTACATATTACATGTTTCAACATGACACTATCTTTTATTAGCCTATGTCCTTATCCTTCATAAGCATGTCAAAGCCAAGTCCCAGCTTCTTGAAGCGGCTATACTTCATGCTCATATAGGTAGCTCTTTTATTCTTGCACCTGCACATGCAATTTTTCAAAAGAACTATTAAGAATTATAAATTCAGCCTCTCTATCTTACAGGTCTGACACATACCTTGGGATGAAGCTCTAGTGTGTTCCAATCTCTAGATGTTAAGCTTTCCACATTGAATTTAGCACCTAATGTTATACTAGGTGGGAATTGGGTATCTTAACATGAGAGATTTTATGTGGACTTTAATCCCATCCCTTTAGTCGACTTGTGCACAAGATCTTTACTTAACCCTTTGGTTAAATGATCGGCTAAGTTACGCTGAGTTTTCACAAACTGCATTGATATCACACCATTCGTGATCATTTCACGTACTGTATTATGTCTAACACCTAAATGTCTAGACTTTCCATTATATACTTGACAATAAGCCTTAGCCAATGTAGCTTGACTATCACATCTGATAGAAATAGGTGATATCGGTTTAGGCCACAATGGAATTTCATAAATTAGATTTCTTAGCCATTCAGCTTCCTTAGCAGCTGCTGCTAATGCTACAAACTCAGATTCCATTGTCGAACTCGTGATGCACGTTTGTTTCTTTGATGCCCAAGATATGGCACCTCCTCCAAGCAGAAATACCCATCCGCTTGTGGAAGAATAATCTTCCATGTTTGTAATCCAACTTGCATCTGAATAACCTTCAAGAGTAGAAGGAAATCCAGAATAAGTCAAACCATAATCCATAGTTCCTTTCAAGTACTTAAATACTCGATTAATTGCCTGCCAATGATAGGAACTTGGATTGTGTGTATATCTACTAAGCTTTCCCACAGCAAATGCTATATCAGGCCTAGTACATATCATGGCATACATTAGAGATCCTATAGCTCTTGAGTATTCAAGTTGACAAACTGCAACACCTTTATTAGGTGTGAGCTTCACAGTAGGATCCATAGGAGTGCTTACAGCAAAAGCATCACTAAAGTTAAATTTCTTCAAAATTTTCTCAATATAGTGAGCTTGAGATATTGAGATGTCACTATCTCTATGAGTGATCTTTATACCAAGAATCACCTCAGCCTCCCCCATGTCTTTCATGGCAAACTTCAATGACAAAAATTTCTTTGTTTTATCAACCTGATCTTGGTCAGTACCAAAAATCAACATGTCATCCACATATAGACAAATAATCACTCCTTTAGCAGAAGCATCAAATTTGCTATAAACACATTTGTCTGCTTGGTTTAATATAAAACCATTAGACAAAACCACATCATCAAATTTTTGATGCCATTGTTTTGGTGCTTGTTTAAGACCATATAGTGATTTTATCAACTTGCACACTTTGTTTTCCTGACCAGGCATGACAAAGCCCTCTGGTTGTTTCATATATATCTCCTCATTCAATTCACCATTTTCACATCCATTTGATGAATCACAAGGTTGTGTATAGATGCAAGTGCTAGCAACAACCTAATGGTGGATATTCTAGCAACAGGTGCATAAGTATCAAAGAAGTCAATGCCTTCTTTTTGTCTAAAGCCTTGAATTACCAATCTAGCTTTAAACTTGTCTATGCTACCATCCACCTTCATTTTCCTTTTGAAGATCCATTTACTCCCCAATGGCTTACATCCAGGAGGTAAATCAGTCAACTTCCAAGTGTTATTCTGCATTATAGAATCAATTTCATCTTGAATAGCTTCTTTCCAGAATGCAACATCCCTTGAAGCCATTGCTTCACTATATGTCTTTGGGTCCTCCTCAATATTAAAGCAATACTGATATTGAGATTCAATCTCATCCCTTGACCCTTCAACTAAATAAAGTTGAAAGTCATCACCAAAATTCTTGGGTTTTCTACCTCTTGCACTTTTCCTGGGTTCAGTTGAAGTAGATGGAATATCACGACCAACTGCTTGAGAGTTACTTGAACTCCCTATCATGTCCTTTGGTCTAGGTATAGAAGTGAATCTTTGTTCATCAAAGATTGCATCTCTTGACTCTATAACTGTGTTTACAGATACAGAGTCATTAGATTCTAAAACATAGAATCTATCTGCCTTAGAATGCTCTGCATATCCAATGAAGATACAATCTATACCTCTTTCTCCCAAAGTTTTCCTCTTTGGTTCAGTGAGTCTAACTATAGCTCTACACCCCCAAACTTTAAGATAACTCAAGTTTGGTGGCTTTTTGAACCAAAGCTCATAAGGGGTTGTCTTGTTCCTTTTACTAGGAACTCTATTCAATAAATAACAGGCTGTTAACATAGCCTCACCCCAAAACCCATCACTCAAACCCGAATAGGATAACATGGAATTGACCATTTCTTTTAAAGTTCTATTCTTCCTTTCAGCTACACCATTCTGTTGAGGTGTATAAGGAGCCGTGGTTTGATGTATTATACCAGTAGATTGAAAATAAGTTGGATCATAATACTCACCTCCCCTATCAGTACGAAGAGTTTTGATTAACCCATTTTGTTGTAGCTCTACTTCTTGTTTATATATTTTAAATTTATCTAGAACTTCATCTTTAGCATGCAATAAATAGACATAACAAAACCTAGAGGCATCATCAATAAAAGTGACAAAATATTTTTTGTTTCCTAGGGAAGGAGTAGCATGCAAATCACATAAATCACTATGAATTAATTCTAATGATTTAGATTCCCGATTAACTTCACTAAAAGGTTGTCTAGCTATTTTTATCAAGGCACACGTGTTGCATTTTTCATTAAACATTTCAAAAGCAGGAATCAAGCTCATTTTTTACATCTCTTTTAACCTCTTATAATGTACACGTCCTAGTCTAGCATGCCATAAATCGGATTTATTTAAACTATTGCTAGAACTAGAAGAAACCATACAAGCAGAATTATCACGAAAAGAAACATCCAAATTTAACTTAAACATTCCACACAAATATCCAAAACCTACAAAAGTACCATGTCTTGATAAGATATACTTATCAAACTCTATGACCTGCTTGAAACCACAATTGTTTAAGACCACACCAGACACTAAGTTTTTACGAATACCAGGAACAAACAACACATTTTTCAAAAGTAAAGAGTTTCCAGAAGTAAATATTAAATTGACAGTTCCGACTCCTTTGATAGGTTCGGTTGCAACATTGCCCATTCTTAAAGTAGATCCATCTTCAATTTGCTTCAACTCTTTAAACCATTGAAGATTCTTGCAAACATGGCATGTCGCTCCCGAATCTACCCACCACGCAACATCATCATCCTGTACATAGAATATTTCAGAAATTAGTGACACATAATAATTCTCTACCGAATCATTAAACTGAACTAAATTCTGACCTTGTTTCTTAGCGGGATCCTTAGATCCGCTTGAACCAGTCCCGGGTTTTTCTTTACCTCCACCTTTACCAGACCTACAATCCTTCTTGAAGTGCCCAACTTTACCACACTTCCAGCAAGTCACCTTAGGTTTCTTAAAACCTCCTTTTTTGTTGTTCCCTTGAAACTTACGTTTTCCCTTCACATTTTTAGCAGCCTTAGAGGATTCACCCTCTTCCACCATGTTAACAGAAGATGGTCCAGCCATGGTTTTATCATCCTTAACCCAAACCTTTTCCATATCTCTTATGGATTGTTCAATTTGAAAAGTACTTCCAAGTTCAACCAGGGTTAATTCCTCCTTCTTATGTTTCAAATCGTGTTTAAAATTTTTCCAAGAAGGAGGAAGTTTATCAATGATGCTTGAAACAGAAATGGACTCATCCATTTTCATATCATATTGGGCAAATTGTCCCAATATTCTTAACAGTTCATTGTACTGTTCCATGACTGGCCTTGAATCCACCATTTTATAATTTATATAATTACCAACAAGAAACTTCTTGCTTGAGGCATCTTCTGCCATGTATTTGGATTCAAGGGTATCCCATAACTCTTTCACAGATTCGACATTTTGATATATATCAAATAGAGAATCAGACATACCATTAAGGATGTGGCCACAGCAGATGTAGTCATCGTTCTCCCATTTGCAGCGTTTTCGGGTCTGTTCCAGCGTCTCATTTTCAACAACTTCGGGCATGGGGGTACTCAGAACGTATACAACTTTGAGTGTTGTCAACATGAAGTGCATCTTCTTTTGCCAGCGTCTGAAATCCTGGCCTGCAAACTTGTCCAACTTCGCAAATTTGTTCGTCATCTCTTTCACCGACTCTCCGTTCGTCATGATTACAAAATTAGTTTGATCTTTGTTGAGGAAATTTGGTAATACAAACGAAATCGGATTCACTAGAAGGCGTCTAAAAACTTTCAGATCAACTAATTTGGTGGTTCACCCAAAATTGTTCAATCGGATACAATCTAGTGATTTAGAAACGAAAATATGTTCAATTTTGTGATGAAGAACGAACCAGAAAAAGAACAGAATTTTTGACCAAAATTTCTTCGAGCGTATTTGCAGTTTTTTCCATTAGAAAACTTCCTAGGGCAGTTTTTGGGTACTCAAATTGACACTTTTGGCCCTTCAAGAATTAATAAGTTTAATTCTAGAGAGACTCCGAAAATGAATTTTTATTGAAGTAATAATGACGGGAATAAAAAATTTCCAAGCTGACCTGGCAGCTCGACCCCAGCCAGGGGCTCTGCCCCTTAGACCCCGCGAGGGGCTGCCGCCCCTTGGACCCCGCTTCCAGGGGCACTACCCCCGGACCCCCGCCAAGGGGGCGCTGCCCCCTTGGAACCCTGTCAAATACGGATTACGCGCCTAGGATCGTAATAGATTCAAACAAGCGTGCACTCCGCACCTCCTAACTTGTTTGAAGTCTATTATGATCGAATTGGTCAACACAAGTTAATCCCAATTACACTAAAATATCCAACAAACAACGCAATTAAAAGAACTTAAACACAAATGATAAAGATATATAGTTAGAATATTGATTAAAATTTATAGTTTGCATGCATGAAACCCGGTCAGTTAGGCAACTGAACTGACAAATTCAACGGCTTCTTGTATAGAATTTAAATTCCAACAGACAAGTTTGAATAAGTCGAACCTAGATTGAAATACGCTCAATAGATGGGCATTGAGATAAACATTTAACAAACATATTTTAGGTTTCTCAGCAAAATAAACACCGTAATTAAATGAACTCACGATTATAAATAACTCAAGGTCTTCTTTCTTTCGTAGGGTGTGTGAATGTCACTGATGGTGACTTATTTTCAGATATATATATATATATATATATATATAATATATATATATATATATATATATATATATATTCCACACAAAAAAGTCAGATGTGTTTATTTGTTTTATATTTATTTCACATTAAAAATCTAAACCAATCAGGTGAGACCACCTACGGGTATTAGATAACTTTTCACATTATAACGGATGTGAAGCCAAATTTATTAAGGAACATGTATTAGATAACTTTTCAGTGCGTCTTAGATCATTGTTGGCTACCACCGTTGGGGTTAGTGGCCCAGGTTTTGCTTTAGGTGCACCGTATGTCTAAAATTAATAGAAAATATATATATATTGATTGGTGTACGGTGCAGGAGTACGAGTAAAATGTATTTGCCGTTCTATAAAAAGGATAAGTGTCGGCTTGAATTTCTGAAGGATTCAATCGCTGCGAAGTAGACTTTTATTAAAACATTAGTTGTAAATACTTGTAAGAGAGAGATTAATTAAATTCAAACATAACAGGTAACAACAAGTAGAAGGGGATACGACTTCATCATCCCCTCAAAGAAGTGAAGAACACTAGCCAAGATACTACTATGAATTAGCAATGGAAATATAGAAAACCGGTCATCCAAATTAAGGAGAGCACAGTTGGAAATTCTAATAAAAAACCACACCACCATTTTCACTAGCAACTAAGTCTAGTAAATTATAGGAAAGTCCTACACTAAGAGTATTCACGCTAATGACCATTTGGTTTAGCGATGTTCTGAGTTTCTTCCTATGGAGGAGATCCTGGTTCGAATCTTACAAACAGCGTATATTTTGTGGTTTTACGAGCTAGTCGATTTTCTTCCGTCGTCAATCCATAAGTAACTTTATATTTTACTGTAAAGGATGGAGTTAATCGGCCATTTATCTTTGATATTATCTTAGCCAGGAATAAAAATATGCATGTACACTTTTTCCATGCAATTTCCCAGCCTTTTGACTTCAACATCAACAAAAGAATTCAAGATTAATCAATAGATTTGTTTTACAAGTAAATTTCATAGTACAAGTACTTGAAAATGAAAGGTTTCATGGTCCATTAATTGTATAATGCCTCGACGTCATTGTTCTAGCCGTTTTGGAGTTGATATGTTTTGTTTCTCATCAACGTGGCATCCGTTTATTATTTACTAACTGAGGTCGACGATTTAATTAAATAGTCAAATTACACAACCATTTCCATCATTATATAATATATACATATAAACAGAAACCGAAACAGCTAGTGTTCGAGAAAAAAAGACTTGCATATACAAATTACTGTGTTTGCTACAACTTTGATACAAGATGGATATTTCAAAAGGCGTTTTGTTCTTTCGCTTCTTTGTGTTCTTTTTTCTGTTAGTTGGTGATTATCATCTGGCTACCAAGTTCGTGACCGCTTCAACAGCAACAAGAGAAAGGGTTACCGTATGCCGAGGTAAGGGTTTAATTTCAACATAAAACTAAAACTTGACTAAATTACATATCGTGACATTCATGTTTTTCATTGTTATGGAATGAAACCATTCGAAAAACCACTTTCACTTATGATTTTTATTTAAAAACTTCGGGTTTTTACATTTAGAATAACACTCATCCATTTGTAACGTTAATTAAGTGCCCATGGAGTACACATGACATGCAAAAATATCTTTTTACCTACAAAAACTCACCACACGTACAATCATAAATATCCTTCTTCCATTGGATTGACTCGTATTTACCTAAAATAATTTCACTCAAACATAAGACACTAATGGATTGATACTTCATGGGTTCTTGATGGACAAGAACTAGAAACACTTTACAATAACGTCTCAATGAACATGTTTATGGATAATTCTTCCATCGATATAATATGTGTTGCGTACAGAGTACGAATTTCAAATTTTAATCATCATCATTTTCATCCAAATATATTAGTGGGTATTTATGTCGAGGTATACGCGTGTACTATGTGATTACTATTTCTAATTTGATCAGTCCTAACCAGATTTATATAATCATACTAGTGATTGATGATTCTAATTTCTCAGTTTTCAAGTAAGGATGGCAATGGGCCTTGTCACGAGTTTGAATTATCCCAACTTCATACCCGATTATAAAAGTGTGACCAAACCTGACCCAAAGCCTGTCAGTTATGTATCAGGTTTTTACCTGTCGGTATTGGGTATACTCGTGGGTAATCAAGTTCACCCGCTAGTTTCTTAAATAATACCCGGAACATATGCCTACCAGTATCTCTTCAACATTTCAGTTAAATGTATCAGGTTTTTAGCTGTCGGTATTGGGTATACTCGTGGGTAATCAAGTTCACCCATTAGTTTCTTAAATAATACCCGGTACATATGCCTACCAGTATCTCTTCAACATTTCAGTCAAATCTTTTAATCGCTATCTCTCTTTGACCGAATCTCTTAATTCATCGTTATCTCGTTCACTCTCTTTAACTATGACTAGGGTTTAAAGGTGAACTAAAAGTTTGATCGTTGAGTTACTTGAGTAGGATATAAGAAAAATGGTCAAGTGAGAACAAACAAGGAACTTGGGGATAAGAGATAATATAATATAATTAAAATAACTAGAAAATATAATATAGTTATAAAATAAAAACAAAAAATATTTAGGGTATATAATCAGGTAAATGGATATGCTTAAGTGGGTAAACAAGTATATCGTGTAATCGCATACCAGGTCTCATACCCGCTTACCCAACCTTATACACATTCGAGATGTCTCGGATCATCTCTATATTAAAACTACACAACTGGTGATGTGATAGCATGAAATTTATGTAAATATATGTTTTTTTTTACTTTTTCTTTGATTGTATTATCATTGAATATTTTTAGGGTAAAATGACATTTTTGTCAATTATATGTTGAGAAGGTGGTTGTGAGGATTGAGTATATTGACGAGACTTTCATAATAGATTTGATTTTTTTAGGGAGCGGGGTGATGTTCATAACTTTTCTAGAGTAGATAGTTTAGAGAGCAGTGTAAAATGTAAAAAAAAATATAGACTTGAGTGATATTTATAGGATTTAAAAAATAACTAATTCTTTAAACAACAATGGTCTCTAGATTGTGGAAGAGCCGTTTAAAATGAGGTTGTTACTATCAATGATGACCAATGAATAATTAATAGTCGAGGGCTTTTCTAACACTTTAGTATTCTCACCCGGGACCCGGTATTCCCCACCTCTAACTAGTTCTCACTCTGTATCAAAATAATTTTACGATAAAACTTATATGTATATCAATCATAAGTTATTAACCTTAGATGTTAATAAGAGGACTTTATACCGAATAAAATACATTGCCTTTGAGAATTTTTATTTCACATTTCTTGAAGTTATTATTTATAATAAATATATTGCAAAAACTAGAAAGATGCTAGTTGATACAAGGAACATACGCCACACCCCCGTACCAGAAAACCCACCATTCAAACAATCATGAGAAATATGAATTAAAATAACCCCAATAAAACCCACTAGTACACTCTTCGCAAATAAACACGAAGAACATGAGATAACATCAACTATGGACCACATGATGCAACCACGATCATAACTAGTAGTAATCATAAAATTAGGAGTAAATTACATAAAATGACATTTGTTTATATAACTAGAAAATTGCAAAAACAATCCCCGTGGTTTGATCATATTGCAAATTTAGTCCCCAGATTTTAAAAATTGCAAATTTTGTCCAAACTTTTGGAAGTTTGTTGCAAATTTAGTTCCCACCGTTAGTGTCCGTTAATTTTTAACGATCTAGGGACTAAATATGCAATATGATCAAACCATAAGGACTAATTGTGTAATTTGCTCAAAAATTAAAAAAATTGAAAATTAAAAAATATAAATTAAATAAAATTTAAAAAAATTAAAATCAAACATAATAAATTCAAATAAACAACAATAATAAAATTCAATAATTTAAAAATAAAAATAAATAAAGGTTAAAAATCAAATCAAATAAATCAAATCAAATTTAAAACTAAATAAAAGTAAAAATAAAACGTATGTAAAAGAGAAAGTAAAAATATTGAAAAAGAAGTATGTGATTATAGTAAAAAATAAAAAAATTACAATCATATACATTGCGCATACTTCTTTTTAACCTTTATTTATTTGGTTTTATTATAACATACTTCTTTTTAATTTTTATTTGGTTTTATTTAATTTTTTACTATAATCACATACTTATTTTTCAATACTTTTCGCTTTCTTTTTTTACATACGTTTTATTTTTACTTTTATTTAGCTTAAATTTGATTTGATTTTTAACCTTTATTTATTTTTATTTTTAAATTATTGAAATTTATTATTGTTGTTTATTTGAATTTATTATGTTTGATTTTAATTTTTTAAATTTTATTTGATTTCTATTTTTTAATTTTCAATTTATTTAATTTTTTGAGCAAATTGCACAATTAGTCCCTATGGTTTGATCATATTGCATATTTAGTCCCTAGATCGTTAAAAATTAACGGATACTAACGGTGGGGACTAAATTTGCAACAAACTTCCAAAAGTTGGACTAAATTTGCAATTTTTAAAATCTGGGGACTAAATATGTAATATGATCAAACCACGGTGACTGTTTTTGCAATTTTCTCTTGATTTTAATTTTTTAAATTTTATTTGATTTCTATTTTTTAATTTTCAATTTTTTTTCTAATTTTTTGAGTAAATTGCACAATTAGTCCCTATGGTTTGATCATATTGCATATTTAGTCCCTAGATCGTTAAAAACTAACGGACACTAACGGTGGAGACTAAATTTGCAACAAACTTCCAAAAGTTTGGACTAAATTTGCAATTTTTAAAATCTGGAAACTATATTTTCAATATGATCAAACCACGGGAACTGTTTTTGCAATTTTCTCTAGATAAATTTACGTGAATTACATTCGAATTTCTATGTATCAAATTTATTACTGATATTTAAATCATATAAATAAGATCTGCTTGAGTAATCATCTAAGTACAACTCTTATAAAGACTCATTCACAAAGAAACCAACCCAACCCAATAACTCACCTTATTATAAGTTAATTCATGAAGACTAGCTCAAGACTTACCTCTAACAACTAATATTTAAAACCCTCCAACGGCTAACTTCTTTAAGTTACTTTTAACGCAGATTGCTCCTTAAGTATCATTTATAAATGTTCTCAGAATTAGCCAAATAATTAGAAAGTTATATAGTTCAATTAGTTTATTTGATAATAACTTAGGGTAAGTTTTTACCAGATAGCCATTACTCGGCATAAGTAGTTGTTAGTTTCATTTCGTGAGACCCATCAGAAAGATGTTTTCACATGAGTTTTCCTTCTCCTATATTCTAACTCTTGTTCATTTTATTGTCGTTAAAGACATTTTAAAGACAAAATGGAAGAATGACTACAAGAATACGGAAAAGCAATGTGGGACGTTGACTGTTTGGGTGCCCAAGAACACAGCCTTCACTAATTTCGTGAAATTTAATGAAGATGGCGAGCTGATCGGAGGATTCTCCATAGCTATATTCTGCCTAGTGTTACAAGAATTACCTTTCAAGATGCAACTTGAATTTGTACCTTTCGACGTAGCTGAAGGTTCCTATGACGAGCTTGTTCAGAAAATTGAAAACAAGGTAAATTAATTGCTTTTTAGGTAACTAGCTCATTTTTTATATAATGGCACATACACACATATGGGCGTGGAAAAAATATAGAAAGGATAAGGTTGGTATTCTCATTGATTGAATAAAGAGATTTGCATTTACATCAGTTCATATATAAAAGATCTCCTAAGAATATGGAGATATTAATGGAAAAGGTAAATACAATCGCAACAATAAAATATATTCTATATTTATTGTATTTACAGCTGAAATGGTGATGTACCGACATAGAAGGTTGTGACGAAAGTGTTCAAAAACTGAGCATGGTAGGAGTTATACATGTGTAACCCATACTTAAGCCCGTTTAGGTCATTATATATTTATTTTATTTAAACCTAAAGGAATGAACTAGACGGGTTACGTACCTTGTAGGAGTTATATCTATGTAACCTATAGTTGTACATGGTAGCACATAGTTACATACACTTAAACCATTGTTTTTCGCGAGGTTTAATTATAAACATGGTTTTCAATGTATCTCTCCCCTATAGAATATATATAGCATGACTAACCTGTTGTTCATTGCTATTAATTTCACATCTCTTTTTAAATTGCAGACTTGCGCAGCTGTGGTTGGGGACATTACCATCACAAAAAACCGAACAAAATATGCTGATTTTACAATACCATATATGAGTTCTGAAATTTACATGCTTGTACCGGCTAGACAAAAATTGAACCAAACCCTCCTAACTCTAATTAAACCTTTTACAATAAGACTTTGGCTTACCATAATTTGTGCTTGTATATTTATTGGAGTGGCTATTGGGATTTTGGAGTACCGTGTAGGCAACCCTGATTTAACGTTCCTTTCTATCAAAACCTTATTATGATCGTTTGGTTTCCTGTTTCAACATTTTTCTTCCATGAAGGTATATACATTATAGTTTTAGTAAACCTATGTAATACACGGGTTAAAAATATAAAAATTATATAATTCATAGAGGTATAAATATTTCGTATGATTAAATTACATATTACTACAACAACGAAAAATAAAAAATTACATTTATAAGTTATAAATATTCGAATATTTTTTTGAATAATATAACACGGTTGTCTTAAAATGATCACACTAAACTAAAATATATTAATATATCAATTATAAGTTTTTGTTTTTTATATATTTTTATATTGAATATTATTTAGCTATAAAAATATGTATAGTTCAAAACAATATGATTACACAATTAAGTAACGTAAGAGCGTCATGTGACATATTAGTTACTCTTTTATTATATATGTATAGATGTATAGATGTATAGATATATAGATATAGATATAGATAGAGACATAGACATAGACATAGATATAGACATAGATACAGACACAGACACAGACACAGACACAGACACAGACACAGACACAGACACAGACACAGACACAGACACAGACAACAGACACAGACACAGACACAGACACACAGACACAGAACAGACACAGACACAGACACAGACACAGACACAGACACAGACACAGACACAGACACAGACAGACACAGACACAGACACAGACACAGACAAGACACGACACAGACCAGACACAGACACAGACACAGAGACACAGACACAGACACAGACACAGACACAGACACAGACACAGAGACACAGACACAGACACAGACACAGACACAGGACACAGACACAGACACAGACCAGACACAGACACAGACACAGACACGACACAGACACAGACACAGACACAGACACAGACACAGACACAGACACAGACACAGACACAGACACAGACACAGACACAGACACAGACACAGACACAGACACAGACACAGACACAGACACAGACACAGACACAGACACAGACACAGACACAGACACAGACACAGACACAGACACAGACACAGACACAGACACAGACAGACACAGACACAGACACAGACACAGACACAGACACAGACACAGACACAGACACAGACACAGACACAGACACAGACACAGACACAGACACAGACACAGACACAGACACAGACACAGACACAGACACAGACACAGACACAGACACAGACACAGACACAGACACAGACACAGACACAGACCACAGACACAGACACAGACACAGACACAGACACAGACACAGACACAGACACAGACACAGACACAGACACAGACACAGACACAGACACAGACACAGACACAGACACAGACACAGACACAGACACAGACACAGACACAGACACAGACACAGACACAGACACAGACACAGACACAGACACAGACACAGACACAGACACAGACACAGAACAGACACAGACACAGACACAGACACAGACACAGACACAGACACAGACACAGGACACAGACACAGACACAGACACAGACACAGACACAGACACAGACACAGACACAGACACAGACACAGACACAGACACAGACACAGACACAGACACAGACACAGACACAGACACAGACACAGACACAGACACAGACACAGACACAGACAGACACAGACACAGACACAGACCAGACACAGACACAGACACAGACACAGACACAGACCGACACAGACACAGACACAGACACAGACACAGACACAGACACAGACACAGACACAGACACAGACACAGACACAGACACAGACACAGACACAGACACAGACACAGACACAGACACAGACACAGACACAGACACAGACACAGACACAGACACCAGACACAGACACAGACAAGACACAGACACAGACACAGACACAGACACAGACACAGACACAGACACAGACACAGACACAGACACAGACACAGACACAGACACAGACACAGACACAGACACAGACACAGCCACAGCCACAGCACAGCCACAGCCACAGCCACAGGCACAGGCACAGGCACAGGCACAGGCACAGGCACAGGCACAGGCACAGGCACAGGCACAGGCACAGGCACAGGCACAGGCACAGGCACAGGCACAGGCACAGGCACAGGCACAGGCACAGGCACAGGCACAGGCACAGGCACAGGCACAGGCACAGGCACAGGCACAGGCACAGGCACAGGCACAGGCACAGGCACAGGCACAGGCACAGGCACAGCACAGGCACAGGCACAGGCACAGGCACAGGCACAGCACAGGCACAGGCACAGGCACAGGCACAGGCACAGGCACAGGCACAGACACAGACACAGACACAGACACAGACACAGACACAGACACAGACACAGACACAGACACAGACACAGACACAGACACAGACACAGACAACACAGACACAGACACAGACACAGACACAGACACAGACACAGACACAGACACAGACACGACACAGACACAGACACAGACACAGACACAGACACAGACACAGACACAAACACAAACATAGACATAGATATAGATATAGATATAGATACAGATATAGATATAGATTATTAATCGGAAAGCATTATTAAAAGATCTGGTAGAAAAGAAGGTTGCTAACCACACACTGTTTCTCGTGATTTTGTTATAGGAAGGATACTCAACAGGTGCTCTAAAATTGTGCTTGTTATATGGCTAATGACGATCTTCATAGTAATACAGATTTTCACAGCGTGCTTATCCTCTTGGTTGACAGTGAATCAACTACATTTTAAAATGCCAAAACTCCCTAAGTCGATTGGATATCAAACTGGTTCATGTGTTGGAGATTTTGCAAATACTTACAAAAATTCCTCACTGCATAAATTATCAAATATGGAGGATTTTAAAAATGCTTTGGATATGGGCACGGTAGATGCCATTTTTGAAGAACTTCCTCACATTGACATATTTATAGCCAATTATGGAGATACTTATAAGAAGCTTGGACCAATGGCTGACGAACCAGGATTTGGATTTGTGAGTCTCCATTCATCTTTTATAATACGTACGTATGTGTGTGTATATATATATATATATAGGAATTTTAATATAAACTCGTATTAGCCTTAGAAACAAAAAAAAATCTTTTTATCCTAAACAAGGTCAAATAAACTCATTGAACTCAACCTAGTCATATTTGAATAGGTTTGTAAAACTCTACAATAATTGCTTTTGTTCTTTAGTTTTTAGGTTTAAAGTTTAGGGTTTTTACTTAACTTTGGCCTTAGGGTCTACTTTTATAGTTTAGATGTAGGATTTAGGGTTTAGTAAGGGTTTAGGGTGCAATGAGCGAGTTCCGACGTCGTGGGATTAAATACAATTCCAGTCCTTTGGGAGGGGCTAAATATATTTCTTAGCGGCAAAAACTAATTTTTAGTTAAACCTCCCCTTACACATACTAAGAATACATAATGCGTTCAATTGTCTCAGGCCTTCGTTCGTGGATCTACTTTACAACAAAAATTTTCAAGGGCCCTTGTAAATGTTATTGGAAGTCCAGCTATGTCCAAGATGAAGGAAAGGTATCTTGGTGTAAAAACTGGTCTTCAAATGCAACCAGAAGATTCGTTACTACACAGTCTTGACGTTAATAGTTTCTTTTTACTCTTTATGTTCATGGGTGTTGCAACTATAATAGCGATTATTTTCTCAGAAATCACACTCATGCGTACACCAACTCGAATCTCTCCAGAGATGTTAGAAATGTGATCTCATCGGTTGAAACTATTTCTTACAATTCTTACCAAATCGTTGAAAATGAGCACTACCTCAATACAATAACTTATATGGTGGACATATATGCTGCCATATTTGTAGCTTGGACGAAGAAATATCCAAAAAATGTTACCATATGAAGGTATTAGTTTATGTCAACTATTAAATGTATTGTCGATCATCCTTTAATAGGAACTCTTTGACTTTAAAAACATGTTTCATAAAGTATTCTTCGGTTAGAATATATATATATAATATATATATTATATATATATATATATATATATATAATATATATATATATATATATATATATATATATATATATTTGTGTATATTAGGGCATGTATTTTATGTACACTTGAAGTTTCTTTTAGAGTGTTATATGTGATATTTATGTATAACTTGCACACATTTTACTAATTCTAATTTGCTAACAATGAAGTATAGGATCCTGTTAGAAGGGTACCGTTGGGTATTGTGGAGACGATTCACTAAATTTTGATAATTAAGTAGGCGAGCCCTCCTTCCCTATAAGATGTATTTGCTCTCACCTTTGATATCATTCTTTTTTCTGCCATATATAATTTCCCACATCAATGAATTCTAAGTGATTGATAATACTTTTATCAAGACCTCGCAACTTAAAAGTTAATGCTTAGGTATTCTAAAGGACACTTAATTCACTAGAACCTCTAGTTATGATAGTAATTTTCACACTCCTCTCTAGACCATCATCTCTGATTTGCATAGTCATAGTAGCAATAAGCTTGGGACATTACATCATATATCACACTCTTGCGAATAAAGTTCTTAAATACAATACAAATCTGAACTTTAGTGTTATAATTTAAACAAAAAATGACCCTCTTTAATGTTGAAAGTATTTCAAATAGTCCACGATTATCTATCCTTCTTTACATATGTTTTATAGTATAGTACGTGCATGCCGCATGTGTAGCTTATTCGTGTCTTTCAATCAAGGCAGGTTGTGCCATGTTGTGTCAGTTAGTAGTGGAGTAGAATGTGTAGGAGTTAGTGGAGTCATGTTCTTTTCGTGGGCATGTACTGTGACTATATAGTTTCCTTTTCCTTTAGTAATATGAAGTGTGGAAGTGCGTTGACGTAATACTAATTGTGTACTTGTATAACAAGAGTGTGTGTGAGGTCTAGTGTGATTCTGATCCAACATTTAATGGGTGTTTTAAGTATGATACTAACTCATATCTTCCAATCCAAACATCATTAAACTTCGAGTTACTTTTTATAAACATAAAACGAGTGTGGTGTGTGTGATCAATAACAACTAATAACTCAAAAATATTAATAATTGAAGTCAAATGATTACAATACCAATGTGTATACATTGTTTGTAAGCTCGATCAACTTGACGTGAGTTCCGCTCATGTGACCTATTAGTGTTCTCACCAAGAAGACACCCTTTGAAACATACACAAAACATCCTAAAACAGAAAGCAAAATTCCTATTTATTGCATTCCTTGAAGTTTTATATTGGGTTCATGCATCCTTTTAGAGTATTATTATCTTAGGTTTTGCTTTTCACTTGATTGTAAGATCCTTAATAATTTCATTAAGATCAATCTTGTGATTGAAATGCGAGATGAATCAACCACGAATAATTGAACGAACAATAATATTTCTTACAAAGTGAAAGTTTTCAATTGTTCTAAAGATTAAACAACAAAAGTTCTATTTATACTAACCCTATAGCTCTCGGAAAAACAACCTCTCGCGCGATACCTAGTTCTCGCACGGATACTTTTACTTAAAAAGCTTATTTTAATTTCTCAAGCCTCTAGATTCAAGCCTTACAATCGGCTCGGTGAATCAAATCTTCAAAAATTCATTTTTGAAACTTAGTAGTTCTCACTATAAGCATACATCTTGTTGTTCATGGCCTTCGTAATCAACCAACCAAATTGAGCAACTATAAAATGAACAAATTCATTAGCTTCAATTGCACAAGCTTGAAGCCTCGTCTACTCATCTAATCATCTCTTTATATTGACTACTTGAGTGTGTATACATTCAACCTGTACAATGGATGATTGTTGGATAACCTTAGACTTGGTGGATCTCAGCATTTACGTGGACATTCACGTCTATTACTAGCTATACTAGCTGGGAGTTTATATGAAGTGATTATGATGAATATTTTGATGTTGGGTTATTAAGATTTTATGTAAAACTCTCATAGAGACAAATTTTCTATGAATGATGCAATCCGATATATATATATATATATATATATAATATATATATATATATATATATTATATATATATAAAATAAAAGTTTATAATTAGTCAACTGTTGTGAATGTATGTTTATGTAATCAACGTGTTTTGAACCAAAAGTCACATCTAAGTATTTCACGTTTTCGTCAGGATGTGACAAAAATGTTAAATATAAATCTTACTTTTATTATTCTAAAAAAATTATCATCATTTCCCAATCTTCTACCTATTCATCTTTTTTTCATTTTTTCCCATGGATACCAAAAGATCATTTATTTTAGTTTAAGTTTTTATGGTTGGATCATAAGTCAAAGAAATGTTAACCGAAGGTTTTAAGTCACAAGTTGGTTGAAATCCCAGACCATAACTCATAGTCTCATCTGTTGAGTTAATTGATGAAGGCATACAAGACTGATCATGATTAACAGAAGGAGCTACCTTGGTAAACCCAATACCACTCTAACCACCATTAATTTCATGTCATTTGGGATTTTATAACTCTTTTAACAGTAATTAGCGAAAGTTTAGATTTTTCAACTGCGATTGTTAAGTTCATTTATTTCCAAATCCAGCTCATCATTACGTTTTGACAAATCATTATTTGTGCAATATTTATGATGAAGATTAAGTTGTTATTGATATATTATTTTGTGTAAACCTTATAAATTTCCTTTGAAAATCTTTTCATTTGATTTATGTTTTCGTACTTGAAGTTGAAGATTTTCAAATTTTAATATCAAGATTACATTGTCAACTCTATATCTTTGAACTTTCTTAATACATTAGACGTTTTACCAGTATCTTGAAAATCTTTCACCATGAATGCCTTTTATATTTCCTTATTTTCCAAGATTTCTTCTTTTGGTTAATTTGCTAGAGTGATCTCTTTTGCTTTTAGCATTTTAGTTTCAACATTTGCTGGAGTAATCTCAACAACATCGGTGATTGAGGATTCCTTTTCAGATTTGCTAGAGTAATCTTAACGGCATTAGCATCAACTTGTTCCATCTCAACTTTTCCTGGAGTAGTCTCAACAGCATTAGGTTATTCTTCAGCATTCAACTTAATGACATTTTCCTCCTCAACCATTTTCTCATTCTTAATTTCAAACTAAATATAATGTCTACCTTCATCATTTCATTTCCTTTATCAAATACCCTCTCAATTAAATCACTTGAAACAAATTCAACAAATAGATTCTTTGACTTTTTGTATGTTTCTTCGGTCTTGATTTTAGCCAAAAAAAAAGTAGTGGTTATTTATACATCCAGAATCTCCATCTGATCTTACCAGTCATATTCTGTAAATTAAATATTGAATTTATATCAATATCCCAAAATCTTAATACCAATTTTGATCATGTAGTCATCAAATGATAAAGGAATGGTACACTTACTTGTAGAGATTATTGCCTTTGATGTAGAAGATGAAGACGCCATATGATTCCGTTATGGTGTCTCGAATTGATGGATGAATGAAGAAGAGATCTCTTATGGTGTTTGTAGGGAAGAGTTATGTGGCAAGAATGATACATTGATCATTCCCTGTTGGATCTCTTCTATTTATAGGACACCTAATGGAAATCATCATACCCTTTCATAATATGGTTACTTCCATCAAATAACACTTAGTAAAGATGGGGTACTAATTATGTCATATTGGCTAAACTATTATAATGAGACATAAGTTATAATAGTTAAGAAATAATTATAATAAATGGTTCTAAGGCCACATTAAATGGAATTTTCCAACATTCTCCCACTTGGCCGAGTAACCATTTATGATGAGCATTCGTAAGTTTGGCCAAGGTAACACTCATCAAGTTTTATGTTAAGATCAAAGCAAAAAGATACAGTCATTCGAGTTATAATCAACACGAGACCCCCATCAATTATACTATGATCTCAACACAAACGCTTAGAAAAATTTAAGCCAAGATAACAAAATAATACAATAACTAAATGTATAGGTTTGTCTATAGATCAATAAGTGCATGCATACATTATTATAGACAATAATGTTTAATCATTCGAGGAAACTTATA
The DNA here is from genome assembly GCA_025506515.1 of Flaveria trinervia. Classification (NCBI taxonomy): domain Eukaryota; kingdom Viridiplantae; phylum Streptophyta; class Magnoliopsida; order Asterales; family Asteraceae; genus Flaveria; species Flaveria trinervia. Next base: position 21,450,215 of record CM046444.1, read on the forward strand.
AGTTACATATATATAAGAGCAATATGCTATCATAAGAGGTCTTTAGTAAAACCCATCTTAGTAACGAGCTCCTGAAAAACTTTAGGTGGTAGACCTTTCGTCATTGGATCCGCAAGCATATCGTATGTTCTAATGGACTCGACACAAAGGTTATTTTCCTCTATTCGTTCTCGTACAAACGAATACTTTGTATCAAGATATAATCCAGCGCCACTCGAACTGTTACTATTTGAAAAACTAACAGCCGCAGTATTGTCACAATAAATCTTCGGTGGTCTTGATATGGAGTTTACAACTTTGAGCCCAATGATAAGATTTCTTAACAACATCCCTTGGCACGTTGCATTATAAACTGCAACGTATTTAGCCATCATGGTTGAAGTTGTTGTTAGTTGTTGCTTATGACTCCTCCACGAGATAGGCCCGCCTGCTAACATAAAGATGTACCCTGAAGTAGACTTTTTGTCATCTTTGCATTTAGCAAAGTCAGAATCAGAATAGCCAATCACTTCTAAATCATTAGTTCTTCTATAAACTAGTTTGTAGTCCTTTGTTCCTTGAAGATATCGCAATACTTTCTTTGCTGCTTTCCAATGATCTAGGTCGGGATTCGATTGATATCGGCCTAGCATCCCAGCAATATATGCAATATCAGGACGAGTACAAACTTGTGCATACATTAGGCTTCCAACTACTGAAGCATAAGGTATCAATCTCATTTGTTCTTTTTCTACCTCTGTTTTCGGGTACTGGAATGAGCCAAAAACATCTCCTTTGACTACAGGAGCAATTGAGGGGGAGCAATGTTGTATGTTATAACGTGTAGTACACGGTCAATATAAGCCTTTTGAGACAATCCTAATATTCCCTTGGACCGATCTCGGTGGATTTCAATGCCATTACATAAGAGGCTTCACCAAGGTCTTTCATGTCAAAGTGACGTGAAAGTAACCGCTTTGATTCATGCAACAAGTCTAGATTACTACTTGCCAAAAGAATATCATCAACATAAAGGACAAGTATAATAAAGTTGCTCCCACTCATTTTAAGGTAGGTACACTGATCCACCTGATTCTTATTGAACCCATATTTTTTCATAACTTCATCAAATTTCAAATACCACTGTCGTGATGCTTGTTTTAACCCATATATCGACTTCTTCAACTTACACACTAGATGTTCTTGACTTTAGACTTGAAACCTTCTGGTGGGTCATGAATACATCTTCATGTAAGTCACCATTAAGGAAGCTGTTTTAACATCCATCTGATGTAGCTCTAAATCAAAGTGAGCTACTAGGGCCATAACGATCCTTAGGGAATCCTTTCGTGATACAGGAGAAAATGTCTCCTGGTAATCGATTCCCTCCTTTTGGTTATAGCCTTTCGCAACCAATCGTGCTTTATACCGTTCGATATTCCGTTTGGATCCATTTTGGTTTTATAAACCCATTTACATCCTATGGGCTTCACTCCCCTAGGAAGTTCAACCAGATCCCAAACGTTATTCTTACTCATAGAATCAAGCTCATCATCATAGCTTCTTCCATTTAGATGATTGGTTACTACTAACAGCTTCATTGTAAGAGGTTGGATCATTATGCTTTCCAAAGTCTAAGTCCGATTCATTAAGATAGGTTACGTAATCATCAAAATTAACAGGTCTTCTTGTTAGGACCTGGTATTTGACAGAAATACCTAGAGATTAACGTGTAAACCAGATCAAATAGTGCGGAATCCTATTTGATTGGCGATCCAATCAGTGAGAACACACGAAGAATCAATCAAGAATTGAAACTAACGTTAGAAATTGATTGGGAATCGATCTAATGTGTTCTATGAACTTGGAGAACGAATTGAGAGGTTTCTGGACGGCTAGGGTACGTCTGTAATCGTGATTAATCGGAAGTCCCTATTTTTCACAAATTGAGTTGTATTTATAGGTTGGTATTGTTCAATCGTGCGACTGAACCATTAGTTTGGTTCATTCGTGCGATTGAACCATGCGGTTGATTCATTCGTATGACTGAGTGTTCAGTCGTGCGACTGAGCCAATCTTATGTTACAATCGTACGACTGATCCAGTCTCCTGGTTCAGTCGTGCGACTGAGTCAATCGTGTGAAGTTATTCATGCGTATGGTTCATTCGCATGAGCCATTCGCATGAGAACTTCATTAAGTTAAGTTTGAATGTTTTAATAAATATAACATAATGTGAAACCATTCAAACAATTATAAACCCAATCAATTTAATCACGAATCATTAATGAAATATTAAACATCACAAGTAACAAACAATTTATGTCATTTCATTAATCAATACAAATTACATCATACTCAGACAGATAAGATTCATTACATTTCAAATCATGATCTAGGGACATACATGCATCAACAACTCCCCCTTGGACCTAGATCTATCTAATCTCTTGTCTTCTGCATAACCTCCTTATACTTCTTGTACTTCTCCTCCTTAGTGACTCCTGTGTGAATCTCAAACGCAAAACAAAGTCGTATAACGTTTTGGAACTGGAGGGCTTGTACAATGTCTTATGTGTCATAGAACAGTGGGCACTTGTATAATGTATAGACATCATTAGCAGACAAGTTGGTTAGCCACATCGGGTCGAATACCCTGATAGTATCCATTTGGCCCTCTTTATTCAGAACTATGACAGCTTCAGCAGTTCTCCAATCATAGTATCACCATTTGAAGTGTGGAGTGAAGTCCTGTGGCATTTCCCTGAGAGGGATTTTCGACATAGTGCGCGGAGGACTCCACTTCAACACAATCTTGGGCTTGCCAGTACTGGCATCAACCTCAGACCTTCTTATATACCTCTTAGGCTGTTGTGGTCTGAAGTTAACCCATCTGGTGTGGTACTCCTTCTTCAGGGCAGCCTCGAACCAGCCTGACATTTTTCTTGGGTCAGCATACAGCAGCTTTAGCTTAGCCAGCTGGTTGAGCTCAAAACCAGGTAGAGTCTTCAGATCATGTGGAAATCTGAAGTACTCTATGCCCTGTTCCCTCTTAACTGCATACGCGTTAAGGTCATCAAAATAAGCCCATGCAATAATCCTGCCTGACACCTTATGTGTTCTTGACTCTGTAGAGCTTGGTGTAGGCATCTTTCTTTGGTGCAGCACGCTGGGCTCTAACTTCTTCAAAACAGGCAGCCCACTCAGCCTTTCGAATGTCTACGTCATCATTTGAGGCTTAGGCTGTTCCTTTGGTCTTTCCTGTTTCCTGCTCCATCTTGTCTAGTACCTCAAACATATCACTGACTAGGGACTCACCCAGATTAGGGACCACATTACCCTCGTTGTCAGCGTACTGAGGGTACTCTTCTGAAGTAATATCTTCAACCTCAACTTCATCAACGTCATTTAGTTCTTCATCACTGGTTGAATCAACTGTTGGAGCATCCTTGACAATTTCATCAGGATTGAGTCTGAACATCTCTGCCAGTTGCTCGTTAGATAGGTCATGAATTATTTCCCTTCTTCAGGGGTATAACTCACAGACCTTCTTACAATCCCTTGCAGATCAAGAGTCATGGTTAGTTGAGTCTTGACCTGTTGAAGGGGAGCAATGTCAAACTCATCCCTTTGAAGTTTGGATCTGTTTGATTTAAACATTCAACACATAAACCATTAGTAAGTAATCAAACAGATTTATATCAACTTAATATATAAACATTCAACACACTTGTTTTTCATTCCATGATTCAAACACAAAAAAATAAATACATAAGACATCTAATCTGTACTTTTGTCTTGAATCCTGGCTCGTCGCTCGGAGGAGCAGAAGTGGTAGATGGCTGATCCTGTCGATCTTCGATCTTCGCTCTTGACCAGAAGCATAGGCCGATGCAGCCGCATCCCCTCCTTCTACTTCGTCATCATCATCTCTACCTTCTGTCCTTTCTTCCTCTGTCTCTTCTTCATCCTCATCATCTTCCTCATCGTCATCATCATTTTCATCATGACCATCTCCATCATCCCCATCACCCTCCTTTATCTTCAAAAGCTCATCCTTTGACCCTTTAACCTCAGCATAATCGTCTTGTTGGCCGTCTCCAACTCCTCTATACGTTTGGCTGATTGGGCCTGCTGGTCCTGGAGTTGGGACATCTCGACTCTCCTAGCATCGATTAGCTGGGTTTGCTGCTCTATCACCCGAGCCTGCTCTGCCAACTGCTGAGACTGGGCAGCAGTCAGATCGGTCAACTGGCGAATCTGCGTCGCTTTCTCTTCATCTGCAGCTAGCAGGCGCATCACCATACGGTTAAGCGCCGACAGCTGCTCCTCTACCCGATGTGAGGTAGAGTAGATCCATATACATGTGATGGCTGGGTTGAAGGTCCGGCATGATGTGAGGGGGTGGTGGTAGTAGCAGTAGTGAATATGGGTCGGTAAGCAGGTGCTGGTGATGTAGGTGTGAATGGTATGGTGGTGGATGGGAAGGATACAGGGTGGTAGGTAAGGTGGTGGTTGTGGTAGCATAGTGGATGTGGTGGCATGGTGATGGTGGTATATGTCAGTGGAGGTGGTAGTGGTGGTGGTAGAGTGCAGCAGTGGTAAGAAGGTCCAGGGACGCTTCTTCTTCTTCAGTCGTGGGGTTGAGCCATCCTCTTCTCCTAGTCCGGTGGAAGTGGATGCTCCCCCTGTAGCTCTGACACTGAACCCGAAGCATAGCTTGGGTCAGTCTCTCTCTCAGTGGAGTCCCGAGGGTGTTCACAACCACCCTAAGCCCGTGTTCTGTGGGAACAACTTTGCTTCCACAATCCTAGTGAGGAGCTCCTCATCCGACTCCTCCTCCTCTTCCTGATCACCAACATGAACCCCTGATGGAAACCGGCCGTCTCAGCAACCTCTCCGGCGGTGTCAGACCCCGAGGGAATAAATTGACTCAGTGCCTCTTTGTGTAGCATGCATATTCAATCGGCATTGCCGCTGTCATCATCTCAGATCCACATACCTCTCGTTGGCCAGGGGGCCAATCAGTCTCTTCACTTGGGCTTACCTGCTTTCCCCTGTAAACTCTCATCCTGCCCAGAGTATATCATCCATAATCTCTAGGCCACTGCGTCATGATTCTCTTTGGGCAACTGTGGCAGCTTCTCGTTGAAGACGAGCTGTAAGAATCTGGGGTACATACAAAACCCTTTTTACCCTTGACCTCCAAGTTCTCCACTAAGTAGGAGAATATCATGCTGGAAAAACTGAAGGGGTGGTTCAGAACCAGTGCCACGTAGCATTTGAATGGTCTAAGAGGTCGTCAAACCCACCCCTCCTCGATGCAACACACTTGAGGATCAGTGTGCTAAGTACTTGTACTGGGGGCTCAGGTGCTCTTGTTGAGCACACCTGAGTTGATATCCCCAGCGTACTTTATCCTCAGGAAGCATCCTCTCACTGTCAACGGATGTAGTTTAGTAGGATGATTAGTGTCATCCCTAAACTCTAGGACCCTCTGAATGTCGGCAGCAGAGATCTCAATCATGGCCCAATATAGAGCTCCTAATACAGTAGCTCACGAGTGCGGTCCACCGAGGCATTCTCCCAGAATGCCTGATGGAGTGATCTATATGGCGTGCAAGGCGTGGAGATAGCCTATGAATCCGGGACCGTCTCAGAAAGGCTATTATGTCAGTAAACTCGGCCCCGTTCCTGGTGGTGTGTGATCCAAATGAGCACAGATGTTGTGCTTTGGATTTATAGACCACCTTTCTGCCATTTACCTGAACACACAAGACATAGAACCATTAGTACATAAGATATGAAAAATTGTTCTAAGTGTAAAGTTGAAAGTCATTCTGATTATTCGTTGCAATGAATCATGCGACTGAATCAGTCGTCTGTTTTTCATGCGACTGGACTCATTCTGATCAATGTGACATGCGATTGGGTTCAGTCTGCTGACTGAGTCTGCGAATGGTTCAGTCGGCCGACTGAGATCAATCGTATGTTCATTCGGACCGAATGACCCAATCGCAGATTCAATCGTGCGATTGAAGTTCATCCGGACGACCAGTCGCCTGTCTAGTTGTTCAGGTCGCCTGTGGTTCGAGTCTTGATCAATACAAGTGATTTAACATGGGATTACGGTTCAATATACTCGCATTCTTGTCTAATAACCTATTAACCTTAATTTTAACATTTTGCATAGTTTAAGTAGGTTATTAGGTCGCGTTCTGGTGTTTCTGTTTTTTTTGTTCGAATATCACCACATTATGTTCAATCCTTCTGATTTCAATGAAACAAGACTTCAATCTACCTGTATAATGAATGCGAACACTTAGTGAATCAAAAGCAATGATAAACTAGTGCTAATAAAATTTGGCAGTAACGGTAGGGAGTGCGATTAAGGGCGCTTTGGGAGTGATGAGTGAAATGCGATCGACAGAGACCTTTAAATACTGAAGCTGGGCTCAGTCGGCGACTAGCCTCAGTCTCCAAGTTCATTCGGGCGACTCAGGCTCAATCGTACGATTAGCCCAACCAGTCGCATGAACTTGATCGACTGAGATTCAGTCGGTCGACTGCTCAGTCGTGCCTTTCATTCGCATGTTCAGTTGACCGAATGAGTTTCAATCGGTCGACTGACTCATTCACCCTCTTCCAATCGGTCGAATGGGCTATTCTGATGAGCCATTCGTGTTAGTGGAAACCATTGCATGGTTGGTCCACTTCTGGTTCCAATCGTGAATGGGTCACACTTAGTTAATTTTCTGCCATTTATACCAATTTACATTTAAGCCTTTTAAATTAATTGAAATAACATTATGAGCCTTTGATCATCTCAGACATGATCACTTAATCTTGAAAACATTTTGATCACCTCATACGTGATCCTTTTAAACACTTTAGTCACCTCAACGTGACCCTTTTAAAAACACTTTGTCACCGTCAAACGTGACTATTTTAAACTTTCAAAGCACATATGGTCATCTCAGATGAAACTTTTAGTGATTTGATTCTTTGATTTTCCTGATGTAGCCCGACCACGCCTACAATTAAAATTAAAAACAGCTAACTAATTAAAACCTTAAACTAATTCATAAACAAACTTAATTTTGGCTTTTGTGAGAGATAAAATCAGAGATTGATATCTACGGGATTTGGCTCGGGAGTAGACAGCTTCAACTTAGATTGATCATATCTGGACCAATCAATTTTGGAATCATATAGGTAAGTCAAATCATTTGGGACTGTTATTAAAACTTTTTGAGCTTAAATTCCGGTGTTCATCCAGAGTCGTTAGCAACTTAAGGAAATCATACTGAAACTCTTAGATTTTCACATTGATTTGAACTCTTGAGAATGTAGCCACTAAGATTGTCAGTATGTTTGTCCACTTAAATCTTACACAGACTTTTAACACAGACTGGTGACTGATTTAGGTTTAATTATTTCAGCTAACATTTGTGGATCCCACACTTATATGGTAATCAACATTCCTCAGAAGTTTTTGAGCGGTCTACGGGCATTATTACAAGAAGAGACTATTCTTAGAGCTTTCAAAGAGAAACCTGTCCTCAGGTCAGTGCCATCGCACAGCAGAGAGGCGGCAAACAACAATGAATTCTAGAATATCTAGGTTATGCTTATCCTCAGGTAAGTGCCATCGCACAGCAAAGAGGCACACAACCTATCTCCTTGTTAGAGCAGCTTATTTATTTACACAATATGCACCAACAACATAAGTCATTAGCTTTATTGCATTTGTCTTTCATTTTTTTTCTTGCTTGCTCTAATTATGGTCATCGCAACATTTGTGACATTTAAATGCTCATTACCCTTATTGGAATATATTTGATTGTGTTAACCAGTGATAAGATGGAAGCCCACAGTCAGTTGAACAAACAATTAGTTTGATCTTGAGATCACCAATCAAGTCTAATTGTCTATTGTGTTGAATCTACAACATCATTTGTGGTCTAGCAGCCTCTAAGTCTACTTTCTTGTGTCACCTTAGGAGTTGCCAGTTTTCTATCATCTTCCCTTTTTATATTGCTTAGACTACACAGACTTATACTTTGAACTTTTGCATCTTTTCAAAACTTAAATTTTTAAAGTCCTCTTGATTTGTTCCTGTGTACTATCATGTTCCAAAGGTATTGAATCGGTATCACAGACACAATCTACCTTATTTCAGCTAGTTACCCCTTCTCCCTCATTTTTTTTTAATATTAACTTGCTGACATATTCTCCCCCTAAAATACTAAAATCATTCTGGTTTAATTATTTTTGGATTTAATAAACAGCAAAATAACATGAGTTTAAATATAACAGACGAAAATAAAACAGATAACATAAAATAAATAGACTTAACTAAACTACATCGGACTACACATTATTATCATCAGGAATTACCTCACTTTTCTTTTTAACGCCGTTGACCTCTAGCAAATATGAAACCGTGGTTAATCAAAGGCTTTAGTATAGAGGTCAGCACGTTGAAAATCAGTATTAATTTTAACCACATCAATTAAGTTCTTTTCAAAACAGTCTCTTATGAAGTGGTATTTAATACCGATGTGTTTGGTCTTAGGATGTTGAACCGGATTTTTAGTTACTGCAATTGCAGCAGAGTTATCAACAAAAATAGGAGTAGATGAGAATTTTAAACCGTAATCCCGCATTTGCTGTTGAATCCAAATAATTGTGAACAGCAACTTGCAGCAGCAACATATTCGGCTTCACAGGTTGACAATGCAACCGATGTCTGCTTCTTACACTGCCAGGTAACTAATCTTCTCCCAAGAATTGACACCCTGCTGATGTAGACTTGTAGTTCATCTTGCAGCCTCCGTAGTCCGAGTCACTATACGCCGTGAGCTCAAAATCATCATCATGAGGATACCACAACCCCAGTGTGGGTGTACCCTTTAGATAGCGAAAAATCCTTTTGACCCCGATCAGATGATTGACTTAGGTTTAGCCTGATATCTAGAACATAAACATGTCGCATACATGATATCAGGTCTTGAGGCAGTGAGATACATGAGGGATCCAATCATTCCTCGGTACATAGTGGCATCTACAAGCTCCATTCTCATCAGGTGCTATATCATGATTCGTAGCAAGTGGAGTCCCAGCAGCAGAAGCATTCTCCATGTCAAAGCGACTGAGAATGTCTCCTACATACTTGGTCTGATGTAGAAAGATCCCATTAGGTGTTTGATCCACCTGTAACCCGAGAAGAACTTCATCTCCCCCATAGCACTCATCTCAACTCTTTCTTCATCACTGCTTCAAACTCTTTGCATAACTCTTCGTTCTTTGACCCGAAGATTATGTCATCAAATATATTTGTACAAGCAGTAGGTCGCCATCCTTTTCTTTAATAAACAGTGTACAGTCAATGACTCCCTGCGAAAGCCGTGCTTCACAAGATGAGTCGAGAGTTCTCATACCAAGCTCGAGGAGCTTGATGAAGCCCATATAAAGCTTTGTCGAGCTTGTAAACTCTATCCCGATGATAAGGGTCTTCAAATCCCTCGGGTTGACTTACATAGACTGTTTCCCTGATTTCCCCATGAAGGAATGCACTCTTCACATCTAATTGGTAGACTTTAATCTTCATGTACGATGCATAGGCAAGGAAGATACGAATAGCTTCATCCTTGCCACGGGTGCAAACACCTCATTATAGTCAATCCCCTCGACTTGGCGAAAACCTTGAACCACCAGTCGAGCTTTGTTCCTGATAATGACTCCTTGGTCATCCTTCTTGCATTTTAGTACCCATTTGGTGCCAATGACTTTAGCACCTTTAGGTCTATCAACCAGAGTCCATACACCTAACTTCTTAAATTGCAGAAGTTCTTCTGCATGGCACTCACCCACGCCTCATCATTTAGTGCTTCACTGACATATTTTGGCTCAACCTGTGAAACAAAACATCGATAAGCACCATCATGAATGTAACCTTTCTCCATAACTGAGGCGTAATCAGCTGAGTATAGCTGATTTTGGGTTTGTACTCCTGATCGGACATCCCAATAACATTGTCAAGGGGATGATAGACGTTTAGTCGTGATCCTGGAGTAGTAGGCACAGCCACCTCCGAACCAAGATTGTGAACATTTTGTTCTGCATCTGAGGAAGGTGGAGTTTGAGGTTCCGAAGTCGAAGGTGCATCACTCATGGATGCTTGTGGACTTTCAGAACTGGAACCTGTTCCTCCTGACTGTTCTGGTCATCTGCTTCAGTTTCATCTTCAGAGGAGGAGTCACTGTCATCGACTACCCCCCCTGACTGAGTAGATGATTCTCCCTGTGTGCTAGATGGTGTATTTAGAATATCATACATCATCCTAGTAGCTAACTCATCATCCGAGGGAGAGAGAGGGATGTTGAAGGACTTGAAGAATCCATTAATCGAAGAAGTATGCAGGTCCTTTGCCTGTAGGTGGTGTGGTATATCTCTAAACGTCGACATTACACCACACTTCTACAAGACCCGTTGAATTATTGTAAACTCGCTTGTTCGGTATGTTGTATCCTAGAAAAATTCCTTCATCTGCCTTCTCGTTGAATTTGCCTTCTTGTGTCTTCTTCAGAAGTGTACACGGCGCGCCAAAAGGTTCAAGATACTCCAAATTCGGTTTGCGTCTTTGTAGTAGCTCATAACATGTCTTTCCGTGGCGCTTGACTATTAGGACTCGATTCAGTGTATAACACGCATTTGCCACTGCCTCATTCCAGAATTGGATAGGCGGTTTCGAGTCTGCCAGCATAGTCCGTGCTGTCTCTATCAAACTCCTGTTCTTTCTCTCAGCAACGCCATTCATCTGAGGTGTGTAAGCAGAAGTGAATGATGCACAATTCCCTTTCCTTGCAGTATGCCTCCATCCCTTGATTCTTGAATTCTGTCCGTTGTCTGAGCGTACTTGTCTAACTTTTAGCTTGTAGAGAGATTCCAGTGTGGTTACTAATTCCTTGAATGTCTCCAAAGTTTCTGATTTGGATTTCAGAAACATTACCCAAGTGAACTTGAGTAGTCATCAGTGACCACAAAACAGTACACGTCGCCTGCAATGCTCCTTGTACTAACTGGACCAAACAGATCCTGTGAAGAAGCTCAAGAGGAAGTTCTATGAATGAACTTTCTTTTCCTTATGAGACTTCTTTGTCTGTTTGCCTTTCTTGCAAGCTACACAAAGTCAGGAAGTTGGAAGTTCTTGACATTTACTCCTCTCACTAAATCCTTCTGAATCAAATGATTCATCTTCTTTGACTAATGTGTCCCATTCTTCTATGCCAGGAGATTGAATCCTTCCAGTAGCTTTAGATAGAAAGCACTAAACCTCATGATCCGTTGTAGCAGCTGTTGACAGATCCAAGACATAAAGGTCTTTATATCTTGAAGCAGTCATTAGAACTTGGTCCTTGGGATCATATATTCTTTCTGCAGCACGTAACACTTCTTGTTGTCGAAGATGACTTTAAATCCTTTATCACAGATTTGGGAAACAGAAAGTAAGTTGTTCTGAAGTTGTTGAACGTAGTTCACCTTATCAAACTTAACTTTCTGATTTCCCACTTCTCCCTGAGCTGTGATATAGCCTCCTGATTCCTGCAAAGAAACATGCCCTCTTTTATTTGTTTGACGTTTGATAAAAGGGCTCTATTTCCTGTCATGTGCCTGGATGCTCCACTGTCTATAATCCACGTGTTAGTCTCAGCACTGTATCGAACACCCTGCACATACAAGTAAATGAATTAGTTTAGGTTAGGAACCCAAGCTTTTACTGTCTTGGGTTTCCCAGAGGCATCACACATCATAAACTCCACCCATTGACCCTTAGAGGGTGAGGGTAGCTCAGGTTCCTTCTTGTCATCAGTATCAGACACGTAGGTTGACTTTTCTTTCCATAAGCAGATTTGTGCAATGCCTATTTATGATAAACAGTCGTCTGGCTTGCAAGTTGGACTTTAGGTTCACTAGCTCTTCTAGGTGGAGTTAAAGAGCTCCTCTTAGAAGACTTAGGTTTTGAGTCCTGAAATCAATCTTCTTCCTAGGTGTCTGATAAGAAGTACAGTAGGAAGCAAAGTGTCCATATTCTCCACAGTTGTAGCACGCTCTGCTATCAACTTTATGATTAAATTCTTTGTGGAGAGGTGTGTGACACTCTAGTAACATCAATCACTTTAGTTTTTGACTCTTGTATTTTGATGTTTTCTCTGGTTTAACAAAATTTACTGTTTTAACCTGTTTAACATGTTCCACTTTTTGGTTAACTGGTTTTTGACTTGAAGCATGTGAGAAAGTAACATTTGAAGTCCTTTTAGGTTCTGATTTGACTTTGTTAGAACTTGACTTAAATTAACCTTTTCAACTTCTTTTCCAGATTAACACAAGGCAATTTCCCTTTGCCTTTGAAGTGGTCTCTTTTGTTTGTTTCCAGTGTCAATAGATGAACATAGGGAATCTGGATCACTCACAAGGAGTAGACACTACATGATCCTTGATGGGATTACTACTTAAAGGTCTAGTTTAGTGTCATCAAAGTCTTAGGTGGTGCGGAACCACTTATAACCAGTCCCTCCCCATTGTTCCTTTCTTTTACTAAGTGTTGGACTATGTGCGACGAACTAGTCCAACTATGCAGTTTATTTTAGTGAATTTACTTCTACTTCTAGAACTGCCTTTTGTTTCTTAGTGTCTTCTAGGGAGTTTAGATAGTACCTAATGTCATTTGCTTGGTTAAAGGCCACTACTTCGGTTTCCCTAAGTTGTTTAGTCAACGGTCTATTTTTTTATATAACTATGCTCATTTTGTTTTAGTACTCTATTAGCCTCAGTGCACAGTCGTAAATCTTTTACTAAGTTATCACTATGATCTAATAACTAGCAAAATTTTCATCTATGCTCTTCCTAAAAGTATCATAATCAGAACAAGCATGATTATTAAACATTTGGTCGTAGTACTTACCTGAGTTGGTTCAGAAGAGTTAGCCATCTGTGCAGCATCAGATGTCTCTGGTTCTGGTGACTCTGACTTTTCTGTCTCTGACGTGGAAATTCCTCATTTGGCTTGTAACTGACCTCGGCTGCAGTTGTTTCTTCACTATGTGACATTGCTATCTCAACTGCTAGATCACCTTCACTCGCAGAATCATCATCAATATCCTCAACACTGGCAATGTTAGATTCTCCTGGTGAGACAAACCTAAAACTCCAATCCTGTCCTTCATCATCATGAGCAGTCAAGGCTTTTGGATCCTTGTTTGATGAAGTAGAACTGGAGGCTTGCTTGTCTTGGCGAGTAAAGGACGAGAACGGGTTCCCATTACCCGTCTTCTTTGGCTTGACACATTCTCTTTTGAAGTGCCCCTTCTCTCACAATGAAGCAGGTCACTTTGCTTGTCAAAGCCAAATGTGGTATCCTTAGTAGCTATCAAGTTTGTCCAGTCTTCTTAACAAACTTCTTGCCTACGGACAGCGCTAGCTAAGGCCCACATTATATCCATCTCTCAAGCTCCATTTCATCCACCTGCTCGTAGTCCTCATCTGCCAGATGGCAGTTTCAATCTTCCCGGCAACAATTCCATCATATGAATGAACCACTGTTGCTAAAAGATCCATATGCTCTCGAGCTACTTCTACGGTCACATTACCGAGGTTCTCGATTTTCAGTTTGGTAGCACTTGCTTCTGATCTAATATAATGGGTACATGACAACCCAAACGTGTCTGATCCAGAAGGAGAAGCATGTGAAGTACTGACGAGCTAGACACAAAAGCAGTCTGGAGTGGTGCTCCGATGTCTTAGCTTGAGGCGTGGCATTGTATAAAGCTGGATTTTGTGTGTACGAAGACTTCTGAGCTCTATACTTCATCCTTAGTGCTTCTTCTCGCAACTTAAGAATGAAGTCATTTATATCCAGCTTTACAAGCATTCCATTCTGTCTCAGGTTAGACACGAATGTAGCCCACTTATCAGGCAATCCGTCTGCGAAGTTGCTTACTTTCTCTTCCATAGTCGTTTCCACTCCATGTGTATGCAATTCGCTCATCAAGTGGTAGAATCTGTCTATGACTTCGTCTAAACTTCATTACCAATTGATGAGAAGTTATCAAATTCCTTCTTTAACTCCTTTGCCTTGATTGCCTTCAATGACGCATTCCATCATATCTCTTCTCTAGCTCATCCCACAGTTTCTTGGACTGCTTGTTCTCTGAATACTGGTGGAATATGTCTTTGGGGATAGACTGAGTGATCATGCATAAACTCTTTCTCTGCATTGTACTTACTTTCTGTGCGTCTGTCATCCCGCTTAACGTTAGCTTAACTCCATCACTCCCACCAGTGTACTATAACCGATCACAAGTTCTAATCGCCTAAGTCCGTAGAAACCAAACTTCGATGAGCAGGGAACTTCCAAGATCACTTTGATGCCAAAGATTGCGTTTTTAGTGCAAAAAAACACAAACTTTTATGCAATCTTGATTGAATCAACACGTAATCAAGAGTCAAAGCTCTGATACCACTTGTTAGGACCTGGTATTTGACAGAAATACCTAGAGATTAACGTGTAAACCAGATCAAATAGTGCGGAATCCTATTTGATTGGCGATCCAATCAGTGAGAACACACGAAGAATCAATCAAGAATTGAAACTAACGTTAGAATCGATTGGGAATCGATCTAATGTGTCTATGAATTTGGAGAATGAATTGAGAGGTTTCTCGATGGCTAGGGTAAGTCTGGAATCGTGATTAATCAGAAGTCCCTATTTTTCACAAATTGAGTTGTATTTATAGGTTGGTATTATTCAATCGTGCGACTGAACCATTAGTTTGGTTCAGTCGTGCGATTGAACCATGCGGTTGATTCATTCGTACGACTGAGTGTTCAGCGTGCGAGTGAGCCAATCTTATGTTAGTCATACGACTGATCAGTCTCCTGGTTCAGTCGTGCGACTGAGTCAATCGTGTGAAGTTATTCATGCGTATGGTTCATTCGCATGAGCCATTCGCATGAGAACTTCATTAAGTTAAGTTTGAATGTTTTAATAAATTAACATAATGTGCAACCATTCAAACAATTATAAACCCAATCAATTAATCACGACTCATTAATGAAATATTAAATCACAAGTAACAAACAATTTATGTCATTTCATTAATCAATACAAATTACATCATACTCAGACAGATAAGATTCATTACATTTCAAATCATGATCTAGGGACATACATGCATCAACACTTCTAGGCCTTGATGACCTCCTTAATGGAATATTGGGTTCTTCTGGCTCAGTGGCATTTTCAGGATTTTGTTCTTCAAAATTTGATGTACTTTCATTTGAAGTTGTGTTAGGAAGGACATTATCCTCGACTGTTACACTAGGTGGTGCAATGTCATATACAAGAGGTGCAATAGAAGGAAGATGTAAGGATTTCTCAGCCTCTTCTTGCACTTCTTGTAGAATAGAACTTGGATATACATTGCTCCCACTCATGTTAGAGTTCTCTAGGAACTCGGCATGACAAGTTTCAACTATGCGAGTAGAATGTGTGGGACAATAAAATCTATATCCTTTTGAACGTTCAGGATACCCTATAAAGAAACAACTTACGGTTTTCATGTCAAGTTTTCTTTGTTGAGGGTTATAGAGCTTTGCTTCAGCGGGGCAGCCCCATACCTTCATGTATCTCATACTCGGTTTCCTTCCAGTCCAGATTTCATAAGGTGTCTTAGGCACAGATTTAGAAGGAACCTTATTGAGTATATGAACTGCCGTTTTTAATGCCTCGGTCCATAGGAATTCAGGCAAGTTGGTATTAGCTAACATACTCCTTACCATATCCAGAAGAGTTCTATTTCTTCTCTCAGCAACTCCATTTTGCTGAGGAGTACCTGGCATGGTAAATTGGTACACAATCCCGTGTTCCCTACAAAATTCAGAGAACGGACCAGGAGCCTGACCAATGTTGGTATGTCTACCATAATACTCGCCTCCCCTATCTGATCTCACAACCTTTATTTTACGATTAAGTTGATTTTCAACTTCAGCTTTAAAGGTTTTAAACATATCAAGTGACTCAGATTTTTCTTTAATTAAATACAAGTACATGTATCGTGAATGATCATCTATGAAAGTAATGAATGACTTATGTCCGGATACCCCTACTGAAAAAGGTCCACAAATATCAGTGTGCATAAGTTCCAGTAATTGGAACTCCTTGTGGCACCCTTTTTATTTTTCTTTGTCATTTTTCCTTTAAGAAATTTTACACATGTCTCAAAGTCAGTGAAATCGAGAACTGGAAGTATACCATCCTTTACGAGTCTTGTTAATCGATCTCGTGAAATATGGCCTAAACGTTGATGCCATAGCATAGAGGATGTTTCCAAGTCTCGTTTCCGTTTCATTTTGTTTTTATTTACGTTATATGACAATAAAGACTTTGAGAATTGGTCATCCAGGTTCAATTTATAAAGATCGCCATCCAAGTGACCATAACCAATAATGTGAGAATCAGAGTTAATGATTACTTTACCATCACCAAATGTTACATGATAACCATCATTGTCTAACTTTCTTACAATACTAAGTTACGGGTTATTCCCGGTACATAAAGAGTATCTAATAAGTTAATACAATGTCCACCTTGCATGACTAATTGCAAAGTTCCTACGGCTTCGACATTTAGTACGTGACCATTCCCAACTTTAATGGTCCTTTGGTTTCTTTCTAGCTTCTGGATTGTAAGGAATCCCTGTAAAGTATTAGTAACATGGATCATAGAACCTGAATCAACCCACCATGTGTTTGTAGGAACATCAATATTAAAGGATTCATAATCATAAATATATGATTACCTTTCTTTGCTAACCATTCTTTGAATTTAGGGCAATCTCGTTGAGTGTGTCCTTTCTTATGGCAGAATTTGCAACGAAAGTGACCCTTAGAAATGGTTGAGCCGGAGGCAGTACTTGCATTTGTTTTATGGACCTTTGAGCTTTCTCCATTGTAGAAGTTGCATTTCCTTTTCTTGTTATTTGTGGTGGTGAGATGAGCAACAACGGGTTTTTTTATCTTAAAAGCTCTTCCTCTTGTACACACATGGCAATGAGTTCACTCATTTGCCATTTTTCCTTTTGAGTATTGTAATTTATTTTAAAGGCATCAAATTGTGTAGGAAGAGAGGTCATTATAAAGTGTACTAAAAAACCATCACTTATTTCCATATTCATGCCCTTCAGTTTATGGGCCATGTCACTCATCATCATGATATGCTCGCGCACACCACTTACACCATCATATTTTGTCACATCTTTAGGATTAAAGTACTCGCATATGCCTTGGAGGTGCCCTTGAATTGCTCCTCAACGGAATCCAGATAAGTTTTCGCATTTTCTAAGTCAGGTATGGCTCCGCGAATGGCAATCGAGATGGAATTCTTTATGACCATGAGAGACATTCTATTAGACCTCTCCCACTTTTCATACACTTTCTTTTGTTCAGCAGTGCTTTCGGTAGTAAGTGCAGCTGGAGGTTCATGTCTCAAAGCATAGTCTAACTCCATCATTCCAAGAGTTAGTTTGATAGCATCTCGCCATGAGACGAAATTAGTGCCAGTCAAAGGTTCAATTCCATAGTTAGGGTTCATAGTGGTCGCTGAATTGATACAATCATAACATGTGATTTTAGAAGAATAGAAGTGAACTAAGATATTCAGGGTAATCATATAAAACAAGCAAGATTTAGCATAATAAAGATTAAGCCTATTACAACATCAAATAATAGACTAACTTAAGGTTCTAATTGAATATTGGCTTCGCGTTGGCTATGACCAAAATTCAAGTGTAATGAACATACATAAATAATGAAATAAGGCATACATAAATACAACATATCACCGATGGGCAGAAATGAAATATCCATGCATATTAGGCCTATTATTCATCATGCATATCATCATATACAATTAACCTTTGGGTTCATTGTTTATTGATATACATGATTACATAAAAATGGTTATCTTTAAATTTCAATGTCAAACTAAATGACGCACCTTTGGGTTAATCATGTAGTTTGTCAATGAAATTTACCATTTCGTACCAAATATGTCCATAGCAATAACAAATTCGGATGAATATATTTTGATTCTGACAAATGGATTTGATACAGATAAATATTATGTAGATTTGTATCAAAATGACTTCCTTGCCAAAATTGTGATTTCCAAATGCAGTACATAATTGCAATCGATTTTGATTTTCCCCATTTAACAAACCATGATTCAATAAAATTTATATGTGAAAAAAATGGAGACGGGTGGCATTACAATAACTTCCTTTAAAAATGAAGGATTCATTCACAAATGGATAAGATTTACAAATTTGATTCAAGAAAAAATTCCACATACATCGGTTTATCGACACGTATACAATGAAATTGTATGGAATCATTCATTCAAAACTTTATCCATCAAATTCACATGCCGCTTAATTTACAGATCAATATACGTTTGATTTTGTCAAAATTAATTGATTTCATATTCAAATCAATTATACAAGATAAGATCTCAAAGTTTCCCATAAAATATAGTTTCATCAGTATTGATACATGAAATCGTATTCGGTTATTTGGTATACGAAAAATTGGTTTTTATTTTCAATCCATTGACGTAATCAATTTAGAAACCATAATATTGAAACGATCAGTAGTGTCGTTGTTTCATAAAATCACATAATCAATATTAGATTTCAAGTTTCAGAAAACAACGATGCAATAAAAAGTAAACCGATTTCATGATTGAATTGATGTAATCAACCGTGGCTCTGATACCACATGTAAATTAAATATTGAATTTATATCAATATCCCAAAATCTTAATACCAATTTTGATCATGTAGTCATCAAATGATAAAGGAATGGTACACTTACTTGTAGAGATTATTGCCTTTGATGTAGAAGATAAAGACGCCATATGATTCCGTTATGGTGTCTCGAATTGATGGATGAATGAAGAAGAGATCTCTTATGGTGTTTGTAGGGAAGAGTTATGTGGCAAGAATGATACGTTGATCATTCCCCGTTGGATCTCTTCTATTTATAGGACACCTAATGGAAATCATCATACCCTTTCATAATATGGTTACTTCCATCAAATAACACTTAGTAAAGATGGGGTACTAATTATGTCATATTGGCTAAACTATTATAATGAGACATAAGTTATAATAGTTAAGAAATAATTATAATAAATGGTTCTAAGACCACATTAAATGGAAATTTTCCAACATATTCAACATACAGAATGTGATACAAGAGCTTTGTTGCTTGAAGTTCTAACTTTCTCACTCTTTGATTCAACCTCAACAATCACCATCTTCTTTCCATAGTCACTTGAAATGATCTTTGGTTCTGTACATTTCCTATAAAAATACTCAGGTTTGTCACAGTTATAACATCTCAAACTTGTTTTGTTAAAGCCAATTTTGCTTGCAATGTTAACAATAATTTCCTCCCTGTTCTTTTGGCAAAGTTTTTGGCACAATACACCACCGTTGTCATTTGATACTTTATGTCAGTTACACATCATTAGGGTTAACTTGTTGCAGATCATCTACCAAAACATTTGGTGCACTATGTCTTCATGTCATAAAAGATTCATACCTGGACATAAATATAGTGAATAATGCAAGATATGCTTCAACAATCTGAACAGTTTTTTAAAGGGGTTAGAAGTAGCAATATAAGCTTGTTGGATCTATGGTTGAGGCTAAATAGACGAATAGGTGTGTGATTTAGGCTGAACTGAGGTATACTAAGATCGTGAGGGAGAATACTAATTAGTACTAGGAATTTGGAATTGTGATACCGGTGCTTCTTGAACTATGGGAACAAAAAAGCTTCTTGGATGCTCTTGCTAGTACATCTTTGAATAACTCACATAGTAATTTGGATTACTAGCCATTTTTGCATATAAAGTCATAGCTTCAGCACCCATGGAGTTCAGATGGTTTATAGCTCCTTGTTTGTCATCCATCTTATATGAATTAATGGTAGAGATTAAATCACTAAGTGACAGAGTAAACAAGTCTTTGGTTCTTTTGATTGTTGTGCAATTGTTGTTCTAACTATAAGATAATGAATTCAGGAGCTTCTTATTAACAACAATGTTCTCCAAGATGATACCAGCACTCTTTATTTTTGTTACATGAGAAATCTGGAAATTTGAGTTACCAGAGTTTCACTAAGTATATGATTGAACATGTTGAATTCCTAACTAAGCATGTCTTTCTTGCTTTCTCTCATGTCCTTGTTTCCCATGATTTGTCTTTACATGGCATTTCATAGAACTTTTCCCCCCCTGAAATCCTTAAACTTTTGTGAGATTTTAGTTGTCAAAGCAATGGCGATAACAGCATAAGCTTTGTCATTAAGTTCAAATCTTTTTATATCATCTTCATTCTATAGATGCTCAGGTCTTTTAACCATTTCCCCTTGTCATTCTTGTACGAATGTATGTAAGGTTGTATTTGATTAAACTCAGCATCTTTGGTTTCATATAAATGACATGATTCTCAAACCTGTACGCCCATTCAACATAATCATCTTCACTCAACAATCTCGGTGGCATAGTACCAGTCCCGATCTCAGTATCAAGACTTAATTTAGCAGTAAGTTCTTGATATTAAAGTTAATTGCAATTTTTGAAACTTCAACTTTCAAAGCTTAGAACTTTTTTACGTAAAAGTTAGAACTTTTCAAAATATCTCTCTGGCCACTTTGAACTTTTCAACCAACAATTCAATCACTAATTGATTCAATTAAGGCCATTTAACCATTGAGTTTACTCAAAATTCAAACAAAGCTACTGGTCTTAGATCTCAAACACTTTGAATCAAGCTCAATCTTCATCTCGAAATCAAGTCTTTCAGCTTAAAAAGTCTTCCAAATCACTTCAAGTTCATCCAAATCGATCTAGAGCACACCTTGCTCTGATACCAATTGCTAGATCCTAAATAATTCCATTAAGATCGATCTCGTGATTAAAACATGGAATGAATCAAACGCAAATACCGAATGAACAAGAAGAGATGAGATCAAGAATGAATATAAATTATTCAATATATTGCTATGAGATAACCGTGATTACAAAGGAATTTTCAAGTGTTTTATTCATCTAAACAACAAAAACCATATTTATACTACTAAACACAAGGTTCTCGCGCGAGAACAATTTTTTCACGTGGATACTAAGTACTTGTGCGGTAACTTGATTTATTAAAAAGTTTGTTTTGATTTCTCGAGCCTCTAGTTTCAACCCTTACAAGTTCACATGTATAACTATGGATTACGTACACGTAACTCAAAATTCGTTCCGTTGGATTTATATAAAAAATTTATAATCACCTAAACAATGAGGTCATAATTTATTCAAATATGATTTAGACAATTAAAATATAAATTATGTACAGATCTTGTGATTGGCTTGAGAAGGTTTTATTGGTTTTCTCATTACTTGTGGTATTTTCTTGACCCTTGGTATATACATATTGTTACATAGACAACATTCCGTCGAGACAAATTTTGAAAATGTCTCCTTTGATTCCCTCCATTCACTAAACATTTGTGATAATCCTAAAACCAAGGTTAGGTAATTTAATATTTTCATAAGTTGACTGTACATATCTTATAGGAATGATTAAGGTAATCTTATTTGATTATGTGAGTTTTTGTATACCTAATTGAACATGCACTTATGATATGTGAACATACTTGCATGCATGCATGAAAGTTTACATGTGCGTGTAATTCTTATACGTGAATTTCATGATTAATGTATTTATATGTCTAGGTATCAAATTGTGAGATTTGTTTATTAATTACTTGAATGAGAAACATCTTTCATTTCCATGTAATAAATTAAGATCAAAACTCAATCAAATATTACCAAATAAGCTCACATCTAGAAACTTTATATCAAAACTAAAACTAATTAAACCTTAAACACCTAAACACTAACAATAGACACAACCTTACTCTCAGTTCATTAGATACTAATTAACCCGATGAGACCACTAAACTACTAACTAAACTTAACTTAATAACTAAATGAATCATTAGACTCTTAGCTTGACACCTAGCAACACCATTGACACTAATCTCCATGTCACCTAGCCAACCATTACACTAAGCACTTCTTAGAAGTTGCCACCTCTACCTACTAATGATTACTAAGCAAACCTATAACACAACCTAGCCTAGCTCTAATGATGAGCACTCCACTTCTTTCGCACCTCTCGGCCATAATAAAATCCTAAACCACCACAACCAAAACACACCACAAACCACCTCTTCTGCAACCATCTCTCGACTCCCACCCTCTCTCCCTCTCGGATTTCAAGTCATCTCCACCACAACCATCATACTCCCGATCCTCAACTCATTACCAACTTAGTTTTGGTTCCTACAATCAACACCATCACCACCATTTGTTCTCCATCAACTAGTTGGAATCAAGCACCAATCAGGCTCTCAAGGATTCAACCAAGCCAATCTCTTTGTTCTCTTCATCAAACAATGTTAGATTTCCAAAACCTATAACTAACAAGCTTTAAGAGTGTATATATGTTTAAATGAACACATACAAACTAACTCTTGAAAGTTAAATCATCAAGAATATTTATAAGAACTCCCAAACACCTGATTTATTTAAAAAACAGTAAGAAATAGGGATTAAAAATTGAAAACTTGGAAGTTTTATATAAACCAAGGGTTTAAACAAAAAGATAATAAATAAAAAGGCTAAAAACCTAAATGTTCTTGATGAATTGGATTAAATACCTAAATGACTGTGATTGTTGAAATAAAATTAGAAAAGTGTTGAGAAATATTAGAAATAGTATTCGGTAAATTTTAATGTAATAATAATGATTAGATTAATTTATAAAATTTATTCAAGAAAATTAAAGGAAAATTGTTATATAAAAGTTCTGAACCTGGTAAAAAATGAAAAAATATATATAATAACCCTTATATTTTATGAGAATTATAGAATAAATTTTATGATTTAATTTGTATATATGCCTGAGTTGTATATATTAAAATATTCTGCAATTAGAAATTATGAATTTCGAAATTTTTAGTGATGTTTTACTATTTCTTCCAATATATAGGAAACTTACCTGTTATGAATTTTAGAATTTTTAGAAATTTACTTGTTATGAATTATTAATCTAAAATATTATGAGATTATAGAGATTTCATAATGTTTAGGTTGGTAAATTTTGGTGATTTTTTGAATAACAGAAACTACCAATTAGAATTTTGGCAATTTTCTGATTTAAATGCTGAAAATTTTAAAGAAATTACATTTATTCTAACAAATAATTATTTTATAGGAATTATTTGACTTATTAACTGCAATTAAGGTAGGTAATATAGATTCTTTTTTATTTATAATTTTAGGGGAAAAACATATTATTTTGTGTTGAATTGAATGCATTTTAATAAATCTGATTTGTTACTGTCATATGGAGACAACCACTAATTTGGATAAGGAACCATCAAAAATATCGGTAGCGCTACTTAGGAAATGTCAACCTGCATATGCTGATATGACGTAACGTTGTTATATTATTTGATTGTGTGATTTGTATTTGACAGTTATGAATCACTTGACATACAGGTTTGGTTGTGAGTTTGATTATGTTGCATCAATTCAAAATTATTAATATGGATTAAACCTATGTTCTCTCCAACTGTTTGTTGACTGTTTTGAGTATGTTATTTTAGATCAGCAAAATGTATTATAATCTCGTGTATTTCTTCAACATGTATAGTGATCGGCACGGCTACATAGGAAAGCCGTGCGTTTGGTTGACTATTGACTTGTTTGACTTCAGCCTATACGTGTGCGTTCACGTTCACTACTAGCTGAAGATATGTGATGTGTTCAAGATGTACTTTTATGTGAGATTACAAATGTATAAGTCTAGATGTTATACTATATTTTGTAAAAATGTAATCCTATAAATTATATGTGAATGAATATGATGTTTTGAATTATTGTTATGAATTGTATGTCTTAATAATCAACGTGTTTTGAACTAACGAGTCTCGCCCAAGAATTCATACTTTCGTCGGGATGTGACAGATTGATATCAGAGCCATTGATTATAGAGAATTAGGTATTATTCGTAAATGCCTAGAGTATAACCATAAGCTCGTATGATAACAATTTCAACATGATTTAAATGTGTTTAAAATATATTTCTTTGATTTCATGACAATGTCTATAGTCAGACAATAATGAGAATCTTGTATGAAGTATATGTGACATGTGAAAATATGAGATTTTGTGAAACTATTTAATTGGTATTTGTAATATCATGATCTGAAAATTTGTAAGAATTTTTACAATATGAGTACTAGTAATTCTGATTGTTACTACAATGAAATTAATCTTTTGGATCATAACAATTATAAACAAAAACACCAGAAATAGAGCCACAGGATAACATAGAAGTATCCCAACCCAAGGACGAAACCAACGTCAAGCAAAAGTTTTTATCCAACATGCACTAGTGACCATTAAGGGATATACAATTGAGACCCTTAGAAAAAGTGTACGAAGTGGTAAGAAGTTCCTAATTAAGAAAATCCAAAAAGAGAAAAGAAAAGTCCAAAAATCCTTCCCTCAACATCAGGACTAACCCCCGTAGTGCAAGCCATAGTCTTTGAAGTTGAAGAAAGAGGATCAAAGAGACCGAGGTTGAATGCAGACCAAATAAAAACAACCGACCAAATCCTCAAGAAGATTAAAAGGATACAATGAGAAATCAGGATGGTTCAAGAAGACATTAAAGAGATAAAGGAAGGAAACCAAAGTATTTTCCTCGAGATGTGGAATTGGATTTGGGGAAATTTGTCACACCCTCAAAATCCACTTGCGGAGTTTTACCGCGAGGCGTGTGAACAAACCAGGATCACAGTCAACAGTTACTCAGAACAACTATATATGCCATAATTTAAATAAAATCAACCAAAGTACAAACTTTAAACTGTGCGGAAGCGTGTTGAAAACAACCAAAGAAAGAAATAAAAGTATAACTATGGCAAAACATGTGCCAACCCAAAAGAGTAAACAATAATCATTAAAATGCTAAAAATGTCTTGAAGACCGAGTCTTAGAATGCAAGTGAACCATGCAGTGCTCCTATGGCAAGCAAGCTAATGACCTGAGAATAGCATACTAAAATGTCAACACAATGGTTGGTGAGTTCAAGAGATATTCAAACATAAACAGTTTAATAATAGAGATATAAAAGTAGTGCATTGTAACAAATAGCTAGTCCATTAACAATAAATATTATTTTATAGTGATTTTGCAATTGAAGCTGACTGTGTTACGTTGTTGCCTCCTATCACGACTTAACAGGTCGTGAAAATGTTTATTAGGACAAATTGCACCCGGTTGACCTCGAGTCACACAGGTGGGGCTCGTCAGACCCAGTAGTACTACCCAAATTTCCCCGCTATTCAATATTAACAATTCGAAAGTGTGAGGACTTTTCCATGATATCAACACTATATAATATTATACACAACTTGAATATATAAAGCGTTTGTGATTTACCAGTATGCTATCTCCCCCAAAAGAGATTAAATAAAGAGTGGGGCATGAACTCACCTGATATGCGTATAGATACTTAGAGTTTGACTTGTCAAACAGAATAGACAGACAACCTTCAGAGGTTACCTAGATCATATAAGTACATGAGTACGTGTAATCAAAGAATATGTGAAACCCTAAGTACACTACAACCAAGGACTCAAGATTTCAAACAAAACAGACAGGTTTGACCTAGTTGACCCGTTTGACCCGTTGGTGACTTCATGTGTTGTAAAACCATTCCAGCAATTCAAACACATATATCATATATGGTTAACATTCAAATGGATCATACGTATGCTATACTATCCAGGTGTATCACTCAGATCATCATACAACCAAGTATCATACAAGTCATGCGAATCTAGAACATTAACATGTCTACTAGTTATAACATAACTAACATGCCACACAAAGATCAAATCACGCACCACATGCCATGTGAAGCCACTCACGACTTCACATCCTAAACCCTGCCAATCCTACTAAGTAGGGGCCTCAGATTCGCACGCGTGTATGATGATCACAATCATATTCATTACATCCAGCCACACCACAATAATCAATTTCCAGTCCCAAACATAATGTCCTACTACTAATCAACATCCAAATCATACATGATCATAAATGTCCAAATATCATTCATGATTACCCCAGCATCACATACAACCAAATTACCATGTTTTACCATATTAGAATTCATCCATGATCATACTAACATGCTCCTAACATCCCAAACATGTTCAAACTATTATTTTTCAGACTTTATGCAATTAAAGTTTCCCTTTTGAGAAAGTACATCCCAACATCTATCAAACATCCTATGCATTCATGAATTCATTAATAATTATACCATCTCAAGCTCATAACAATATCTAGACATGATCAACAATACCTAATCACCATAATCTAACAATCTTCATGAACAAAAGTTTCTACTTTTGGCAAGCTATGAACAACAACATCCATTCAAAGATTTCTAGCATTCATAACAACAATCTAGCATCTAATCATCATCGTGAACACATCCATAACATCAATTCATCAATAATTCAACATTACATGCAAAATAAAGTTACTATTATTAGTAAGCTATGACATCAACATCAATTCATCAATTTCTTGCAAAATCAATGTAACCTATCATTCATACAACCTATTAATCATCAAACATTCATCAAACAATCATCATTCATCCATAATCCTACCAATTTTCGAATTAGGGTTTGCCTATAATCAAAGTTCATGATCAATCCACTAAAAACATACAATTCATGCATAATCAACGTTAAACAACATGTAATCAATCCAACTAACATACTAACACCAACAACTAACATCAATTTTGACTCCATGAAGACCCAAAGTCGCATTAGGGTTCGGCCCTCAACAAGAACCCACAAAAACATGAAAAATCTAACCTTTAAACGTGTTATAGCTTGCAATTGATGATTCCAACAAGTTGTGCGCCTTGTAATCGAACAAAACTGAGGTTAGGGACTTGATCTTGGTCGAATTCGAAGTGGGGAGGGGTGTGTGTGGGTGGTTCGCGGCCGATGGGGGGTGGTGACTAGGGTTCATGTGTTTTGTTTAAGTTAATTTACATATTTACCCTTTTAACCCTTGTAATTTGTATTTTATAAAAACTAGGCTTTAAACTCTTTGTAAAGTGTTTTTAACTTAATAATATAAGGATATAAACTAATGAAAATCATTATATATCTTATCTTTATAAAAACACAAGACATACGAATAAATAGGCACGTTTCCGCCGTTACGCGATTAATTTTCTAATTAGCATTTTAAAAACATGCAAACACATAAACATAACACAATAATCACATAATCAATTAGATTCTCATTAATTTAACATTATTCATTATTATTAGGTCACCAACGTTAAACGACAACTAGTGTGTGTTTACGACACGTGTATGCAAGACTTAACGGAACTAACGGAGTTTGGTAACGGAAATTTACCGGATGTCAAAAAATTAGAATTATAGAGAAACCTAGTTTACTGTATGAAATGTCTTAAATAATAATATAATAAAGTACTTTCTTATGATTATAATATTTATACTATAAACTGAGTAAATTTTAGTGTGATAATAATATAATTATTATGTAGCTAAATATGCCGCCAAGAAGAGCTACTCAACATGTACGAAGAACAAGACGTGTTGGACACCCAAGAACTAGACTGCGTGAAGAAACTTTGCCAACAAATGACACTACTAGTGAGAACGAAAGGATTTCTCAACTAGTGTCTTAATAATTGGAAGCGGCAATACCTACGCTAGTAGCTCAACTCCAACAGAACCTCAATATGGGAAGTGTCCCACTTAGGAATGTAGAACCAGACAACACTACTGAAGCAGAACACCATGAGGAATGAGTTATGGACAGAGCTAGAAAGGGATGTTCTTAAAAGGCTTTATGTCTTGTAAACCCCAAGAGTTAATAGAAAAGGAGGAGTAGTACAAGCATTGTTTAGAAGGAATGGAGTCAGTTTTAGATATCAACGAGTGTGTTGATAATTATAAGACCATATTGGCTTCGCATTCCCTAAAGGGAGAAGCACAGTCATGTTGAAAGATCAAAATCCAAACTAGGGGAAAGATGTTATGAATAGGTTAAGCTGGAAAGAATTTAGGAACCTAGTGATTGAGAAATATTATCCTTATAATAAGATAGAAATAATAGAAATTGAATTCTTAGCACTAGAAATGAAAGGTGCTACACATCAGGAGTATACAGATAGGTATAATGAATTACCTAGATTAGTGCCACACCTAGTTACACCAGTAACTATAAGAATAGGAAGATACATCAGGGGTCTAGTACCATAGATAAGAGGAATGGTAAAGTTAGCCATGCCTAAGACTTTTCAGGATGCAGTAACATTATCTGGCAGATTAACTGACAAAATGATAAGGAATGAAGTCTTAACTGATTCAAGGATTGGAGACAAAAGGATGTGGAGCAAGAGCAACACCGGAGGAAGACTTGGAGGAAATTAACAGAAGAAGGTAAACAGAAATCCCGTGAGAAATTTCATGCGAATCATATAGGAAAGAACACCACAGACCGAAGGTCAATTGTGGTGCAATACCTGCAATAGACACCATAATGATAAGTGCAGAATAGTAATTTGCTATAACTGTAAGAAGAAAGGACACCTATCAAGGGATTGTAAAGGACCCACGAACCCTAAACCAGTTTGTTACCAATATGGAAATGAGAATCATTTTCATAATGAGTGTCCAAAACTGAAAGGAAAAACCCTAATTAACCCAAACAACCCACATGGTAGAGCATTTGCGTTGCAAGCTGAAGAAGCCTGACATGAACCAAAAGTGGTGATGGATACGTTTCTTATTAACAATCAGTATGTAATAGTATTATTCGATACGGGAGCAACTCATAGTTTTGTTTCGAAATATATTTAACCCTTACTTAATCTAACCTCAGAGAAACTGAAAAATAATTATATGATAGAATTAGCTGATAAAAAATAATTGAAGCTTGTGAAATTATTTCTAATTATACTTAAATTTAGATGATCATTGTTTTGATATAAATTTGATTTATATTGAATTAGGAGGTTTTGATATTGTTATGGATATAGACTTATTAAGTAAGAATCAGGTTGAAATTATATGTGGTAAAAGAATGATTAGATTCCTTTGATTAATGAAAATAAAACTCTTTGTTTATATGATGAGAAACCTAGAGGTGCTATGAAGATAGTCTCATGTAAGAAAGAGCTTAGAAATGTTTAAGGAAAAAATGTTTAGCTTTTCTAGCCTATGTAGTGATACAAAACTAAATAAGATGAATTTAGAAGATGTTCTATTATTAGTGAATATCCAGAGAAATTTTTGAGGAATTACCAGAATTGTCACCTCTCGTCAAGTAGAATTCAAAATTAAATTAGTACCATAGGCATCTCCTATTGCCAAGTTACCGTATCGTTTGGCACCAACAGAAATGAAAATAATTAATGATTCAACTTCAGGAATTGTTAGACAAGGGATTTATAAATCCTAGTGTATCATCTTGGGGAGTTCCAGTTCTGTTTGTAAAAAAAAAGACAAAACTTTTAGGATGTGCATCGATTATAGAGAACTCAATAAAGTTACTATTAAGAATATTTATCCTCTTCCTAGGATAGATGACCTATTTGACCAATTACAACGATCTAGTTACTTTTTAAAGATTAACTTAAGGTCAGTATACCATTAGTTAAGGGTAAGAGATGAAGATATACCTAAGCCTACATTCAGAACTAGATATGGTTATTATGAGTTTTTTGTAATGCCATTTGGACTAACACATGCTCTAGCAGATTTATGGATTTAATGAATAGAGTGTGCAAACCTTACTTGGATAAATTTTTCATAGTCTTCATAGATGACATTTTAATCTATTCTAAAAGTAAGGAAGAACTAAAAAGCACCTAAGGCTGATTTTGGAATTACTTTGAAAAGAAAGATTATATGCCAAATTCTCAAAGTGTAAATTTGGGAAAAGAGAAGTACAATTCTTAGGACATGTAGTTAACCAAGAAGGAATTCATGTGACCCGAAAAATATTAAGGCAATTAAGAAATGGGAAGCTCCAAAAACACCAACTGAGGTACGTCAATTTTTAGGTTTGGCTGGTTATTATAGAAGATTTATAGAAAATTTCTCGAGAATAGCTCAACCTTTGACAGAATTAACTCAGAAAGATAATCCTTATGTTTCGAGAGAAAAACAAAATGCTGCATTTGAACTCGTAAAAATACATTATGTAGTGCTCCTATTTTAGCTCTTCCAGAAGGAACAAATGATTTTGTCATATTTGTGATGCCTCACTCAAGGTTATGGATGTGTTTTAATGTAATGAGATAAAGTAATTGCATATGCATCCAGAAAACTTAGAGGAAATGAAAATAATTATACTAGACATGATTTAGAACTAGGAGCATAGTATTTGCACTTAAGATTTGGAGACACTATCTATACGAACCAAGTGCATAATTTATACAGACCACAAGAGTTTACAACATATATTGATCAAAAGATGTTAAATATAAGGCGGAGAAGATGAGTGTAACTATTAAGTGATTATAACTGTGAAATCAATATCACCTAGGAAAGGCAAATGTAGTGGCTGACACCTTAAGTAGAAAGGAAAGAATTAAGCCATTACGAGTCTGTGCTTTAAGTATGGAATTACACTCGATCTAATAAGTCAAATCGATAAACTCACAACAACGAATCAGAAGGTGTGTTGAAGCAAAATGGACAACTGGAAGTTGCGTCCGATGGAATTCTAAAATTTAAAAAGAGCATTTAGATTCTAACAATGATAAGCTTAGAGAAACTATTCTAAGAGAAGCACACAATCGATATATTCTGTACATCCAGGAAATAATAAGATGTACAAGGATTTGAGAAACCAATATTAGTGGCCAAGTATGAAGAAATCTGTTACAAAATTTGTAGAAAAATATGATATTTGTTCAAGAGTTAAGGCTGAATATCAAAAACCTTTAGAATGTTTATAACAACCAGAAATTCTTGAGTGGAAGTGAGATCAAATTACTATGGATTTTGTAACCAAGTTACCCAGAACCTCAAGTGAGTATGACATCATATGGGTTATTATCAACAGATTAACAAAGTCAGTTCATTTCTTACTAATTAGAGAAGATTATAAGATGGAAAAATTATCAAAAAATTATATAAAAGAAATTATGTCCAGATATGGAATACCTATTTCAATAATATCTGACAGAGATGGTAGGTTTACTTTGAGATTCTAGCAAACCTTGTAGAAAGCATTAGGAACTCAAGTAAACATGAGTTCAGCATATCATGCATAGACAGATGGACAAAGTGAGAAAACAATTCAAACATTGGAAGATATGTTGCGAGCCTGTGCGTTAGATTTTGGTGGTAATTGGAATATATACTTACCTTTGATAGAATTTTCATATAATAACACCTACCATACTAGTATTGGAGCAGCTCCACTTGAAGCTCTATACCGAAAGAAGTGTAGGTCACCTTTGTGTTGGAATGAAATAGGAGATAGACAGCTTACAGGCCTAAAATTTATACAAAAAAGATCTTATAAGATTTTTGAAATTAAGAACATATTAAAGGCAACACGCGATAGGAAAAAGAGTTATGCTGATAAGAGAAGGAAGCCTTTAGAATTCCAGGTAGAAGATATAGTATATTTGAAGATATCACCCTCAAAAAGAATTTTTTGATTCGGGAAAAGAAATAAGTTAAACCCTAGGTATTTTGGCCTTTTTGAGATAATAGATAGGATTGGTCCTGTAGCTTATAAGTTAGACTTACCTCAGGAGTTAAGTGAAATACATAACACTTTTCAAGTATCTAATTTAAAGAAATGTTTGATAGATGAGACATTAAAGGTACCAATACAAGAAATAAAAATAGATAAGAAACTTCATTTTTTGGAAGAACCAGTGAAAACTATGGATAAGGAAGTAAAAGGTTTAAGAAGGATTAGGATCCCAATTATAAAAGTCAAATGGAATTCAAAAACAGGACCCGAATTTACATGGAAAAGAGAAGAAAATTCAAAGAAAATATCCCCATCTATATAGGTTAAACTGAATGAGACGGTTAATTACAAAGATAAATTACCCACAACCCTTGAGAATACCTATCAATGTATTTCGGGAGGAAATTCTATTTACAGGGGAGAATGTGACAACCCTAAAACCAGGTTAGGTAATTTAATATTTTCCATAAGTTGACGGTATATATCTTATAGGAATGATTAAGGTAATCTTATTTGATTATATAAGTTTTTGCATGCCTAATTAAACATACATTTATGATACATGAACATGCTTGCATACATGCATGAAAGTTTACGTGTGCGTGTAATTCTTATACGTGAATTTCATGATTAATGTATTTATATGTCTAGGTATCAAATTGTGAGATTTGTTTATTAATTACTTGAATGAGAAATATCTTTCATTTCCATTACTAAATTAAGATCAAAACTCAATCAAACATTACCAAATAAGATCACATCTAGAAACTTTGTATCAAAACTAAAACTAATCAAACCTTAAACACCTAAACACTAACAATAGACACAACCTTACTCTCGGTTCATTAAGATACTAATTAACCCGATTAGACCACTAAACTACTAACTAAACTTAACTTAATAACTAAGTGAGTCATTAGACTCTTATCTTGACACCTAACCACACCATTGACACTAATCACCACCCCACCCACCACCTAGCCAACCATTAAAGTAAGCACTCCTTAGAATTTGCCACCTCTACCTACTATGAATTACTAAGCAAATCCATAACACCACTTAGCCTAGCTCTAATGATGAATACTCCACTTCTTCCACACCTCTTAGCCATAATGAAACTCCTACACCACCACAACCGTAACACACCACAAACCACAAACCACCTCCTCCGCAACCATCTCTAGACTCCTACAATCTTTCCCTCTTGGTTTTCAAGTCATATCCACCACCACCCTGATACTCTCGATCCTCACCTTAACACCAACTTTTTCTTTCGGTTCCTACAATCAACACCATCACCACCCTTTGTTCTCAATCAACTAGTTGGAATCAAGCACCAACCTGGCTCTCAAGATTCAACTAACTTTTGAAAGTTAAATCATCAAGAATATTTATAAGAACTCACAAACACCTGATTTATGTAAAAATTAGTAAGAAATAGGGATTCAAAATTGAAAACTTGAAAGTTTTATATAAACCAAGGGTTTAAACAAAAGATAATAAATAAAAAGGTTAAAAACCTAGATGTTCTTGATGAATTGGATTAAATACCTAAATGACTGTGATTATGGGAATAAAATGAGAAAAATTTTGAGATATATTAGAAATGGTATTCCGTAAATTTTGATATAATAATAATGGGTAGATTAATTTATAAAATTTTAGCAAGAAAATAAAAGGAAAATTGTTATATAGAAGTTTTGAACCTGGTAAAAATTTTAAAAAATTATATAATAACCCTTATATTTATGGGAATTATTGAATAATTTTTTTTATTTAGTTCTCATATATGCTTGAGTTGTATATTTTAGAATATTCTGTAATTAGAAATTTGAAGAAATATCTTGACATTGAGTTAAATTATGAAAAATTCACATAAATTATGACTTTTAGAATAGAACAATATGTATGAATTTAAGAATTTTTAGTGATGTTTTACTATTTCTTCCAATTTATATGAAAATTGTGAAAATTATAGAAATTTACTTGTTATGAATTATTAATCTGAAATTTATGAAATAATATAGATTTCAAAATGTTTAGGCTGGTAAATTTTGGTGATTTTTGAATAACAGAAACTACCGAATTAGAATTTGGAATTTTGTGTTTAAATGTTGAAAATTGTAAAGAAATTAGATTTATTCTAACATAGGAAAGTTGTGCATTTGGTTGACTATTGACTTGTTTGACTTCAGCCTATACGTGGGCATTCACGTTCACTACTAGCTGAAGATATGTGATGTGTTGAAGATGTACTTTTGATTAGGATTACAAATGTATAAGTTTAGATGTTAGATTAAATTTTGTATAAATGTAA
The DNA here is from genome assembly GCA_025506515.1 of Flaveria trinervia. Classification (NCBI taxonomy): domain Eukaryota; kingdom Viridiplantae; phylum Streptophyta; class Magnoliopsida; order Asterales; family Asteraceae; genus Flaveria; species Flaveria trinervia. The sequence goes on from CM046444.1 coordinate 21,484,491, forward strand.
TCCTATAAACTATATATGAATGAATATGATGTTTTGAATTATTATTATGAATGTGTGTCTTAATTATCAATGTGTTTTGAGCTAACGAGTCACACACTAACATTTCACGCTTCCACCGGGATGTGATACCTTTGTGGCGACGATATGCTATAGGCTTTGACCAGTCAAAATCCTCTATGACGACTAGTGTTCGGTAAAGGGTCATCTTTTATGGTGATTGATGTCGTCGCTACAAACTTTCACAATCTAGCCAAAATTCTAGAAAAACCTATAGCGACAACTAGTAATCGGTATTCTTTATAGAGTCGTCTTTCCCGGCGATTGATGTCTTCACTGTAGCCGTCATTGGGGTACACTGTAATTCTTGTAGTGGAAGGGGATCAAACATCAAACATCAAACGCTCATAACTTGACATAAGAGCGGAGTTATAGGTCCCATAACCAGTGGTGAGTACCAACATACAGTGTTTCAAGATATACAAAACAACAGCCTATTTCACGGGGGAATTTATGCTCAATCAGTCATACTCATGGTTAAAGTTTAGTTATGAACATATTGTATGTCAAATGGTCTTCCTGTTAATCACCGCTAGTAATCTTGTCTTAACTGATGTACCCTATGTACTTGACTTGATCAAAGCTTTCGTTATAAATAACTCTATTTTTTACTGAAAAAGATGGAATTGCCGTCCATCCCTGCAGATATGATATGACAAAGGTATATAAAAGTATTTACCCTTTTTCCTTGTAATTTCCTAGCCTTTTCAATGACAGATTTTCAGCTAGTCCATCAATTGTATAATATATATCTCCACCTCAATGTTTAAGCTTCCTTGTGTTGCTGTGGTTTGTTTCTCTTAGGTTGCATCTTCTTTTATTAATTATTTACTGAGTGAGCTGATGTCAACGATTTAAAAACTCTAATAACACAACCTGTTCCATCCATATATACACACAAAGAGAAGCACGTACGTACTAGTATTTGAGAAAAACTAATACCATGTTCAGAAATATAGATCATACAGATTAATTACTGCTTTCTGATGCGATATGGAAATTATTATAAAACGCATTTTGTTCGTTCAGTACTGTTGGTGTTCTTTTTTTTGTTAGTTGATGATCGTCATCTAGCTAGTGAGCTCAGAACTGCTCCTACTGCAACAGAAACCAGTGGAACATATTCAAATAGTGATCCCATGAGAAGGTGGATTCAAGAACAGATCAACGGGACCGTAAACCTATGCGCAGGTATGTGACTTGAAGTTATATGTTCCAATATATCTTCATATGGTACCTCAACTGTAGTTTTTAAGGGTGTGCAGGGTGGACGACCCTACATCACCCATGTTACAGAGGGGGCCTAAAACATTTTTTTTCTTTAGTGTAACTAGAATAACATATGTAAAAAAATATATAAATCTATTGCTAATTACATATTCTACAATGGGCTGAATAAGTAGAAAACACTTTTGGGAAGACTTCCCACTCAACTCTTAGTAGGGCTATATATGAACAAACACGACCTTTGTTCATGTCCGTTCAATTAGTTAATCAAACGTAAACTCATTGTTCGTGTTCGTTCATTTACTAAACGAACTTCCCGCCAAACGGTTCACAAATAGTTCGCTAAACATTCGCTTTGTTTATGATGGTCACGACTATGTGACTCAACTCTACATATACTCCTATGCTCAAATCTAATCCTTTTGATCTAAAGCACAAGAGGCACGACTATGCATCATGTGACCTTTTCCCATGAACTTATGTTGATGGTATACTACGTCATGGCAAACATGGGTACATGGGTACATGGTTGTGTGTAGGGCTGTAAACGAGCCGAACCGAGCCAAGCCAAGATAGGTTCGGGCTCGAGCTCGTTGGCCTAACGAGCCAGCTCGGCTCGGCTCGAAAATATAACCGAGCTGAAAATACGAGCTCGAGTTCGGCTCGTGAAAAGCTCGAGCCAGCTCGTGGCTCGTCGAGCCAGTCAAGACTCAAGAACACTTACAAGCACGCAGGGCCATAGGTCACAAGGGGCTATTCGGGATTGGTCGCAGGGGCTGCTCGGGCTGGTGTGGGTGGTCGACTGTCGCAGGTTGCAAGGGGTTGTGGTCGACTGGTCGTAGGTTGCAAGGGGCTGTCGGCCCATCGCTGGTGGTTGTGGTCGACTGGTCGCGAGCCGAGCTGGTGTGGTCGGCTGGTGTGGGTGGTCAAGTGGTCGACTGTCGCTGGTGTGGGTGCCAGTTGGTGGGTCGGTGGCTGTGTGTGGCATCGCAAGTTGTCAGGGTTGACCGGTTGGGATTTTGTTAGGGTTGGGTTGGTGGCTGGAGTATGGATAATGGACTCTGGATAATAGGTTTGGGGAATTGGGGTGGGGTTTTGTTTTAGTAATATTAATAATATATATAATAATAATATATATAACATATCGAGCCACGAGCCGAGCCACGAGTCGAGCCACGAGCCGAGCCACAAGCCGAGCCACCCCTAGCTCGAGTTCGGCTCGTTTAGAAATCGAGCCGGCTCGGCTCGGCTCGTTTAGTCATGAGCTTTTTCGAACCGAGTTTTTTCCGAGCTTTTTTCAAGCGAACTTCGAGCCACGAATATTTTGAACAACCCTAGTTGTGTGGCTCTCTTCCAGATTCAAAAAGGAAGGGGGGAAACAATCTTTTCTTCCTAATTCATAAGCTCTGGCCAGAAATCCATCGAATTTTCCCTAGTGTTCATTGAGCTTGTTTAATGAGTTATTCTACATACTCAAACCATTCTTTTAGCTAGACAAATCCAAGATTAGGACAACCTTTGTGATTATTTGTATACGCTAATATCTGCCAAACCAATTACACATTCAAAACAAACCCACACCAAGTCGTAACAAGTCAATTTAGTGCTATTAATCCGTGTATGTGGTTACTCAATACTAGTGAGCTTTTATGGGCTATGCCATGTGTTTATAGGTTGATTTGGTTATACATACCCACATTGGATCGTAATAACATGTCGTACGATCGATTCCTTATATGTGGATACACTACTTGATAGTTTAATGAGCAATATTGCCATATGTTCGTAGGTTGTGAAAGGATTACTGGTTGTTATTACTTTATTTAAATTCTTTTTTGTCAAAGTATGGTCCTAAGGTGATTTCTAGTAGTCGCGATACGTCGGTAATATTCCATCGGTGATGCTCATTTGTTTATTACGTAGTCTCTCAACAACTTTATAGCTAGCCAAAGAAGAACGTGTTTCCAATGAAACATGATAAATCCAAATAGTAGCCTGGGTGATAATTATGACGAAAAAGGGTTTTTTTTACAATGTATCAAGATTTGAGTTTAGAAACGAGTTGTAAACAAGTTATTAATTTTACAATAGGTTCGTTTCTTTTTTTAATTAACCACTCAGGAAACCCCTCGCGTTTTGTTTAAATTAAGGTCAAAACATGTTTGAAACGAAATGTAAGGTTATTAAAACTGAGGTAACAACTAAAACAAATTTATAATGAAATATACATATACAATTATCTTTACACCATTACTTAAAGATATAACTATGTTAAAAAGAAGTTAAAGATATAGATCAACAATAGAAGAGTGAAGAAGCCTTGAATTAACAAAGTTTTGAATTTTATCCTTATTCAAAACCCTAACTGCTTATTCTATTAAAGATATATTAGGGACAACATGGAAGAACGATGCCAACAAAACAGTACATCCAAATGCAAGTCAGCCATTTAACGTATGTGTGCCAAAGAAAGCAGCTTTCCCTGAATTCATAAATGTCAGCAAAGAGGGTGAATTGAAAGGAGGATTCTCCATAGCTATGTTCTGTTTAGCATTACAAGAACTACCATTCAAGATTCAACATGTTTTCAAGCTAATCAATGAAAGTTACACAGAGGTTGTTCACAAACTTGAAGTCCAGGTGCATGAAAGTAAACCTAATCAAATCTTATTTAAGTATGGCTAACTGGATTGTAATATATATATTATAAAGTATATGGGAATAAAATACCTCATTAGGTTAAAAGCATTATCTCACTCAATGCATAATATATAATAATCTTATAATTATTATAAATTATATAAATTTTTACATTATCTACCCATAAACTAAAAACTTAATTTGTTTTAAGATTCTATTATATCAGTCTATCATGTTTAAAATTTTTTTGATACTATGATCGTAAATGTGTATTTTTTACACATTCTGGTGTAATTTTTTTGCTGAACCGATATGTATTTTATAACGTACAATAACTTAATGCATAAATATACAAGTTATCATGCAAAATCTATTTATTTGGTGTTATAAATTTTGTTTTAGAAAAAATATAATAAACTTTTGTAAAATTGCTATAAGATTAATAATAATTAGAAACTTGTGTCGGATATAAAATATTATCTAACCGCATTGCGCGGACACCCTTGTAGTATGTATGTATATATGTGTGTATATATATATATATATATATATATATATATATATATATATATATATATATATATATATATATATAAGGGCAAGATCATTACATAACCACTTTTTATTTTTAGAACCGAAAGAATCATTAATTTATATAAATTTATGTTAAGTCTGATGATATTTGAGTTGTTTAACATATGTGTATATCAGATATAAATAGTAACTATGTAAAAACAACTAAATATCACCACTCTTAACTCATATTTTTATAAATCAATGATTTGTAATTTACATTTACGTAAATCAATAGTTTTTTGATCTGAAATTAAAATGTGACCCAATAACCGTACAAATTTTATCAAGCTTTACATAGAAACCTTGTTTAGATTGTTACCCCGCCTCGTTGAACTTACAGGATTGCGATGTTGTGGCCGGAGATATTACTATCACATTAAATCGAACAAAATATGCTGATTTCACAATACCATATATGGGTTCCAAAATCTACATGCTTGTGCCAGCTAAACAAAATGGAAACAAGCAGTGTTCACTTTATTCAGACCCTTTACAATGAGACTTTGGATCGCAATCATTATTTCTTGTATGATTATTGGATTAAGTATCGGATACTTGGAGTATCGTGAACAAAACCCAAGTTTTTACAATGTTCCTCTCGATCAAAAGTTATTCATGGTCATTTGGTTTCCAATTTCAAAAATTTTCTTTCAAGAAGGTACATGGATTCCTACTTAGAACTTAAGCATTTTACAAAGCTAATGGAAAAGCACTATATACTAATTACCTACGTAATGTTGGCATGATATAACTAATTGTAGGAAGAATACACAACAAGTGCTCTAAACTTGTGCTTGTTACATGGCTAACGACGATCTTCATAGTTATGCAAATCTTCACAGCAGGCTTATCATCATGGTTGACCGTAAATCAACTACAACCCAAAGTTCCAAAACAATATCAAGTAGTTGGATATCAAAGTGGTTCTTTTATCGTTGATTTTGTAGAAGATCGGGCGCGAAGGTCTGGGACCACAACAATGGAACTAGCTTTATCGAGCGTGGATGACTACAAGAATGCTTTAGATAACGGCACTGTGGGTGCCATTTGTGATGAGGATCCTTACATCAACTTATTCTTAGACAAGTATAAAGATAACTACATGAAGGTTGGACCATTAGCCGATGAACCTGGATTAGGATTTGTGAGTGTCTCATTCTCATTCTTAAATAATTTGCTTATATTTTTAAGAAACCTGAAAAACAACATAACACAACAAACTGTTGAATACGTACGGTAAAAACAAAGCAATGAAAAACCATGTGAAACAAGATTCAAGAAAAACTTAAAGCATCTTTGTTGCTAAACCCAATAGACACTCATAAGTTCGTTACCTAGGCTGTCACTTCAGATTTCCACCTATCCTTCCTTCGTAATGGCGACAAAGTTTCAAAAACCCCTAATCATTTTTCTTAGAAAACTGCTAGGAATATGGCGACAAAGTTTCCATGAAGGATTTTTCGACGGTGTTTTTATGGGTGAAATATATATAGATAGAATCTTATATATAGGTCTTATTTGATGTACTTAGTGTGATTTTATCTTGGTTGTTTTAGTTGGTTCTCATGGCTTTAGCAACTTGAAATTTGAAATGCTACTGTTAAAAAAAATAATAACTAAGCGCACACATATATATGTACTAAGAATTACATGGCTCGGGTAAATTTATGTGTGTCCAATTATGTCAGGCTTTTTCTCGTGGATCTCCTTTACAGCAAAGTTTTTCAAACGCCATTATTAAAATAACCGAAAGTCCAAATATGGTCGAAATGAAGAACAGGTATCTTGGAACTCAAACTCCTTCAACACGACCAGATGATGATTCTGCTCCTCAAAGGCTTGACATCCATAGTTTCTTTTTGCTATTCCTATTCATGGGTGTTGCAACTACAATAGCTATTATCATTTCAGAAATCTCACTCATGCATAATGACACAACCTCTAACGAGTCAAGAGAAATGGTTACTATGTCTGAAAACTCGATACAAAATGCTAAGTAAGTTGCAAGCAGAAGATATTTCAGCTTACATGATGGACATGTTGTTATATATAAAGCTTGGCTACCAGAAACTTTCTGTCTGTATGAAATGTTAAATATGCTGTTGTATGCAAGAGATAGTTAGTTCACCTTAGATGGAGGATATGTTGCTATAATTAGAAGGTTTATACATCTTTGATGGGTCAACCCTAGTACAAATATGAAGCATGACCCCTATGGAATTGAAATGTTTTCAATTCTTATGCAAGTAAAAATTGCCTCAGTTGGATTAGGAGTAGTGGTTGCATGACTTACTAATTAATTCCACTACTCCCATTATCCTACTATCTAGCTTATATTTATTGCATATTGTTATATATAGAACACCATTTCATCAAGCAAATCAGTAGCATCTCTGTTATATCTGTTTTCTTGTATTATATATAATCTCTAGTTTCTCGAAGTTTAGTTCAACAACCTTTTCTATATCATAGTAGCTGCTTCTTGTTTGTTCAAGCTCCAATCACACACAAACAAACTCACATACATGTTATTTCTGCCTCAAACTCTTGAACTCATATTCATTACTTGTAACATATACATATATAAAGACTTTTACAAAAGATAAAACTACCAACTAACCCACTACACATGATCTAGACACGCTAAACATAAAAACATAAGACTAAATTAAACTTCCCGCTAACCATACCAATTGACCCAACTTTGACCCGATCAAGATATGAGATTACATAGAGAAAACTTCGGTTATAGTGAGAGAGCGTCAAAAATAAGATTAAAGGTATAAACTTTATCTATTTCGATAGCCTCTTAATAATCATTAAGAGGTAGCCTCTTAAAGATGTAGATATAATTCAGTTCTACCAATAAAGTTACATTTTAACTTACTTGCGTGTGGATCTTGATATCCTCTTCTTGGTTCTAGGGGTTTATTTAACAATTCATCAATGTGAGTTCTAGATCTCTATATTTTTACATGCCTTTATGTTTTTAGAGCTAATATGCACACCTAGTCTTGTGTGTATGAAGGTTGATAGATTTCATACATAAAGTTAGCATTTTTTGAAAGAAAGTAGGATTTTGATGATGTTTTGCATGTTTTATTATGTTTAAACAATATAGTATAATAACCCCTTGAAAGATAGACCATGCAAAAGTTGCACGAGATAATGTTAAAATATGTTAAAAGGAATGAAATCAATCAAGTAGGAAGCATAACACTCAACAGTGCCTTTCAAATAGGAAGCTTAAAGTATGTAAGTAGTTTGTAGCCTCTGGATTTACCAGTTGCGAAGGAATATTTATGATGATTGCCTTTGTATTTGATAGTACCCCGTAAGTCCTATACTTAGAAAGAAAACGTGAAATCACAGGACCCGTAAATAGTTCAACAACCCCGGACAAAAAAGAGAGCTTACAGTCGCCACAACTAAGTTTACACCTCTGTAAGTGGAGTTGTCTTTTCACCATTTTGATAGATCTAAGCTTGAATCATAACTAGAAAATCTAAGGATTGTTGTTTAAAAATAATAAACATTTTACGTTTTGCACATAAATCTATTAAACGAATCAAACCTTCGAGTTTAGTTTGGTTAGGTGTGGTTCACTTTGACAACTTCCACAGTTCATTTCGGTTCACAAAAGTTTGAACCAGCAAAACAAAGATGAAAATAAACCATTTACAACCCTAGTCTTGGAGTATTCAAACTTCACACCCACACTACTAACAATAAAGAACTAAAATTTACAATTAATTACCAACCAGACACCCATACAAATGCTCTTTTTTTTCTTTTATAAGGCAGACACACAAGTATTTAACATATCACTAAGTTCACAACTTACTCTCCATTAATCATAACCGACTGAAAAGGCACCCTTTTGATGTCAACAAACGTCGAGAACTCATTGTTCATGGGTTGTTTCCATGGCTCTCCATCCATCTGCATATAAGCTTCTTTCCACTCTCCACCCCTTAACTCAAACCGAATTTCACTTGCCTGAAAATTGTAAAATAATATATAAAAATACTGATGATATCAAATATAATTAACCAAGTTAAATAAATACCTGTGCAATGTGTTTGGCTGAAATAAGCTCGACCATAACAAATGATGCATGCCATCCATGTTTAAACCCAAAAACTTCCAAGAGACCATCGTCTGCTTTGGCCTCAACAAACCCTTTCTGCAGTCGATGTTTGGATCCAAATGAGATTTAATATCCATTTGTTACTACTAGATTTGATGAACAAGTGTTACCTTTTGTAAATATTCTGGCTTCAATTTACCCCATGGATTCCTTCCACTTGCATAGCTGCAAAGATTCAAAGCGACTATAGACCTAACACTGAAACATACACATGTATGTCAGTCAATTATAAATCAGATTCTTGTATGTATTAGACATCTTCCATGCTGAATCGATTATGGGATGTCATATGGAGATTGCAGCATTTTTAAAATAGAACCGTGTATTGATGGGTATTCATTTAATTCCTAATTTGTCCAAGTAGGGTATATTAGACATTTGACAATTAATCTAATTTCTTCAAACTACATGTCAAGTAAATCATAGCAAAATTCACAAGCTGGGCACGATTTAATATTTTAGATCGAATTAGATATTAAGGTGACCTTCAGTATACAAGAACTAAATAAATGATTAAACATAAATATCAAATATAATAACCTTGAGGGAATAGTAATTGGTTCCCACTTTGTGCTGTTGAGCCTTTTAACATGCAGCTTCAAGATGTTATTTAGCCCCCTGGCATTCACAGCATTGTAAGTTACAAACTAACTTTGACAATATACTTACAAACCGGCCAATTTGGGCTATGTTTTTATATCCAACAAGTCAAACAGATCTATCCTAAAATTAGCTGAAAAGATGGTAGGTCAACAAAAACCAAAAATATAGTTTAAATGCATCAAGGCTCCAATATTATCATGTTCAAAAGCAAGATTATGATTGACGTTATCAATTTTTTAATCATTGTTACATATAATAATATTGAAACTTCAAACAAGATTATTATTGGCATTATAAATTGTTAGTTACAAATGAACTTTAGCAATGTACTTACAAATGGAACGGTTTTTACAACACTTGTTACTGTAAAACATGAGCGGACCATCTTAACCAATACTATAGAGATAACCAGTTTTGACCCGTTACCCAATTCACCATACCACCTCGATTCAACTTCAATGCACCAAGGGTACCAGAAGAATTCTTTGCAGGCAGCTAAGTTCTTATAAACTCATTTATCTTTTCATCAATGCTAACTACAGTTTGTTGCTACAGGTTTTGATCAGAAAGAGAGAAAAGATTACTTAAATTTTAACCAAAAAGCACCAAAGATTCATGCAAAGTTAAATCTGGTAGCATTTTAGACTCACAGACACAGCAATTTAAGATATTCTAACCTTAAACCAGGATCGGCTATACATGGAGTAAAAAACCACCCTTGTTTGCAACTATAACTCGAGTAAATAATCTGCAAATAAAAAGTAATTCGACAAACTCTTAAGCACCCAAAAATAATCAAACAGATGACCTTCTAAGTTCTAACCATATAATTTATGAAATTCAACGATGAAATAGATTGAAATGAGAATGTATGATGAATGATGATAATCTAAAAAATTTAACGAGAGGCAGAATAATAATAGACCTTGTTCGAAATAGGACCTTGTGCAAGATAAGGTTTCTCATTCCTTAGATGATGAAAGCCATAAGCCACTTGGGCATCCATCCCTGCATAATAAGATAAACAACAGAGAATAATGGATCAACATAGACCCATAATTAAGGAATCATAATATTAATAAGCTAGAAAAATAAGTTAATGACAACCTGCAGAAAGACTAATGCTTTAATCGCAAAAATACAATAGCATACCTATGCTAAAGTAATTATAGAAGACTCCTTGGAAGCAAGAAACTTTTTCAGGTAAAGCTCCATCTATTTTTAGTTCCTGCTAATAAGTGCATAACAATGAAAAACTCCCATACTTTCTTGAAATAAAGTTAAGAGGACACATACTACTAACAAGTGTTTTGATTTATGCCTCATAACTATGAGCTAACAAATGACTGCACTCCTAACCTCATCAAGAACAACTTCTTCTGATCGTTTCAAGGAATAAGGGGTGTCCAACTCTGGACCTGCTGGCATTGATATTACAATATTCCAACTGTGCATAACAAGATACAGATATAATTTGTAAAACAATATGTTATTTAGAAAACAATTAAGATTTTATAGTAAGCTCGAGAAAATGTAACTTACCTATCCAAGCGGCTTGTTGGACCCCGAATTGCCTTGTCGAGAGTCTTTTTGATAGCTGTTTTCCAGTTGAAAGGAAACGAACCACCCTGGTAATTAGTTCAAACATGTATGAACAACCCGAATCATATCAGAATACTAAAAGTTAAGATGACCGTTATAAAAATTACCCAACCGAAACTTCTTGACAAGTCATTTCCTGTACCAAGAGGTATAATTGCAGTAGGTGGAACCGGGTCAAGACCCGCTTTATGAAGTTCTCCTAGGCACCCAAGGACCCAACCCACTGTACCATCACCTCCTGCAACCTTTCAAACCACAACCAAACAAAATCTTAACTTTCATGTTAAAATCATCTGGAATTACAACATACTATCATTGAATGCTGCAATTAAGCATGTTACACATACAACAATCCTCAATCTTTCACGGGTTTCCTTTGCACAAATGTCACCAATACTAGCAAACTTCTCAAGGCAGCCCAACCCGTATAGAATAAACTCGTGGGGCTTCACCTTTAGAAGATCAAAAACCTGAAATCAAAAGCAAAATCAATCGAAAAATCCAACTCACCCATTACAAGAAACATTAATCTGTTTACATCTATGTACAAATTTGATTCTGTTGCCAACAGCTTATCACATGAAGTTCATAAAGAAAGCCTCAATCCTACACAAAAGCACACAAATTCCCCCATACTTGAACAAATTATGAAACTTCAACAAACAAAATTAACAACAACAGCAGCAAGTGCTGAATTGGGAAACCCAAATCTAACCTGTTCTTCACTCATCAAATCCTGCAACAAAACCATAAGTTCAGGGCCATATCGTCCACCACTCTTCGAATTAATAAACACAATCAACGGCGATTCAGGGGCGGAGTACGGCGGCGAATCATGACCGACGGTGGTGAACTCATAATGACGTTTTCCGGCGTCAACATCTTTGGCCACAATGGCATCCTTCATCGCAAGTCGCAAGTACTCTGGCATCGTGATCTTCTGCCTCAACTCCTCTTTACGGATCCGTACACCGGATAACGACCACCCCTTTAGCGATTCTATCACCGACGACCTTACGGCTACTTTACCCACCGCCGGCTCCGGCCCCGACGACTCCATTGTGGGTTCTTGATTGTTGATTGTGGTTCAGGTGACACACGAATCTGAAGTGATTGTTGGAAGATTTGAATATGTTCGTTTTGTGGGCTTAAGGGTATCGAAATCGAAGGTTTTGCGTGTGGAAAACTTGAAATTGACTTTGGATTATTCTTGATGTAGAGGGTATAACATATATGCGTGTGCGTGTGAGTGTGAGTGTGTGTGGGGAATGCGATCGCCGGTGTGTTTGTGCGGTTTTGAACTCCGGTGAGGGTGTGTTTTGAAAATTCTAGTGGGCTTATGCAACTCGTGTTTTTATATGAGAATTTGTTTCATAGTAGTCCCTCGATTTTGAAGTGATTTTCATGAGTACCTTGTTTTAAAGAAAAATTACAGTTAAGGATGCAAACAAACTGAACATTTAGCAAACAGTTCGTGAACTGTTCGACGGAAAGTTCGTTTATGTTCGTTCGTTTAGTAAATGAACGAACACGAAAAGATAAATTCCATTCATTTAGTTAAACAAGCAAACATAAACACAAGTCGTGTTCGTTCATTTATGTTCGTGAACATTCAATAATGTGTTCGCTTTTTTCATTAATGTCTGTTCATGAATGTTCAATAATGTGTTCTCTTATGTTCTTAATTGTGTTAGTTATTTTTATGATAATTATGTCAAGTGTTTTTGAATATTTATGCTACGTGTTTATTTATTTTTGGTAAATTTTGTGATGAAAATGCAAAATTTATTCTAAAATATATATGTGATCATTTGTATTCGTTTGTGTTCATGAACTTCTTTGTGTTCATCATACTCTTGAACATTTGTTTATTTTCGTTTGATTTTTTGTGTTCGTTAAATGTTTGTGACAGCTCATAAACATGTTCAGCTTTTTAATGAACGAAAATGAACAAGAAAACTAGTTCAGTAAGTATTCGTGAACAGTTCATGAACAAATTTATTTCTTAATTATAGTTAACTAGAGAGGGAATAAATGGTAATCCTTATTTGTGTTAACGTGTTAACCACACTAATGGTCTACGGTACTTCACGTCGCCATTGTGATTTAGCGCTACGGTGGTATAACGTGTGGTTTACAACCAACGTTAGAAGAATTAATACATACATATATATATATATATATATATGTTTAGCAAGACTATACTCGATTAAAAATATATGAAAAAGATTTATTTAATATTGTAGTTTGTTTAAAAAATAACGTTATAGAAAAAAGTTAAGAAGGTTTTTTTTAATTTAAGTTTTTTAAAAAAGAAATTTTTTTACATTAGTGGTGTAATATGGTATAAGTATGGTTAACAAAATAAACAAAGGTTAACATTCATTCCTTCCCTATACTTAACTTTCACACACTTTTGCCATATATCACAAAATGATATAAAGTTATAGGGTTTTGGATCATATGAGAGCTAATAAATACCTTAAAATTTGTGAGAACTAATACATACATTAAAAATCATCAAAATAAAATAAAACATATCAAACTAATTTTTTAATTTTCTATTTTGTTTAGTACACATGTATAAATAGTATAATCTGCGTATGACTTACACATGAGTATATTACAAAGTTATTCACTGTTTTCTTTTTGAACTTCAAAAAAGACAATAAAATTTTATATTTCAATTGTTTTTTACATTTAACATAAAAAATTATGAGTTCTTATAATTATAACTTTTTAATATATTTGTGAGTGCTAAAATGATCCTAAAACTATATCTCTATGTCACTCTATCTATGTATGTGTCTATATCCCCTGATATGTTGAATAAACTTTTTCAATAGTTAGTTTATCCTTACATTTGTCAACATTGAATTCTTTAGTTTTTCAAAAAAAAAAAAAACATAACGTACAATCTGGAAAAACAATTAACATTGGGTTATTTCTTTAATGTTATTCATGACAATTGACAAACATCTTATGTTCCACTAGCCTTCTTTCTAGATTACGTTGTTTTTTTATTATCTTTATTCTTAACACATGTTGTTATTTTTTCGTAAGTCTTTAGCTCATGTTATTGCATATTTAACATGAAAACAAAGTTTGACATTAAAAACCCCTTACTAACTTGAGAAATAATAATAACACTTTGTGAAAATAAAATTGAACAATGTAACAAACAAAATAAATTTGTCAAAATAAATCACGTATGGCTTCAAAAACTAAATTGTACAAAAAAATCATTAGAAAGAAAATAATTATGCCAATACACTGCTAGAGGGGTTTCATTTGTACATTTATTAATCTTTGGGGTGAATAATAAAGTTTGTTCGCATTTAATTTGGGAATAACTTGTGAAGCAAGGTGCCAAATGGAATAGTTTGTCAAAGTTCCACATATACAGAGGGTATTTATTGCACACATCCTATTCTTTATTGAACTTCACTTCTCCATCTCCTTTTTATTAACCTATCCTTACAAGCTCAAGTAAAATAACTCAAATTAAAGTTATTAAATATAAGCTTATATTACTTATACCTTAAATCTCAAAATAATCATCACTTAAGCATGAGATACAAGTATCTTATGAATACTCTTTTTTTGTCTTCTAGTAATGTTCTTTTTTTTCTCATTTAGCACTCTCATGTTTAACATTTTATATCATCTACTTATGTGGGGTTTTTAAACATATTCACAATTTTTTTTTCTTTTCCTCTTATAAGTTTTCAAACTTTTTTATTAGATTCTTAAAATATTTTTACGACGTTCTTATTTTTATATATGTTTCAACGTAAATTCTATTTAAAACGATGTTACACTTCATAATGTATTAGTTATCAAAGCATAAATGTAAACATTATCAAAGCTTATTCTATGTTTTAGTTTTTTGTATAGTTTTCTCTCTTTCTTACTTTAAAATCTAATTGTATACGTGTTTTTCTATCAATGTTAATATTTTAATTTTTACCTTTTTTAGCGTCACACTTATTTTTGTTGACGTTCAAATGCGAATTTTTTAGCAGTTCCATTTGCAATTATCATCAAGAGTCTTGCTACAATGGACGAGGTTGTGACGTTTATATATACAACATTTCAAATATTACCAACAATATAAATGTTTTGTTTTTCTTATAAAATGTTGCAGTCTTGTTTTTTATATAAACTTACAATTATCATCAAGAGTCTTGCTGTAATGGACGAGGATGTGACGTTTATATATTTGATACAACATTATATATATACTAACATTTCAAAGTGATGTGAACAGTAAATTACAAGTGTGATTGCTCTTAGTACAACTTGCTCATAGATTACTTTTGTTAGGTGTGTAAATGTCGTTTTTTCACTTTAATGCTTGTACTATTACAATTCAGACTTACAGTTATAATTATATACCACTTAAAGTACAAATGGTACCTTCTATTATGTGCCTATTGATTTTGTATAAAGTTTGAAACATGATGTACAATTAATTTATGCACAAAATCTACTTGCAATCTTTCACCTTCTCTCTGTCATGTCTACATTTCTCTTACTTTTTTTCTTCATCACGTTACGTTTGAGATTAAAAAGGAGAGAGAGGTATACCATCTTGAACCCATGCTGCAATCCCACGTCTTCCTAAATGGTTAACACTTAACACGGTTGTTTACCCTGTCAAAGCTTCCTCCGACATTATATGCCACAAGCTACCATCCATCTTCAATACCTTCGGTTACGCCATTGATGCAACAATAAATACGCTTTAACAACCACTTATAAGGCATGTGTAAGTATTTGATTTCATGCTCTTCTCCTTTTATTTATTGTCTTCCCTTTAAATGAATTTCATTCTATCTCTGTGTATGTGTTTGATTGATTCAGTTAGGGTTTGGATTTTGTTGTATGATTTAAATGCTAGCGGAGCAGTTGATAACCAAATATGCGGTGGTGATGGAGGGATTAAGCGGTTCTGGTGCAAGCAATTGTTAATGGGTTGCGTTTGATTTAGAAAAAGGAAGAAGAAACTATTATGAATGGTTTGATTTGTTTTTACGGGGACATATGGTTCTTACAACGGATGTTGGAGATCTAATCGTGATGGTTTTATATGCCCAAGTATTATTTTCTTTATGTTACAATTGTTCTAGACGTATATTGAAGATAAATGAGAGCTAAATTTGTGTAAATTAACTTGCTTCTTATGAACTGAAAAATGTGGGATAGTTCTGAATTTCTCATCCAGTTTATCAAAGTTATTGTTGAATTCAATTGTATAAGGGTTGATTTTTTAGGAAAAATATGTAGAAGATGTTGTACTTAATAATGTGGTAGATCATCTTACTAAAGGAGAATGTTAAGGTGGGTTGTGGATTGGTCGGTGTGATGTGTGACCATTAGGGGTGTTCATTTTCGGATATCCGAAAATTTCGGATAGTGGATTTCACTATCCGAATCCGAATTCGAAATTTCGGATCTCCAATTTTCAGATATCCGAAATTTCAGATTCGGATTCGGATATCCGTTCGGATATTCGAATTTCAAAAAAAATTGTATTATTTGATAAATTTTATAAAAATATAATAACTTTTATTAAAATTTATTTCATATATCCAAAGTATTTATTAAAATATCCGAAATATCTGAAAATATCTAAAATATGTAATTAATATTTAATATTTTTAAAATTTTATAAAAATATTTTGGATATTTCGGATATCCGAAATATCCGAAAATTCTCAAAATCACTATTTGAATCCGAATCCGAATTTCGGATATCTGAAATTTCGGATATCCGAATTTCGGATATTTCGGATTCGGTTTGGATTCGGATATTTTTTAACACCCCTAGTGACCATGAGCAATATTTAATAGAAGTTTCCTCATTAGAATGTTTTGTATAAGATAATGAAAGTGTTTTTATTTGAAGTTTCAATTGGATTTACATTACATTTTAAAAGATTTAGTGAGGATTAGTTTTGGTGTGCTTCAATTTATATATTTCTTTAAGGGTTAAAATATGTACTGCTTAATGGTTCAATATAACATAACACAATATTCATATGTTGGGTTCTTTAATAAGTAAGCATTATATTTTTTCCTGGAATTGCTATATTCATATTACTATTCGGGAATTTCCAAATATTGATTGGTGTAGTAGTAACTTTTTTAATAATTATGTTACTTGAATCGTCGTTGATAACAAAAATGAAAGTTGTGATTGTTACTAATCAAATCAATAGTATATCGGCTAATGAGTGATAGTCTATATATTGTCGGCTAATGAGTGATAGTTTAGATTATTAAAATCCAATTTGTCTAAAATTATAAGTTAGTCTTTCAAATTAATATATGCCAAGAAGAACAATTAAGAATTAAGATATGCATTAATCGCTTATGTTTTATATCTCATCCTTGATAGTTTTGCCTCTGTCTGATTAAGACATCCTTATAGCTTCAACTTCAAGGGTTCAAATATGCTTCATTTTAGGTACGTCATTGCTATTTAGTCTTTTTATTTCCATCTAAATTCAAATTATATTGCAAATTCTAGAAAATAAACATAATTATTTTACGATGATCCTTTTTATTTGTGTAGTTAATTTTTCTCTCATGTAGCATTTTTTTTCTCTTTCAGTTTGCTTTGTTTTTAGTATTATTTTCTTTTTACTTGTAAAAGTACAAGTGACTGATAGGAAAGAGATTAAGATTAGTTTTTCATTACATGTTTTTGGTAAAAATTACTTGCCCCGTCATGTAGGGCGAGGTACCATTGCTAGTTTTGAATATTACCAACAATGACACAACATTTTGAATACTATCAATGCCACCTTCAACTCAAGGCTTCATGTTAACATTCGACATTAGTTTATTGCACACTATTACGCCCCTAGCCCCCTTCACCCCATGTAATGTTTCGCTTTTTCACAACCTTAAGCCCTAGCTCCTTCTACATGGAGGTTCACAATAACATTTGGACGTTAAACTTTCATGATGTACACCCCCACCGCAATGGCCTAATACAAAGTCTTAATACTAGTTTACATGTTAAAAGACATACTAATATTTTACTAGTCTTCTAATACACGCTTTACTTAGTGCTTGTGTCATCATTCTTGATTGACATAACTAACCCTCAACAATTACATTTTAAATCCCTCAAGTTTAGTTATATCTACAATTTATATGTTATACTTAGTTATATTATGATATGCTTATTTTTATCTACGTTTTAATATAAATTTAAATCAAAACGGATTGTACGTCATGATGTATAGGTCATGACGTATGATTTTTACAATTTTTATCAAAGTTTTGATATCTTTTACAATTTTTACTTCCCCTCAAATTTTATCATATGATTTTTAACCTATCCAAATCTTTAGGTGATTACTTTAACCGATGTTAATATTTTCATTTATTTGGGATTTTCCTGTTCGATGTGGCTATTTAACCAACGCTTTGATATTAACTTTTCTAATATTTTGGTAAAGTTCCGAATGGTGTTGTGGCGGTTACAAGGTTTTGTTTTCTTACTTTCAACCTTCAAATTCATGACAACTTTTTGATATTAGTTTTCTTTAAGGTTTTGCGTTGCCTCCAGTCGTCTTATCATAACACGCAATTCTTTTAATACTATTTTATTATTACAGTTTACAGTTTAATATCATATTAAAAAGTCACATGTTTGTCTTTTCTTCTCTCAATTATTTTCTACTTGAATCATGGTAGATGCGAATATTTCTTTTCTGGGCGCATTAAAAAAGTATTATGTGAACATGCCGATAATCATTATCCACTAGTGTGCTTTTTGACAAAAAACAATAAAATAAAGTAGTTATTCAATGAAATGTATGATAATCATCACATTTAATATATTATTTCATATGTATCATGTATCTTAAACGAAGTTTTACTAAATAGAAATCAAATAAGTGAAACCGTAAAATTAACATAATGATACACTACAACTTTAGTCTCTTGCAAAATAAATAAAAGTAAAATGGTAATAATAAATATAGTAAAAAAATAAAAATGTCTAATTTATTCATTGCAATTTACATAAAACATAACTTAAACCTTTCCATTCTCTTTGCATTATTCCTTGATTTATTGCAAGTCTCGATCTCTTTTTACACGTACGTATCTTTCTGACACTTTTTGATGCCTGTGAATTATATTTAATGAATTGAAAAGTTATATTTTTCAATTCGTGGCTAATGATTAAAATAAGTTTATAAAACGAGGTTTCATCATGGCCACGAAACACAAATTCCTACCCCACAATTGGGCTACATTATATTCCAAGGCCATGTCATCGGAAATTTCTTCTTACAAACCGCGGTCGAGCATCGTTATACGGTTCGGTTTGGTTCAGTTCGGTTTACGGTTTTACATCCAGAACCAATATAAAAATCTAGACGCCAGTTTACAGTTTATATTCAAAACTAACATTAAAATAGGATCAGATCATACATAACTAACATATAGAACCGGATCAGACTGTTAATTTTGAATAGGCTTTAGTTCTTTAGATATTTTGTGCGTTGTACATATATTAATTATTTTGTATCAGACTTGAGTAAAATAAAATTGTAATAGCCTTACTCTCAAGTGAATTAGTACTGAACTAAATGTATTGGGGAAGCTTAATTGAGTCATAATCTCTTGGTCTTCAATCAATCATTTCTAAATCCTGCTCTTGTCCAAGTTAGAGGTGTTTATGATGTGGTTTAAAACTGTGAAATGGTGTAACTCTGTTATCAGTTGGTTTCACGTTTAAGGTTATTTTACTATAGGTCGGCTAGCTTTCGAAAATTTTAAACTGTAAAGAACGAATAGGGCTGTGGTTTTTCTGAAGAGCCGGTCATATAAGACTAGCATCTTCCAATTGAGTTGAACTAGTCATTAAACCCGTGTTTGTGGTAGACCAGTGCTGATATTAAAGTTGTAAGTATGTAAAAGAAACGTTCAAAGTTGTGACATTTTGGTACTAATTAATAATTACGATCCATTATCAAAAAATTCAATGTTTTTTATCGATATTAATCGTTGAGTTGTTCTCACGTCCATTTAATTGTCTAACCAAATGTAATGTGTTGATCAAAGCCAACTCTTACTCTAAGCTCGAGTTTTATTTGATGTTAGCATATAGGTTACGATAATGGAAGTGTCAATAACTAAACACACATGTCGTCCGGAATGGTCAATTGGACTGTATGATTTCTAATGAGACTAAATTATAAAAAAGACAAAATATAATTTGCTTTCTTTTCTCAAGAATCAAAACTGAATTAGATTTCAAATTTGATTTTGCTTACTAACAAATTATTTAACAATATAATATGTTCAGAAAAATATTCCAAATATGAGATCAAGAAGTCATGCAATAAACCTATCAAAAAAAACCAATTCTCATAATCATTTTCACATAGGTTTTGAATCAAATCCAAACAATTTATATTACATTGATTACTAAGTTGGTTTGTGCATTGAGATTGTACATTGAGTTTCAATGGTTGTTCTTGTAACTTTCTATGCATAATGATATTTGCATCTTATGCTTCGGGTGTTTTAAAAGAAAAGTTTAATTTTTCTTTTCACCCAAATTTTTTTATTTTTTTGCAATGTAACGTTAATTTGATTTCTCACTTTTAACTCAAAGATTTTCAACTTTTGCAATTTAACCTTATAACTTGTTATCTTTAACTTTAGTCCCCTATGCTTTTTATAT
The DNA here is from genome assembly GCA_025506515.1 of Flaveria trinervia. Lineage (NCBI taxonomy): Eukaryota > Viridiplantae > Streptophyta > Magnoliopsida > Asterales > Asteraceae > Flaveria > Flaveria trinervia. The sequence goes on from CM046444.1 coordinate 21,505,061, forward strand.
TTCGCAAATTCTTTTTACGTTTTCTTGTAAATTTGACAAGTTAACATGACACAACATGAATATAGGGTTCAATAATTTTATGTTTTGTTTTTAATTTTATGAGTTAACATGATGCAACGTGTGTGTGTGTGTGATTTATTATTTTTATGTCTACTTTTTTTCATTTTGACAATTTCTTTGCAACAGCAGGACATAGATCGATTTAATTATACTTTTCTATTTTTTACGTTTTGGGCTAATTTTTTCACATTAACACATTGCAACTTTAGCATTGGTGGTCATTGATGGTAGTGTGACATTTGTGCTATTTGATATGATTTTATACCCCCGTTACAACGCGATGGCTTAGTTCTACGTGAATCTAAATGTCAAATTTGAATTGGCTTAATTAAACATGATGGTGTTACGGATTAAACTTAAAAATTAACCCAAAAGAATAGTTTGATGGGTGAGAGAATTCATTTGATTTATTAACATCACATCAGTTGTCCATATAATTTTTGTGTGATAAGTCTCATACCTTGCAATAATTCAATCCATAACATTTGACTTCTTTAAGGGCCAACTTCCTCGTTCGTCAAGACTAGCTTTCTCCAAATAAATACTATGTGACTCCAAGTTTGACTCTAGTACCATTGTAACGGATCAAACAGGAAAACTCAATATAAAATACTAGTCAAATGAGTCAAAGAACTCAATTGATTTATAAACTTCATATCAGTTGACCATACAATCGATGTGTGAAAATTCAAATACCTTACCATAGTTTAGTACATATCATTGTATATAATTCAAATGAGTTTTCTCACCCATCAAACTAGTTTTTTGAATTGAGAGAGCCCATTTGATATATAAAATTTATATATGTTATCCATGAGACAAATTTCAAATCTTGTAATAGTTTTGTCCGTAATAATTGACGAAACCAATCGAATCTAAACAAATAAGGAAAAAAATTCATAAAACAAGTGATTTAATAATCCTAAAAAATGTTTGGTTGTTATTTTATATTTTCCTCCATCGGCTCTCAACGAAAGAAAGGGATGGATGGGTCCTCTTTCAAATATCTCATGATATTATTATAATATTATTATGAGAACTTAAAATCAATAAAAATAAAGACTTTTGTTGTCTTTTTTATAATAAATACTTGATAAAGATACAAATTTTTACATTTTTAAACTTTACAAATACTTATATCGAGATGATAAAGCTAACATACTGGTTTCAAATTTTTGCATGAAACGATTGTTTCAAGGTTCCTGTTCATAAGTTTCCTTAATCGAAAATCACACTTTATCTTCCGGATTCCTTTCATCTCTTTCTGGTCCCCATTGTGATCCTTAGCAATCATTCTAGTACCTACAACATCATTAAAACCAATTCAAAGTAGATTCTATCATACAAACACAAGTGTTGCATAAAGTAAACAAATATACTTACATATGATATATGAATGATATGCAATAAAAAAATATGCTATAATTGTTATAAAACACGTATAAAAATGCAACTAATAGTTGGTAGCCCATCAGACTTTTAACGCCAAACTAACATCACATCTCTGTTAATGATGCTCGGCTACTCTTTCATCTCCGTCAAACGTCACATACTCGAACTTCTCATTTGACATGCCACGATTTCACATCAAGTATTTCATATGTTTTACGGTCGTTTGTATGATCATAAACAATATTGACTCGTATGCACATATTAACTACTCTAGGATCAAATCAGCAAATCCTATAGTCTTGTGGGACTAATGTGCAAAAAGCCCAAATATTCTAATCCCAATTACCTATGATTGTGTCTCAGGGGTAGAAAAGGAAATAAAAGTGAGCATCATTCCTCGTGTTTGACCCATCCATCGGCGTAACAAAAGCCCAGGCTTCCACCTTTAGTTAACCGTCAGTTGAAGTTTCTTTAAATAATATCATAATAAATACATAAACATTTTCAATATAAAAACTTAAGCACTAGTCAATTAATAGGTCCGTAAACAAATCGAACGAACACGAAAGAAGTTTTGTTCATGAAAGCTTATCGAAAGAGATTTTTTGTTCCTATTCGTTCATTAAAAAGATGAAATTGTTCATTAACTATTCACGAATATTAACAAAGGCAAAAGAAGACAAGTGACAACACATAAATATTCATGAACATTAATGAACACAAGTAAAATTTCTAAAACAAATACATACAAACTATCATATATTGATTTTATAATTAAAATCATAAATATTATGTAATATCCATCAAATATAAATAAATACTTAAAATAGTTATCTCAAACATAACTGTTAAAATGAATGAACACAAACGAACGGTAACAAACATATTATCGAATGTTTACGAACATAAATAAATAAACATAGCTTCTTTTCATGTTCGTTCGTTTAAGTAAACAAACAAAAACTGGTTTTGTTCGTGTTCTTTCAATTATTAAACAAACGAACATTTCATATTCAACTTTGAAAAGAAAAAGACGCGTGTGACGTATTATCATATTGAGTTTTAAGATCGATTTGTTCCTTGATCTTAGAACCGCTTACGTTTCACACATATATTTTAGGGTTAGTGGACTTTCGTATCGTGCCTTCTATCCATACTTGTGTGGATGCATGTGACATTTGCATCATGTAACACCAAACTTCTACTAAAGAGTAAGTCGGTATAGCTTTTGATAGTTTCATTTAACTTTTATTTTATGTAGTTGTTACGATAAAGTTGAATGTGGACACATGTGCAACAACCTTGCCCACAAATGGAAATAATAATTTACATTTGATACAATCCAAAAGAATATTGCCACTATTAGACCATATTAGTTCATCTTCACATCATCATTAAATAACACCTAAATATTTAATTACCATATTTGCACTCCTATGTCATTAGATTATTTTAGAATATTTGAGAAAGCATTTATTTTTATCGTAAATCAGTTTTCTGAAAAACTTGTGGGACCTTATCGATTTCAATTTTACGTCAATTTTTTTCTCTAATTTTGACAAATTCTTTGTAATACCAGATCGACTTAATTATACTTTTCTATTTTTTATGTTTTTGACTAACTTTTTTACATTAATATACTGAAACTTCAGTATTGGTGATAATTGATGGTGGTGAGACATTTGTGCTATTTAATATGATTTTGCGTCCTCATCGAAACGCAGGGGCTTGAATCTAAATATCAAAATTACATTGACCTAACTTAATATGATATCGTTACAGATAAAATATGAAAATCTTAACCCAAAAGAAGAATCTGATGAGTGGAAAAGAAATCATTAATTTATTAACCTCACATCAAGTTTGGGAATGATAATATCTAAGAACACTTTTAAAATAACGCTGGATTATTTTGTTTATGTTTAATTTCGTTGATGTTAGCATCTTGCCAATATTTTTAATATAATTGTATGCCAGAAAAATATGCATAAGTTAAAAGAAAAAAAATACGAGACATGACCTTTCCTAGTACGTTGTAGGCAGCTCCGCCTAGGAAATCAAATGTCACATAGTTTGAAAAATCTAAAAGCTCAAAAATTTAAAGTCAAAAGATGTCCTACAAAACATATTTTTTAGATCCTTTAATATTGTAATTGGAGTTTCCTACACTTGTAAAACTATTAGATTATTCTTGTGCAAAAGGTTTCTTTGTATCAAAATGTTTATAGTTTAAAAAATAATAACATGTAATTATTGTAACTTATTGCATGCATGTTATTTTGTATTATTGAAAAATTAATGATCAACTTACAAAAAGAAAAAAAATACAAAATTAAATGGTTAAAAAACATTTACTTCTAGCTATATGTTTTATAACTTAAGTTTACTTTCACAATATTCTTAATCATGCATCTCGCGAATTGGCTTCAAAAAGGATTTTAAAAGACTTAGGCGAAAATTTTTGTGACAACTCATCTCATAATGCTAAGAATTATGAACCGTTAATAAATATATTATAGTTTTAGTTCCAATATATTAAAAAATTGACACTTTTGATTTTTTTTAATGACAAACTCATATGCTCTCAAAGTTAATTACATTATTTGTTTACAATAAGACTTACACCTCAACACTTGAAAAAAACATCACTTTAACACTTTCGTTTCATTAGTTACATACCATTTTATATGAATTTGCATTGTAGGAAGCATGCGGCATCCACTTTCGACATAGCTTAGGTCAGTTTCGTTATTTTTATAGGCAGGTGATACCATAAACTTAAAGAGACTACCCTTTAATTTGCAATAACCATAGCCAAAATGTATATGTGGACATATGCAACCTCTAATCGACACACATCTAAATGCTAAATTGTTCACAAGTATGGAGATTTGCTACCGAAACCAGGGGCGGACCTACGCCCAAGTGTATGAGGTTAAGTGACCCCATTGAATTTTAAACGGGTAATATACCGTATAATACCGAAATTTTAGGTGAATTCATAGTTTATCAGGAGGTGAACCTATTAGTATTTTAGGTTTAAAAAAGAACTAAAATTTGATCTTGGTTCACTGGTTAAGGCACGCATTTGAATAGAGGTTGGGTACTGGGTTTGATCCTCACCGTTAGTTTTTCCCCACTTTTTTTTTAAATTGTAAAATTACATTTTTACCCTTATGTTTAATATACATTACAACCCTAATTCAACCCCCGCCCATTGTTGCACATTGCCTTCGATTGTAATAGTTCAAACTGCCCCTTCCCCATTGCTGCACAGTGCTTTCGTGGGGTCCCGCGGCTAGTGCATACCAGCATTGACCTTGAGCCTACCATTCATTCTTTTAAGCTTTCAAGTTTTAAGGTTAGTTTTCTAATTTTGTTTTTTTATTTTAGTTGTTTATGAATGAAGTAGCAAACCCTAGATTTTGTTACAGTGATTTTTAGTATTGTGTATGTGAAGCATGTTTTAGTTTTGAATAGGTTTTGCAGCATTAAGTTGTGTATGTGCAGCAATGCTTTCAGAACCGGATCGGACGTCGAACCGGACGTCTTACTGGTTTGGTGGTCGGACCGGTTGGACCGGATTTAATTATATTTTAATTATATTTATATATGTAGTTTTATAAGTAATTTATATATGATTTATATATATATATTATAGTTATATATAAAACTTAACTATATTTGTATATCTAACACACTAATTAACAGTTCAACACCCCGTTTTTACCTATTAAAATTAAAAAAAAATCAAAAAAACGGTCCGAACCGGTCCGGTTTCCCGGTCCGACCAGCGGTTCGGGAAGAATCGGCCGGTTCGACCATTCAAAAACGATTCATAGCGACCCCGACCGGCCACCGGACCGATCCCCGGTCGAACTGGTCGGACCGGCCGGTCCGATCCGGTCGCGAAAACACTGATGTGCAGCATATTTTACTTTTGACACCAAATCACATATCATAACATCAAACAAACAAACTGTGTCACGAAAAAAGTGCCAGTTAACATTCATAACATTAAGCAAACAAACAAATTGTGTCACCAAAAAGTGCAGCTCACATCTTATAGTTATTTTGTTTGAGTAATTTAAGTGTCTAGAATCTTGATTGTGTTAAGCCTCTATTTTTGTATTTAGTGGTTTTGTGGTTAGTTTTTTAGTGATTTTAGTTCTTGTGTGACCTTGAAGTTTAGGAAAATGGATTGTTTTATATAGTAAAAAGAAAACAACTGAACATTGTTTTATATTTTAGTTCTTGTGTGACCTTAAGTTTTTGCTTCTTTTGGTATTGAATTTTTTAACATTTTTAATGCAATATTATTATGCCTGACCCGACCCGAACCCAAAAAACTTTATTTTTTTCGTTACAAATAAAATCACTAAATAATAGTGACCCTATACGAAAAATTTTCTGGTTCCGCCACTGACCGAAACCAATTATATACATTACAATAACAATCAAATAAAAATTCAAAATGGATAAAAGAAGACGCCCACACACACACAAATATATATATATATATATATATATATATATATTATATATATATATATATATATAACTATAGTTTTAAGATCGAACCATTTTTACAAACAAATGATTAGTTTTAGTTGTTTTATATCAACTTGTTTAAAAACTCATTTATTAGATGGATGAAATATATTTAATATGTTACTATTTATTAGGCTTTATATATTATGAATATTAAAAAATTATAAATAATAAATAATGAAAATCAAAAGTCATAACATTATATTTCAAGATAAGATATAACTAAGTGTTTTAACTTCAAATGTGTTATTAAATTATTAAATAAGAAGATTTTAAGATATTATTATTTAATAGAAGTGGGAGACAGGAAACAAAAGTGTAGGTTTCATAAAAAATCGTTAGGTTTATCCAAGAGGGAGTGTCATGAAATATCATGAATTATTAGATGTGATGTTTTAAAGCCTAAAAAATAAATTATTTGCTAGTTGACTCTTAAATAGTTACCTATCAAAAAATACATGTATTTGAGTATAAATACTATCTCTATGGTAATGAGAAAGATGCACAATCTTAAATAAAATTCAAGAGTTATACATTTCTTCTTATCTCTCTTTACAATTCTCTTTATACTCTTTAAGTTATTTCAATAATCTTGTTATAGTTATAAGATAATTATAACATGTATATATTTTTATCAACATGCCATCTATTTTATCAAATGAACAATATATAGTTGTTATAAAAAGTTGAAAAAGGTCGTTAATTTTCTGAAAAAGTAACTACAATTTAAACTCTTTGTAACACCTCAAATTTCTATTTAAACGAAAGGAAAAGAAAAGTAAATAGAAAGAATAGATAATGAGCACAAGTGGAGGGGGATAAAGTGTACAAAGTACAAAACCTTTTTACTTTGAGGTTTAAAGGGGCATGGTTGCCCATTTCTTCTTCATCTTCTTCATTCGGCTGAAAGGAAGAAAGAAGAGAGAGAATGCTCTCGGTTCTAGAGAGAGAAAAAGGAAGAAGCAGCTGCAAAGGTAAGTCTTCTCTTATATGAGCTTAGTTTTAGCTGGGTTTCGAGTTCTTGACCGAAGTTCTTGGTGTTTAGTGTTTGTTTTCGGGATTCAAGAGCTGAATCGAAGGTGGGTCTCAAACTGGAAGTGTGTTGCTGAAAGGCTGCTCAAACTGAGTTTCTAGAACCCCTCTTTACTGATTTTTCAACGCTTTTGGGGCTATTATGCATACTAAGTAAACATTTTGAAAGTAATCGTTGGTCTACAGCCTTATGTTCGAAATGATGTATGTATGTATGTATGTTTTAGTGTTGATTATGGGTTAGTGATGATGTGTAGCATGCTTAGATGCCCTTAGTATGTTAGATCTGTGCTTGGGTATCATTAGAATGATAATCGGGTGATGTGATAGCATAGAAAATATTTCAGAATGTTCTGATGAACATGAACAGTGGTCCATGCGCCCAGAGGTGGCTCATACGCCTAAACAGTGGCTCATGCGCCTAAGTGTTGGCCATGCGCCCAAGTGTTGGCCATGCGCCTAAATAGTGCCCGTGCGCCCAAGTGCCAAAAAGGCTAAGTGTTGGTGATGTGCCTGAATAGGTGCCATGCGCTTGCATAGTGGCAAAGCGCCTGAACAGGGCAGAAGCGCCCAAATAGTGCACATGCGCCCAGACTGTTTTACACTTAGAATTTTTATGCTCATGCGCCTGGAAGGTCCCATGCGCTCAATTTGGACTTAAGGTTTTCTAAGTGATTTTAAGGGGTAATATGGGGAGATAGGCCTGGTTATGATGTGATGGCTTATGTCAGATGTGTGTTATGTATGTATGATGTTGCCTGTATGGTGATGGTGTATGTTATGATTATGTGTATGTTTCTTATTATGTATGTATGTCTTCCCTTGGCTTTGCGTTGAACGTTAATGAATGTAATGAAGTATTATGTAACGTAAAGTGGAAGATAATGAAAAGAGGAACGTAATGAATGAATGCATGCATTAATGAATGAACGAGAACGTGAGAGGCTTGCAAGCGAAGTATAGTGAAGTGCATGGCTCTAAATGCCTTAAGCTCAATCACGTGAGGTTCAGCAAATCCTAAAGTGTGCACACAAGGGTTCCAGTCTTTGTGGCTGACCTTCGGTGTTGTTACCCATTTCGATGGGGGTGTAGTTACCCATTTTGATGGGGGTGTAGTTACCCATTTTGATGGGGGTGTTGTTACCCATTTTGATATGGGTGTAGTTACCCATTTCGATGGGGGTGTTGTTACCCATTTCGATGGGGGTGTAGTTACCCATTTCGATGGGGTATCGTTACCCATTTCGATGGGGGTGTAGTACCCATTTTGATGGGGGTGTAGTTACCCATAATGTTGGGGGTGAAATATATGATGGTTACCCCGAGTTACGTATAACTTCGGGGGTGTGACATAAAGCCAATCATATGTATGGGTGAGTGACTTGTGTGTGCAACACAGACTCGGATAGAGTTCAATCCCTGTGAATGACTCGAATGGATCTTTTTTTCGTGTATCCCGATGTTGTGTCATTCTTCGGACATGAGTCGGGGGTTTGTGTAGAGGCCCCGACACAGCATCAGCTTTCGAGCATGATCGGGGATATTGCATAAGACAAGATTCGAGTAATGAACGAAAGATAATGTATGAAAGAACGAACGTATGAAATGAACGTTAACGAATTATCATAATAATGTACAATATAGACCCTTGTCATTCGACCTCAGTAATCGTGGCTGAGTGCCACAAGAGGGTAAAGTCTGACCGGATCTAGAGAGCAGTGAAAGATAGCGTAATACGTTGAACGAACGGAAGTTAACGAACGTAATGACGAAGATAATAATGATATTATCTGTATGTACGTATGATGCATGATCACGAACGTTGTAAAGTATAGTATGATTTTGAAAGAAGTAAAGAACGGTTTTAACGAAAGAAAGTATGTTTTATTATAAATAGAACTCATCAGCCTCGCTGACTTTTGTATGCATGATATTTGGTAGGTATTTGTTGATGTTGAGAGTTGCATACAGGGATGCATAAGCTACTGGGAGTATTTTGAGGCTGGCATTCGTATTTTGACATGTCTTTGTATTTTAGATAAAACAGATGTTGTAAATGAATGAAATGACATGTTTTTAGTTTTATAATGAAGTTTAAATTCCGCTGCAAAATATATGTATGTTTTAAATTGTTGAATCTCAGCCCTGGTTTAATCGATTGAACAGATATAGCAGCGGAATAGCTCAGAATTAGACAAATTCAAACAAGACAATTGATATAAACGATAAGAGAATTTTGTTATAGAGAAGAAATATCCGACAAAGGAATATTGCATTAAGATTGTCGGCCTCAAAGGCACGATTACAGGTGAGTCATCCTTCCTTATAAAGGAAAGAGTGACGAGGCTGATGTCACTTGAAAGTGACATGTAACCGTTTGATAACTACTGATGTTTAACACTACTGAAGATGTCAACAACTGACATCTTCTTACAAATGTTCCTAAGTGTTAAACATCTTATTTACAACTACTGAAAATATAAACTACTGAAACTACAACAACTGAAGAACAACCTCTTCAGTTGTTTACAAGTACTGAAAAAAAAGTAAACAAACTACTGAAAAAAAGAAAACTACTGAAGAAGAAAACCATCACAACAACTGAAGAAGCCCTCTTCAGCTGTTGTCATCAGCTGTTAACATCAGCTGATGTCTTCAGTACTTGAACATCAGACTTTGTCTTTCAGCTGTTGATCTTCAGTCTTTGTCTTCAGTACTTGTTGAAGTCTTCAGACTTTAGATCTTCAGCTGTTGTCTCAGTCTTTGTCTTCAGTACTTCAGACGTACTTCAGCAGTTGTATTCTTCAGACTTTGTAGAACAGCTGATCAGGTCTTCTTCAGCTGTTGTGATGTCTTGTGGGACTTAGAGATTTCTCTGATCAGGCTCATTGGTTGTTTTGGTCCAACAAACTCCCCCTGAACCAATGCAGCCAAAAACTCTAAGTTATTGACGAGTCCCACTTATTTTGGCAGATAGATTGGTCTTTTATCCTCTTGATCAGATGAGAAGTGACCCTTTTTCAGCACCGGCCTGGGAAAAGTCTCTGATGATCTGTTTGGCATGATATGGTTGGGAGCTCTGTATTGGGGACTTGGACACCGAGCTGTTACCCCAACCATGAGATCTACTTCCCGTGTATCAGCCTATATGATTCCCTGGTGTAAGCCCTTAGAAACATGATTTGCTCATCCATTGTCAGCACCTCGGGCACACCATCAAATAATTCTTCTCGGCCATACACTTCAGATATGTACTTGGCCTGTTTTCCATTTTTGAGCTCAACCGTGGTTATTTGTCTATAAGCAAACTCATCTGGATGAGTCCCTTCTAAGAGCAGGTTGAGCTCTTCTTGTTTGAAGTTTTCAAGTCATTTGTAAACCAATCCCTTCTTTATAATTTTGTTCTCTAACATCTTTTGAGGTGGTTGTTTGGCTTCATAGGCTTTCTTGAACTCTTCAACAATTTCCCAAGGGGACACTACAAACCCACAGTGATGTCTTCGTCGACAACTCTCTTCACTTGGCCCTTGTATCTTGAAGGAATTTCTTTCTTGACAATTCGTGTGCCACCCTAGGATCAGGCCATATCCTTACTCTTTCCCTTTGGTATTGAAAGGTATTAGCAAGGGTGTACAATCTTAATACTTCTTTCTTCATGCTGATCATTGAAGAGATGTAGCATATGCTTTGTCAATGCTTTTCAGCATTTCCTCATCATGTTTTTGCATCTGTTCCTCTTCAATCTTTATCATAACATCATGCATTTGAGAAGCAGGAGTGATGGACATTGTTTAGCCTTAGGCAAAGTAATGACTGCAGAGAGTGGCAGTCTGTCTTCATCCTCCTCTTCATCTTCATCAGGCCTCAGTACCTTTCTTTTCTTTTGGCTAGGTACATCACTGGCAGTGGGTTTTAGGGTAAAGGATTTGGTTTTGTGGGTTGGATGGTTGGTTTAGAGGGTAAAGGAGTTGTTTTAGTGGGTTGTGGATAGTGATTTTGAGGATTGAGGCTTTTCAGACTGTTTTAGCATTTTGGCTGTAAGGGAGGCTTTGGTAATTTTGTCAGTTCTTTCGATTCCCAACCCCAGCTTCATTCATACCTCAATCACTAAACCTTTGGAGTATTCTTCAGACGAACAAATCTTGTGGTTATTGCCAAGATGTTGTCCCTGGTCCAGGCCCTTATTTCCATTAGAGATCTTCCCAAGTATTTAGCTATAAATCTGATCATTATCTCCAGCCTTTCTCTTTCTAAGGCATCATAGCTAGCCCATCTTGAGTTGATCTCCTCTGTTTCCATCCTTCTGATCTCGGAGTCTAGTTGTTTGATGTCAAAACCCTGCCTATACAACTGCTCAATGATTTTATCCATGAACGTTTATGGTTGGCGTCAGCTTCTTTCACCATATCCTTCAGCTCCTTCCCTTCTCAGACTCTCCTTTTCTCTTTTGATATGTGACATGAAAGTCTTTTTGACTTTCATTCACTTCAGCTCCCTTCACAACTCAGATTCTTTCGCCTTCTCCCCATCTATCCTCTTCTTTTTCCTTTACTAACTGACTCTCCCCCTTTTTTGGTTGCATTGGTGCAAGGGTTTGAGCAGTAGAAAGGGATTTAGTCACCAACTCCTCCACCAAGGGTTGTATTATTGTAGGAAGCCTCTCATCAAGGGCTTTGATCACGATACTGTGATCATGGGAGTGATAGAGGTAGGGATTTTTGAAGGGTAGCAACTGATTGATCAGGATGGTTTTTGTTCCTGAGAATCAGTGCCGAAGCAGAGGCTGGTGGCTTGGAGATATATACTGGCTCAGTGTGTAGGGGACCTTCAGAAGAGGTGCCATCTTGGGTGTATTATGGTGGCAGATGGACTTGCTCCTGAGACATCTTGGCCAGCAGCTCTTTGAGTCTGCAACCTCATCCTCTAGAATGGTGTTTTTGAGCAACTACATCATAGAAGAACTCAGGTCATCATCTTGGGATACTGAATCACCTGACCTCCTGACAGAGTCAGAATGAACAGCCTTGATGTAGATCAGTTAGCATGTGCCCCTTGTTCTCGTTACTGGGGACTTCCAGCCTCAGACTATGTCCTCATCAGCTGTTTGCCACTGGTGAGGTCTAGAGATGTACCAACTGCACCCTGGCATTTGCTGAGACGAGAACAGTGGCAGCCTCACAGAAGTTCGCACCTCCTTATCTACACTAGAAGATGGAACCTGATACCCCTGTGCGTGGGTTTGACAGAACATTGTAATCCTCCCCCTCAGGTGTTGAGGTTATCCCAGTAGTATTGGTTCTGGTGGGAGGTGAGGAATGCAACTGTTGGACCAAAAGAACCAATGAGCCAAGATCAGAAAACCTCTAAGTCCCCATGGTATCACAACAACTGCTGAAAGCCTCATCAGTAGTTTGACAAGTGCTGAAGACTACAACAGCTGAAGATCAAGTGCTGAAGACCTTAACAGCTGAAGAACCAAAGTGCTGAAGTACAACAGCTGAAGAACACAAGTACTAAAGCTGAAAGACCAAAGTACTGAAGTACAACAGCTGAAGAGTTCACAAGTACTGAAGATCAACAACTGATGTACAAAGTCTGAAGACAAAGACTGAAGACATCAGCTGATGATATCTACTGAAGTCATCAGCTGATGAAACACCTGAAGGTCAAAGTCTGAAGATCAAGTACTGAAGCCTCAGTAGTTTGTCACAACTGCTGAAGAGTACTTCTTCAGTAGTTGTGATATCAGTAGTTTTATATTTTTATGTTTCAGTAGTTTTGTAAAACGACTGAAGAGCTTGTTCTTCAGTCGTTGTAGTTTCAGTAGTTTTATATTTTGTACTTAACATGCTGATATGTTCTCAGTAGTTGTGAACATTTCAGTAGTTTGTTAAGAATTAGTTATTTTTGTATTGGATCTGCCAGTTGTCACTTTCCGTGATAACAGCAGTGACTGTTGCACTCTATATAAGGAGTGACAACCTATTGTAATCAATGGAGGAATGAGTGAATGAATGGAATGAATGATTGATTTGATTAGAAATATTCTACATCTATAAACATTCCTAGAAATCAGAAATACATATTCTCTCCTATACCGTATGCGATCTTAATGCTTACAAGTATCGATTGCTTGCTACAATTGTCTAATTCTAGTTTGTATTCCGCTGCTTTGTATTCTGATACATCAAACTTGTGATCACTGATCCTGTCAAATGGTATCAGAGCAGGTTAATCATTGATCGATCTAATAATTGATCATTGAAACTGCTATTCAAGATCTAAGTTTGATTGAATTAGCTTTTGTTTTTGCAAGAAACGGTTATAGAGATTGAATTTTCTGTATTTCTGCTCATTCATCCTGAGATCTTTTCTTGGTTCTCATTGAGTTTGTTGTGGTTTGTCTAAAACTTTTTAAAACTTGAACTAAACTATTTTTGATTGAAAATGACCACTCCCTTCCAATGATCCTCACAATACTGGTTCCTCAACCAAGCCACCTATGCTGGTTAGGAATGAGTATAACATATGGCAAAGACGTATGCTCCATCACCTGTCTGTTAACAGCGCAGGGTGTTGGACATCAGTGGTACATGGTCCACACAAGCCTATGGTGAATAACCCGGAAACCAATCAAATGGTTCCGAAGAGGAGGGAGCAATACTCAGATGAGGATAAGAAGTTGCTTGAGATTGATGCAAAAGCCCATGGAATTCTGGCCATGGCATTGCCCAATGAAATCTATTCTGGGCTAATGCATCATGAAACTGCCCATGACCTCTGGATTGCTTTGAAAGAACAATTTGGAGGACAGATGAGGTCTTGGCAAATAATAGAGAATTCTTGCCCAACAATATGAGACATTCTCTCATAGAAAGGGTGAGACACTGACTCAACAATATGAGCGGTTTTCTTGTTTGATCTCTGAACTAAAAATGGTCAAACTTGAATACACCAATATTCAGATGAATAACAGATTTCTCAGATCACTGCCTGAGAGATGGGACACATATACTATTGTCCTACGCTCCAGTGCAAGTTTGGACAAACTATCTCTCACCCAACTCCATGGGAAATTGCTCACTTTTGAGAGAGAGATAGAACAGAAGAGAAAGCTGTCTTCATCTGGAAAGCTCACTGAAGACTTTATACAAGGCAACACTGCCTTGGTGGGTCATGAGTCAGAATATGCTTCATCTGAATGCCAGTATGATGAGCATATTAATTTCTCTTCAAGCACTTCTGATTCTGCATTTGTAAGTGTTGATGGTCAGTTTACTGGGTGTAATAATGACAATCTATGTTTCATCATGGATGATCTCAAGGGGATTGCTGATGATGACTTAGAAGAGATGGATATTTTGAGCCAAATGGCCTTGATAAATATCAGATCTCAGAAGTTCTACAAAGAACTGGAAGAAATTCCCAGGACTCTCTGGCAAAACCAAAGTTGGTTTTGACAAGAGCAAGTTGAGGTGTCACAAATGCCAACGGCTTGGACACTTTGCAAAAGAGTGTAGATCAACTGGATCTAACTCTACTGCACCCTTTGTGACTTTTCCTGGCAATAGTCAACAACACAGAGGGCAACATCCTGTCACATCTAGTCATCATCCTCAACAACATCTCCGGCATATTTTGTTCCTCAGGGTCAATGCCATATCAGTACCCTTGTTATTACATGCCACAGTCAAATCAAGTTCAAGTTCCTATGACACCACAACCTCATGCATTACCAGAACCTCAGCTTTCCCTATCTCATCAACAACCTCAATCTCAACAACACAGCTTCTTCACCCCAGGAGTTGTTGACTGGAGCAGTTTACCAGATGACTTGTCTGGTCATGATCAACTGTTCTCAGGTGCTGGTCAACATGGTGGTGACAGTCCCTTTGGAAATCTAGCTCTTATGGCTTTGGAGTCTGCTGATACTTCATCTTCCAATGCCTCTACACCTCAGGTATCACAGGTATCCTCTGAGGCAAAAGCCAAATTATGTTCTGAACAATGCATAGCAGCATTTGCTTCCATTAGAGAAGCAAATGTAGCTTAATTAATAAAAACATTGAGCTAGAACAAATAATTTCCAAAAAACAAAGCTGAGTTTGAGTTTGTGCTCAAAGATAAAAATGATGAGGTTTATAAACTGAATTGCCAAATAATTGATGATAAGGCTAGAGAAGATGTACTTCTAGAGAAGTACAAAGATCTCAAAGAAACCCTTGCAGTTACCCAGGTCGAGTGTGATAGATGGGTACAATCATGCAAAGGTTTTGAAATGCTTCTTAGTAAGCAATCTGCTTCAAATGTGAAGTTTGGAATTGGCTACAATCACACTGCTCCACCTACATTTTACCCCAAGAGCAGAGGTAGAATCTGATGGTGAGAGTGATAACCAATCCATCACATCATGTGATCTACCTTCTGATACAGCACAATCAGAAGTAGCAGTCAGCATCAAGCCCTCTTTGAACCTATCAGCTGATGTTGATGGTCCAAATGCTGACATTCACATGATCAATAAGTGATCAACTCAGGAGTTAATCCTGAAGGTCCTGAAAGGACTGGAGAGCAGGATTTAACACTGAAGTTCAAACTTCAACTGCTGTCAGTACTGAAGAGAAGAAAACTGGCAGTAGAAAGAGTTTGAAGACTACTAAAGAGGTTGTCAAGAAAGCAACCAATGCTTCCAAAGCATGAAGAACAAGTCTTCTGTTGCTTCACCATCTTTAGTTGATGATCAACCTAAGATGAAGAAGAAACCATGTGAAGTATGTGGTTTGTTCAATCATCTTACAGATGATTGTTGGTACAAAAGAGGTTCCAAACTCAAACAAAAAGAAGAAATTAATGAGAAAATGGTAAAAATGAAAACTGAGTTTGAGACCACATTTGTATCAGCAACATCAAATCCTGTAACCCTTAAGTCCTTAAAGAAATCCAAAAAGGAAGGAGTTAAACAGGTGACAGCTGAGGGTGCTCAAAAGAAGAAGGTGCAACACAGGACCTTATCTAACTCCACTAGCAAGTGTCTGATGAGCTGAAAGCTTTATCACAAAATCAGACACAGCTGGTGATGATGGTACAACATCTGTTGGGTAGAGTTAACCAACTAGATTCTCCTATGTTGAAACCACAGAAAAGGAGGTCTAAGCCAAAGGACTCCTCTTCTCACACTCTTCTTCTTCTCAGGCTGTTGTTACAAATAAACATGTTAGTTTACCATCTATTGATGAGACCAGGCCCAAAACCAAAAAGGTTTGGGTCTCTAAAACTAACTGATTGTTTTTATTGCAGGGTTCTTCAACATGCCAAAGTAGCATCTGGTATGTAGACAGTGGGGGATCTATGCACATGACTGGGAACATCTCTCTTCTTCATGACTACTCTCAAGAAAGAAGGGATTTGTCTCTTTTGGCAATGATGCTAGGGGTTACATCATCGGTAAGGGCTTTGTCTCCAATGGAGAAATCAAATTGATGATGTTAATCATGTGGAAAATCTCAAGTACAACCTCTTGAGTGTCAGTCAAATGTGTGATAAAGGCCATGTTGCCCTTTTCACAAGTCAAAACTATAGGATTCTGTCATCCAAGTTTTGCACTTGATTGACAAGGTGTTGGATGATCACACTCTCCTGAAAGCCAACAGGACAGGAAGAGTGTATGCCTTAGATCTCTCTAAGAAGATAGATCTCAAAGGCAATCCTTGCCTATTTTCCAAAGCCTCTTCTCAAGAATCTAAACTGTGGCACAGGAGGCTTGGTCATGTAATCTCAAAAACATGAATCAGCTTAGCCACAATAGTTTAGTCAGAGGCTTACCAATAAAGGAGTTCCACTGTGATGAACCTGCACTGCTTGTTTAAAAGGAAAACAGCACAAGGTCTCATTTCCTCCTATTGAAGTGTCCAAGTCCACTGCCTGCTTGCAATTACTGCATATGGATCTATTTGGTCCTGTGAGAGTAATGAGCATGGCAAAGAAGAAATACTGTCTGGTAATTGTGGATGATTACTCCAGATTTGTATGGACTTTCTTTCTACATTCAAAGGATGAGGCTGCTCAGAAGATTATCCACTTTGTGCTGTACATTGAGAAGCAGTATTCCCTTCCAGTCAAGTGTATTAGGAGTGATAATGGAACTGAGTTCAGAAATCATACACTTGATGACTTCTATCTTTCAAAGGGAATCAAAAGGCAGTTCAGCATTCCAAGGACTCCAGAACAAAATGGAGTAGTGGAGAGAAAGAACAGGACCCTCATTGAAGCTGCAAGGTCCATGCTGGCTGACTCAGGTTTGCCATTGACCTTTTGGGCCGAAGCTGTCAACACAGCTTGTTATGTGCAAAATAGAGTTTTAGTAAATCAGAGGTTGATGAAGACTCCATATGAAGTTCTCCATCATTTGGCTCCTCTGATTTCATTTTTCAAAGCATTTGGGTGTCCCTGTTTTATTCTCAACACAAAGGATCAACTCCACAAATTTGATCCTAAGGTGGATGCAGGATACTTTGTTGGTTATTCATCTACTTGCAAGGCATACAGAGTCTTCAACTGCAGAACAAAGATGGTTGAAGAAACTCTACATGTTAAGTTTAATGAATCTCCAAAGGACAAGATTCCACAAAGTCCTGTGGAGTTATTGATTTGGACATACTGCAATATGTTCCTTATCAAACTCCTGCTGTTGCTCCTGTCAACAGTTCACCACCTGGTGGTACTGCTGATGATGATGATGATTGCAGTACTCACCTCTTCAGGTTTAGTGATCAGCTGCCTGACTCAGCTAGACCTGATGTTCCTGTAGCGCCAGTAGCACCATCCACAACAAATGCTGATGAGATTTCTTCGAATTCAACCTCCTTTGAATTACCATCCACTGATTGGTTTCAAGGAAATGATTCACCATCACCATCTGTTGCTGCTGAACCGGCTACAAACACTTGCACAGATCTCATTGTGTATCAAGATCTGAAGAATCACCCTATGTCTCAAATCATTGGTGATATCACTGCTGGAGTATCAACAAGAAGTCAATTGTCAAATTTCTGCTTCTATGCTCTCTTCATCAGTCAGCAAGAGCCAAAGAATTATCACATTGCTTTAAAGGACAATGGATGGGTTGATGCCATGCAGCTTGAGCTTCTTCAGTTCAAGAAACAGCAAGTGTGGGGAACTGGTTCCTCTACCTCCAGGTAAGTGTGCAATAGGCACTAAATGGGTGTTTAGGAACAAAACTGATGAAAATGGGCTTATTGTTAAGAACAAGGCCAGACTGGTTGTTCAGGGGTTTGCACAAGAAGAAGGTATTGATTATGATGAAACCTTTGCCCCTGTAGCCAGACTGGAAGCAATTCGATTGTTTTTAGCTTATGCTGCTTATCAAAACCTTAAAGTCTTTCAAATGGATGTCAAAAGTGCATTTTTGTATGGAAAGTTAAAGAAGAGGTTTATGTATGTCAACCTCCAGGCTTTGAGGACAATAAACATCCTAATTGGGTGTATAAGCTTGATAAAGCTCTTTATGGGTTAAAACAAGCTCCCAGAGCCTGGTATGAGACATTATCAAACTTTCTTCTGGAAAACAATTTCACTAGAGGCTCCATAGACAAGACTTTATTCATTAAGAAAACTGGGCAGCATAATCTACTTGTTCAAATTTATGTAGATGATATCATTTTTGCATCTTCTGATCCAAAGTTGTGTGATGCCTTTACAAAGTTGATGCAACAGAAGTTTGAAATGAGTGCCATGGGAGAATTACAGTTCTTTCTGGGGTTGCAAATCAAACAAAAGGCTGATGGAATTTTTATTCATCAGTCCAAATATACAAAAGATCTTTTGCAAAAGTTTGATTTACAAAACTGTAAGCCCTGTTCTACTCCCATGAGCAGCACCACACAACTGGACTCAGATCAGAAAGGTAAAGTGGTTGATGAAACACTTTACAGATGTATGATTGGGTCCTTGATGTATTTAACAGCTTCTAGACCAGATATTATGTTTGCTACATGTGTTTGTGCTAGATTTCAGGCTGCACCTAAAGAGTCTCATCTGATTGCAGTCAAGAGGATCTTTAGATATCTGCAAGGCACTCCATCTCTAGGTTTATGGTATTCTACCGGACATTCTGGTAAATTAGTTGCTTTTTCTGACAGTGACTATGCAGGGTGTAAGTTGACCAGGAAATCAACTTCTGGTGGATGTCAATTCCTAGGCAACTGCTTGATTTCTTGGCAGAGCAAGAAACAGACCTCAGTTGCTACATCCACTGCTGAAGCAGAGTACATTGCTGCTGCAAGCTGTACATCTCAGGTACTCTGGCTTCAAAACCAACTTTTGGATTATGGCATTACAGAGACTAAGACTCCATTGTTAATGGATAGTGCTTCAGCTCTTTGCATTGTCAAAAATCCAGTCCAGCACTCTAGGACCAAACATATAGAGATCAGACATCATTTTATAAGGGATTGTTTTGAAAAGGTCTGATTGATCCTAAGTTTGTGCCTAGTGCTGATGAGCTTGCAGACATTTTCACTAAGCCTTTGGATAGTTCAACTTTCCAAAACCTGGTGTTAAGGCTTGGTATGCTGCAGCTAGAATAGGTGACAACTACTGATGATCTTAGTAATTCATACTGATGATCATGAGTACCTATGTCACATATAAGTACTGATGAGCTCTTTTAACCTCAGTAGTTTTTATAACTACTGAAAGGCTAAATGTCTCACAAGTACTGAAGTACTTCATCTGTTCTAAACTACTGATGTAGTTACAACTACTGATGCAGTTACAACTACTGCAATCAGTAAAACAGATAAGTACTGATGTCCTATGAAACAACTGAAATCAGCCATAAAGACTGATGAATGTGTTGAGGACAGTTTGAAACAGCTGAAAAGCTAAGAATTGACGAAAACAGCTGAAGAGAACTTTCTCTTCAGTCGTTTGTACAACTGCTGTTTCATTTTAAACAACTGAAGCAAAACCACGTCTTCAGTAGTTTTATAACTACTGATGACTAATACCAAGTCTTCAGTTGTTTACAACAGCTGATGACAAAACCACTGTCTTCAGTAGTTTCATAACTACTGATGACAAACCCATGTCCTCAGTTGTTTCAATCATCTGAAGTCAAAACCACGGTCTTCAGTAGTTTTCTAAACTACTGATGCCTAACACCACGACTTCAGCTGTTTCAACGTCTGAAAGGATAATACCATGTCAACGGTCGTTTAAAACTACTGATGACTAACACCACATCCTTCAGTTTCCCCTACCCGTACCCTATATATATCCCTAACCTGAGCTCTCATGCTTCATCTTCTTCAAACCTAACGTTCCTCTCCAAACTTCCCTCTTCCCTGGCGTCTATGCAAATTAAACCGCGACACAACTGTGTTGCCTACCTCACAAATCGCCGATCTGGACTAAGTTCGATACTGCTATCGATCTTATGGTTCAGTCCCAATACAACAAGGCATTCCTTTGAACCCCGTCTTACATGCCGAATCCTTGAACCAATTTTGGATGAACGTTACTGTTACAACTGAGGAGAGCAACACACCATCCCTCCGGTCAGTCGTCAACAACAAAGAAGTAGTCATTACTCCTGCAACAATCCGTAAATTCTTCAACTGAGTGATGCTACTTCTCCTGCTGGATATCCGAAGGGCACCATAGATCTATCATTTGCTCAGCATGGATATCAAGGCGATCTCAGTGCCACCACCATCATGAAGAAACACTTTAATGACGCTGAGCGCCTGATTTTTCACATGGTCAATGTATGTTTGGCCCCTAAGACGTCGTCTTGGGATCAAATGTCCACCAAATGGCAGCAGGTAATGTATTCTATCCTTGAGCAACAACCACTAAACTTTTCAGAATTAATATTTTCAGAGCTCAAAGATATGGCTCAAAACTAACTGCCAACCGTTGGATACTCTATCCACGGTTCATAATGGCCATTATTAGACCAGCTTAATGCTGAGGGACTTGTTGGCTTGGGAGTCCCTGCTACGGCTGTTCTGCCAGAAGTATACTCCCGGCACAACTCTGACCGGACACTCAAAATGGCTGCCAAGCTGCGAAAACCCACGCAGCTGGAACCCACAGCCACCACCTCCAAATCCAATGTCCCCACCAAACCCACCAACAAGAAACCCAAAATGGCTACTCAGGAATTGAGTCCCCTGAGGATGCCCCTGCAACACAAACGCAGGATATATCCACTAGTCCAACCCCCTAGTGGATACAATGACTCCTCCAGCCACAGCCGCTCAGGCTTCCTCTCAACAGGAGCCTGCAGCAACCCAAGGGGCACCTACTTATCTGGGATCTTACTCACTTGAGGAGATTGCCATTGAAGAGCACCATCCACCCCAGGTGCACACTGCTTCTATCCCCTCACCCCAAACAACCGCCCCTCACAGCCCAACTTTAATAGTTGCACAAGTGCTGACTCAATTGCACTCCTCACCCCCTCCCCAGAACCACTTACTACTGGGAATACCTCTACAATTGAGGGGGAGGAACACAGTGCACCTGAGAACCCACAGCACAGGGGTTTCCCAATTCTATCTCCTGGTGTAGACAAGGAGCTTAGAATATCTAGTGAGGCTGCCACCTCCTCTGACTCAGCACATGACCAGAGTGAGGCTGGTAACATTGCTAAGACCTCCCTAGAGGCAACAGCTGATGATGGACATTGTCCTGAGGCTGGAAGTCCCCAGTACCAAGCACAAGGGGCACATGCACCAACTGGTCTACACCCAGTGCATGTAAATCCTGCTCTAAGCAGGAGGTCAGGTGATTCAGTATCAACTGATGATGACCTGAGCTTCTTCTATGATGTAGTTGCTCAAACACCATTCTAGAGGATGAGGTTAGCAGACTCAAAGAGCTGCTGGCCAAGATG